>CM044567.2:6130487-6735487 GCA_024416835.2 Perccottus glenii
TGTGACTGTAGAGGTGTGTTTGGTGGTGGTCGGAGGAGGTTGAGCGCTGTTTGTGTGGCAGCCGCCATCTCTGTCTGCCCCAGGTGTGAATGGGGTGAGTGGTAAGCACGTTGTAAAGCACTTTGTGATCTATATCTGTGAAAGGTGCTATATAAATAATACATACTTACCTACTTACTTACTTGAATGCCTAATGACTTGTTTTTAGTGATCACATTCACTTTCACCAAAGCTGGCACTTATTAGGAGACAGGATGTAAACAGAAGTATATACTATGTGAAAACACACTAAAGACAAAATGGACACACGCCCTCTTCATGGCCATTAGCAGCACTTCCAAACAGCCATGCTCAATTAGGTCCACCTACACCCACAAGGCAATTGGCACTCGTTAACCTGCAGCCTCATTGAAGGCACCATGCCTCGTCGCTAATGATACAGCCCATATTCTCTGTGTTCATGCCTCCAATGCCCTCCCAGAGCACTGGCATGGTGTAGCGATTATGTTAATTTCTTCATTATTCAGGAGAGATAAGTCAGCGGAGATGATGAAATCTTACGTGATAATCAAGTTAGATACCTAGGTAAGGATAATAGGACATTTCAGGAGTGCACAGCTGAATGAAATGAAAGTTTTAGGTTAATTATTTGTATTTGATTAAAAAAATATGTAATCTAATATGTCATTAAAATATCATTAGCACAAAACACTCAATAGAAAGCAGGCATGTTGTGATTAAGGGTGGGAATCAGATTTATCAGTGAATAGATACAGTACATAATAGCTGTGAGGTTCCATTTGAAATGTTTGTTTTATAACAGAAGCTTATGGGTCATTGTCTTTTTCATAAAAAAGGGGAAGCCATCTCTGTAAATCATGATCATTTAACCAGTCTAAAGGATGCGTTTAGTCTTTACAATTTCCTAATTGGTAAACTGCAGTTTTTAGAGCATTAATCTTTTATTTATTTTCTATGGCTCATGTTTATTAATGGCATTCCCAGCCGCTAGAGATTATAGTAAACTCTAAACCTGCTTACTCAATCATTTGCATTTCTATTGTCAAAAGGTGTCAAGGATACCAAAATATTGGTTCTTTACCACCCCAGTTTAGATCCTTTCATTAAGGGTACCGTCTTTTTTAATGTTGTTTTGCAATTTATTCAAAACCTTTTCCCACATAGCCTACACACTTCACACAAAGTATGCACGGCAGATCAGGATGGAAATTTCAGACAGTTAAATGCATAATATTGACACAAGGTGCATATCTCTGAACTGCTGAACAAAAACAAAGTACACTACACCAGCTCCAGGAAAACATGAATGTTCTGCATGAGGCCATGACCTTGCTGTAAGGCAATTATGTTTAAAGTACAACATTGCTGTACAAAGTTTGCTCACCCTTAGCTTTTCATAGCGGTCACTGAGTGCCGCCACCTGATGATCCCGATGCCTTCCAACCAGTTTACACAACGAGCAGATGAGCTGATCATCCGAGACGCAGTACATGTTGACCTTCTCCTCCTCATGCTCCAGACACTGCAGCCCCCTCAGGTGGGAGTCCGGCATGGGTTCAATGAGTCGGTGTCCGGTGAAGGGTTTCTTGTTTGGGTGGGTCGCTCGGAGGCACTCCTCGCAGTAGGACACCTCACATGTCACACAAGTCTTGACTGCATCTTGTGGTGGGTCTTGCTCACAGAACTGGCACTGGACCGGTTCTGGAGGTGTACCTGGGCTTGACATGGCAGCACTAACTGGGACCAGCGCTAGCCGGTTACTCCCTTCCTCACTGGGTGAGTTTGGCCCACTGTGGGGGGCGGGTAAAGGCAGCGGGACAGGGAGCCCGGCTGAGGAGGAGGCCCGCTGAACTCTGTCAATAATGTTCTGTAGGGTCACGTTTCTTTTAAGTCCTTCTAGTCCACGTTCCGGACTCAGGGAAATGACATATCTACACGTGGGGCACTGGAAAGCGCTGATCTGGTGCACGGACTCGTTAGTGGCGCAGTGGGAGACCAGGATGCGGTGGGCGCAGCCGAAGCACAGGCTGTGGGCGCAGGGGAGCAGCAGTGGGTCTTCAAAGAGCTCCAGGCAGATTGGACAGGTCAGTTCTGACTCCAGAGTGTCCATCCTGCTCAGAATAGGCCAGGCGGGACCAGGCGCGGTGTCAGCGAAATCCAGGAGAGCCTCTCAGCTGCCTGTAGGCCAGAGACAGGGATAGAGAAGAGAAGAAAGCAGAGGGATTTGTGATTAAACTGTGTGGAATGGCTTACTTCTCAGTGCTTTTTAGGGAAGGCTTATATTCTCTATAGAGCAGGCCAAGTGGACTTAAGGAGTAGCACAACGTTAAGAGCTAGATTTTGTGTGCAAACTGAAAATTTAAATAAAGTGATATTTAAAAGCTAAGTTGAGGCTTAAACTGCTGCTTACAAAGGATGGTTGTATGAAAATACCCCAAAGCCAAAACAACACAGAAGACAGGCTCTTCTAAATAAAGAATATTTAATTGTGGTGCTCTAGAGATAATCACAAAACCAACAAGACAAAGTTGCGTTTTCCGGCATGAATTCTCCTCCTTCAAACCCTCCATTAGCATACACAGCTGAATCAGTATCATTATAAATACTCAAACATAACACTAAACCTTTAAGTCTTATCAGAAATAGAACGCAAAACGTTCAAGGGCTGATGGATAAGATATGCTTTAAAAAAAATACATGCCCCCTTCTGAACAACTTTGGAAAACTGTGACCTGGATGAACAAGAATATCAAGACATTTTCATTTGCCCTAAAGCTGCATTCTGATACTGTGCTAACATGACCCTGTTTTTTAAGGTCCTGTTTTGTTCTGTATTCACATGGATAATGTAATATTCACTGTGCAGCACAATTATAACATAGCCTTGATGAACAGAACATTCAGTTAATATTATATTATTATAGTTTGACATGAGCGTTGGCCTTTTTAGAAATCCAATGCCATCAAGAGTAATTGTTATTGTGAATGTAGATGATTTTCATAATACCACACTGTTTTGTTTTAGAGGATGTCATAGAAAGAACAGGTTAAGCATCAAGGACATCAATAACATTTGTACAGTAACTGTATATATTGTATTTGTGTTGTATTTCAGATTAGGGGCTTTAGCACTGATTGTGATTTTATTAAACTAAACTATTGCATCTTCATATGTGCCCACAGGGGTATGTAGAGGGATGTGACTGTTTTATTGCTGTCAGATCCAGCATGGTACCTGTCTAATGCTGTCATTTAATCCATGTTATCACATTGTCCAGATGCTGTATTAATTTGGAGCAGCATGAAAGTTTGATATGCTTTGTTTTTTCGCGACTGCAGGGTTCTGTTGATAACAAACAGGTGAACGGGGCGGCTGGTGGGGTACTCACAAAGCTTTGAGGGAAAGGGGGTTTTTAATAGATTAGATCAAACCCAAACAAAGCCAGTGGCAGAATGGAGAAAAGAAATGTCTGCTGTGAAGAAAAGATATCAATCAGAATGGTGTAAATGGAACGACTGAAGATAAGGCCACATTTGATTACTGCATATTTGAGTTGATTTCAAAGTCTGAGAATGCTGTTATGGTAATAATTTTAAAACAGTAAAGTCATCCTCTTATTTGCTCCTATTGAGTTTTTTTTTCAGCAGATGTCACTGTTTGCTGAGCTTAGGCCCGGAGTGCACTAACCCACTCTGAATATCTCCCTCTATTCACCTGCCGCTCGTCGTCCTTATGCATGAATTCCCATCATTCACTGAAAAAAAAAAAAAAAAAAAAGAAAATCTGTTCAGGAGATAAACTATTCTCACTTGAGCTTTCTGCGGTCCAGGCACTTTCAGCCATGATATTTGAAGACAGATAAGATTCATTTGCTCTGCAGAAAATGGAGCAAAGAAAAATAGACTACTTCTGTGGAGACCGAATATTTTATACTTTGTTCAGAACCAGCAGAGCTTATTTTTTAAACAAATGAATATATTTGTGTTGCAGTAGGTGAGAAGATGTTCAAATAACCAAACCCTAGAGACAGAGAAAGTGTTTATGGGAACGTGAAGAGAAAAGTAATAGCACTTTTTCAATTCTATTTGTGCATAAAAACTAATACACACTCTCCAACTCAAATATTTTTCCTGAAGTGACCAAACCAACCCCAAATAAATATTAGTTTCTGAACATCCCCTAAAATAACGAGCTACTACCTTCTTTTGTATTTGGATAAAAAATAACACTATACTTATTGTATTTAGCTAACACGCGTTTCTTAAGTTGTATATGTCCACAGAAATCTGGTTCTGAAAGCAAATTAATATCCTTCAAATGTATTGCACAATTAGGTTCATCTGACCTGGTCATGTGGTAATTTTATCCAGAAACTTTAGTGACTTCCCATTTCCGTCTACCGGAATAATGAATAATAAAAGAGACAGCATTTCAATTTTTAGAGATACTCTGGAAAGTTTGACATTGACAGAGCTCTGACAGGTAGCATCCTGACAGGAAACCTTCGGGCAATAAAATGTGAAGAGAATAAACCCGGCGCACGGTGACATTGATGAACATGCAAAAACACCTACATATATCCTGACAGGGCAGCCTAAAGAGTCACCCAGATGTGCTGTGGCAGGTGCGACAGGGTGAAGTGCCTCACAGCACACCGTAGGTGACACTGTTGAACCGCGCACTGAGGTGACAGCACAGAATAAGGTGGGAGGCTGTTCTTATGACAGAGTGGCAGAGAAGAACAAAGTATGTACATATAATATAGATGGAGTGAGAATGAAAGATCAGATTTTGCTCAAAGGAGGCCATGTGTTCAAAGGGGATTTGTTGAGTAATGATTTCACAAATCCATGTAAATCTGCCTTTAATATCCCTGCCTTTCTCAAGTTACCAAAATGTGAAATGCACAAGGCCACATTCTATTTTTAAGCTATAAATGTCATTGCTCCCAAATAGCCTGTGTTTATTTCTCTACATTTGCCTCCTGATCCATAAACAGTCAAAAAACAAGTTATAGTTCAAGAATGTCCAGTGGTTAATATAAAAAAACAAAAAAGATCCTTGGCATCCCTTGCTCCTAAATCTTTCATTAACTTTGTCTAAGGAGGTTGCAGCTTTCCTTTTCACTTACAGTTTAAGCTGCTAAAATTTTCATGGGAGGCCTTATTTTTATTTTTTTTTACCATCCATTTTCTCAATTCAAAGAGTTAGGACAAAAAGCAATAGCGAGGAATGCAGTGTTTGGAAACGGAAAAAGAATGTAACCGTGGCTTTACATAATACATAGTCATGCTGAAAATAATCAGACTTATTTGAGTGAAACTTATAAATGTGAGTTTTGATATGCTTCAGGGTTGTATTATTTCATCAAACTCTTCATATAAATTAAAAAGATGAGTTCCACAGGGCTATTTCCATTTGAGTAGATACAAGAAATAATGACGCTTAAAGCAGCTAAAAGCCACTAGAAGCAATAAAGAAACACATTTAGGGGTAGCTCCATTTGGTGAGTTGACATGAGCGGCTGTGGCATTCCACGGAGTAGAACTGAGAAGTAGGTCATCCCCACTGACCTGGCTCGTATAATCAGCATACACTACTGCGAGTGTCGCTGTACGCCGCGCCGTTCCAATTCTCCCTTAACTCGCAGGAGGCAGAAAATAGCAATCGCAAAGCAAAATATGTGAGCGATACAAACATGGCAGTGTCTGCTGTCAACGTGTATACTGTTCTCAGATCTATGTCTCTACCACAAAGGGGTCCAATAGAAAAATATGTTATACTTTCCCACCAGCATCTAAATATTTTGACACCTTGTTTACCTCAATCTGTCCAAGAATTTGAAAGCTCTCCTAAGGGCTCACAGGTTTTACAAGTCAGAAAAAAAATTCATAATCTGCTTTCATTGGAGCTGATCGAGCGCTACCACAGATTAACCTTTAACCTCCTTGGAGCAGTCAAGCACAAGTTGTCTTTCCAGGGTCGTGCTCTACATGCCAAGGTCGAACAAATCTTGTTCCAACAATTCCAAGACAAAGATGCAGCCGTGCAGAAATACAGACAGTATGTAGAGCAAACGTTTTTAGAGTCTCTATAAAAATATTTGTCTTGGCGAGGGCTGTAAGGGAGTATGTGATAAATGTATTGAACGCTGGTAGAAATGTATTTTAAGAAGTCGTTCTGGTTTGCAGCAGGTGTATGTGCACCAACTCCAATTAGGAAAGAAGAAGACTTGTACATGCCAAGAGCGAACACTCAACAAGTCAACTTTTGGCTCCGTGGATGGAATGTGCTGAACTTTAGAGGTGACATTCAGAGAACTGAACATTGTATCCTTCATCTTTCATTGAATTCAAATCTTGAAAGTCGCCACACACGTCAAAATGCTCATACGCGCACTTCTTTTGTGCAAATCCAGACAGCATGCCATGTTAATCAGCTTCCTGCCACACTGGCCGTGACCAATCAAGGGCTTTCGTGTGTTCAAGTGGTCAGTCACGGCTAACAGGATTGGCCGCTTATTGTCAAGGATGCCGAGGCTATTAGTGATTGTGATGGAGGGTGACATTTTGTGTGTGTGTGTTTGTTGGGAGGGGTCTGTCTGGGTTGGCGTTGGTGTGTGACCCAGATTATGGGAATTAGATGTGATGTTTAGGGTTGGGAGATTACAGGGAGGGTAAAAACAAGTCTGGGGCTATCAAGGACATATTTCATCTGGGAGAATTATTGTAGGAACACAATTCTGTAGACCTTTAGCACATGGAAAGTCAATGGAAGATACAATATGAATCACTTTTACCCACTCATAGCCACACCTTTCCATGTGGAGAAAGAATTGACACTCAATACATTGACTTTTACAGAAATGTAAAAGCACTAGCTTGGAAGCAACACTCTATCATAAAGGATCAGTCCTAGATGTATGGGCCCCATTTTGGTAACGCCACTTAATCTCATCATCTTATAATATCATATTATTTATATACTTTTATATTATCCCGTTATTATCCTGTGGAGAAATTCATTGTCGGCAACCACCACCAGGGGGCGCCTAGCATGTTTTAATGTTGGTGGGGGAAAACCTGGAGAAAACCAAACCTAGCACGGGGAGAACATGCAAACTCTTATATTTTTCTTTCAACAAACTACTGAAAGCATAGCTATTCATATCATGTGTACAGTCATACATTTCCATTTGGTTGGTATAAAAACTGTAATTTCATGAAAGATTGATCACTAATGTGAGGAATATCTGTTTATGATCCTCTAAATTCTTCTAATACCATCACATATTACCACAATTACTCCGCAGTGTACATACTATATGTGCTAAGGATGCTGTGGTGATGAGAGGAAAGTGATTAAATGCGGTTATTCCATGAAGTACTTGATTATCATAAGCAACTTTTGATTGGATAATGAAATGTTTCTCGACATGAAAGCGGCCCCTGGAGAGTTTACAGATGAGTTTGCTGATGCATGTGTGAACAGCATCAGCGGCTAGCATGTAGCATCTGCACAGTCATCTGCAGCAGCCTCCAGGGACGTGACAGAAAAACAGATGACAACCTTTTATATTTAACCGTAGTTTGAATGTGGATTGACTTTGATTGGATATTGTTGTTTTAATCTCTGTTTAACCTGATTTGAACCTGCCTCGACCTTCTTCACAGATCACTTTCATGTCATAAGAGCTAACATATGGACATCAGGGTAGGTCAGTTTGTGCGGGCTAAAGTGCAAAGTGAGAATGACGTGTTTAAAGCTCTTCTGTGGGAAAGGAATGCTGAAAAACAAATAAAAGACACTGAATGTTTCAAATATTTACACTTGAAATGAACAGGACATTTCTACATTTAAATGAACTACTTAGCTGCAAATGTGGTTAGATGTGTGATAAAGTTAGAAAGAAACACAAATCTGTCCAAGAAGATGGGTCAACATTCCTAAGTGGATAGGGATATATTTGCTGAGGTTTGAGAAGACTGTAATCCTGTAGAACAATGATGTCAAGGCGAGGGTCTGTATTAAATGACACGGAAGAGGAAAAGGAAGTGCTTGTTAGAGACAAAGAGGGGTGACATGAGACTCATTGCAACTCCTAAAAAGAAGCATTTGCATCTGCAAGTCATTTTCTTTGTGCTGAAAACCATTAGGAAAAGCATAGTTGAAGCGCTTTCCTCAATGTGCATGCATTTTCAGGTCGCTTTAAAGACTCTAAGCTGTGATTACAAATTATAGTGGAGTGTGCCATTCCACTCTTTCTTCTCTATTTTTAACCCAGTTCTTTTACAAAACCAGTCCAAGTCTGAGGTCTGAGCTCACCATATTGTACTTAGCAATGCACTTAAAGAACTTGTTCTGCAAATTGTACAAGAAACCAGTGTTGTTTTAACCTGGTATGTAAGTGAAAACCGTCATTTCTTTAATTAAAGGAGAGTTATATATTACTCTGAATGTAGGACAAAATGGACCTCAAAGAAACAAGAGCAAATGGAAAACTTTGGGTAATACCGCAGTTGGGATGTGTAACTTAGCCAACTGAAAAGACAGTTGTAAAAAAAAACAAAAAACGGAGGAACCACTTATCCTCACCACAGGACTACACAAGCTGCCAAGTCTCACTGAACAGATTGTGCTTATTGTCACCATTTCTGAGGTCTCCATGGCAACCCTGCCCTCTCATCTTATTCGTTTAGTGATTAAAGAATGCACTGGTGTGAATAAAATGAACTCAAGTGAAGGGGGTGGATGAGTGGAGAGAAAAAAAGTTTTTCAATCTGCCTATGTCCTTTTGAAGGATCTTTAGATCACAATTAGCAGTTTGGCCTGGAGGCGTCTGAAGTCTGAGACTGCTGACACTTTGAAGACTGGATTATCTAATCTCATTATTTCAACCTCCCTATTTTATTACATAAACTACAATATAGTAAAATGACTGCATATTGACTTGTACCACAAAACAGCAGACAAAAACAAAGCTTCCTGCACATAATCTTAAACTGATTAAAGTCATTCCAGTCCTCAAGGTCTTCCAAACAAAACACTACACACAATCTGAGTGTCTTCTAAGCAGGAAACACAATGACAATACTGCTGTTACTATATTTGTCTCCTCAGTTCCCACAGTCAATCGTCAGTTTGAACATAACAAGGATCTGAGAACTGAGGTGCTTTCTCAAGCCCTCCCAGACTGACAATGCCACTGAGACACATCAGGGGGAAACAGGAAAAGAAACATCAACAAGACTATTGTGGATATATCAGTCAACCGTGTGACGATTACAAACAAAACTCTGGGCTAATGCGTTTGGTGCCACCTGCAAAACATAATAGAAAAAAACTGCATGCATTTATGACAGGACTATCAACTACTGTATGTCTGTATGTCTTTGCTTCTCAAAGATGAAATAAAACAAGCATTTATAGTGACTAACTATTGATTTAATGCACAGAACAGCCCCTGAAAATGTTTTTAACCATACATGAAAATAGGATTAGACATTTAGGTCTATTTAATCCTGGCTAAAATTGTATTTTTGTTTTCAATAGGAAAGAAGATTATAAGAGTGTTACATTGTGGCAAGGTGCTTTTAAAGTCCAGGATGGTTTAGTTTGAACTCCTCGACTTACTGGAATCTTTGAGTGTCAAAAACTGGACAAAACTGTTTTTAATGTCTACTTTTAATTGAATGGCTAGAAAGCTTCTGATGTACAGACATGATTAACATAATGCTTTTAGTACAACCCTAAACTAAAGTACAAGCAGTTCATGATTATCTGTGGCACTGATATTGAAGGATTTCTCAAAGTCCCTCCCTTCTTATTGTTTCCCAGTGTTTTGTCCAAGATGTGGATTTCCTCGCCCACTTGACCCTTGGCAGGTGAGAGGGATCAGTTTTAGCAGCACTGAGCCTGTGGCAGCCTGCTGTCGCCCACATGCTTCAGCACATATGGAGCACAGGCGCACAAATGCACCACATAACATGCCTGAGCAGAGAGGAAACGCTGCGAAATTGTATAATCTGACCTCTGGGTAGATCACAAATGTACAAATGTGTGAGGAGAATGCTGGTGGACAGACTACTTCCTGCACTGATTGACTGAGTTAGAATGGTTTAACATTTAAGACATAGACTAGAATCAGACACACTATTCTTCTGTGTCTGGATGGAAAAAAGTGTGACAGTGTAAAATGTCACCCCAAGAATTTAAATCATCACTTTTATACAGTTATGTTCAAAAGAGCAAAGTCCTCACACATCCCACAGAGTTCTGCCCCAAGCTCATAGAATTTTTTTAGAATCTCTTTTTGTGTCTCAGGCTAAAAGTGAACCATAAAAAAACAAATTAGGTCACACAAAACAGACTTTCACACGCGACCTAACCCCACCCACTGACACACACATGCATATTAAACACAACTGTAGATCGGCTAGACATTCAGGTCCTTGAAAACATTTGGAATACTTGAAAAACTTTCACAATATACAAAAAAAATTTCTTTGACTTGAATAGAAATGGGATGTTTTGTAAAGTTATTACATCATCCAAATACAACGTCCAATAAAACTGCTTCAATAAAAGTTTAGACCTTGACACAGATGTCAAAGAGAAACTCATTGGTTGATTCTTGAAGCAGACTATCATTATCATTCCAGCACTCACTGATTCCAGTCATCATTCCCACTTTACTATGATCTGCCATACAGTTTGGGAATCCCCCTATACAGACTCCTTCTGCCACGACAACTTCTCGTGATCCTACAAGCCTCCATCATCATAACCCGCACAACAAACCATCTTACCTTCCACATGATTAAAATCCCATCATCCACAAACAAAGTGAAAAAGAGGAAGAGAGAAAGGTCAGCAGAGGAGAGAGGAGCTATCTTTGGCTGTGTCCCGGTTTCCAGTGGTATGGAGCGGTATGTAGGTATAGCCAAAAAAGCAGTCAACTTAGACGCAGATGCGTCTCGGCGGCAGTGTCATCACCTCTCCTGACATGTTTCCTCCCCTGCCTGTGCAAGCCTTTCCATCCTGACCCGGGAGAGCGACAGGGAGAGAGATAGACTGCCCCCCTCCCCTGTCCTATCCACTCACTCCTCCCCCTTCTACTTTCAAAGTCCCTCCCAACACTTCCTCGTATTCGGATCTGCCAATGGGCCACCCTGCTTCTGAAGTAGGCCAATCGGTGGAAAGTTAGGGGGCGGGGTCTACAGGCAGCAGCCGTGTGAGTGTGCAGTCAGATGTTTTTAAGCAGACGCTCCGTGTCATTGGGCATGCCCTGCTACAGCACGTTGTACAGCTTACTCTGGCCTTGAACCATCCCTCCTTACAGTCAGTTAACACAACAGTCTTGTATTACACTTCCTCTGTCATTATGGAAAGCTTTGGATTCAACTGTAGCTGCATCTAATTTCCTTGTCTGGCTGCAGTATTGCCCACATATTTGGGGAAATTTTCTTTGCCAGAAGTTTACCAAAATAATATCGGGCGGTATTGTAAAGTATCATAGACTCCACTTGAGCACCCATGACACACACCCTCAGGAAAGTTTCCTAATGTTTCCCTGCTGTTTCCTACCTCCCACTTCTTTTTTATTAATTTTTTTATTCCACCTTGAAACTTCAGTTGTTTTGGCCAGAAAAAACACCCGCTGCCTCCTCCCCAGTTTTGATGTGTCCCACTAGGAAAGCAGCTTAAATTAATCTCCAAGACTCAAGTCAGTCAATCGCACTCCCACACAAGGCACTGTGGCCCAGAATAACTGACATCTTATATCAAAAATCTGCTGTGTTGCATCTGCGTCTGGTCTGAAGGCATCGGACGGTTTAGGGATACAATCATTTCTGACAGAAAGCACTATTTACAGCAAACCTCACGATTCAAATAATTACAGTACAAGCTCTTAAACTGCCTTCTCATTGGGAGCTACATCCAACATAATCCTTAACATTTTGACCCAGAGAAATCAATACTGTATTGGAGAGTGTAGAACACGAGTTTCACTTTGAACGAGGAAGGGAATTAATTCAATCCTGCTGGATAGAACAGCAATCTTCAATCCAGAGTAACTTTTAAATGGTAGTTTGATAAGGACTGGAAAGCCTTTTAGGAGCGAGTGTTCAGCAACAGGCCAAGTATGCATACAGAGATTCCAATTAGATAATGTGTTTTGGAGGTCAAAAGAAGCAGTTTGGCTCGCATAAGTGGAATAGTTGTTTACTCTCCAGGTCCTTTTGTTGAGTCCATCAGTCAGATCAGATTTAATTCACTTCTTCACTTTAATTTAAATGTCTCTTTTAAGAAAGAAGTCCCTTTGAAAACGTGACAGAGCTTGATTTATTGGCCCCAAAGCATTCCTGAGTGTTCGGATAGTTAGGGCGGTTCAAATGTGCCACAAAAGTCCACAAAAGTCCTGACAGCCCCTTGTGGTTCAGAGGACAATAATTGCACAAACTGTGTATATGTTTGTGCATGTAGGGCTTCACAATGTGTGCTTCTAGTGGTTGGATGGTGTTCAGTCAGAGTGAGACGGTTGCTGAAGAATGCTCTTTTGGAAAAGGGACAATGAAGAGTTTCCATCTCAGGTCAGCTCTCGGCGACAGACCACTGTAACTTTCCAAACACTGTCTAACTGGGAAGAGAAATGTTGAGTCAGAGAGCACACTTCCACACAGAGAGCATTGTAAATGCTGATATATTCATCGATCTATACGTACTTTCCAGTGGAGGTTATCCAGCAGTGCTCTTCAGAATAACAGCCAAAGATGAGCCAGACACTTATTCCAGTCATTCTGCTGTTTTCCTCAACGCAGCGGCTAAAGCTCTGCCCTTAACTGCAGTGCAGCAAAGTCGAGCGGATGTTTGTCACCTTGAACTGCGTGTCTCAGTCTTGCCTCTGGTGATGTTCCGCCTGGGCTTTGGTGACACACGTGTCGCAGTCTGAAAGGTTTTAACAACCATTAAGGAGTGGAATACAATTTCTGCAGCAGTGTGGTTCATTTTGGGGGGATGCTGCTTTCGAGGCTCACTAAGTTGAGACACAAAAACAACATATTTTTGTCTCAGTTTCACCTTTTATGCCAATGTGCAAGACAATGCTACATTAAAGATTGTAAAATGTATTGTCGCTTCACTTTTTGATGTTTCACAGAAATTAGCTCTCAAGCAATCAAAATTAATAAGGGTCCTTTTTTTCCCCCTTCTTTTCTGTTGTTACTTGAGGCTTTTGCTTGCCACTTTTTATTCCTATCATCTGTCATTCTGTTTTGCCTGTAGGTATAAGATGTGGTACATACATTTCTTTTGTTCTTTTGCTTTAAGGCCAACCATTTGTGTTTTGTGTACCATCAGAATGTTTTTTTTCCTCTTGAAATGAAAACAGCCCCGGAGAATATGAAAAAGGATTTTGGAGCAAGAAACTTCTGTGGCAGTTTACTTATTGGTTTAAATATAACAACAATAATACAGAATCCACTCTGCAATCCAGTTGTTGTTTATGTGCCTGCCCATAAAATTCGGCCCTATTCTCAGAGTTGAAAGAGCTCTTATTTTTAACAAGCGGGAATGGTCGGAATGCAGCGGGGTCTGTGTCTCTCTCTGGTTGAGACTGTTCTAGGGTTGATGCATGACAGGGTTACGACCAGAACCTCTACACAGGGCACTGACGCCGTGGGTAGTCAACATGATGGACGACGCCATATTGAACCAAGCGTAACAAAACTGTTTCGTGGCTAAACTAAAAACACAACTGTGTCCATTTCAAGCAGCCTTTACAATAACCTTTTTTTAACCTGAACATTGGCCACTTTCAGAGATTGCATTTGAACCCGTCTTGTCGCTATGGAACTGATCTGGCCAGCTTGACTTGCCTGGTATTTATAGGCCACTTGAGATTCAGTCATTCTGTTTGTATCCAAAGTTCTAAAAGGGGCCATAGTTGCAATCTTTCTTAAAGCAGACCAAGGTTAGACATGGAGCCCTCTTATATACATTAAAAGTGCTCCAAAAGTCTTCAGAGTCATATTTAGAGCTTAAATATACAATCCCTCAAAACCTCCCATGTCACCAATCACTATCTTGAAAGCCATTAGATATGCATTCTCGGGGCCTGACGCATAAAACGCTCAAAGACGCTCTGTATAACTGTCAGCCTGTACAACACATTCACGTGAAGCACACCAAATCATGTCTCTGACCCTTTTCTAAAAACAATCTCACGATTCACAGCTTTGGTAAAATGGCTAACACATTCCCCTGCACGCTGACCTTTGACCTTGTGAGTGAGGTCACTTTGAAACTGTGAAGGACTGGTTTCTATCAGTGTGGGTAAGACAGACAGTGGAGAACACTGCTTTGAAGAAGAGGCTGGGGTTAATAGGAAGAAGGTAACAAAAGGTATGTTGCTGAGGAGACGGGCTGTATTGTGAGCTATATCTCTTCAAGCACTGACCTCAGAGAATAAACTGATCTAATCGCAGTAAGACTAACACACAAAGGAAGCCTGGAAGGCTGTTTTAGGAGGAAGAGCAAAGGAGGCAGACAGACTGATTAAAAGATAGTGAAGAGGGTTGGAGTGAACGGGAGAAGAAGAAGCTCAATAGTGTAAACATTGGGCTGCATTTTTAGTGGAAAATTCTCAAAAATACCAAATCCACAAAAACAATCATCGATCAAACATTTTAAATTTCCCAGAACTTATTGGAAGCACAAGTGTATTTAAGAGTGAAAAGCTGGATGAAGTTTTCCTACCGGCCTTTTGTCGGAGTTGACGTTACACAGCACAACATTTTGATGGGAAGTATAAATCAAAGATTGCGGTTGCTAGTCTGCTGCCAATATCAGAGATATTCAATGCCAAAAAACATCTCATTTTAAGCCTGAAGTGTAGTTTTCAAAATACCAAATCCACAAAAACAATCATCGATCAAACATTTAAAATTTCTTATTGGAAGCACAAGTGTATTTAAGAGTGAAAAGCTGGATGAAGTTTTCCTACCGGCCTTTTGTCGGAGTTGACGTTACACAGCACAACATTTTGAAGGGAAGTATAAATCAAAGATTGAGTTGCTAGTCTGCTGCCAATATCAGAGATATTCAATGCCAAAAAACATCTCATTTTAAGCCTGAAGTGTAGTTTTGATAGTTTCACTGTAGAAAGATACAATGGAGAGTAGGGAGAAGTAATATTATTTATAAGATGGAGGGTTTTGTCAAAAGGAGGGAGTATCATAAACTAATGTGTGCACTAATTTATTGAAAAGGAAACCATTTTAATCCCATGTTGTGTTTGAATGCACTACAGACTACTCAGAACACAGCTTTTGTTTTTATTCTATATGACCACCCATATACTGTAGAATATATGCTAAAGTTTAACCTATGCATTTGTATAGCTCGAACAATCTTTCTCACGTACCATTACCTCTTCTTGGTTTGTGTTTCCATATTTAAAATTGTTCCATATTTCCGGCAGTTATTAGTTCACCCACAAAACAGTGAGGTCTTTTTTTATATATTCCAGTGGCATCTAATTAAGTGTTTGTACTTTAAATTGTTAACTTGAGCAGTGATTTACTTTGTGACAAGTGACCCTTGTGATGTGCATCTCTGAAATATATGTCGTAGAAAGTCCATGTATAAATGCCTGGACGACTCATCTCCACTGTGGCCTGTGTGTTCAGTTCAGTGGCTGAATCAGAGTAGGAGTGTGAGCAGTCATGTTCGTCATCGTATATGCTAATGAAGCCGTTAGGTATGTTTGGGAAAGTACAGAGCTTCTCTAAAAACAGATACGACACGTTGTTTGCGGTTTGTGAGTCAGTGCTACAAATGGAGGTCAGGCCGTGAGCAGAAATATTTTGTTTTGCAGATGTTCTTGATGTATCTAATAGGAAACGCAGAGTGAGGTCAGAGTCAGTGAGTAATAGCTTAGTCGCTCTCTTGTCAGCCGGGACATCAAACTAGATAAGATCTCTCATGTAAGCAGGACAAGTTTTTCACCCACTGCTAAAAATTGGACACATTCACCAGCAGTAACAGCACAAGGTCATCTCCCATCACCCCTGAGAAACCCAATGCAACATCATCTAACAGCCCAAACAGACACAAGCATGCCTATGTCAGTTTGATGCCCAACAGCACATACACACAAATCCATTAACATGAATGCACACACATTTGGATGTGCCTAGACACACTATGGGTGTCAGTTAGCATTATCATTAGCTGTCTGCCACCCCTGTCACGGAGAGAGTCACATCCTCGCTGCTCGCCCTCAACCCAAAGCAACACCAGCTGGCACCACCATGACCGCATGAAAACATACAAAATGGTGGATTTGTTGACACTGGAGACCCTGGTGACCAGAACACAACCGTCCGGTATATGCCGTACGATGATGGTTTTGTTACAAAGCATGGATGACCCACAGTGCACTAAAAGATGATGCATAAAGAATTGTCAAGTATGGTTACAAAGGCTGTCAGTAGAGAGCCATAGCAGTATATGACCGTTCTTTAGAGATATCTGCCATTGTCAACTTGAGGATAATAGACTGTGTGGTCCTCAACGTTGACAAAAGAATCTGAACCTTTTTAAAGTCAAAATCTTCTACCGTTAACATCAGCAAAAGTTGAATGTCAAATTGCAAGACATCAGAAGTGAACTTTTTTGTTTTTGTTTTTGCATTTTACAATCATTTGTCAACGTCATGTTTCTTGCTTGTCACTGTGGGATGGAATACAAAATGTGCCAGATGTGGAGCGTTATTCTTACTGATATATGTTACATGGCACAGCAAATGTCACCAAACAAGTTTCACCAGTCACCTGTGGGCATTGACTGTCTTACAAAAAAGAACTGTTGAATATTAACTGTTTAAGTGAATGTAAGGTTGTCAAAATAGGATCCTAAGCACAATTAACTGACCCACGTCCACAGCAGATGGGATTAGTTCCAGTCCCAGCGACTCCAAAATTATAAGCGAATGAAAAGAATAGATACACACTTGTATAAATGAATAACTGGTGAATCCACATTATACGAGAGGCATGTACAAGTATTACTTTTAAGGTAAGGCACACATTCCAGTAAAAAAATAATTTTTACAGGTCAAGACAAGTGGCCCAGGAGAGAGGACTAATTTAGGACGCAGTGAGTCACAATGTATAATGCTAATTCAAACCACTATAAACTATTGTCATGTGCAGTGCATTTTACCACATAGTGCATGTGAAGTAAATACTGATTTACTCACCGATATTAAGACCCAGAGTTGTTTTGAACGCTTGCTTTTGTTTCAAGATGTCCCCCGGCATGTGCCAATGATTTAATCAGCCGAGCCTAAAACCGCTCCAGCTGGGCCACAGTTTCCTACTGTGTGCACGGAAACACATTGATCACACTTTACTGCAAGTTTGGATACAAATTAAGGCACAACTCTGCCATTTAAAGCCCAGAGGAGGCACGATGTTATTTTAAAGCCATAGACTGCTGCTTTAGATGAGCCTTCCCGCTGAGAAAAAAAATGGACTTTCTCCCAGGTGTGCTGAGTGACAGCGTGAAGCATGAATAAGTTATAAGTAGAAGTCAGCCTCCTCGACCTCCTCTGCTCCTGTCCCAGCGGTGTAGCGCACCTCGGAGTCTGCATTGTAATGCAATAGTTAAAGTACTCGTCTACCTAGAAGTGAGGGAATATTCTGATTTATGAGGCTGCCATTCCCTTGACAGCATGAATGTGCACAAATGATAAGGAGGTGGTGACATCTTACTTACAGTATTTTTTATGACCGTAAAAGGTTTTGAGTTGTATTTAGTAAAGCAGATAATTATAGAAAAATAATAAAATGTGAATTTATAGCTGGCACATGATTAAAAACGCACGCATTTTGTACGACTGTATGACACGTTGATGAATTATAAATGGAATAAATGATGGTCTCAGTTGGATCATTAGTGGTTTAAATTATTAGTGAACACAGCTGAGCACAGGTGACATTATCAACCTGGAGAAGACCACTTGAGCTGGAAACAGACTTAAAGGGATACTGAACTATCCCTTTAAGTCTGTTTCCAGCTCAAAGGAATAGTTTAGTATTTTTGCAAATGTGATTTTATGAGCTACTTATGGATAGATACTGTATTCCCAAAAGTAGATAGGCCGGTTGAAAACACAGGAAACCATGTACTGTTGTAAATGCATTATATATACTTTCACAGTTCTATAAATAGCTCATTAAACTTAGTACATGCAGAAAATTTTCCATACATTTTCTTACGTAAATGTCTCACAATCAAGAAGTGAACTTTAGCGCCTCTTAATAAACAATCAACAATTTTGTTCAAATGCTACCCTTTTGGCCAGAAATCCTCAGACATATTGATTTGGTGGTGAGCTACATGTTAGCTGACCGTAGCCCAAAGATATTTCGAAGAAGTAGGGTCATTTGATGTTGACTAGTTGCATAAAATAGTTCAGGCCAAATGAAGTACATTTCTACTGACAGGGACTGGGTGGCAGACAGACGGTTTTGGGGACACACAGTGGTGCATCCCAGGGGACTCAGCATCTTAAACCCAATGACATTTGCTTCCAACATGGATGCTTGGCCTCTCTACGTGCCTTGTTTCTCTATCGAGCCGGAGCTGGTCCCCTCAGGCCGATCCAACACCTCTCTATTCTTCTAACATCAGCACAGATAAATACTGCCAGCCAGAGACACACCGGGCCACTTTTCCCACACAAACACACACAGTCTGACCTCAAAGGTGCGATCAATACACCACCCACAGCACTTTTCCAAAGCGTAGAGAGAGACATCAAGAGGTTCAGTGTGTGTCTAAGTGTTGCTTTCCAAAACAAACAAAACAATCCATAAGACCATTAGTGCTATTCTATTACTCCATTGGCTTGTACATCTTCACTGCATGTGTTATCTCTCAGCACAATCCATTCTTAAGAACAGGTCTGAAAAGAGGTTTTGTTCCAGGGTTTGACCAGGTCTTTAGCGGACATAAACATGGAGGAGGAAGGAGGAGGTGGCTGATAAAGTGGCCAGCACTAAGGGGATTAATCAAACCGAGCACATGGTGCAGGATAAGCATTTCTTGAACTTTAGATCTGCAAGGTGATTAAACTGTGCGGCCAACCAACACTAGATCATTTGTCCAAAGCACAGCTGTATATATATCCACATTTCCAGGCTTATGAAACATGAACATTTATAGATATTTTAGGCTAGAATTAGGCTTTGGTTTTGTTTAGGTATATCTAATTCTTTACCTAACTCTAACCCAATACTGACTGCTACATTGTGATTTAAATATACAGTTTACCACATAGGCTTTTCCATACAAAATTGATTTTAATTGCACAAACATCCTATTCTAGTTTTTTATGGTACTTTGTTTGACCTAACTGAAATAAGTCATTGCTTCTTTAATGCCCAATCCTTGTCACAACAGACATAGAGAGTTTACATCATAACAGACCCAGTACCATTGTGATACATTCACAAAATATCACTCAGAATGATGAGACACATAAAGTTGAGGTGCTTCATGCAATTTGCTATTTACATCTGTAATCTGGTGCTGCAATTAGAAAGTTCATTTCACCTTCAAACTAGCGACGAGTGTCAATCCGAGTCGTTTGTGATTCTGTTGCCTGACACATTTTACCTCAAAATCATCTATAAAAACAACATCTATCATTCTCTGTTGTTTTGTTCAGAGAAGACAAACCCATTTAGTCTTGTTTATGCCAGATCATAATGGCTGAAATGCCCGAGAAGCATTCTCATTAGAGTTTTGGACTAGATATAGTGTATGTTGATTTCTTTATTGGCTGCATGACTTTCCAGAAGAAGCGCATGACACATCTTCAGTGGTTCCCCTTTTCCATGTTTCCCTTGATGATTTGACCTGATTTATAATAATTGCTGAACAAGTTTGAGCTCAACCCTAATTTGTGAAGTCAGCCATAACACAATAATAAATGGGCTCGCACTGGAATGCTTTGAGCTCCTGCTTACAAATCACATCGCTGCACCTGGGAAAAAATCTGCTCTGCCATAATTAGGAAACCTCTATTTCCTGGATTCACACTCAGGACTCTGATGTAACAACACCATCAGACTTTTCTTGCCGGTTCAGCCACACTTCTAATGGCCCAGAACAACTCTCCTAGTTTCTGTATTCTGAGTGGGGACACATCGATCCACTTCAGCCAAAGGCCTGACACTGACTCTGAGCTTGGGATAATCAGAGGCAATTAATACAGGCGATGGTATGCACACAGGGCTGCGGTGTTAATCAATAGCATACAAAGCTGCAGTAGAACAGAGAATACAATAGTGTCTGCAATTGTGTGCTAAGAAGGATCACGTTTTGTTAAGGAAAAGGAGGAATACTCAGTTGTATTGGAAATCCCAGTTCAGATTCAGAAGCAACTTGACTTGGCTAGTGTTATTGCTTTCTGTCCAATGTTCCCCAGCTCATTTAAGAGTGCTAAGACTCCAGTACTGTCCTGGTGGCTGGAACGATTACACAATGCATTGAAAGCAGTTGGATGGTTGACACGGCCAAAGCTGTGAGTCCAGCAGAGACGGGACACAACAGGCCACTTGACAAGTTCACGCTCCATCTCGTCACCAAGTGTCTCTGGCTCTCTCAAGCTTTTGTCATTGTGCAGATAAACACTCAAGTCCCATGTCTGGTCACCCGTAGAACAAAGCAGCCCATTCATGCCATCCAATACCCCCAGGAAAGATAAAAGAGGGGAATTGCAAATAAAATGTCCTCCTTTCCATTTAATCTCCCATTCCTTAAAGCCCCTATTTTTATTCAAATGCATTTTCTTGAGTGTTGGTATAAGACAAGGAGGTGGCATCAAGCCAGAGGCAGGCTGGTGGGGAGCTCAAAGTTGAATGCCAAGCTCTTGAGATTTTATAGCTGGTATGTTGGGGGTTTGGCTGAGCTTGAAAAAGACTGGATTCATTGGCAGTTGCTGAGGCCCGGGCCCCCTAGCTTGAGACCCCGCTGAGCTCTAAATATGGCACAGAGGCTGTTTAAACTGGAAGTGCAGAGGCTAGTAGAGACTTCAAAACAAGGACTTGATTGATAAGTGTCTCCAAAATAAATCATATTTCCATCGGTAAATGTGTGTGTTTCAATGTGACTGCACCTTTATGGTCTCATTTTTGTACACAGACAATAATGTTCATGTTTCTGTGAAAGTAGCTGCTGCTTGTTTGGAAAAGAAGGCAATGAACGTTGATGTTAGTATGCCAGTAAATGAGCTGTAGCATCTATTCAACAGAGAACATAGAAAATCACAAAACAATCAAAGATGTTTGTATTGCCCCATACAACTCGAACTCACAGAAACCAGATTAATCATTTGTAAAGAACAGGAAAAAAAATTGCATGGCTGGCCTGGCTTCTGTGCTCTTTATTGAGATATCAGAAGTGAAAAAGCTGCTAAACTAATCAAACTCGGTTATGGATTTACCACCTAAAAGCGACAAGATATATTGGTTATTATTGGATGAATGGATTTGAAAATAAAATGTGATGTGCTTGATTGGGATCAGAAATGGCAACTGAAGAAATACAATTGCTACATTTTTTTTCTGCACTCAAAACAAATTGCTCACACATTCTCGGACTAGGATTCTGCTCCTCCAAGTCCCCACTGGGTCAATTGGCACAAAGATGAGAGGAATGGATAGGTATCACTGGAACTGCCCTTAAATGGTTTCAGTCCTATCTTGAAGACAGGAAGTACTTTGTTTCGGTTGGTAACTGTGTGTCAGACCAAATGGCCCTGACATGTGGGGTTCCACAGGGGTCTATCTTGGGACCTCTATTATTCAATCTCTACATGCTTCCTTTAGGCCAGTTAATACGCAGCTGTGACGTATCATACCATAATTATGCAGATGACACTCAGATTTACATTTCACTCACAGCAGGTGAAAATGGACCAATCCATTCACTGTGTCACTGCATCGAACAGATTGACACGTGGATGCAAAATAATTTTCTCTAACTGAACAGAAACAAGACTGAACTAATCATCTTTGGGCCACAGAAACAAAGAGAAAGTGTCAGCAGTCACCTCGACTCTTTCTCTAAAATGTAAAAATCAGGTTAGAAATCTAGGGGTCATCATGGACTCAGACTTGAATTTCCACAGTCACCTTAAGTCAATTACATCATCTGCATTTTATCACCTTAAAAACATTTCCAGAGTCAAAGGGATGATGTCTCAACCAGACTTAGAGAAACTTATCCATGCTTTTATCTCCAGCAGGTTAGATTACTGTAACGACCTGCTCACTGGTCTCTCAAAACGAGGGTTAAGACAGCTGCAGCTTATTCAGAACGCAGCTGCTCGGGTTCTCACCAAAACGAGGAAGTACAACCACATTACGCCAGTTTTAAAATCTCTGCACTGGCTTCCTGTTGCTCAGAGAATAGACTTTAAAACAGCACTTCTGGTTTACAAGTCTCTAAATGGTTTAGCACCAGAATATATCTCTGACATGCTAGTTACTTATGAACCTCCTCGGACTCTGAGAACATCTGGGACAGGCCTTCTGCTCGTGCCCAGAGTTAGAACTAAACAGGGTGAAGCAGCGTTTAAGTTTCATGCTGCAAAAACCTGGAACAGCCTCCCAGATGAAGTAAAACAAGCCTCAACTTTAACAATGTTCAAGGTGAGGTTAAAAACCTTCCTCTTTAGCTCCGCCTACACTACAACCTAAAGTGTTTGTTTTTTCTTTTATCTGCACTCTTCTTTTTAAAATGTTTTTAATTTTTTCTTATGTTTCTTAATATAAATCTTGTAAATTGTCTTTTATTCCTGTAAAGCACTTTGAGTTACCCAGTGTATGAATTGTGCTATATAAATAAAATTGCCTTGCCTTGCCTTGCCATGTGGTCTAGTCCAGCCTCGTTTTTCTTCTGTATGACTTTTTAAGTATGTCTGAGCCTCCTCCAACACCTCCACCTGTCGAGCCAGGGATGCACACTCCAGGTTAATGTCACATAACGTGACCTTCTTACACACACGCACAGAGACACACACAGACACCATTTCACTTCATCTTAACTTGGCGCCATGTAGCTCCAGGTACGCATCTGTCACATCCTGCCGCATTCACAAACACTTCCCTCTCCACTTGTCAGCACTGATAAGGAAACTGTGTGTGTGTGTGGAATCCATAATGGGGTCTGGATGGACTAGGAATTTAGTCAGTATCTCCGTAACCGCACTGGTCATGACTGTTAATGAATGAATTTTACTGGTTTGGATAGAAGCCATTTTGAAGCTGGCTAAACATTAACCCCTTATCAGAATTTTACAAAATTCAGTTTATAAATGAGAGCTAAGCATGTCCTTGTTAGCATGTAAGACAAATCTCATTAGATAGTTATATGTTTGTTTTTTCAATGGTCTTTTTTTCTTTTACTGGTTATTGTATTCATAAAGATGTTTTAAGGAAAAGTATGATTCATTCATGTTGCACTTAAGCTTGAGTTCACTTCAACTGATAAATTCCACCAACTGCTGCCATGTATGTTTACCTGTCTGTATCTGATCATATGTTTTTAACTGTCATCCTCAATTTCAACCCACATCCAAAGAGATGTTTGAATAAGAAATAATTGTTCCAAAGACCATTGACCATTGAGATTTCAGCTTTGCAAACCTTTCCATAATTGATAATGGCATATATATACAGGCCCTGTATTATTTATTGGACATGTCAGTTATAATTCACTTCCTACTGAAGCATGGTAAATGTGTGGTGTTGTCAAGAAATATATACAGACCTGAAGCAAAGGAAACTTGTTATCATTTGAAGCTGAAAAGCATTTTTAATCTTTGCACACTCCGAGTACACATTTGCATGCATTTAAAGCCCAGAGGTACAAAACTGAATAAGAGAATGACTAAAAAGAATATTATTCAGTTTGCAAAGCCCAGATAAAAAAGTAAATCTTCATTATAACACAAAATAATGAGATGTTTCTGCAAAGGGGCATTGGGTACTTTCAGTGACTTTTTCAACCAAAGTTTAAGTCTCATTACTTTTAATAAAGCAAAGTTTTAAAACAACTCCCGGACAGTGTAAAACGGGTCGTGACCTATTACAGAAAGGTCAGACATTGTCGAGAATGTCTTGGATATGAGTCGAAACAAGAAATGTGTCCACTGGCTCATGTACAGTGAGTAGTTTTAGTTCAATAGGAACAAATATTATCTTGACTAGAGTTGTCCACATGCACAACTACCAACAATGTACAAAAAAATACATAAATAACACTACTCACTTTGTTAGTTTGTGCTTATGCAACAATGTGAGTTAAAATATTTGTGAGGACAAAATTTTTTATAGAATAATGTAAGCTGTAAACAAATGGATTTTGAGTCAAGCTCGTAGATGGGCAGACTTTAATTATACTGGAGTAAATGTCAGCATACATTATGCATGGCATCCACTGTAGCTGCAGCCAAGCATGAGTAATTATTTTGTTAGCAAATGCTACAATGCCTATTGATAGTTTAGCATGTCATCTACATATAACCACGCTGCTACAAGAAACGCAAAGTAAGCAGTAAATAATAAACTTGAAACTAAACTATTTTTCAGTTGACATCTATGAAAACTTTTCTGCCATGTACAATACAAGCCAACAATAACCTCAACCCTGCTGTAAATCAACTTTTAACAGTCATTTTAGCTGATGTAGATAATGTCAAGTCAAGTTTTAAGTAAGTGGAAGGATCAACTGCATTTAACATAGTCTCAAATAATAACCGCAGCATCCACACACAAAAGGACCACATGGTGCAATCGAGCCCTTAAACACCCCCACCCACGATGTATGACACAGAGCACGTGCAACTAGGAGGAAAAAATCCGCCCGCGAAAGCCTCTAAAGGGATGGTCCCACTGAAAGTAAATTAGGCAACAAAAGAGGCACTTACGTTCAAGAGCCTCACATAGGTCCTCCGACAGAAAAGAAGAGAAGCGTGCAAACGATTCCGGTCTGGGGAAAACAATAGTGAGTAACCTTGAAGAGAGAGAACGGAGGGATGGAAACAGAGTGAAAGAGAGGGGGAAGGTGGGGGGGGTGACACACAGATGAAATGCAAAGCAAAAGGTGAGGAAGAGGACACAGGAAAGATCCCTGCATCCACACACCCAGCGAACAAGCAAATCCAAATACTTTGAATCTCTTCTTGCATCACCCCTCCTCCTCGTGTTCAGCGAGTCCCCCCCCCCACCCCCAAGCCCACTACCCCTCCTCCCCTCCCCGTTCGGTGCCTTTGGGTTTTTACATGTCATGTGTTCAGGCTCAGGCAGGCGGAAAGTGGACTGAAGGAAAAACGGTGCTCCAAGTGCCTTGTCCAGTGGTTGGGAAAAAGTCACGCTTCCATTCCGTGGAACATTGAGCTTCTCAGATCTGTTTTTCTTTGGTAACTTATCAGAAACAGATAAAAGTGGGAGATCTCCTGCTGGTTGGCTCATCCATCACCATCCCTGGGTATCATTTACAGACCAAAGTTGACTTCTATTTTCCCTAAAAACTGCTGTTAATCTTATTTAAGACTCAGTGGTAACTGGCAGAATGAATGTTCCAAGAGTCTTTTTAAATCAAGGATGCACATTAGCCTAATTGCATTAATAGATGTTACCAAGCAACTGTTTGCTTTTTACACAAGATGTTGAACTGAATGCACTTTTCTTTCTCCTCATTGCTCTAAAAACTGATGCAAACTGCTTCAATATCGTGCAATGTTTTCATATCTTCAAGATGCTTTTAACTTACCAACTGTTGCCCAAGGGATTGGTAGCACAAAGCAATGGGATCAAGTATATATGCATTCATACTTTAAGTCAATGTTAGTCTACAGTATAACGTAAGAAATCTTTAAACAGACACATTTTTAGATTTGTTAAAAAAGCACATTGAGGACCAAATGACTGTACAAATCTGTCTTTTTACAATACTTTCCAAAACTAAAATCAAGCAATTGTATGAGCTGTTTGAGTTACTTTTAGTTTATTGACCTAGGGTTTATTACAAACAAGCTCACTGACAAGAGGAAATCCATCTAGTTTTCATTATTTGAAGTTTATCTCTGTGCAGTATATACCCAATATCAGTTATTAACAATGTAATATTAACGATATCAACGAGTGTTGTTATTTTTGTAATCAGACTTAACAGCAGCTGTGGGACATGTCTGTTTGATTGACAAATGTCTCCATCTATCACTGTCTAACTTTAGCTTTGATGTTTACAGCCCAGCAGTGTTCAGAATATTCTTGTGTGCAGCCCACAGCAAAGACGGTGTCAGAGATACACCCATGTCTCAAAACAGTTTAAAGTCAAATGTCAAAACTTCCAAACATTCCTCTTAACAGAGCCAGACCAAAGGCTGAATGAAGTGGTCAGTGTGCAGACTGATACTTATAAATCAGGCCTACAGCACAGAAATAAACATTGCTGGTACCACAGCAGAGGAATTATGGTGTGGCATATTTGGAATGCTTCATATTTCTTTTGACAATATAAGTAAACCCTTACAGGACCGCTCCAGTGAAAACCAGCCGGACACCTAGACTGTGCGGACAACCAACGAGGCATTCAGTTAGCACAATGAAAGGAAGACATTAATGCAGCAGGAAGTGAAATTTGTATTGCTAAGTGATACAGATTAACCCATTTGCCCAACCTCTACTTGAGCGAAAGCTGCACAAACCCCCTGCTGCCAGTGTATAGGTTTTGAATGAATGACCTAAGCCTTTCCAAGAGCACTAACAACATGATCAGCGGCTGAGTCCAGCACACCGGGGAGTGTAAGACCTGCTGACGAAGGAAGACATGCCTAATCATCTGCTTCACTGCTCGTGGCGAAGAAGCACATGAGCGAGTTGCGAACGTGCCGCGCTTTTTAGTAGCGGCTATTACATTCTCCGTAAAGATTACACAGGATGCTGAGCTGTATCGTTCCTGACTCTCACTCTGAACTTTTTGGGAGATGCTTTGCCGGGGAATTGCTGGGATAATCTTACAAGCCACCCAGGAGAAGGCTCTTGCTTTCCCCATGTGTTTTATCCGATTCAGAATACATGTGCTCTAACTATCTTTGCTGAATGGGTAACTTGTGAAATGTTTCTTGTTGCTAGGGTAAACAATACAGAAATGTGCAAATGATCAGTGCTTTGTGCTTGCTTGCAGCTGTCTTAATATCTGTGCAGATCCATTTTAATAGGTTCCATCACAAGCCTCTGGCGCTTCAGAGTTTCCATGTTCTTTCTGTTAAAGGAAAATTGACAATGAAAGAGCTTTTGTTTCTTACACTAGTAGGAAGTGTCTAAGCCATTTGATAATAATTAAGTGTCCTGACTTTAACAAGGTCCAAAGGTCTGACATTTGGAAGGAGCTGCATCGTTATTGTGACACTATGTACAGGCAGAATAAGCTTTGTTGTTGCTGCTTTTTGCCTCTTATGCATTTGCCCCCTTGATTAAAATGCAGTGTGCACACTTGTCTGCTTTCCAGTATCATTGGAAACCTATGGAAGCCCTGCAGGGACATGAGTTCAGAAACAAAATTGTGCCTTCATGAATGCAAAAAAAAAATGCTTTCAATAGTTCTCAGTTTATCTGAACTCCAGAGTACGACAGAGGTCCAAGAGTGAGAAATATATATATATATATATATATATATTTTTTTATAAACAGTAGACTCCAGCCTGAGGAACAAGTGCTGCTCGGTAGAAACGTCGGAGTACAAGCTAACTGTTAATTACAACATATTGAGTGAGTCTCGGAGATCTGGACTTTCACACTCCACTAGCTTTGTGCCTGGAGAAGAAAGGCTGTCTGCACAGAACGGGACTTTGTTTAATAACTCCGACATTTGGATAATTAATGGGATCAATATGTACTAGGGTAAAATAGCATAAAATTGCATTTCAGCGCCATCAGTCTGAGCAGAACCCAAATCCCAGCTGTGTACTGTGTACAGTTTTAAAGTGAAACAAACAGGGTCAAGGCTACATCATTTCATGCCAGCGTCAGCAGCTTTTTCTGAGCGAACCTCCACAGCCAGGGGTCAGCCTGTACCAGAAGGGAATCACTGACACACATCTCCACATGTACACGTCTGTTGACCCACTTAGCCCATCTGTACAGCAGGGAAATGCATAAAAAAACAAAACAAACAGAGCTGGAATTTGAATGCAATTGATACATGACTTAAAAGGTTTATCAGCATTTTGTTTCAGAAATAAAGATTGGGACCACTGTTTAAAATGATATGAGAAAGAAAGTGAACATGAATTTTGATTCAACGTTTTTATAATTTAAAAAAACAGTTTTCTTTTAAGTAGATTACATATATGGTAATGTTTATCTGACACAGTATGGAGCAGATTAAACAGAGGAAAACAAGATAAAAATGGCACATGAACAAGAAAATAAGCTCCCTTTCCTTCTCCACTTGGGACACATGCTTACAAATGTTTTTTATTAAAAACTTGGAAAGTAAGAGACAGCAAGGTCACATTATGTCCCACATTTGAGTCAATATTGTGCATGTGAGCCGATAAAAACAATTGTACACGTATACAAGAGATTGTATAGTTCCATGTATGCACACACGGTAGACTGCAGTGCCATTTGAGAGCAATGTCCAGAGGGCCTCTCAAATTAGTAAACCAAGGACGTTCAACTGGAAATTCAGTGTTATTCTTGTTCTGTTTGATGAGAATTTCTCAAACATGAAATTTAAAAAAAAATAAACTGAGGATGACAGTGCAGTGGATCTGATATCATTTAAGAAGGTGTGTTGCCTAAAGCCAAAGTAGCAATACATGGGTGAACTTAATATCTTGTTTTTCTTTTTTTTCCCAGAATTTTAATCCTGCAGCTTCTCCTCTGAAATTCCATGAGAAACTTTAAGATTTGATTTAATTCAGTTGAAATGACAGATGGATATGTGCTGTAAGCTATAAAAATATATATATTTTAAAGGTGGGTTATGTCTGGGGCTTCCTTGGTGGACAGCATGTGAACAGCTATGGTGCCCTGTATGAACCTGCTATTGTCTTGAACAAAAAAACAGATTTGATGATGATGTCCCTGACGAGTCATTATTATGTTTGACAGCCATGACCCACTTGTGAAAAATCTATTCTCCGACCATAACCTCTTGATTGAGCCAACTTGTAATTAATGTTTGGAACAATAGGTTTTCACTTTTAGGAAAACATTTTATCACACTTCTCAGCACGGCCTATAAACATTACCTTGTTACACTGTTATTTTTGGCATCTTTGTAAACTTCAGTGTGTCTGCTTGCATTGAAACCAGGCACAGCATGCGGCAGTAAGAGTGGGGGTAGTTACTGATGGGAATTTTGAACTTCCTTTATTCACGCAGCAGGTTGTGCACATTGCTTATTCACAGGCACGTTCTGTTGTGTCTTGACCTCTTCCTGTCTGCCATGTTTTGCCAGGGCATCGTAACCCAGCCCCAGTTTCCCATCCCCTTCTATTCCACTGTAATTCAAATCATTCCACAACAGGAGCTGGCGTTTCCACTTTGGCGCTCTGGTCGACCACATGTCCATATTAACATGATGCATCTGCATCTGCCTTTAGCTTTGACATCCCCAGGCAATGCCTCGAGGGCTTCGGAACATGTGTAAGGGGGAAGGGCGAGCGTGTCATGACCGCTTACTCTGGCATGGCAACTTCCCCTGCCCAGCTCGCTCAGCCCTCTGCCTGTCTTTAATTATCCTATGTGCACTGGGCTAACAGTAGGAAGCAACACTCAGCTGTGAGAGGCAAACATGCGAGCTGACCTGGAAAAAAGAATGCCTTTACTCGGAAAAGCCTGAAGGGGTTTAAAGGCCACTGTACAGAAGAGCGTCTGGCAGGATTAAAAGCATTGGCAATATCAATTCCATCAGTCCCAGCTGTGCAACCACAGAGATCATGGTGTTAGCTTTTCACTTAGCACAATCTCAGCTGGCTACTAGAACTGCGTTTTTTTTTTCCCAAATTGATATTGTAATATATAGGAAAGACATTTGGGCCTTTTGAACATCTTTGTTTACTTCACCTTGAGGTGGTACAAGTCTGGTCTTAGAAAATGTCCAACCCTTCTATGACCAGATTCATAACCTGGGACATACCTTCCTGTCATTCTACATTGTTCAGTGTAATCTATTTGTGAAGCTTTTACAGTTTCTTTAGACTTTTGGTGGGATTAGTGAAAGAGTCCAAAGACACTGACATACCCTTGGCTCCCGCTCCCATTAAAATATGGCATAAATGCTTCGCACTTCCTACCCTTCTCTGCTTTGAGCGTGCATGGTAATTTAATTAAGCCCACTGACTTTTCTAAAGGGCAACAGCTAGAACTAACATAATTAATAAAAATGGGTGATCTTTGTTCCATCTTTGAGTGTCTTGGTGCAATCCTCACGGCTGTGACTCTCTCCTGTGTGAAACCATAAACCGTAAGATGGAAACTAAACAGCACATGATGGAAAATAGCATATGTGATAAGCAGTACATACATATTAGAATATAGGTGTGCAGTTAATGACCTAGTGTAATGAGGTTAATTAGGACTCCTGACCTAACACTATTCATATTGGGGTAGACAGTACAACACTGACAACACTATTTGTGAGAGACTGACTGCCTACACCTGTCCCACTGGTGTGTGACAGCTCAGAGGTCAGTGGTTCAGAGGGTCACTTGGACACTGCAGGTAGGAAATTGCAACATAAACATAGACTGTATCATTTGCAGTGAAACAATGCAGTACTAGCTCCTAACAACTATTAATATATAGCCACACAAATGAAAGATGGCTTCTCAAACTAGGCACATGTAAGACAAGTAAGTCAAAGTCGAACAAGATTTTACATCATGTAATATTAACAAATGTAATTTTGCCCATAAGAAATAATCCTAGATCTGAATTTGAAATGAAATGCTTTAGCGTATGCAGCTACTCATTATTACTCATTAAATGTTCATTTTATACAAGATGGATGTAGATAAAGTATGAAATTCCAATCCAAATGCCTTTAAGAAATCCAAACGTGATGAAAATTGGACCCACACAAACCAACAAAAGTCTTTTATTTACTCCACAGTGCATCCATAAATACACCCTGGTGCGTCTATGAGGGTGGTGTGAGGATACACTGGTTATCCCCCCACCAGGAGAAGGTCAGTGTGTATGGTCTGCACCCCAGAGCACTCAAGGGAAAGGTTTGAAGGTCAAACACAGAACATGGACCTACACAAAGGCAGAAAACAACGTGTATGTGTGGGTTTGAAAGGCAACGCTTCATATACTCTGGGGCTACATACAGTACAGTCATGTGGTCAGCTCTGGGTCATGATTACATTTATTCATATTACCTTGAATATGCAGAAGAGACTTGGCTCCTCTTCTTTCCATGCAACCACTAAACCAGTCATTTCTGTGAACGTTGGGTGGTTGTTTAGGGATGTGGTGTCTTGATGTGATGATATGTGAGCTGGTGCAGTGCAAAGCAAAAGCAAAGTGGTACATTATTTGCATTATATAAAAGCGTGCACACGTTTTAAAAGCAATAGCATCTTCAGTCAAGCTTTTGTTTCTGTGGCAGATCAAAAAGCCTTGATGGTGTGCTGTTATCCTGCAGAATAAATAGCACTTCTATATTTGCTTTATCATCTTGAAATTCCCAATTGAGATCATGCTGAGAGCTTTTTCAAATGAAACGGCAAACCTGGACATCCACTTGGCCACATGCATATTTCATTCTTTCTGATTCTCCTACTGTATTTCTACATCTGTAGGAATCTATTTTTTTACCCGCACAAAGCAGGCCCCCATTGAACAATGCAGCCTTTAGCTCTTAGGAAGCATTAAGGTCTGTCAGCTGAATCGGAAAAATCACAGTTCGAGGGGCAATGAAACAGCTCTCCAAAAAGCCACATGAAATCTTAAAGACTTTCTAAAGCAGTTTTTTTTTTTTTTTTGGTGAGAGATGAACAAGCTTTATGGTTTTCATTCAGTGGGCACATAACACTTTTGTATTGGAACTTGTTTGACTTGTTTTCTAACTGTGGGAGATGTGTTGACTGTCAACACGTCAAAAAAGCCAAAGTGTCTTTTTGTGAAACTTGTAATTCAAAAGCTGTCAATGTGGAAAAAATAATTCAAGGTTGTAGAAGAACCGTTACATTCAAGCTGCAATTCAACAGTCATTCAAAGTTTTGTGGAAATCTTCTCAGCGGTGTTAGTGTAATCAGCTTTTACAGTAGGTTGTGCCAATGCCATCAACAGAGAAATGTTTTTGCCAGATGCGGTCTTGGACCATGCACTCGTTCCAGACACGCATGGCTTGTACAAAACACACCTCCAAACACGTGTCGGTTACAGAACCCCTGACGACTGCGCTGCTGCTTTAGTGTGACTTCAGAGAATCTGGAAAAGACTCAGATCGATTTTAAAGAAACCAAATGGTACAACTCTTGGAGGCAGGAAACTATTACTCTTTGTGGAATGCACATCCGGTAAAGATCAAGCAAATTTTGAATACAATTCCATTTTTATGGTTTATAAGTCATGGAAACATGTCTATACAGTAGGTCCTGGTCTACTTTAACAGCTACAGTGTCCAAACGCAGCAAGATGTAGCTCAATCTATTGCCTAACATTACGTTGAATTTAGACATCTGCGAGTGGTTTTAATTCTTTTTTGGGATTGGAACGAAAATGTGATTCAGATCTAGGTTCTTCCTCCACACACTTACCTCACAGCTCACTCTTTCCACTGTATTTGCAAAAGCTTGTGGCTGTCTTCAGCAGATTTCTGGCAGTTTAAAACCAAACAATCTTTATTCCGTCCTACTTTCCAGGAGTCATCCTTTGTCAAAACCGAAAATATAAGGAGATATATAACTAAATGTCATGTCAGTTTTTTGGCAGGACTGGCATATTGTGCCTCAAGTTCTGAGCAGATATTTAACAGTGCATTAAAACTGAGAGGAATTTAAGATCTGCATATTTTTATCCACAGTAGTTTGACATTTATTTACATTTCCTAGCATATTATTCATTTAGGGTTAGTTTTGTACAAGCCTAGCTAATATTCCAGCTGCTGACACTTTCTTTAATTGTAATCTGAGTTTAGTTTCCACTTTGCTTCTCCCATCTGTTTCCAATTCCAGATTAACACAAAGAAGTACCACATCAACAGTGAAAAGTGCTGTTCATATCAATGATGTCTCTAATAAAACACATGTCCACGTCACAAAACATTATGGGATTAGTGAAAACTCTAATTCCACTTAAATGGCTCGTCTCTGTGTGTGTGTGTGTGTGTGTGTGTGTGTGTGTGTGTGTGTGTGTGTGTGTGTGTGTGTGTGTGTGTGTGTGTGTGTGTAATTTAGTAAAAAAAAAAAAAAAAACAGCTTCTATTCTTTTAGCAAAATACTAATTTGCATGAAATTGCTTACTGCATGGGAGATCACAAAGAACAGTCAGGTATGACACCACAAAGGGAGGTCTTGGGGAAAATGCTGGACCTCAAATGGATGGCAGATGTGTGTCGAAATCATCAGTCCGACTGAATAATGGCTTCAGACAACGGCGGAGTGTTTATTGAACTGGAAGCTACAGCACGTACTGCAGTGGTCAGTGGGAAACAATGAGACAGTTGCACATTGTTGGAGACGTGGAGATCATTTGATGCTGATGCAGTCACTTCTAGTCGTGCCTGGGACCACAGATGTAGACGGACACACCCCGCCCCAACCACACTCTGAATGTTTGCCCTCAATGAATGCACTGAGAAATTTCACTGGCCCACTTCAGCTCTGAGTAAAAATGTATGATTATACTGAATACACATCAAGGAGTATTTTCTTTGTGGGGTTGCTCAAATATGCCACCAAACCAACAGTATTTGTTCCATATTTTCTTAAGCAGATGTGACCTTGCAAGAACTCAGTCCAAGATGTATGAGAAGAATTTCATCCAACATTATCCTTTAACAAAGTTGTGTTTTTATTATTTCAACATTCACAATGCGGCTTCAGTTCCACATTTTATCCTGGGTGGTTCTTTGCACATGGCTGGACAGGATCTTGTTTAGTAGAAGAAAATGCTAACTCCTCTAAATCTTTAAGCTATGCAACAACAGTGTGCAAAAGTGACTTGTACTTCAGATAAAACATAAGAAATGCTATAAGTCTTTACAGCACTGTTTTATATAGAAGTGTTTTGAATACTGTAAGTATGTGCAACATTTTTGGGTCATTTCCTCACACATTATAAACATAAAACCCAGCTGCAGCACAATGTAAATGTCACAAAAGATTCCGCTCAAACAGGCAAAAGCAGGCACTTCCTCTGCAAAGCAAAACCATATGTTCTAATAATGTATTGGAGATGTTAGTTAGAATGAATGAAAACAAATTAAACATATGACACATTCATAAGTAAAGCCAAGGACATTGTTAGCTCAATGTATTTAAAACCCAACATTTTTGAGTTGTATGTACAGCAATTAGAAACATCTAACAAAGATCACATGAGGTGCATTCCTTGTATTAAACGTCAAACTGCATTGTCTCCATGATACAAAACAAACTAAATAAAATAAATTGATCTTACAATACCCCGAAACATTTACAATGATCAGAAGACGATTGAGAAGGTGAAGTAAAGTGGTCTAAGGCCATGCGTAAAGAGAAACTGAAGTGACAGCCAGCCACAGCACTCAAACTTATATCCCATAATTATAGCCACACGTCCTTTTTTTTTTTCCTTGACCCTTCACTCCTCTTTTTTTTTTTTCTAACCTCCCAATTTTTCATGTCCAATCACCCTTCTCTCGGCCATCAGCTGTCATCTTGATAGCGCTCTTGCTTTTTCCACTCTCCCAGCTTCTCACCGTAAGTTGAAGGCCACTTGACGTTTGCTTTCGCTCATGGGACTCGTCTACTGCCGGGACATGTCCATCACCAGACTGTCACCACAGTCTCCAAAATCCAAAACGCTGCTCTTGTACCAAAGTATGTTTTTGAATTATACCATCTATAGAAGCTTCTTTATTCTCATCATACAAAACCAACAACAACTTTAAAGTGTCAAATCAATATTTCACAACGTCTCCTCCGCTGCACCACGGGCTGCAGAGCGCCTTCGCCAAACAATAGGATCCTGACCTGCATTATTCATCCTCTCACTAGTTCACCACTCTCTCAACTAGACACAAAGCTCACAGGGGACCTAAACTTTCCCCGGCTCAACTTCAGATAAGAAAAACCTTTCAAAACATCTCCATCCAGGCCTCTCTGTGGTATTCCTAGTGCCATAGTGCCATGCCTAATAATGTTAACCATGCTAAATAATGCATTGTTGATTTGTCTGCAACAGAAAGGTCTTACCGCCAGCCCTTGGGGTGTTGAACCAGAATTCAGTTGCATATGACCAAACATCAGCATTTCAACTGACCACTCTGAACCGGCAATATGCACAGGTTCATTTTCACAGGCACTTCATTTTCCCCAAACCCCGTAAAAATCTCACTTTAGCAATCCAATCTCCACTATTACCACACACCGGCAACAGATTTTAATGAACTTGACATTTAATGCTTCACAGCTTTTAGTAAGTTTTCCCCTAATGTCTTTTCATAACGCGTAATTAGGCACGGGCTTTAAATAACGTGTTCCAGCAGACGAGATGAGGAGACGGAGCTCGCTCAGGCTCAATCGGTGTATTATCTCCGCAGCACACCATTACCAAAGCCGTGCTACTTAATAGCCTCAGAATACTGGGCTGATTGGCCATTGATTATAAGTGAAAGAGGGCAGTGGATGTCAGGCGCAAAAGGACTTTAAAAAGCATGAAAGTGAAAGACTATACCTGTGGCTATATAGCTTTCTTACTCTGGTGCAACATGTGTTAATCTTCTCTTATTAGTCCATTAACTTCTATAAACCAATCTCAAACATGCGTGCTCTATAGCTCACAATTTAGCATCTCTGTGCCAATGCTATGTTGCAATCTTACACATTGTGCCTGAGGCAAATCCAAACATAGGACCACTGACTACATTCTGTCTGCATGAGACAGCAGGTGAATAAAAGGTGAAGCGTCCTCAGTGGACCCACATTTGGAGAAGCCTCATCAATGGACAGGGGTCAAAGCTGAGCCAAACAGCTGTGATGTCCTGCCAGGCACACATCTACGAATGGCACTCAGTACTGCTGCAGAGGATTGAACCAGGCGTCCAGGCTTAGAAGATGATCCTTTAAAAGTGTTCTTAGATGTTCAGTTCATCTGAGAAAAAAGAAAAGAAAACATGACACATTCTGGCTGGAAATCATTTGGTAGGAGGCGAAAAGTCAAATAAAAAGCTAAAAGAAAAGCTTGTCCCACTATAAATAGCATGAATGTCACTTTGGCTCACATCAACATGTCGGGATAATGTGGCTTCTTGTTGCCTTCGGAGGATTTTGTGACAGCGCAGTGCAGTTTTCTCAGTTTTCTGTGTACAATGACTTTTAGAGAAAGCAGTGAGGACGAGCCTTTTAAAGCAAAATGTGAAATTTTGATGCTCCAGCTAAATTTCACTATTGCACTCGTTGACTAATTCAGTCATCCCAAAAGTCTATCTGTAATTCCAAATGATTTATTCAAATGCATCTTTTTATTCAGGGAGATTCATAAATTAGGAGTTGCCGGTGCACACTCACACATACCTCCAGTGTGAATCACAGGCCTGAAGATTTTCAGGATCTGGAGTTAAATTACAGTCCTGGAGGTTCGGTTTGATACCATTTACATCTGGTTTCAACGAGTCTCAAAGGAGTATTCTGTGGAGAAACTATTTGTCTGTGTAATTTCTTTAAAAGAATCTGGCTGGAACAATAGTCACATTACAGGAAGCTATCACTTTAAGTGCATTTGTTCAAAATCATCATGCAGCAACAGCAACAGAAAGCTCCTGTTAGTTTTAAATGTGCTTTAGAAAATGGCTTGGCTCCGTTTGTATTTGTCTGGGTTTACACTTGCACAGCTCGCACTGGGCATGAAATTGAACTGCTGTGCATGCTGCCATTTAGGTGACCAAATGTCAAATCTGTAGCATAAAGAGGAAGGGATAATTCTTGATTTAAACGCTCCATTGAACCGCATTGTTATTTTTCAGACCTGAAAACATTGGTGCACGACTTGGTTCGAGAGGCTCTTTAATTGACTGTGGCAAATTATCCGTTCGACTTCATGGTGTATTCAGGACCTGTGTGTGTGTGTGTGGGGTGGGGGGTCTGTGTCAGAACATGTATATACCATGTGCATTTCCGCTCCTCGGGGCAGATCAGTGTGTGGCACGCTCGACTGGACGAGGTTGCATGGCTTCACTACACACGTTGCATCTACTGCAGAGAATATGTAGCACCAGATCAATCCCATGGGTTCCAACAACACATTCACAACCTTCTGTTTAGTGGCCTACAATACTCTCTGGACATTCATTTCCTTTGTACATTTTTCTTTTTTGCCTAATGTCTAATTGTTTTGATGGGTATCTCCGTACACATAGCAGATGTCTATTGAGCTAAATAGAACGCACCTATGAGGGAAAATATATTACACTTTAACCTTATTATGGGAATGATTATACGTTTGATTAAAAGCACTGCCTCTTTGGGATGCAATTTCTTCAGGCAATAAGTGCCTTTATAGACTGTATTGCATTAACTTTAATAATGCTAAAATCCTTGCTGTTAATGTGCCTTGTGTTTATTAGTTTAGTTCTTAGTTATTGGCTAAGGCCACACTGCTATGTTTAGTTAAAGTGTCCCAGTGCTTCTGTCTGTATTTCCAAATCCACTGAGTCTGTACTGAACGCACATAAGTGGTAGAAACAGTCTATTACTGTCCGTCTTTGCCAATGATTAGCCGTCATCTCTTTTGCTGTGAAAGTGTGAAAACAGAGGCGCGAAAGGATTTTAGTTGATGTTAACTAGCTCGCCGCTGCCTTTGAGCAGATCTCTGAATATGTTTTAGCAGGCTGTGAGCTAAGCTGTGTTGCTTTGTTAACATTGCAGATTGTAGCTGCTGTAATAAGACAGAAAGAAGCCAGAAAAGGATGAAATAGATGTTACTATTTATTTTTGCGTTATGGCAAGCAATAGTACTAGGCAATAGTTGTTTTAGTTGCCTTTTGAGTGTGTGTGCTTTTTAGAATATCCCCAAAAACGTTCCCTGAAACTTTGGGAGCTCTCAGTGGTAATTACTTGGGGGGCTCTCAAACACACCAGGGTTTTTTTCCTTAATTTGCACCAAAATAAATATTTTTGATAAATTTTGATGCATTTAAATATAAATATTTAAATGCAAATATGACATCATCAACATAAAAAATCATTTGTTTTGTTGGCACACGCTATTGCAACTCCTCTGTATTATCTATTAAGAGATTTGTAATTCTAGATCATTGTTTCCCAAATAGTGGGTTGGGGTGTAAATTTTATGTGGTTCACCATAGAATTTCTTTTTTAATAATTTGGAAAAACTGGAGGCAAGAATTTGACGGTTACTTTAATTTCATAAAATAGCTCCTTTTTTAAATGAGTTCAAACAGCAGCACACAACATAACTACTACAAAATTACCCTAAAACAGAAGCAAAGCTATGGAAGAAATGACCAACTGTAAGCATTGTAAAGTTTTTGACATAAAAAGTTTGGGTCGCGACTCACTTGGCATCTTGAAATACGGGTCCCCACAAAAATGGTACACAGAAACCTGAACAGTTTGCTATAGCTCTTGTATCTCGGGGCCAGTTTTTGGACTGTATGAAGCGACACATGATGAGAAAACAGAGCAGCTGCTAATGAGGACCTAGTGGGCACAGATTCCTTTCAGGATTGGGCTGAGACCATGTGTTTCTGCAAGCGTTGGCAGAAAACAGCAAATTGTTTTGTGCTGATCACATTGTACCCATAGAACTGGCTCTGTTGCCGCACATGTCCCAGAGAATAACCCAAATCTATATTAACAAACACTGACTGAACACTTTACTCCCTTCAAGTAATGCTGCAGTGTGTGTAGCCTCCTACCTATTTGTGCATGTGTATAGTCTTGGCAGACAGTCTTGATTTTAGCCAAGTGAACAATGCAACTGCAGGCCAACTCATTAGCGGCTGAAATAAAGCAGCTTTGTTTTGTTGTCATGGTCCACAAAATTCTATTTAGAAGCAGGCCGTCGTCCAGAAACTGCCAAAAACAGGACAAAGAACTACAGCGAGGGATATGAAACAAAGTGGCTCCAGATCTCTGCTCATCATTAATCAGAAGCGTCTTCAGCCAAACCAGAGTCGAGGCTGATTTGAAACATCCACCCAACCCTTTAATTCATTCCAACCAAGTAATGACTTTTTTCTGAATTTTCACTCAGAACTCTTGAGTATGACCTCATGTCTCTGACTGAATTTTGTGCAAACTTACTCATTATGATCATTATAAGATTAAATTTTTGTCATGCATTTATCATTTGACCATCTGACATGTACAAATCATTGGATCATTTTATGTTGCCAGATTAAATCGATTTTATTTTTTTATTTTTTTACTCTGCAGAAGTTGGCATTGAGCTTGCAGACAGTGTAATATGATTTTATTTTATTAAGACATTTTAAAGTCCCTAAACATTATCTAACTGATCTGTAATGTCTGCATTTCTCTAGGAATGTATGGTAAAGTGAATTTTATTTTATATTATGCCGTTCAGTGTATATTTTTCCCAACGTCTTGTCAATTGAACAATCTACTCTCAATCCTAGCGTCTAATGTTCCTTCAACAGTTAATTCCACGTCTGTGTGAGAATGAGGTGATGTAATATGCTATCAAGTGGCTCTGAGCAGGACCCAGAGGCCATAAAATTGTTCCAATCTTCCCATTTCATTTTCATTTCCTTCCTGCCGCAATGTGTCACAAAACCATTAGCGATACCCCTTATCTCATTCTTATTTGAGTTTGTTTTTAACTTCCCCTTATCACTTTCTAAAACTGCTGCTTTGTAATTTAACCCATTATCAACAAGAAGAAAAACATTTGACAGAGCGCTCCACGTCTCATGGCTGTTCATTTGAATGTAACGTCTGCCCCCTATTGGCTTAAATTAAACATTACACCAGTTAAGTGAAGGTCTTGCTTCCCTCAGACTCAACAGAACAGAGCTATTTGAAGACCTGAACAGTGGATGAATTGATCATGTTTAATTCCATCATAGCATATTAAGGACAACACACAGTACAAAAGCAACACAAGACATTTCATCATAACTTGGACCCAGTAAACTTTACCAAAAGGGAACAAGCATTTATCTACACCGCTCTTGGTTTTCATAGCGGTTGCTATGACGACACGGTTTAGGGATGCCAGGACCTTGAGCAGGACTATTATTTTTCCTCTTCAGTACAACTGGTTTAGTAATACATTACGACACTCAACGTCTAAAAGTCCAAATACAAAATGGCACATTCTTTTTTCACACATTTTACAAAAGGTGCTTTTAACCACAAGCTTAAAAGGTACAAAAAGTAGGGAACGCAACTGCACATGTTCAAACAACAGATGGCGCCAAAGCGTTTCTCTTTTCTTCAGTTGCCTTAACTCAGGTTCATGTAGAAATTCCATATTTCAAAACATGTGAACTATTTGCCAGCAAATATCCACAAGCAAGATAAAACACTCTGATTCTGGGTGGATATGTGTGTGTGTGTGTGTGTGTGGACACCACAACACTGCTGAAGCATAAATCTGTATTTGATTGACTAGAACACTAAAAGCCAATATATGTTCAAACTGTACTATCTTCTAGTTCAGTCAGCCAATACAACAGTGACACTGTACTACTCTTTAATGTATGAATCTGAATAGAGGACTTAATTTCTAAGAAAGGATGAGTCAAATGTTCTTTATGATATGCAGCCATTGAAGCTTATAAATCATAAAACATAGAAGCTTTTAAATAAGTCAGCTTTTGGTACAAACATCAGCTTGGTTAAAGGCATGGCTTTGTTGCTGACTTTATATAAAAGGTCAATGACAAATGGTTACATTTAGATAACTTGTTAAGTTTAGTGTTATTGCTCTAAAACACTGGTTTCCTATATTGAGTCTTCTTAACAGATGACGCCAAACATCAATATTTCTTGTTCTAAACAACTAACCAACCTTGAAATCACATGAGCTGGTTTAACAGGTTAAGAATGTGTCATTCATTTTACAGAAATGTGTATGTATATGCACCTGCTCTTGCTGTTATTTAAACACCATGAAATGTCAAATTTAAACATCATGAAATGTGACAAGCATAGACGAGTTCAACAAGATAAATATCCCAAAATACAAAAGGAGACTTTGGCACATAGTCCTGCATCAGAGCAGGTGGTATTATGGCATTGAAGCAAACTTACAGCTTAGTGCATTGTATTTAAGCGTTCTGCTATAAGTGAAGCATTTTACATTCATCATTAATGACAGAAAAAAGCCAGTCAAACATCATTTAGACTGATGATTAAAGGGCTTACATTTAGGTAGAATAGTAAATTATATACTTTACATGTCAATTTACAGATATAATGTTCATTTTCAATACTATATTTACATTATCTGACTTCAAAGTCATGATTTTGGGCAGCTGTTGCTGACCTACATTACCAGTATATGCATAAAGAATGTACATTTAGCAGCAAATACTAATGCAGAGAAAACATAGTGTCAATATAGTGGGAAATTGTTCATAAAATAAAAATTTATAAACACAATTAATGTTTTATTACTTGACATTTAAAAAAATCATGGTTAAAAGAGCTGTGAATGTTTGAGGTATTTATGGTGGGCGTTCTTTTTAAGCTCTCATCTCACAACAACAAAAGTGACTTTTCACATCCATTTTAAACATGAAATACTAGTGGCTCTTGGATGTGAAAGTCTGTCAAAGGCAGCAGCTGCACACGTAAACAACAAAACGCCATGGCACACGGAAAAGCACTGACGGGAGGAAATCTAAGGATGGATGGGAGGTCAATGAAGAGGTGAAAGGATGGACGTTAAGGAGTGACTGTCACTGGGATGTCGTCTGACAATGCCTTTGGTCAGTCGAGCTCACACCAGCGTTTCAGGAAGTGTGTCAGCATTGTCCGAAGATAAAAGTTGCCAAATTTGCCAGCGATCCCTCTGCCAGTCCTGCCACTCAGGGCTATGTGGCACCAGCTGGGCCTCTGTCTTTGAGTTACTCTGCAGAGGAGGATGCCTCTGAGGTGTCGCCATCTGGGGTGAACTCCGAGAACTGGCCAGTCGGTGAAGAGCGTTATAAGGTGGAGGTAATTCTCCATCACACACATTCCCTCCTCTTGGCTGTCTGGCTGCAGGATTAACTGTGTGTCCGCTAGCCTGTTGCTGCGTAGCTCGACCCGATTGGCTGTAGGCGTTTGCTGAAGGACTGGTGTTGATTTGGAGACGAGGTTGTCCCGCCCCTGCTTGAGGGCCTGGACACACTCTGGATACAGGAAGGTGGGGTCTCGGTGTTGTCGTCTGCTGCCTGCCGTTACTGTGGAGTCCATCGAGACCCTCCTGTGAGCTGCGGGAGCTTCCCTCTGACATGTTGCCATGGGAACCTAAAACAGAACGTCAGTGGGATCAGCGAGAGCATTTACAGGATAAGGAATAGCGCAGTTAACATTTTCATTATTTCTCATGGTTTAACTTAAGCTCCACCCACTTTGATAAAATTTCTCATGTTGAATAAAATAATCTCCTCATTAAATCTTTTATGCGAGGGTTAATACCCAACACCTGGGGTCTCTGCACATACCACAGTAAACAAATGGCCGTAAAGGAATTGTGTACCTGTGTGTGCTTGGTCCTTAAGTGTTGGTTTGAGAGTAGAGTGCCACGTCCCCCAGATGTTAGCATGCTCCTCTGATATTGTTTCTGAATAAAAGTTATATTTTTTTACAATACAAAGAGAAATTTCTAAGTGTTCAATGGAAAGTCATTTTCTACCTTTGACAGACCATGTTTCCGCCCCGCCCTCTCGGTTACAGCCCGCCACTTGACCCGTCAGGTTGTACTGCTCTGGGATTCGGAAGAGCTGCCCGTTCCCAGGGCTGCCCGCCTCTCGCCGTTCACTGAGCACAGGAGAGTTGTTGTCGTAAGGGGACACCTCGCCGCTGGAAGCCTTGTTGGAGTCGCTGGATGAACGGCGCTCGCTCAAGGTGAAGGGGTCCTCGGGCTGCAACAGGTCGGGGCTCCTGGGGCAATGACGAAGGAATGAAGGTATGAAGAAAAAGAACTATACAAAATGAAGAAAAGAAAAACATATTGGATACTGACAACTTACTGTGAGGCTTTTCTCCTTAGAAGATAGTCCACAACGTCCGGATCTGTCTCAAGCAAACTCATAAGTACTTCATTCTGCAGCTCAGGGGGTACCTAAATGACATTTAAATAAAAATAGAGAAAGAAAATGGTCATCTGCACAGCAACAACTTGGTTATATCAGATTTTTAACTGCAAAATGGGTACTGTGTTATGCTAGACAAGTTCTGATCCATCGACTTTATTTTGACACTTTGGTTTTGATCTTAGAAAAGGTTCCTTGTTCCTCGGAATTACTGGAGATGAAGATGATGTTTAAGAAACTCAAAGTTAAGCAGGTTGCAAAACAACTTGGAGATGTCAGTCATAGAACTTGATCTGCCTGTAAAACTCATTTCTCACTCCCCGGGTCGGTCCAAACTCACATTAAAGCAAATAACAGCTCTTCATTGGCTTACTTCAGGAATGTGAGCCTTAGAGAAGCAGCGATGGCAGGTTACAAAACATTACGGTTTAAGATTTCGGACCTGAAATGACCTGAACGGCTTGTCTGCACTGTTTAGAAATCCCAGGAAGAGAAAGGCAAAAAGCAGCTGATGAGGCTGTAATCCACACAGAGGATTTCATGCTTGATTGAAGGATTTTCGGCTTCATTTTGGAAAGAATTAGTTGAAGTACCTGAACAAGTCACTGATGGCCAATGCCAAGATCCAAAGCTGGCCCTAACCCTGACCTCTAACATAGGAAAATTTATTGTGGCCCTCTCTTTTTGTTTCCGTTTTTCGCTTTATTGCTTTCTTTACAGGATTCTTATCTAAACCAGGCCGAGCTTTGTTTTACCAACCAAGATCATTATCTTCTACGCTCAAAAGGTTTGCCTTTAAGCCTAGACAAGAATGTGTACAGGAATGTGTGCATGAGTAAATGTAAGGGTGTTGGAGCAGACGTGGAAGTATGGGTAAAATGGGATTTTCAGCACTGACCATGAACAGGGACTGGAAGCTGGCGATCATTCTCTGCAGCACAGCGATGACGGCCGTGCTCTCCTCAGCCCGCGCTGAACTCTGGACGCTGAACTCTTTATCCGAGTTCTTCTGCTTGTGGAGCAAATTCGGTCCAAAGATGGTGGCCAGGTTCAAAGAGGTCATCTTGTTTCCTGTGATCTGTAAGTAGAAATAGATACGGATGTATAAAAATAGAAAAAAACATAAACAAAGCTTCAGCTACTGGTATGGGAGCTAATCTTTTGAAACCTCCCCATCTTAGTCCATTTGGATTAAGAACTGACTGAATGAGCAGTTTGACGCTAATATTCCATAACACCGAGCTGTTAGTTTCCTAAAAAGGCTGGTCAGAAGTTGCTAAAATCCCATAAAGTGTTGGATGCAACCATATTTTTCAGTTACAAGTCTGTTCAAACCATTTCATGCCCATTTCATGCGCAGTTATCGCCACTATCCAGTTCCCACTTTTGGTGCTTTCCTGTTGTTCTGATCTATTTACAGACGAGATACCATCTGTATCTCTTGTCCCCATCCAACTGTTTCTGTCACTGAGGGAAAAAAACAGACACCAGATAAAAACATGGCAGCTTGGGGACTATACCAATTTTGGAGAATGTGACAGACCTCTCAATCAAAAAGGTGATCTAATGACACAATTACGGTTCACCATTTCAAAACGACAAGTCATGCAAATTCTGACTTTCCTAAATGATATATTCATTTGTGTGCTTCCTTTCCCAGTTCACTCCCAGTCTCGAAGGATACATGGGAACCGAGAGTGCCAAAATCTACTCATGTGCTGCTCCAAGTCGTGCGCAAACAACACTGACTTCTCATCACGGGTTCCAATACAGAAACTCTAGTCCTGAATACACACACAGTACACTGAGATGACAAAACGCACGTCCATCTGCGCACAAACAAGCACGAGGAGTGATGCCAAAATACACTTTTTTTGTCTCTTTCACACGGACAAAACATTTTGCGCAGACTAGCACATGGCGAGGAGATAAATGAGAAATGAAGCCTTGCTTTTCGAAAGAGAGGAAGAACGTAACAATTTTTGCAGTCGGATCACAAGTCCTAATGTCACAGCCTCTGCCCTGGTCTTACGTGCTGTTAAGTCATTAAAGTCAATGGCTCAGTCTCTGGCACAGCCTGCGGTGATGTTAGCTTTTCCACAAAGACTTCTAACCGTGGAAGCATGACATCACCCATTAGTTTAAAATAAAAGCTGACAGTGGGGGGCTTTTTCTGAATTCCTTGCTTAGAGTTTGACTTGATGGTACAGTGGCAGCTGTGTCCATTGTGTCTGTTGTACGGTCCAAGGCTGGTTTTTTCGGAGCTGCGATTGTAATTTTTAGTGGTAATGATCAAATTGTTTCACTTCAAATGCAACATATGCAGCTCTAACCTGCTGTCCGTCTTTGTCCTGGACGTGGGCATGGTCGGCCACCGTGGACAGGAACTCCAGCAGGCGATGGAGTGTGTCACTGTTGCATGCTGGGAGCAAGTAGATTAGTAGCTGAGTCACATTATGCTGTTCATCTGGTCCCAATGCTGCATAAATGTAGAAAACAAAACATGGTTACTATTCTTGTAGAAAAGAAAAGAGATAAAGTGACATAACCAATAATAGAAAACAGACTATGCAGAAAATATGTAGGACAATAACTCTCACATGTGGTACTGATGAAGGCCGTGTAGAGCTCCTTTGTGAGCAGCGGGTCGGGCATGTCCCTGAGGAACTCCTTGAGAAGTGCAGCCACGTCGTGAACGCTGTGTTCCTTGTCCAGCTGCACGTCGATGCCTCGATCAAACTCGTCACGCAGCTGAAGGAGAATGGTTTGCGTGGCAAACAAGAACAAAAAGGGAAAGGGAGATTTAGAAACATCCCCTGCTTGTAACAATGGGCAGAATAATTTCACCAGTGCACACACCCAAATGCATTTGACTTCCTGTTCATACTGAGAATGATCCGGAAACTGTGATCAGACTAGTTCTACCAGGAGGAGCCCTAATCTTCATAATCTGACCTTTGGTTGGCTTCCAGAGTATAAACTGTTCTTGTCTGATTTTCTATTGTTGCTGAAGATGATTGATACACATGAGGCCATAAAAGGGGAGGCGCCATTTCTTAATTTTATTTCTCAGAAGCCAGAGTTATAATAAAAGCTGTACCTGTCGCACTCTTTTCTTGGAGCTTCCAACTCTGAAAATCCCCACGGTCTGCAGGCCTGAGTGGGTAAAACGCAGAACAAATTCACTGGCGTCATTGTGCCTCAAGAACCTGTTGCTGTAGTAACAAAGCGTGTACAGATGAAGGATGCCACTAGACAGTTGCTTCTTACCATATTTTTCAATGTGCCGGCAGCAGCTGTCCACCACTCGTGGCACCTGCCTGTAGATGGGGTTCAGACTCAGCCTTTTGTCTCTGTGCTTTTCCTTTTTATTCTGAGTTTCAGCCGGAAGGGAAAGCTGCAGTGCCTCCAACAAGCGAGACTGGTTATCGTCCAAGTCCGTGATGGAATCCACTGACATAGCTCCCTGGAGGTTAATCATATATCCTGTTATTCCAAGGGCCTATAAAATGATCTTATAGAGAGTATAAATAAAGTGTGTTCGTACCCTCCTGCGCGCTCGAGGGGCAGCCTCGGGCGTGTTGGGTGATGTCGACTCATTGGCCGTTTCTGACGTGGAACTCAGAGATGAATTACTGCTCGATAGCTCCTTGGTGGACGGCCGCTTTGTGGCAAACTGCAGTGAGAGTTTAACAAGTTAGATCTGTATCTGAGTATGAATCATGGATGAAACTGTGCTATCAGTTTGAGATAGTGGTGTATTTTGTCTTCCAAGGAAGTTTGTCTATTCATTTTAAAAGCATGTCTTGGTGCACGTCTGAAATACCTCACATATTTTCTGAAATAAACCTTAAAATCACATTTCACAAGATGAGTTTTTAGTTTTGAAAACTATACTCTATACTTTAATGCTGCTAACCTGTGGAATTAAAATGCTCCTCACATATGGAATAGAAACCCAAAACTTAAACACACTTAAAAGCCTTTGAGCTGTTAAGAGTTATTTAATGTAATATTTTCTATGTAATATTGTCAAGATATTTGCCATTTAAACACTATATTTACAAGCTAGTTAACCTTTCCCTTCATAAATAAAAGTAAAATTATACAAAAATCAAAGAGGGCCTTATCCATGACACCAGTGGTTTACACAGTTCTATTACCTTTGTTAAAGTTAAAGAGTCAGTGGCCTAGCTATGTGCACATGCATACAGTCATCCCAAAAAACATTTCAATAAACCTTAAAGTTCCAGATAGAATACCAAACCTGTATGATGGATGAGACAAGGTCCGTGGAGTCTTTATGCTCCTCACGCGCTGGCAGGTCGTGGCGATAGCTGTCTTGTCGCTGCCTGTGGGTTCTGTCGTTGGTGATGACCTGGGACAGGGATATACTGAAGGCCTGTGGAATGCATTCTGGATGGGAGTCAAAATGAAGAAAAAATGTGATCCATCATCAAAGCACAAGGTAGCAGGCTATAGGAAAAATGGTCGGTTAAATCATCCCTCAACGGCCTATACTGTCTTTAAACGTACGCAGTTAAACATCATCAAAAGTATCTTGTGGTTGAACTTTTACAAATGTACGCAGGAAGTGCATCAAAACAGGTGTTTGCAGTTACAAAGTCTATAAGTCCAAATACGGCATCTGTTTTCCAAAATAAGACATCAGAAGAAACACTGGATTTGGGTTACCACTAATAGTACAGCCTTTGACCACATTTAATGACTCTCAGCCACGGCTAATGTCAGGTTTAGCTGCTTAGCACTGACACACAACATGAACTGAATTAGCAAGTCATTTAGCCAGCCTCTTGTTCTTTTGTTCATCTTATTTGTTCTCTCCTAATGAAAAGCAGAGCGCAGTACTTAAGGCAAATAGTTTTCACAAGAAGAATGATGTCATGTTGCAGTCATCAAGGACAATATATTTTTTTATACTGAGACTGCAGAAGCCTGAGCGCTCAAAAAGCAGTCCAGCCGTTCCGAACGCATTCCAATACCGCAACTGGAGGTCTGTGGTTTATGGACAACATGACCACTAATGCTGTGACACAACGAGTTTGCTTCCAACAACCTCACACGGCTTATGTAACCTCCCCTTCCACGTACACATACTCACATCATGTACAGTTTTGTGGAGTGCATCCACAGGCACACCGCATACATCAAGCCATTTTCATAAATCAACCTTTCCCCGCTGCAGCCTCAACGTCTCCACTTTCAGCCCGTTTTATTTCACTGTTTCCTCTGCATGTTGAGTGTTTATCTAAAAGTGAGGTGCTCTTGCTTTACGATGCATATAAAATATGAAACCCTCAGTGGGTAGCTTAAAAATATATATATATTTAGATGTTTTTTGTGCTTTATGCTTTCCTTTACATTCGATGTGAAAACTAAAAGCAAATATGTAAATAGATGCAAAATTGCAAAACTATACTAATGTACAGCAAGTGTTGAACATGACAACAACACACTCCCACATCCACAGCTTAAGCAACTGATAAAGACTTACACAGTAGACATACAGTATATAGATACACACCAAAAACAAAGTAAAATACACAACAATGGGACAATGACAGCATGACAACAGTTGTATAAACATTATATAGATTTCTGCTCTCCACTGACTTCTATTTCCAACTTCCAGCTTTCCAGCTAGTATCTGATATTTTTTGAGCCACTAGACATTTCTATTAAAAGAGAATAACACCAAAATGACAAAATGGTATTTACAACTGTGTTATTTACAGGATTGGATCCAGATCCAGCATGTGTTGACAGTCCATGGTTTTACACTTCAGGATACACTGCCTTCTCTTAAAGCTAATGCTGCTGCAGCTCAGATTACTAAGGCCGCATCAAAGAAGCCCCTTTTCTCTGCACATTCTCTGTGTTTCTCTAGAGCAAAGAAAAACTGCTTTAAATCTGAGTGTCAGCCAGGTTTTCAGGGAGAAAATTAAAGTCTCAATCTGTTTGGCAGTGTGTCATCAGGGCCTGCACGCTGCAGGGGCCGAACATAGACTCTGGTATAAGCACTTTAGCCCAACATAATAATGTCATAACATGTAGTTCAATTTATCACTGCAGCTATGGAAGTGACTTTTAGTGAAGACAATGGAGCCAGAGTAGAATTCGGCCGTTTGTTTGTATCTACTGTCGCTTGGACTCCTTTGCCTTATATCCTTTGCTGTTTCTGCCAAATATGCTTTGCTTAGTGCAGCAGGAGTGAGCCGGTCCCCTTACAAGGCGTCTCTCTACTTAAGCTAAATATAAACTGTTCAAGGCCTGTAAACAGAAAGTGTGTTGTTGTAACCTCAGTGTTTACCTGCAACAAGGATGGGGGCCTGTTACACTACCAAGAAAAACCCACTAAACTGCCCAAACATCTTTACCTTTGTCTTTGCTCTTCTCTTTTGCAAGGGAGTCTAGTTTCCTCCTCAGGGACTTTTTCCTCTTCTGTCCATCTGCACAAATAGAAAAACAATGTCAGTAAAATGGTCTCTATTAGCCATAGTTATTATATGTATCAGCCTAAATCAGGAATGCAGATACAATTAAGTAAATTTCTCAATCCAATTAATATGGTGTAGTATTTCCATATCTAAAAACAAAAAAACACGTTTGAAAATGTATTCTGGTCTGTAGCATTAACATCTGAAGCAAATACGTAAACATAATTAGATCATTCCTAAAGCTCTTTACAAAAAATCTTTAGTAGTAGGTCTTAAAAAGTAATAGGCAAACCCAACCACAATATTTTTCTTGTAGTTCAGATTCAAACTAATTTACACATTGGATCATAGTGTTTTTTAGTTGTGCAACCTCTGTATGAACTCCAGATGTTCTTTCAGCTGCACTGAATAAGTCACTCGTGGGGTTCTGGAAATCTTATCCAGCTCCCACAACACGCTCTGTGGTAGCATTGGCCACTTACGTCAGCGAGCAGGTTCAGTTTCTTAGTGTGATGGACCATCTTTGACAAATCGGAACATCTTGAACACTGCTGCTTTTCTGATCAGCCTTTTACACTGACTTCAGCTCGCATTCTTTTTGACTGCGCTGAAGTGAGATCTTGAGGTGTATGAGAGTAAAGTAGATGGGAAAAGAGTGAGACGAGGGTGTATAATACAAGGAGAAAGAAAGCAGATGTTGTGATGGAGGGAAAGCGTGCAAAGGGAGAGGCACAGATAGGAAATGGTTTGGATTTTTGACAGATGGCTCCCAAAGCCGTACGGAAATCCCCCAGACCTCCAAACCTTCCCAGTTCAACTCCAACCAGTTGAGAAACTGTCTGAACTCTAAGGTGCATCCTAATCTCACAACAGTCATGTGACCTGCTTTGTTTTGTAAAAAGCACTACAATGTTGACCCCTGGTGTTCAGATAAACATGAGGCACTGCAGGTTGGATAGTCCACATTAGCAGCTCTGAATAGCCCCAGTTGAAATATTTCCCTCACTTGTACATGGCAGCCATCAGGGGCTCTGGAATCCATAAGCAACACAGGCAAGTATGTATTAAATCATTGAGGGGGAGCTTTAACCTTCAGCTGGAATGTAAGGCCCAGGATAATCCACTCGTTAGCACTGCTATAGCAGCCACTCAGGCCAGGCCTATACAGCCTGCCGAAAAATGGAGTTGTCCAATGAGCAACAGAACCTGAGACTGGACTGGATCAACTCATTAGAAAATACCACACAAACAACCTACACAAGCTGAACGCACAACATAAACGTTAACATTTACAAACTGGAAAATATTACCAGTTATTGCACCACTGCAACAACTTTTTGTTCATTTTTAGTGTTGTAGAATTTGTTTAAGGAACAGACCTAATATACAAAATTGGCTCAATTTCAAAAGAATAAAAAAATTCTTATACTGACATTTGGATACTTTTAGGCAGTTTTAACTTCAGCTTTAAACATTTTAACATCGGCCCATAAAAAGTGCATTTATATACTGTGATCCCCTCTTGTGTCAGACATGTTGTAATAAAAAGGAAAAACATTCTCATAGGACTGGGGTCTGCAGATACCACTACAATCCAGCTATCCAACAGAAAGCCCACAATCCTGCTCTGATGTGCTGTTTACATCAAAATTTATGAGGCATGTGGCTCCCCCAAACAGAGAACATTCAGGACTTTCCTTAATGCCCTTGAGGGATGAGAGCAGGATGTGCAAAGTGCATGGATATTATTTTATGGGACATGTAAATGTAGTGGAATAAACTTGAGAAAGAGAGGAAAGGTTAAGCCATGTTTATAAAGTTCATCTTAGGCGGTGATCTTATGTAAAGCATAAGCACTAAATCCCACTCTATTTCAGTAAAAATAAGAAGTAGAACACAAATGTCCCCACCTTTTGGCATAGTGATCTGACATCCCAGATCATAGTCCTGGTGCAGTCGGGTGTAGGCCACTTCCTGCAGCCTGGTCCTCTCGAGCTCTGATAGGCTCTGGATGGCGACCGGCGTTAGACGCACACTCCGCCCCGACAGGCTGCTCCAGGTGAAGTCACCCTACCAAAAGAAAGTTTGATCTTTTTGTTACCAGACTGGAGATGAAACAAATTCTTCAAAGACAATTTTTGATACAGCAACTTACTGCTGTTCAAACCACATCTAACTGTCTGAGTATTGTATGTGCCGACTGGGCCCATGTGCAGGATGTTACTTTTACAGCTACTGAGCCTAAACTAAATATAATGTGGTATCCTGTAACAGTGGTGTTTCATGGATAAACAGAGACTTTCAGCACTGAAGTGGCCATGTGCTGATGGACTTGTAATACACGCTCTTATACAGTGTACATACATGTAGGACAAGTGGCTGGATAAAAGCAGTCAACACACTGGGCTCTGTTTACCCTCCAACCATGTGATTAAGGAGGAATTGAGTTGTGATGAGTTGCTGAAGCCCTTAGAGAGTTCTTGGCTTTGATGAACATTTGAGTCATCTGAATCTCGGGTCATGCATTCCTCTGTGTCTACAGCGAGGAGAGGTCAGAGAGGTTCAAGGGAGACAAGAGAAAGGAAAGAAGAGGGGGACATAACTCCAATTTATCTAATGCCTCAACCAGACGGAGGACTTAAAAGTCAGCTCTGATGTTTCTCTGTTTACATTTGCTCATTGTGCATTTGCTGCCAGAAAATACAGCTATTTGTTCAAGTCCAAAATCCTGAATACTACACAGCTCACCGCCTCTTAATTGTGGTAAGTGGCCACATCCAAAAAATTAATGTAGCTCCAAAAGTTCCAGAATAGTGTGCAACCCTAGCAATTGATAGCTGTCCCACTAGAAAAGGGACCACAAAACATGACATCAGAACATTTATAATTTATCTTACTAATTTTCCACATTTTTCTCAAATCCAAATGAAATATTTATAGTATATCCACTAGGCCTCAATATGGCTGCATGTTTTATTGATTTTAGCTCATTAATCCTGGCACCAATGTAAACAGCCCTCTCTATGAACTCCATTAAGAACAGACTCCAGTGTCATTAACACCACAGCTTTTCTCAATGTTCCACTCTAAACCTTTGAGTATTGTTTACTCAATAACAAGTCAAGCGAGATGATTGTTTTCTTTGAGAGGTTGTCTTAAGGTTTGTTTTTTTCTTTTTTTCCATTCACTATAAGGCCCCTGCTGCCAATATTTTCTTAAAGTCTTCCCTTCCAGTGTTGAGCCACTTATTACTTGACCCCATTGGGTGTTGCACAGAGCCATCATTCAGCTGCCTGAGCAAAACAAGTTGTGGACAAAGCCTACCTAAAGAGCCACCTAAGTGACTTGTCACAAATAACATGTTGTGCCCTTTAATAGAGTGTTCTATGTACAGCGGCCTGTTGCGGGTGCGTCTGGGTGGGCCATTCCTTACTGCTGCATGACTGAGGAAACCCTTCTCCCTCTTGACCTCACACACAGCTTGAGGGGGCACACACTGTACATGCGCACACCCACACACTCATGGCGTAAAAGAAAAGACAAACAGTTGGAAAAGTCAAATAAGAGGCCTCTCCTCGCTCGAGCTGCTTCTGCCCAGCAGGATTTCTGAAAAGGATGGATGAGCTTCACTTCTTAAGTGTCAGCCCATGAAACCTTTGGAATGCTGACAGAAGGGGGCAAAGTAAAGTTGAGTATCGCCACTGGATTTTGGCAACAGTGAGCTGCAGAGATGGTCATGTTTACAACCCCAGCATTTAGTCTCGGCATAGAACATTTGAATTCAAGGCCAGAAACATGAGGCTATGTTCTCTGATGCAAAGATATTTTGAGTTAACTTTACTGCCAAATTTTCCAGTGATAATATCATCATGTTTAGTAGTAACGCATTGGATGTCACAACAGAAAGAGTACACCCTGTTTTCAGGACATATCTTTCATACAAAACAAATCTGTCATCATTCTATATTTGAACTCAAACCCTAGAGTCAAATTTATTACACATAATGTTAAAATAAGACTAATGTTCTAAAGGCTTCCATACATATTGTCAGATGTTGAACTTTTGTCTAATAGTTAATTTAAAATCAAGTTATCAGTAGTTTTATTAAGGTTTGAATGCTCCTGATTATAAAAGCATGTTGGTTTCATCTGTGACTTACATTGATTTAACGCTTATGTAATCAAGCACATCTAACAGTGGTAGTATAAGCAGTGACTCGTGGACACATAGAATGTAAGCTGAGGTTGAAGGGTCTGTTCATTTATAAACATGAATTTTGTTTCACTGTTGAGCAGCAGTGCAAAATGACACCCTGTGCCGCTGTACCATACAAAGCATTCACTACAGGGTGACGTGAGTGTGACAGCGATGTGTAGTGAGATGTAACGCTGTTTGAAGCAATTGTATAGACACAGATCTACCATGTGGCTATTGTCTTTGGACTCGCCATGTTTGTCTCCAAAATAACCCGTTGCTATGTCTTTACACAGCTGCTACCATTAATATTTCTGCGTATTTAGAAGTATCTGGACCCCCTCAGTTGATGTTTGTTGGAATGGCCGCGCTCTTCTAATCAAATAATGCTTTTTCAGAGCTGTAGGCTATGCTTAATTTAATCTAGATATAATTTCTGCAAGTGGACACATTTTTTTATGTTGTACTGCAGCTCAGCAACATTCTGGTGATAAAATAAAGTAAAATGTTATGTAAACGTTAATGGCAGGCATGGGAACTGAAAGTGCATTCATATCTGACACATGTTGAATGAATGACTGAGCGCGCATCATGCACTTAGATGACTAATACCATACAGCGCACTGCACCATGCGGTTTCAGACCAGAAGGGACAAAACGCAGCAAAGACATAACTCTGTGTTTCCTCTGATATTTGGACTTATCTGTGGTTGTGAAGTCTGATGTTATCAATATGCACAAGGAAAGACAAGTGGAAAAGATGAACATACCATCCATTCCAAAGACATAGAGGAGCCAATGCTTAGTTATTGACTCACAGACTGTATCTTGCAAAGACATTACATGGTTGGCTAGTACAATGACCTTGCACATGTAGAGGTCTTTTCAGCTCCAGGAATGGCTCACTGGATCCTTCACTTATCGACTAGCGCACCATGCACTTACATGACTAATGCCATTTGGGCATACAGCGCACTGCACCATGTGGTTTCACTTTTCAGACCAAAAAGGACAAAAACGCAGCAAAAGCAAAGAAGTTGGTTACCGTGGCAATGCATACACAGACAATCAAGTGAGGAAGTGAGAGATATTGCTATGGAAACAGCCAGCACACTTGTTGCTCTGAAGTCAATTAAAAGATGACGGATAGACACATTTCTTATTTTTAGGACAGGTATATTAAGGTCTATGAGTTTATTAAGAAAAACATCTTCAAACAAACTGAACAGTTTGACATTCTGAACCATTGTTGTCCATAATTACTTATTGACTGCAGTCACTAAGAAACAACACATCCACTCTACGCCAGTCAATAGATGATATACCAGACAGGCCCATGAGCATTGGCCTGGAACTCATTTCACTGATGGCCTTGTGATCACAATGCATATACGAGGTATGTATGAAAGCGGAAAAATTTATCGGATTGCAATTCCACTAATGGAAATATGTTGCGCAGCGGTGATTTAAATAGAAACGCCTGTAGCCAGTTCAACAAAAGCAAAAAAAAAGCTTTTTATGATGATAAGAAATCTGTCGTACAGTCTCTAATCCGCAATCGTGAGCAGTGACCTGGGCAGTGGCCTTCATGTTCTTTGGTTCATGTTTATGTGGGTCATGTAACACCGGCATTATTCAAAAATATGTTACCAACAAATAAAGGAGATTGTGAAAAGCATCATTTGCATATGCTGTATGTCTTAAAGCTGTTCATTTACGTTGAATAGACCCTGCAAGAACACTTCAACATTCCAGCAACACGCCTAACTTCAAGTGATCCTTAACTTAAGTTTCTGTGCCACAAGACAAAATTGAAAGAATGCCACAACCTCAACTTATTTTCTCTTTACAGGTTGGCTGCATGCAGGCGTGTACTAGATGGCTCTCAGTGACCTGGAACCTCCTCAAGGTTCACATGTGTTAGTCATTACTGACCACCTCTGCGGCCGATCAGTGTTTGTGCAAGTACCTGTCGCACTGTAGCAATGAATAGGTCGCTCCCCCAATGTTATGTTGTGTGGATTCCAGCACAGCCCAGGGGTAAAATAACTCACAAATTATGAATCCCTGTTGTGGCGATTGTTTACATAACTCTGTGTTTTCAGTGAAATTTGGACTTATCTGTGGTTGTGAAGTTTGATGTTATCAATATGCACAAGGAAAGACAAGCGGAAAAGATGAACATACATACCATCCATTCCAAAGACATAGAGGAGCGAATGCTTAGTTATTGACTCACAGACTGTATCTTGCAAAGACATTACATGGTTGGCTAGGGTTTTTCAGCTCCAGAAATGGCTCACTAGATCCTGCACGTATCGACTATCGACTAGGAGAACTCACGTCTATTGTTTTTTTGGCGTTGTTGGTACTAAACCAAATCCTACACTTTTAATGAGTAGGACCACATCACTTATGAAGGCACCAATCGTAATCCACTCCACAGGATGTTATCATTTCTGATAACAACCTTACAATGTGATAAAGGACAAAAAGAAAAATTAATCCCACCTGCAGTTTGGATACATTCAAGCCTCTCCCATGGAGAAAATGGTCCTCGCGTAAGGGCACCGCCATACGGTGATTTTACAGCAAAATACAGCGATATACCTCCATCCACCAGAGGGCAGGCTCCAAAAGCGGAAATATAAGGAGAAACCCAATGGCGGCTTTACAAGAGTAAAACCAATGTTTACAGCCTAGTACAAAAGATGGCTCTGGTCTCTAGAGCTAAGTTTTTACTACATGACAACTCTGGGGGGGATGAATTTTTGATTAATATTTTTGTTTATGCTATCTAAAAACTATTGATTTACTATGGAAAAAGCCCGGATGTAACGGCCATTTTATTGCCCATTCGTAATGACAATATTGGTGAATAGGGGACCAATGCGGATATCATCCATATTTATACAATCTGTGGATACATTATTATTAAAAAACTGAAAGTGGGTACATGGCGGTGGGTACAGCAGCACAGTGGCGCACTGGTAGGCACGCTTGCCTCTCAGGTTGGGTTGGACTCCAGGGTTGGACGGGACCTTTCTGGGTGGAGTTTGGTTCAATTCCCGCTCTCCCCACAGTTCATACTGTTGTTGTGTCCTTGGGCAAGACACTTAACCCCCCTTGCCTCCAGTGGTGTTCCAGCTGTAACACTGGTGAATGAAACCTTAATGTAAGTCGCTTTGGATAAAAGCATCGGCTAAATGACTAAATGTAAATGTTGGGTGCCCCCTGGTGTGGCTGCCAACTGGGAATTTTCCCACAGGGACAATAAAGGGATAAAAAAAAATGCTATTTGCTGATATGTTGAAGTACCCAATGCCTGTTGGATTCATGAAGATTCTCCCACCTTAACTTGACAAACCTGTCCTGTTTTTTGTATTTATAATAACAAAAACTTGGCTAGGACCAGGGCATTCCGTTCTCTTAATTCTGTTTGAAAATAACACACCTGTTTAAACAATGCTCTTCACATAATCCTGTCTTATCCCATATTTTATGCCTTAGATACATTGATGGTGCATGTTAGCAAAAACAAACAAGTTTCCAAATTAAACCATCACTTTGGATATTTAAGCGTTTCGGACTGGGTCAACACTTTTATTGTGTTCACATCTTGAGGCAAAGGGGCCTCCATACATTAGCAAGAATGTACACACAGAAACTGAATTTGACCCTAAACATACACACGTATCAGCTTTTGCTGCCAGTTGTTTTTACGTGTGTCCGTTCATTTAATGAGGCCGTCCTGGCTTGTTGCTAGAATGAGCAAAAGAAACCTCAGAGTGTGCGCTCCAAATATTCCCCACCATCATTGGCAGGCACATCTAAAGCCTCAGGCAAACATCAAACAATTTAAAGACCGATTATTATGACGGCCCCGCAGCAATAATGAGGCCCGACCTCCAATACTTAACGGTCTTGCATAATGGTTACATAAGCGGCAAAAGCAAAGAAACTCAGGTATTGTATTAACACTGTGGTGGATGGTGCTGGCAGGAGAAGTTGAGACAGTATGTGTGGGTTTGTGACTGTGTGTGGCGATAACTTAGAACAGTCTGTCTATGGCAGATGGATGGCGGAAAAGCAGCCAAAAACCTGTCATGGTTATTCTCTGTCAGCTGTCATTGGAGACTAGGGTCTATGTCAGACTAATATTTTTGTTTCCAACATCAAACTTACAAACTTACATTTTTTTATAAATACTCTTCACTGTAATGTGTGTGTCAAAAAGCAACTGAATCCTTCCAAATCTTTTGGCCATAAGTCTGGCCTTTAGCACAAGTGGCATTTTAGTTTCAAACTTTCTATTATAGGTTCTGATCCGTGACGCATTCAGTCACTGTGGGAAGTGAAACATCACAGCTTGCACTTTTATACTTAAGTCAGCATCATCTTACTAACATGGCTGCAAGGTAAAGATGTTTTGGCTTTTTCATGGTTGAGTCTATTTGAGGGCACGGCTAGTAAGGTATGGGAGATGTTGTAAAACATGAGCTAGCAAAGCAATGTCACAACCACAGCTAAAAATTCATGTTGAGTTTTTGAAGTGAGAATGTATCTTCACAAAATTCCAGAGATATGATTGCCGAGATTAAAAAGTAAAAGGTCTTGAGAGTGCTTCTTAAGCTTGAAGGTGTAAAGCAGTTTGAGAGTTGGTCCTTTATTTGTCTTCCAAACCCTTGATTTGCTTATAGCCTGGAAGGTATCAGCAGCAATACTTTAAACATTACATAAATCACAGTTTTGTTCATTATTAATTGTCAGTGTTTTCCTAACCCAATTTACATCTGTCCTGAACAGCCAACAATTTACTGAAGAGTCTCAGTCCAGGTTTGTTTAAACGCTGATTGTCTTGTCCCGTTTCTCCCAGTTATTACAAGCACAGCTGTGTTTGTGTGTTGTTTTGGGTTTGATCTCTCTGGATACTTTCTGTCTGGATAAGCTCTGTGATTGGTCGGGTTTTTTGGCACAAGGTAAAGCCTGAAGAAAAAAAAATACTTATGTACCTGGAACCTTTTCTTTACTCTGTCCTTATCTGTGTCCCATTGTCCAGTATTTTATGTTACTTTTTTCCCTTTGTCCTTGCTGAATGTAAACAGTCTTAAGGAATGTGCATTATCCTGCCTCTAAGTCTGTAAATTCTCCTCATAAAAAGACTACAGTGGCTGAACTAATGAAGCTGGTTAATCATTACAAATCCTGTGTGGGGAGCTGAGCTCTGGTTGCGACTGCTCTGTGAATATTAAGCAGTGATCTTTTACATGAATAAGTGGCTTAATGTGCTCCACTGATTGGTGCCTGATTGTTACAGTGGAAAATGAGAGAGGCCCAATACTCAGTACTTGACCAACAAGTATCTGTACATTTTGTGTGATTTTCTTCAGGCTTCAATGTGTTTACAAAGCCATTTGAAACTCAAATCAGGGTCACGGCTCAGCAGTATATTTAAACTCTGCCAAAACGAATAGAACAGATAACAACTGCAGGAGTTTTGGTGTTTAGCCATAAAATTGGCTTAATTAAAAGGATCCCATGGAACAAGCACAGCTATTGTTTATTGAGGGAATAATTTAGTCATCCCCAGACATGAAGCTCATTTACATCAGTCTGATTCTGCTGTTGCATGTCACTTTGTGTGACTTGTGTTGTCCACACAGCAGTTCATTAACTTAACTTACTAATGGTACAGCTATTCTTAAACTGATATAGTGGCATTCTATTTGAGGTTTGTGGCTATAATTTAACTTAATTAGCCATTTTTGTTATGTTTTTGCTCCTTACATTTTCAGCTGTGGTCTATAAGGTTTTGGATCTCATTAGGCTAAATTAGGTAAAATGTAAATGAAAGATCCTCAAAACAAAGTCTTCCAAGAACTCGCTAAAGTAACTCTCTCAAATCTCATTTTAATGTACCTGAAAGTAGTCTGAATGCTGAATATAAACATAACATTTTCAAATGGAAACAAAATTAAGTATTAGTTTCATCAGACACAATTCTATTGTAGAGTCATTAAAAAAATGAGAAGGGTGTTTTACATTATCAGGTGTATGATGATGAATTGTTCAGGCTTACAGCTGCAAGTAAAGAATTAACCACTCTATCAGTTTCTATTAGCATAGCTATGTTATCAGAAATAAAAACCAGAATATCTGCAATCATATCTAAATATTTGCACACAGTGTACATTCAGAGTGTACATTTATCTGTCAAACAGTCGTCCAATTGGTTGTGTAAGTGGGCCCATGGGCATTTCTTTCCCATCGAAAGCCCTCGTGGTCGGATCGCTCTTCGATGTCAGCACCGTGAGAACACTATCGCACACACACACACAAAACCACTCCCAGGGAAATAATGTGCCACTCCATCAATCCTGGAATGTTTGGAAAAAATAGATTCGCTGATTAGACCCGGCATCTGTGCCAAAACGCAATAACATGTGGAGACTCACATGTAAAGCAGGGCTTATATCAGACTGTGACCCTAACATCTGTAAAAAACTAAATCCAACATACCAGGATACTTAGAATTACTGGTTCCTCATGGTTTCTCAAATTTCAGACACAGACCCTAAACACCTCCCAGGTCCATGACAACTGCTTGAGAATGAAAAGTCTATGTATATCACTCACAACGTTAAGGTGCCTAATAGTCCAGACAGACACATGACAGCCATGGTTCCAGAAAAAGTTGATGTTTTTCCAGACATTCAGAGGCATGTCCACTGTCATAATTCTAATTCAACTGTTTTCCGTAAATCTGTCACTTTTAAAGCAATGGATCCAGGCTTTTTTCACTAAAAGAACAAAACTTTGGACTACATTCTAAATATCATGACCAACTGGATTTTACAGTCTGGCTGCAGTCAAACGTTTATGCTTTTGTAACTTTGTGAACATGTTTTTTTTTTTTTGACACATCCTTACTCTAAAACACTCTTAAGACTTAACTTATGCATGGGCTTAAGAATACTCAAATTTTTTAGTGGATTTTTGTTGTTTGGAGTAATTCTTGATGGCGATCTGGAGTGGTGGTGTTAGCCCAATTAGCCTTTGTCCTTCTAAGTATCAAAGATCAATATTAGCGGGTCTGAGATTGTGCCTTGATCCTATTAGGGAGTAGTTTATTTTTCGCACCATGTGGCATAAAGCCCACACATTCTGTCGCTTTTTACTCTGTTCCACTGCACCCATTAAACCCAGCGGGATCAAGTTTCTAGTGCATCTACAAGAGTCTTGATTTAATAAGAGGATGCAAAGGCCTCTATCATCCTTGTGCTTCGTTAATCCCACCGAGCAGGCTAAGAGTCGGGATTATGATGTTTTGGTTCTTCTGCTTCTCCAAAACCAGATGATAGTTGATGATGAAGATGACAGAGACACATGGCGGCTTTTATACACATACAATATGTTCAGGGGATTTACGCACGTATACTGCACATTAGGGGGAAAAAATAATCTTGCACGCATGCTACACAGATAGTCAGTGGGTTCTTCTGTGTTACACAATAAGATTGATGTGTTTTTCTTTATTTATGAGCAAAACAACGTAGGGACCCCTCTGTTATCCCAGGGCTCTTCCTGTTGGGGGATGGGGGAAGTCTGGACTGACTTTGCAATTGAGGATCTTCCACGCCTGCAATGGAATGTATGACCGGGCTAAAACACAAATTTCTGGTCCCAAGGCAGTCATTTTTTCAACAGATATAAAGCACTGTCTAGTTGCATGCAACTGCCCATCCTCAGTTCATGTGAGGAGGGGGCCATTAATCAATTCTACTCAGATATACACTGCAGCCTGTTGTGGTAAATGGCCATAATATCTTAATATAGCTAATTTAGTGGAAATCTGGTTTGGTATGGTAGTCAGTGCAACATATTATGGTGTTTACACCCATGCATAGTAAATCATCTTCTGTGATAAGAGACTTTCTGTAAATTTAGTGAGATGCATGCAATGTTGATGTCCATTTTGTTGTGTTTTTTTTTGCATGGAGTGCTCCAAAAACTGAGAAAAATAGCCTTTGCATGTTCATTATTTACAAAAGAAAAGGCCAAATCCAGAAAAATATACTCTTGTAATGTTAAGTACCACTACAAATCTAATAATCTATCTTTATTTAAGCTATAGTGTATAGGGGTTGTGAACCTTCCTTAATTAAAATTTTAATTTATTCCTGCATCTTTGTGCCTGGACAATGGTCAGTTAGTTGCAGTTGTCACTATTCACTCTCACATTTATTCACTAGAGATACTTAGGAGTTGCCAATTGACCTATACTATTCATGCATGTCTTTGGAAGGCGGGAGCAAGCCAGACTCGAAAATGAATCCATGGTAACGACATGCAGACTCCTCACAGAAATAATAGACCGGCTGAGGAAATTTGAGTTAGCCACCCAGGGATCAAACTCACAACCTACTTGCTGTTAGGCAGGAGTGCTCACCACCATGCACCTTAAGGTTAGCATTTATTGCACAATAATGGGCAACATTTTTTTGAGAATGCATAGAAATGTCACACATGGTCAACGTAGCTTTTCCATGTTTTCACTCAGCTGGTCTAAACTATAGTTTGAACTGTTTGCTGATGCAATACCAAAACATTCTATTATTAATCAAGTGCACTTTTTATTTTTATTTTTTTTTTTTTTGAAGTTGTAAAATGTACATTACAAAACCTGAACCTTGTAAAAAGTCCAGGAAATGTTAGTCAAGTGTGACTTCCTACCACACCCGCCACATCCCACCACTGCTTTGTTCTCGCCGGACAGTGGATGTGACGTTGTAGACGCGCACGTGGATCACGGGTCACCATTGGGTCAGCTGGTCTATTATTGATTTCCCAACACACAGCAGCCCACCCTTCATCTGACAGTAACGCATGGTTGTCTGAATGCGTTCCAGCCAGAGTTCCACTAAGTGTTTATAGGTGTCAGACTTTAAAACTGTCCAATAAGTGATAATAGGGTGTTTTCCTTTGTCCTGTAACTGTCCCCTTAGACTATTGTTGTGCTTCCACATGTTTTTTAGATGTAAAACCAGATTAAAGAGGAATGGTTAGGTTGCCAGAGGCCATCCAGCATTTCATCAGCTAATATGAGGTCAAAATTTGTTCCACATTCTGGACTTTTTGAAGTGCGCTAAATGTAACCAAATGTCTGTTGTAGTCCTGGAAATGGAGAAAATGTGCAATTTGTAAGAGCTCTAGAGTATGTCTGCCAATGTGGTCCAGTCATTTGAGCTCTAGTAAAAATTATAGCAATGTGACGAACAACGTTTTCATGACACAGTTGTGTAACCAGTGACTTAAAGTTCAGTGCTGCTGCATAAACGGATGGCGACGCAGCTGCAAAAAAGTCAAACACTGCCTCGTGGATGATTCATGGTCCAATCCATCAGTCATCATTGGGGAGCCTCACTGACAAGCATACAATGCACAGAAACCATTCATGTTTACACACTATTGGTTTACATACCCTTCTAAATTTACAATGGACTGCCAGTGCCGGTGGTGACAATCCCCTATCAAGTTTCTATGTTATGCTCTTATTCTTCCTTATTTACATAAACCGAAGCATGTTTAAATATTATGCTCAACTGGTCCATTCAGTGTACATCATTTATCAAATGAAAAGGTACAGGAACACACAAGTCAGAGATGTTTTCCATAGTCAAAGTAGTCTTTGCATTAGAAAAAAAAAACAAAGCTGGTAGAACTCATTACTTTCTGTTCCCACAACTGTGAGTGGACAAACTGAGCACAGCAGATAGAGAAGCGCATTCATGTTTTACAAAATCTTTTTAACTAAATTTTTTATTTATTTATTTTCTAATTTGTTTCCACTGGGTTAGCAAGTTACTGTAGGTGCTCACAGGCTTTAGTAAAAAGGGTGTTGCCAAAAACTACACAGTGCACCTAGTCTAAAGAGAATGCCATGGCCTTGTACAGGGCTTCTTAGCATACTAGTTTAAACAGTCTCACTATCACTTTTACGTTTTTTTCCAATGGCCTTATTTCAAACTGGATGCACCTTTATTAAGTAAACCTCATAAAACTGTCGCCACAGGGGTAAGACATTAGCCTAAAAGCTTTATCCAAACAAAAGTAATATTCCTTCTTCCTGGTTCAAATCAAGTTTAAAATGAAAGGGAGCACAGAGTTGAGGGAAGGAATATTAGTAGACTGTAATGGACTGGAAGGTAAATAGTCAATGTTTAGAGTGTGCCACGGTTAAAAAGGTGTGTGTGTGTGTGTGTGTGTCCCCTCACATTCCAGTGGCAGCCTTCAGAGCAGCTAATCCTGTCTAAGTCAAAGGACCCTTGAACTCCCAGGGCTGCAGCTCTATCCTGTCCGTGCACACACAACTTCCCAAACTCAATGCAAGGCTGTGCCCTCCACTCACCCCTTACTCCAACAATCAGAATCTATTTGTCTAACCTTCATTTGATTGGTTGTTCTCGTAGTGGGTCATTTTTATTGCTATTCACGCTAAAAGTGGACACTGAGGTGAACCTTGATGACTATCAGCTAATCTGTAACTGTCTGCAATAACCATGATGTCTCTTATTTACAGATAGACTACTTTTTCCCTTAGAATGCATTTTTACACCCAGACGTGTCTTGAACTTGTTATCTGTTGTGAATCTGATTAAGCCAACAGTATGCGTGAAGTCTGGCATTTGTTTTATCATGGTGCCTTTATGTATGCAGCCATCCTGTGTGTACCTTGGGTTCAAAAGTAGGACGGATATTAATGGTAAAAAGCTGACATCATCAGTCAACTCAAGGAAAGTGTGTGTGTGGGGCTACTTCAAAAACTTTGAGTGAACCGTGGCTTTTAAATGGATTTCGCAGTAGCCTGTCTGAGACGATCAAGATTTTGCTGCAAACATTTAAGTAAGGCCAAAATGAAAAACTGTAACAGGTCTAAACCTGCAAAGATGAATAAAAGCTATCTCACAATATGGACCTTGTTAGATAAAAGCACTCCCAGGTGCCTCGTTCCCTTTAACCTGCGTAGACACATTGAAGCAGTTAAACAGATGACTCCATGTTTGATGCTGTGCCTCCATGACAACCAAGAGAAACCTCTGTGATATTGGGACATTTTGTAAATTCTGTATTAGCCAGTATTTATCCACTCTAACGGTGCAACTTCTGATTTAAGTATCTTGTTTTTTGTAGTCAACTATGCCAAAAGATGGAATTAATTTCCTACAATTTAACAGCTTTGGCAAATTTGGGCATTGATGTGCTGCAAAGGTCATGCAGAGAGCAACAGCTGTCTGAAGTGCTGAAAATATGAGTAGGGTTTTCTCCACCAGACTGCACAATCTGTTCCTTTTATTTAGTTCTGCTTTGTGCAAAGATCCAAGTGCATCCATGTGTGGCTGTGCGGGTAAGTGTGAAATACCCACAGAGATCCAGTGCACACTGCCATTTGTGCACGTAGTGGATTATAACACACTTGATTAGTTCAGTCTTGACTCCAGTTCATTATTGTTATTGGAAATACATGCTGTTGTGGTTCTGAAGAATTCACGAACCATGACGTAACACTTAACAATTGCAGAGCGTTTACACTGACATCATGCCCTTATGGCTGTTGCACAAACAGCTAGAATGCATGCCTACCCCTTTTATTTGACCCCACTGACCAACCTCTTAAACTTCCCCCCAAGGTTTTCACTGGCTAATGGCTTCTTGGAGATCTGTAAATCAAACTCCTTGCACAACATCTAATATTGCTTCTCTTGTGTGGCATTTTTCACAGCCTTCTGACAATTCCACAAAAAGAGAGGGCAGACTTTTCTTTGAATGTTAATACAGTTAAAACAATAGCTTTTTCCTGAAATAGTTTTGAAAAAGCTGAGATAAAGACAAAGCAATGGCAGTGTAAAAAGAGCATGCAATACCAAAGCGTGCTAGGTCAATAAATACACAGTGACATGTGTAGAGTGCCACAGTATGATAAGAAACCATATATGCATAATAAAAGAGTAGCACATACTTTAGCACTTGAGTACACTGACCTAAATCCTAAACAAACATGAAAGATTGTTCTTTCAAAGGATCATCGTTAGATACAGTATATTCAGTGTGCATACTTAGTGCACTCCTGTGTAGAAAAATGTCCATTCCTGCTCAGTTCCCCTTCTGAGTCAGAATGTGTTTTTGAAAACTTGTGATCAATGTAAATAAACTTGTTATGGTGATGACTAAGAAGCCACATGGTTGGTTAATGCCCACGCCCACTGTCCGACAAAAGCTCAGCTGTTTGTTTCAATAGCTCTTAGGATAGCCATTCGGAGATTTATTTTGAAAGCATGCCAGTGGGATGCACTACATATTTCATCAATTCTTTAACAGATGACCGGTCTATAAATAGATATCAAATGTAATATTGTAATTGCTTGCCAGATTTTATAAAGGTCCAATGAATGGCCTTTCTGACTTACAACTTAAATGGGTCCAAAGAAGTGCCATGTTGTACACCCTTTACAAAACCCCAACTGTTTTTATTGCGCGGTTGTAAATATCCAAATGGTGTTTTGTAAGAACTGAGACAGGAAAAAACATTTTACTAATGTTGGCGCCATATAAGACTGAGGGCTTTGTGGCCTTTTCTAACAGCACTATTTGTACTGGGAGTAGCAAAACAAACACGGCTACTGCAACAGGACAAGGTTACACACACCAGCAGGTAAGAAGACCATATATTTACTCAGGAGGTAAAACTCTAAAAAGAAGGAAGAGGAAGAAATCAATAGTCTGTGAAATAAGTTGAGTGAACGGTCTATTGGGACAAAAATGGAAGACAAAAAAGAGAATGTGGCGATTGTCGTAACAGGTAGCTGCTCTCTGGTTTGAGTGTCCTTGGTTGACTAAAGGAAGACAGAGTGTTTTCTGTTCGGCCAGTGATGAGAGAGCAACGTTCATATTCTTCAACCATTTTATCAATAGGCACTGTGTTATTTACTGCCAGCACTTCTGCCTTAACCAGTCCTGTATTGTTTCCTTCTAGAGCCTCTAGACTCTAAGAGTTATTACATCCGTTGATACGATACGATTTTTTTTTTTATCTACTCACAAATCAGTTTTGCATTTGTCAAATTTTTGATCGACAACTATGCAGGCTGCCATTGTTAGCCAACATTACACAAAAATCATTCAGGACAAAGACAATCATGATATTGCTACTGCCAACTGGCTGCTGTCCAGTACTACCTCATTCACATCAAGCTCTTGCATTGTAAACCTTCCTTAGCTATTCCCGTCTGTGTTATCATTTGACATCCAGACAACATGGTATTTTTGTGATAGCCAGAAAGAAGTTATTACAAGTAATGATAAGAGCAGGGCTAGCAGGTTGGATAAAGTGGTTTAGTAGTAAATGTGAGTGATGCTTTTCTTAAATTACATGACTGGTAATGCATTCTTTACTTATTAAATATATATATTTGACTCAATACTGATTCAAAAGAAGGACTGTTGTCTCCATTCATAACAGTGCTGTAATAAGCCAAGCAAAAATGAATTGGTATAGTAGGTATTGACATTGTGTAAAACTGTACAAGTGTCCTTTTTAACATCTTTTGACAGTCTCTCAAGTCAGTGGTCTTATGTGTGTCCCAAAGACGTCATGGATAAAAGCAGGGATAACAAAGTTCCCTGCTTGTACAGTATCTCTGCTGACAAACCGTAATATCAGAGGTGATTTGTTCCCGCTGACGTTTTTATTGCATTTGCAGCTGATGAATCTTCCTTTGGTTGACTAAAAAGATTAATTCCTGTAATCCCACGTAAACCAATAATCTGCAATACTTGAAAACAAATTCATTTTGACACAGAGGCCAAGGAATGAATTCAGAAGATAATATGCCTGATGGAATTCTTTTAGTACAATGTCCTGACGCCATCAGTGGAGTACATCACACGTCACTGTAAGAGAAACAAATATGCTGCCTCAAGAGGAGATTAACCACATTGGCAGCCTTAAGGTGCTGCTGCATGTCTCTCCCACTTCTTTTCTGGCACTCTATCCTTGTGTATTCTTCGTCCTGCTAAATTACAATTAATCTACTAAATCCACTTGTTTATTACTCGCCTTGATGGAGCATAATCCTCCACTAACATTTACCAAAATAGCACTTTTCTTTGGAACAGCTTTGTTGTCATATTTTAACAGTGTTCTTGTACTAAGTTCAACATGATTTATGAAGCTGCATGCAGCTGTCCGGCTAAAAGTTCAGTATGATTAATAATAATGACACTCTGACAGGACATAACTCTTCTGCCTTTACCAGTGCTTTGAGGTTTCCCCAGGAAGAAGTCTGCAGATACAAACTGATTCAGCAGCAATGTTGGGATGACAATTTACACAAACGGCAGCCCATACTACATGTGAAATGTGCAAATGTTATGACATATACAGCCTATACTGCACCAGTATGACCGGGTACTGACACCTGTTCTGAGAAATCAACCGCAAATATGGATATGCAGTTCAGTAAATGACCACTGGAGTCATGTATTAAAAGCTGCAACAAATGCTTTTCTTGTACTGTCTACACTTCTAAAATGAATTATTTTAGTTTTGGGAGCCAAGTTAATGTCAACAAGGTGATATTTTTATTACTTAAGTCCCTTTTCGTACATGTGCTATTTACTGGATTTAATATTACTTGCCAGAATATATGGACACAACATTCAGCCTGCATTTAATAAGTGTGGTCAATGTGGCGTAAGCTTTTATGCCACAGACTCGTGCTACAAAAGCTCCCGTCCCAACACAGTGCAGCTGTCAGCGCAGCCAAAGAAAACTGTATTGTTTTCCAATCAGCGCTCACAGCTTTATGAAGGCTGTCCAGCCGCAGATGCAATGGCCATAAAAGAGGAGACAGACCGCTGCTGAAGAAGTCAGCGGACGATCACTCACCACAAGATGGAAAGAGAAGGGGAGGGGGTGGTATAGTAGCGTGTGTTTGAATCCACTTATAAATGAACTCCAACCTGTTGCTTCCTCAGTTCAGCGCAAAAATGCAAGACAGCTAAATACGAGCCTGTGTACCGTTTAAAAGCACAGTTCTCATCAGAATCGCCTTTGTCCTCTTGGCCTTAACCCATATCTGTGTGTTTTGCCCTCATCTGACCACCATGCTTTAAGGTGTACAGTAGCAAACACAACACCTGCAACTCTGCAAACTTTCACTGTCTAATTCAGGAAACGTGTGGCTTTGCAAGTGCACTCTACGCCACATGTTGCCTGCCTTTTGCTCGTTTTCTAACACAGGATGTGTTTGTGGTTTTTATTTTTAATAATGGTAGGACTATAAACAAAGAAAAGCAGCAAAATTAATTTGTAGGCTACTTAATATTCACAGACACAACTCACTTAAGTCCAGCAGATTTGTTACTGGGGTTGTCATTAGAATTTTAACTACACTATACTTACGAGATAGGAATTTTGTCTGTCGAGGAACACGGAGTCTCCCATGGTCACGAATAAGAATCCACATATAGCAAGAACAGTCCAACAAATCCTCCAAGTAAAGTGCCCCAAGAGAGCGCTTCTGTGTGCGTCGGGCAGCTCTCCACTTAACGTCCTCTCCCTTCTCGCTCTAAAGGGGAAAAAACGTTTGTTTGGAGCGCAGTTTTTTTTAAGAATTGTCAAAGTCGTCTGTGCCAGCGGGAACAGCGCAGTGCGTAATGCGTAATGGATCCATACTGCGCGCACAGCCGAGCACTCACTGTTCACAACAGATGCTGAACAGAGCGAGGATAAAGATGAGACAGGCGAGGGACAAGTCTGAAACAGGAAAACATTACACTTCCGGTATAGACTTCAAAATAAAACCTGCTAGCTGCTGTAGCTCTGAAGTTTGTGTTAATTAATTTGTAGGAATTTACACACTGCCCCATTATTCTCCGTGCAACAGTAGCCTACATCTTAATTAAACTCGTTAATTTGATCAACATCTTTATGACACAGCTTTAGTCATGATCTTTGTCAGGAATAGGCTAAATATTCTTTTTCTCTTCTTTTTCCCAAACTTCCCTTTTCTTTTCTAATTGAACATTGTTTAAATCTTAGTCCATACTTTGATGAGCCTGCAGAATAACTAATAACTACTCTTTTTCTTTAGGGAGTTAAATGCCCCACTCTTCGATCCACATGACATTTTTCTTTTCGACTTTACACATGCGCTTTTATTGTGAAGTCAATGCGCATGTTTTCTTTACAACTCAGCACTGCTGCGTCTTGACTCCAGCTGGAGCGAGGCAGGGGCGGGGCACTTGTGGGGAACTATCAACAGCGGGGCAGCTCCAGTGTTTTCATGTCACTGACCCACGAATGGAGGCCCACATGATAAAATTTATCTTTCAACAACCTCATGTGGCGTTATTATACAGGCGTGTTACTGCACAGTGACACAGATGTCACTGTTACTGTAATATTTGTTTTTGAACCGTACCATAAGACTGACTTTCACAGGTACAAAGGTTTCCTGCCATTTCCAAAAACAAAATGGACTTAATCTGTTTTGTTGTCACTTGAAGAGATCAGACCAAATACATTTCAATATTCCAGGAGGAAATGCCACTGCCATCAGAAATGATATTGTTGTCTTTATGCATCATTTAGCTGTGTCGCTCCTTCCACCTTTTCTAGATTAAAATTATCATTACTGTACTTGTCAAGTTAAAAAGAACGCCATTCATCTTCGGTCTAGATAGTTTCAATTTTTCAAAGTGAGTTTTCCATCTATGTTGATCTCTTTGGAACTCATTACAAAAGGAAAAAATAAACATAAATCTAATGGACTTGTAATCGCAGTGGTGATTTGTATTCATGTGCATTCTACTTTGCTAAAAATGCTGTTAGGCGCCATCATGAACGCTCTGTCCACAAAGTGTTCTTGTGCAATAGGGTGTTTGGAAATGGGAACCTATTGGCCAATGTGTGTCGGAAGACTGGGCTTGCATCAAACTCGTATAAATAAGCAATAAACAAATTTGAGTACAAGCTAAATTGGCCACTTTTGCCATAGACAACAAACTTGGGTGAGCTGAACTGTGCTCATCAGATAGGGACATAACCATCTTAAGAATGCCATGCATGGAAGAAATCCTGCTTTATTCTGCAGATAAACCAGGCAACAACAACAAACCACGCCATGTTATAAAGTTACTGGCTCCAGAAAACCTGTTCCAGCAGAGAATGGCTTTTTGGTAGACGCTGCTTATCAGATCATGTGTATATGACAAGTATTTGGCTTCACACTTTCGAGGGTGTGCACTGTATAAAGTTGCTCAGTGGGGGGAAAAACGACATGTGGAACAAATGAATCAGGACACAACTGTCAGACAACAGACGTGATGGATAACATGTTTATTTCTAGTCGCCTTTTGAAGACACAATGTGATATCAAGGGATGGTGCATGCTATTATTAACATTCTTCTTTATTTGTTGTTCTTTAAGTGTTTCAAACTTGTCTTTTTTTAAGCTAAGGTTCAGTTTCTGGGATCGCAAGCTATGTTTCATGGCTTTGAAGGAGGAGCCCATTGTTTCCTAAAATGGTGTTCAATGGGCCCAGTGACTCAGCTACACTCACAAGGCAGAGGAGATGGACAGATACAGTAGCTGAGAGGCACTGCACGAGACAATCAATCGCGCTCCTAAATCTACTTTAGCAGCAACATTTCTTCTTTTTAAAATGATAAAAGCAACTAATGACATTCATCAATTTCAAATCAAGCTCAGGTTCTTCCACTGTTGGATTTAGTACAACACATTTGTCTTGATATAGCACTTCTATCAAAAAGAAAACAATTATTTCTGTTTTATCTTAATAGCTATTTTTGCACTTCTCTTCTAGGCATGTTGCACTAACTAATATACTTTTACAGCCAACACACGTGCGGTAAGCTTTAAATTTCAGAGCTGTAAGTTGGCGCGAGATGATGTTTACATCGCCATTGGGAGGTGCAGCACCCTCCATCCACAAGCCGGATGCCTGAGTCGTGAAATCACTGCATTGAGTGGAAAGTGTTCTGTTAAAGTGCTTTAAGACAGTTCAGATAAGTGACAGTAAAAAAATCTTGCAAGACCTCAGATGTGTTCGATTAACACTGGCAAAGTAAATGTTTCGAGGGCAAAGAGTGCACATGGGGTTACGCTGGCTTTCAGAAGGGCACAGGTTCAGTGAGGTGACACCATACTGGAGCTCTAGAGTTTAACATGGGATAATAGTCTTCAAAACCTAAACATAGGCCTGAAAGTGCAGTACATTTAAATAAGCAATTTATTCTTAGCAGTGGAGCATTTAATTAAATAACATTCCCAGTTAGTCCCCATGACCATGTACTTCTCGAGATCTGGAGATGGTCACTATAATACACAGTGTTGCTAATGGGATATCCCACAAGACACTAGGATGCAGAGCCAATTAAATGTGCCTAAACGTAAATGTACACTGCTGTCTTTCCAAAATTTAAAAGAAAACTTGCTTTATGACCAATTTCTCTTTGTTCTTGGGTTTGTTCACCACAGTGCATGACAGTTATATTTATTTATTTATTTGGACAGTTCAATTGAGTTGTTCACATAGTCCCATTGTTTATTCGCTTATTAGCATGTGGTAACTCTGTTTTAGACGTTGACCTCTAACCTCCGTTTCACAGGACAGACAGACCTGAGTGTGAGAGACAGAACTGGAATCAAAAAAAGAGAGCAGAGAAAAGGAGGGGTGGAATAGTAAAACGTGGACTCCCATAAATGAATTTACAGCAGGAGCAGCACAAAGCGGTGCCGGAGGATGAGCTCACGACTGGGGAATGTGTGTAAGAGCCAGTCGAAAAAAGACAGGCAGTCCAGCAAGATTTATTTCCCGAAGGAGACTCAGAAGACAAACAGGCAAACAAACAGTGTTGACCAATTGTGCCTTGGACCGTTATCAGACCGCCCTGAGCAGTGCAAAAGTTGTTTTTGTAGCTAAACCGATCATTCGACATGTGACAGACACACATGTCTGGCACACACACACACACACAGTGACGACAGCAGTGGTCTGGATTCAATCTGGGGGGATTCTATCCACAGAGCAACCCACTTGTCCACCATCTATATACTCTACCTAAAAGACCAATAGGAAGAGTTAGAAGGACAAAGAATTCTGGGTAGTAACCCTTTATGTTTACAGCTTTTATCCATTAGAGTGTGCTTTAACAGACGACCAGGTCAGGACACTGGCATGCCCCTGACCTCAAGGCTTCACCAAGACAGGCCGATGTTATTTGGGAGCCGTTTAGACCACCTTCACAGCTTTCAGACAAAAAAAGTGCATAATCTCAAAGAGCATATTTTAGGTCTGGACATTTCTAAACAAAAGAAAGTGCCATTCCACGCCCCTATCAGGCACTACAGGTGGTTTACCATATCCCATCTTACGTTGCATCAAAATGGCACCTGGCCCAAGTTGTACATGTTTCATTTGCGACTGAATTCTCTTAATTCACTTAAAAGGTCATTGTGTGCAAACTTAAGAGGCAACATTAATTTAGTGTTCTAAAAAAAATGCCAGGTTCTTAATTGTCTGCATCCACCAATAGTCAAAACAAAGGAGAGTTGTATAATGGAAAACATCTGTCTGAGTTTGACTCTTTTATTCAAACTATATTTAATTTCAACCCTTCGGGGAAGACATTTTAAAAGGTGCTATTGTTCAGATAAGCATATATTAGATTGCACATAGCATTTACAATATTATGTTATAGAATGGCCATAAAATACATATAGCATTGTCCATTCAGGTTTAAATAACTTAAACTGTATCCTACAACTGTGTCCTACAAGGGCACACATTGTTGCTTCATTTATGTGCATTTCCAAAGAACACTTGATGATTACAACAGAGGTGTGTCAAAGACAACACCTCACTAAACACCAAAGACAATGTAACTCAAGAGCAGCAGTACAGTGCTTTGTAATATACACTACTGAGTACACTTTAACACATCTTCCAATAGACCAATAGACTTTTCCACCCAAGTCCGACCCCAAAAGAGGTTTTCCAGTAGGCCCACCACCTAATTTATTGCTGTAGTTCTATGATTACAAAAAGCCATAGTTCAGTTTGGATGAGCGCTGAGAGGAGTTATTGTTCATTTCAGGGCTGGTCCATTTAAATATAATAGAAACAATGTAAAATGATAGTCCTAATGTGAAAAGTTGATTTGTATTCATTGGTGCAAGTTGTACCAAAACAAGCTCATAAATCTTGTTCTTTGTTGCTGACTGTAGAGGGCAGACCAAACCTTGATAGGACTTATACTGATTTCTATTAAAGTCTATACATTGTCTTTTTAAAAGATCATTTGTGATGCTGAGCTCTAACGGCACGAGGAACCGCTCATGTGTCACTGTTCAGTTTACTCTCTTTTATTCTTTTTGGGGTCATTTCCTGTTGCTGGTTTGGTTGCTTTTATTCAACCATGACTTAAACTAAAGTACATTAGACGGTAAAATTCTCCTGTACTGTAGACAAAGGAGTACCTCATCATCATTTTTGTTGATGAATTACTGTTCTCGGCTGCGAGCATGTCTGGCTAAATTAGATTTCTCTCAACACTTTTGAGAATGATTTGTGAGAAAGCTTAAATATGGGAATGTGCTAAGATGTTCTCCTCGAACAGGAATGAGTGCAGGCATATTTCTTGATACTATTTGTGTGTGTTCAGGTGTTAAACATATCAGCATGTGTAGCCTGCTTTCCAGAGCCCCAGAGCCAGTTTTCATCACCCGTTTCATTATACATCAAGTCATTTCAGGCCAGTCTTTCCACCCATTTAGTAGCATGGGTATGGGTATATCGCAAACTCTTCATTGGCCGACTGTTAATATGTGTATGCTGTCAGTGAGTGTGTAGAGAACATAAGTGAGTTGCTCGATAGTTGGCTACAAGTCACACACATGGGACTTCAGGGCTGCTATGTATCCCCTTTCTAAATGGGACAGAGTGAGAAATAGCACAGGGCCATTTTTAGCTACACACACGACAAGCCCAATCTGTTTTGACCATTCGTTGTGTGACTCAACGTGGCTACAATGCTTCAACATCTCGCATCACCTTAACGCACGTGCACACGCTCGGTGTCCGCCGCCGCCCACGTCTCCTTGATGATTTCTGCCACAACAGTTGCCATGGCGTCTTGGAGCGCCAGCTGTGTGGGACAGCACAATAACAAGGTGCTGTGTTTTGTCTTCAATGGTGTGAGGATATAATAAGATACAGTAATGCGGCATGAAAACTAATATTAGAACCATGTTAATTTAAGACAAAGTAGCCATATTGTTTTTTTCAACATGTGTAGTCTCATGACACACTTCTTAGACAATACCTAAATTAATTGCAGTTATTTCTGTACTTATAATGCATTTACTGGCTGCAACCAAGCTGGAAATAGTTGTCACTTGTTGCTATAGCAGCTAAGTGAAAGTGTCTGGGTCATAATGGGAAAATGGAGATCGAAATACACTTGCATGTGCTTGGATGTCCAACCATCTTCATATAGGGGAGCTTAACAAAACAACATACCAAATATAAAGTCTAGGAGCAAATTCAATGAAACACAGATTCTCAATGTAGACAGCCAGGATTTCCTGCAAACTCAGGGATTTCTCTTTTAAAAGAAGTGTCAGGGCTTTGGAAAACACCGGCTCCATGCTTGTTATAATGCGTCAAGTGATCCGCACTTCAAAAAAGGCAAAACACTTCACTCACTGTGGTTTCTTTTGTCACTGGCACAGTTCTGCCTGACATAGAAGGTTTAGCCCAGCACTTGAGAAAAGCAGAAGGATCAGCCGTCGAGGGGCCTCTCGCTGGTCAGAGACGCCATGTTTGAAATATTTGGAATAATACGGGAAAATGTCCGCTGTGGGACGCAGTGTTAATGTGTTGACTAAGTCTCCTTCTTCTTCGCTTTTTTTTTTACAGATGTAAGTTAGCCACTGCCACGCACACACATACGTATGACATCCACTTATGAAGCTTAATGGAGGGCATGGGTCCAATTACTCTCTGTATGTAAATGAGTGTTTGTCAGCTTCTTGTCAATGGCTTTTTTTATGGAAATCAAATGGAAATGACGCAGGAGACAAGAGCATTCAGGCAAAATGGAACTGAAGTGGTTTGTGCATTGTGTGGTGGATTTGTTTAGCTCTAATTTGCAATGGGCGTGTCTTGTATGCATAAAATAGTTTTTTTAGGCTTTATATGGTTTGCTTGACCTTGCCTCAATCTGTTCTATGTCTCGAGAGCCCTATTTGTTTCTCCGCCACACCTTTGCTGTTTTGCCTTTCTTTTTTGGAAGTATTTTAAGTCCAGTGGATTCCACCCATGACCCCATTTCACTTCTTGACTTTCACATCATTTAAATAAAAGACTAATGTATGAACAAAAGTGTATAAAAAACACTGGACTGCACTGGGCAGTTGTACATATTTGGATGAATCAACAGTTTTTGTCGATTATCTTTGCTGTCATTCATGAAGGGAACATTCCTGAAGCCCATGTGTTTGTAATACAGACCAAATATTTACATCCATCAAGCCAAGAAGAACTGAGACTGCTTGGTTTGACTTTGATAAAGGTTTGATATGCTTGAGGAGACTTACATTCTGCCTCATTCACAGATTGTGTATAGAGCTGTGCAAAAATGCATGCAGTTATGTGCTTGTGTATACTAGCACTTCTATGCATGTTTAAGGATTGAAGTATCTAACCAAAGGGCATACTATACTTTACTCTGTGATCAACCAGGATTATGGGGCAGTCCAAGAAATACCACTTTAATTAAGTGTAATAGAGTGTGATAGAAAGAACACACTTCACAGCAGGATTCGCACCAGAAGAGTCACAATCAACGATCGCTGCTCAAGGAAGTTCAACTTTGCTTGAACTGATTGGGACTGAATCAAATCCTGTTCTGGGACTGGCTGTCTCCTAAATAATGCTCCTTATTAACATAAAGCTGAGCTGTATTTAAATCTAGCCTCAGGTTGACACAATAATTAATCGGTCAGTGTTCTCTACTGAGAGTACACCAATCTTTGAGAGTACTGTAACATTTAATATAAAACAAATCCAAACTTTCCAGAATACTCAAGATAAGTAGTAAACTTACTGGACGTAAACAAACTCAACTGTCTCAGCATCACAATAAAACACTTCATCATCTCAGCCACAAACCTTTATAGCCATCCGCTCTCTTAACGCTTTGTGCTTCTTCCCTATGCTCACAAAAACATCTATAAAAAGTCCTTTGTCCTTTGTGTGTGTGTGTGTAACATAAAACAGTTATTTAATATTATATTAATTTCATAACTTTGTACCAATTATACTTTTTCACAATTGATCATAGACCATCAGCTCCATGCTTTAAGATAGACTCAATCCCCAGACAGTAGGTAGGGTGGTATAACCTGACCATCACTAGGAACTGTTTGGGTGGTGGAGGACAGAAAGTGGGGGTTGACAGTTCCATCCCATCTCTTCTCCCTGTGTTGCCTCTGGAATGCAGCTAGAATCTAAGCTGGACTGCCCTGTTGGCTCCACCCTCTATACTCCCACCACCTCAAATCATGCTCCACACACTCGAGGTGGACAGCTGCTGCTTCTTCTGCTGGCTCCTTTTCTCGACAAAAGAGCCAGCGTGTTGGAACTCGTTTGGCTCGGGCACGCTACGTTTGGAGCTGTAAAATGTGGGGAACGGACTGTGGTGTGTACTTATGAGCACATAAGGAAAATAGCACACCAGCACTGACAACAAGTTATTTAGAATATCATATTACAGTATTTCTTGACTGCCGATGTTAGTGCTAATGTAATGCCATCTGAAGTATATCAAAATGTAATTGTACAATAATGTGAAGTGAAATATGTAGGATATTCAAGGTAAACATCATCATGCACCTTAAACATCTACTTTGATCTGTATTTATAACCTTCCCTGTGTTTTGTGTTTTTTTTTTTTTCCTAGAATCCACTGGAACTGCGTCAGAGCCTTTGAACATATAAACTGTCTCTTATCTGAAAGGAGATACTAATGACCACAGCTCCAGATCATCCAAAGACGCAACTGGTAGGACAGATTGTGTAAATGTGTTGAAATGTGTTAAATTCATGCCTTTATATTACTTTTTGTTTGATTGTAAGATACAATTTAAATTAAATAAGGGAATACTTTAATATGTGAACATAGAACTTGAAGGTCTAAGCATGTGCATTGTTGAATTTACATAAGTTTAATTATGGGATTGATTATTAACTATTAAAATCCTAGATTAATCTAAATGACTAAATGATTGTTTGGTTTGGTTTGAAGATTCAGTAACATTTATTTATAATTATTTTGAGAAAGTGAAATTGAGATTTATTTGTAACTAATTCATGGGGTTTGTTTGTGTATTTTAAAGGTTATCAACCTATTCTGTTCCATCCTTATGAAAATAAAAAGTCATAAAGTGAACAGTTTTGAGTTGTCCTTTGCGTTCATCAAGGATAAAGCAGTTTTCAAGTTTGGGCAGAGCTGTGATCAACCGAAAAACACGCACAACTTGACAGTTGATAACCAGCGTGGTAGTGAGAACAAGGATCAAAGGCCTGAAGTCAAGCTATCGACGCAAGGGAAGAATTAACTGTAAAACTCTTCACCATGGCAAAGGAAACTCTTGGGAAAACAGTCAAGCAACTGAAGCAAGAGCGGACCTTAGCTAAATCTGCTTTCACCAAGCAAGCAAACTACCTGAGCAAAGCTGCAGCTGATATGATTAAGCATGAACTACAAGAGGAGTTCAGCAAGCTCAGTTCCCTGGCGAGGAATGTCAGCGATGCAAATGAGGACTACACGGCTGGCCTACTGGCTGAAGCGGGAACTAAGGAAGATGAAGAGGTCAAGCTTGACAAGCACCTGCAGGTTGATCTTGAACGCATGATAGAAGAGTGCAACATGAAATTAGAGGACATCCATGAGGCAGTCCAATTCAACCTCTGGTCAAGATATGGTAAAGAGGAGGTAGACTTTGCAATTCAAGAAGCGGAGAAAGCCTGTGACAGAGCCAAAGAAATCCCGTTACTGCTATCAACAGAGACGGCTATGAACTACAGCTGGAAAGAGCAAGGAAGCTAATCTATGATGCAAGTGAAAGCATGAAAGACTGGGAGAGATGGATCCCACGTGACGAGACTGCAGACTTGAAAGGCAGAGTAAAAGATATGAAAATATTCGGCAGCAATCTTGAGGCCCAAAGAGCAGAATTTCTCACCGCACAGAAAATTGCAGAAGAGGAAAGAAGACATACAGAGCCTCAACCAACAGCCGTTCCACAGCCAGTGGTGAGAATAAAGCCAACCAGTCTACCTAAATTCACTGGGTTTAGGAGGAATTTCCACAGATGGAGGAAAGACTGGGAGAGTCTACAAAAGCAGGAGAGCCAACTGGTTCAGTAGAAGTGAAGAAGTTTCAACTCCTTGACAGTGTGGACGAGAGAATATGTAGAGACCTGCGCCTGTCAACATACAACAATGCTGAAGACATGTTTAGAGTACTCCAAAACAGGTATGGAAACAAGCCAACAATTGCCTTGGAGATAATTGAGGATCTGGAGAGGATCCCTCCATTGAAGTCACACCAACCAAGGAAGGTAATTGACCTAATTCAAGCTGTGGAAAAGGCCCTGAATGACCTCACAGAGCTTGAAAACAGTGGAGCCATAAGGAATCCCCTTGTTATCAGATCCATAGAGAGCAAGCTGCCGGATAACATGAAGAGGGACTGGCTGACATTCATGGTCAATCCAAGAAATGGAGTCACACCGGACAATCACTTCGACAGCCTTTTAAATTTCTTAAAGACACAAGAGGATATTCTAGAGAAACTAGACCAGTTGGGAGTAAGTGAAAAACCTGAAAGGAAAGCTACTCCAGAGAAGCGGTATGCCTTCACAAGGTCCACGAGAAAGGGAGGATGCGTTGTGTGTGGAGATGAAAAGCACCGTGATAAGATCTTCTTTTGTAAGCAGTTCAAAGAGCTAAAGCCTTGTGAGAAGCTGAATGCTGTCGAAAGGCTGGGAGCATGCAGAAGATGCCTCAGATGTCATGGAGAGGATAATGAATGTACGGACACTTACCTGTGCAGAAACAGAGACTGCAGGAGAGGAAGCTCCTCGGATCACCATTTCTTTCTCTGCCTTAAAGGAGGGGTCAAGGGGAAAGAACACATGAAAGTGGAAAAACCCAGCACCAGGAGGCAAACATTCACAGAGGAGCAAGAGAAATTAATATGTGAACTTACCCCGGACATGGCAGAAAAGTTCAGGAAAGCTTTCACGAACATGACTGCAAAATCACACTGCACTGGAAGAAGCCTTCCTGGAGTGATGGACTCAAGCACACGTGAATTACCAGTTATTCTTATGCTTCTCGAAGTAACCACCAATGCAGGGCAGAAAATTGGAACTCTCATTGACTTAGCATCAGACACCAACTACATCACTCACATAGCTGCCAGGAGACTAAAGCTCCGAAGTGAAAAGATCACGCTCACGTCCATGGAGTTGGAGGCATGGCCATGAAGGTAAAGACCAAAAGATACTTACTCAAGGTAAGAGTCAAGACACCTAGAGGCACGGAGAGAGCTCATGAACTAATCTGTTATGGGTTGGATGAAATTGCAAAGTTCACAGAGTAATCAAAGCACAACAACTCAGGAAGTTCTTCCCCGATACCAACCTGGAAGATCTTCACAGACCAGAACATGTTGAGCTTCTCATAAGCCACCGTGAAGGAAGACTTGCTCCACAGAGAGTAAAGGTAATAGGAGATCTTGTCCTGTGGGAAAGCCCTTTAGGAAAGATCGTTGGTGGAGCACATCCAGACCTTTGTGAAGTAGTGGACATGGCCCTGCATAATTCTGAAACTCATTTTGCACGATCAATGAGAATCACAGCAGTGAAGTATCAAGAAATTGCTGAGATGCAAGAATCGAGAGCTGAAACCAAAACCACTGTTATTGGCAGAGAGTTCTTGGACTGGTGGAAGTGGGACAGCATTGGTGCGGCCTGCGAACCCATATGTGGAGGATGTCGTTGTGGTAACTGTCAACCAGGAGGCAAAGACATGACTCTTAGTGAAGAAAGAGAGCTTGAGATAATCAGGCAAGGCCTCAGGTATGTGGAGTCAGATGTGCATAGTCAAGAGCCTCACTGGGACACAAAGTACCCTTGGATTGAAGATCCAAGTTCCTGCCCAACAACAGAAGCGCAGTGGAAGCCACGTTTCTGAGGACGGAAAAACAGCTCAAGAGAGAACCAGATTGGCGTGCAGCATACACAACTCAAGTCCATGAGATGGTGGAAAGGAAGGCAGCAAAGAAGCTCACTAGAAGGACCATTACTGACTGGAAAGGTCCAGTATGGTACGTCAGTCACTTGATAGCACCAAACCCGCACTCTGAAACAACACCTGTCCGACTGGTATGGAACAGCAGCCAGAGGTTTAGAGGAATCAGCATGAATGACCTTCTCCTGAAAGGACCTGATGTACTTAATCCCATTCGAGCAGTACTGCTAAGGTTCAGGAGAGGAATCCATGCTGCTCGGCGACATCAAAAAGATGTACAATTCTGTATGGCTTGAAGACCTGGAGATGCACCTCCATAGATTTCTCTGGAGAGACAGTGAAGATGGAGAAATTGAGGAATATGCCATCACCAGGGTCAATATTGGCGATCGACCAGCAGGGTGCATCGCACAACTCGCCATGAGAGAGACAGCGAAGTTGCCCATGTTCACTCATCTGAAAGAGGAACAGAGAGTCCTTGAAGAGGATTCCTATGTAGACGACATCCTTACATCCCATAATGACCTGGAAAAGCTAGACGGGACAACCAAAAAAGTCGAAGAAATTCTGAAGGCAGGTGGATTCTTCCTCAAGCCGTGGGTTCGATCAGGCCAAAGTGGGAGGCAAACATCTACATCAGAACATCCAGCATCGTCAGATGAAATCTTCATCCTCCCCAATCAATTAAGAAAAGGAGACAACAAAGCGCTTGGAGTAGGGTACTTGGTCGAACAAGACAAACTGTACCTCATGACCTCGATAAACTTCTCAAAGAGAAAAAAGAAGATGAGGATCAGTCAAAATCTTGTTGGACAGGAAGTGAGAAGGAAAACTCCAAATCCACTGACTAGAAGACAACTGCTTAGCCAGGTAGCTAGTTTGTATGACCCAATAGGCCTTGCAACACCTGCCAAACAGAAAGGAGCCATTTTAGTCAGAAAAGCATTTCAAGAAACTGGAGGCAAAACTCTAACAAGAGACACATGGGACACACCTCTGTCTGAGAAACTGAGAGAAGAAGCCATCCACCTGTTTGAGGAATACACACGCCTCAACCAAATTACCTTCCATAGAAGCCTAACACCAGTCAAAAGGATTGGAAAACCCTGGGGAATAACATTCTCAGATGGGAGTGACCAGAGTTATGGAGCTGTGGCATACTTCAGGTGGGAGACCGAGCAAGGCATCCTGGTCCGACTTGTTGAGTCCAAAGCCAAGCTTACACCACTTGACCAAAAGGGAGAACCAGTGAAGGCAGAGCTCTGTGGTGGTGTGTTCGCTGCAAGACTCAGAAAATACATTGAAAAGCACAGTCGGATGCAAGTAGAACGGTGGCTCCATCTGGTAGATAGTCAAACTGTGCTGGGTGCAATCCAAAGGGACAGTTATGGGTACCAGACCTTTTTTGCAAACAGAGTGGGAGAGATCCAGAAGTCCACATCTGTGGAGGACTGGAGATGGATTCCAGGTGAGCAAAACATTGCTGACCTCACGACAAGAGGAGCAACCCCAGAGGACCTCAAAGAGAACTCTGTGTGGCAAAATGGCCCACAGTTTCTGAAACGACCTGTAGAGGATTGGCCGACAAAGTCAGCCAAAGATGTCACTGCAGAGGCAAGAGAAGGTATAAACAAGCTCCAAAGAAAATGTTTTACAGCAGCACTGACCCGAGCGCAGGTGGGAAAAAAAACCCAACATGCTCCACTCGGCACTACAATACCAATATCTCCAACCTCTGACCAAAATAAAGACCTGCAAAGCAGCCCGAGCGGAAGAGAGCCCCAAATCCAAGTCCGGAGACTACCTTCTGGTTCTTCAGTGGGGAATATCCTTAACATCAGTAAGTTCAGCAGTTTAACCAGATTGATAAGAGTCATTGCCTGGGTGTGGAGAGCTGCCACAAAGTGGAAAGAAATGCTGACCAAGACCACCACCACAAGCAAGCCAAAGAAGAAAATTTCTTCAGCTCTTGAGATCAAGTCCAGAGTCAAGGAAGCTACACTTACCATCATGGAGTGCGAAGATGCACTCAGAGATCTCTTCCTTGCGGCTCAAAAGGAGGTAACCTTGCCAGACACCACACTCAGCAGGCTCGCTGTGGTCAAGGAGGAAAACACTGGACTTTTGCTCTGTGGAGGAAGATTCCAAATCTTTAATGAAGAAAAAACTGCAGTACCAATCTTGCCCTGCACATCATGGGTATCCACTCTTCTAGCTCAAGAAGCCCACAAGACAAACCATGAAGATATCGCAGGCACACTCCTCCGGATGAGAAGGAAAGCATGGGTGGTAAGAGGCCGGAAACTAGCTCAGAAGATCGTTGATAACTGTGTGACATGCAGAAAACTTAAGGCCCGAAGATGCCAACAGATCATGAGTGACCTTCCATCAGAGAGAATAACACCAGCCAATCCATTCGAGTACACAACAGTGGACTTATTTGGACCTTATGAAGTGAAGGATGAGGTGAGGAAAAAGGTGAAACTCAAGGTGTGGGGAATTGTCTTTTGCTGCATGGTGTCGAGAGCTATGCACACCGACCTTGTCAGTGACCAGTCAGCTGAAGGCTTCCTGTTAGCCTTCCAAAGATTTACAGCACTGAGAGGGCATCCGAGGAAATTGTGGTCGGATCCCGGAAGAAACTTTATCGGAGCCAGACCTGCCCTCGAAGAGCTCTACATATTTCTGGACCGACTGGAGAAATCAAAGCTTGAAAACGAAGGTTCCAAGCATGGCACAGAATGGAGCTGGAGAATTCATCCAGCAGACTCACCTCACAGAAACGGAGCTGCTGAAGCTGCTGTCCGGACTGTGAAGAGAGCTTTACACAATCTGGGAGGTAATGGAGTCTTCACATGGGGTGAATTTCAAACTTTCCTTTATATGGCTTCCAACCTCAATGAACGGCCTATCGATGCCAGGACTCAGAGCAGAGAGGACTGTGTAGAATACATTAGCCCAAATTCACTTCTACTCGGTAGAACTGGACCCAGAGGAGATCCAGGGACCTTTGACTTTGAAGGCTACTCTTACAAGAGATTAAGAACCATCCAAACAGAAGTTGACAGATTCTGGAGGAAATGGAGTCAGTTAGCCGGACCAAACCTGTTTGTCCGGACTAAGTGGCACACAGCTCACAGGAATGTGGCAGTTGGAGATGTTGTCTGGATGGCTGACCAGAACGCGTTGAGAGGTCAGTTCAGGCTTGCCAGAGTCATTGACGTTAACACCGACAAGAAAGGAATTGTGAGGGATGTATATCTCCGATCCTTCCCCAGCTACTCAGTCCCAACTGTGAAGCCCACTAAAGAGATGAAAAAACATTCAATCAAGATACCTGCAACAGTTCTTCACAGGGATGTCAGGCGGATAGTTGTCTTGCTTCCAGTTGAAGAGCAGCAGCAACATGATCAAATTTAGAGTAACTAAATCCAACACATCACAGTACTGTATGACCTCCTTGGGTTGATGAACCAGGAGGTCAAGTGGGAGGTGTTTTGTCAATTCATGATTACAAGCTATGCTGAGCACTAAAGCCTAAATTCACTCAGGGCTCCAAGCACTCCCAAACTGCAGGGGGCAACCATGCAACCGGAGCTGTTGAAACCAACTTACAGGAAGTGCTCTGGGGACAATATTTACCTGTGCACCCACAAGTTGGGCAGGTGCATGGCATTGGAATGTTTGGTAAAAGCTCACTTGGTTCTCTTACTCATTCCTGAAAGGAGATACTAATGACCACAGCTCCAGATCATCCAAAGACGCAACTGGTAGGACAGATTGTGTAAATGTGTTGAAATGTGTTAAATTCATGCCTTTATATTACTTTTTGTTTGATTGTAAGATACAATTTAAATTAAATAAGGGAATACTTTAACCTCTTATAAATCGGGGGTCATTTTGGCTGTATTGTGTGTAATGTGACCTCTCCAAATTAAAATGACTGCTGTTATTGAACCCTTTGGAATTTAAATACAAGTGTGGGCTCTTTGTAAAGGTAACAACCTCTAGTTTCACCCACAACAGTCAGAATCTCTCTAAGTTCTACTGATACAATTTTATACACTTTGGAACACACAGAAAAAATGATTTTTTGTGTTCTCGCCTGAAATATTTAGTGAAAATAAAGGTGTCAAAGGCTTCAGGAGGTAGCTGAGGACTAAAACACACTATGGGCCAAAATAATAACTTGATGACTGCTCACATTTCAAACTTGAAAAGAATATCTGTAAAATGAATTTTTACACCAGTTTTTATGTTGGTAGGTCCATGCGTTTTATAGAGGGACCATAGTTTATCCAAGATTTATCCAAATTGGACACATTTGGAAAACGTATGAAAAAGTGCAATAAGTTCTGAATGCTTCAACCCACAGGCATCAATGAGGGCTCTACTGAAAGCTTACATCTAGAGGAATCTGTATTTACAAACATAATCACTATATTAGTTATGAAAATTAATATTCCATAATAATAACACAATAAAATGGACATATTTACATTAAAAATAGTCAAAATGAGTGTTATGGGCCAAAATATATATTTTGGAATAATATCCACACATAAAAATTATACTGGAAACTATATACATAGGTTATAAAACTGTTGGTCAGTGTTACAAAATATGTGTCAATGTTACAATATATGTGCAACATTGTCTCTTGTTGGCAGAAAGCACAAGAGCATGTCACGTGGAGCATTTTACTGGGGTTTTTCTCTTCTGTTACTGTTACTGCACCTCTGTGAAAGGAAATACAGGTGTTATATCTTGAGCTTTCACATCAGACCACATCTGCCCCTCCCCCCTCTAAACGCTGTCTTTCGACTGCTGCTCGTCCAAAATAGCAATAAAAGAAATGCACATGCCTCCACTACATCCTCTAACAAGTATTTTATTATTTTTGTAAGTTTTGCCATAGTTTTTACGCAAAAACTCTGTAAAAGCACAATAAACATGCGCTGCGTCATATGACGCACAAGCTCTCATGGAGCAGCAGTGTGTTTACGCTGAGAAGGAGAAGCCTCAGGCCAAAGGAAACCCCCACGTGGGTAGTACTGTTAGACTCGGAGATCATTGGCTATCCGTCTATCGTCATGATGACCATATACGGAGAACAAGGAACGTGCTAGAAGCGTTTAGATGATGCGTAATGGCCGCAGAGTCTGTGCGCTCATAGGCGGATATGTAGGACCAGCCTGCTCAAAACTCGTCGAATTGGCTAAAAGGTGTCAATCGAAGGCTAACACTTCCTGTTAGCATTCTACTAGCTTTTTCCCGGTTTTAAAAGGACTTATGGCTTTTATTATCAAAGAAATGAAAAAATGGCGCTGCTGATTTCAAGTTGGAAATACTTTGCTGCAGTTTTTGAGCGTTGGAGGATATAACATGTTTTGTGGACCTAATTATTTTACTGGATATTATTCCCTGGAGCTTTACGGACAGACAGAGCCCAAGCTTTCAGGATTTGGTGCGGTTTTCAGTCCAAAACAGCCAGCCAAGGTAGGAACAATCTAAACTAAACTTTGTGCTTGTCTGTAAAAAAGGCTTTGGTGTCGGCGCTGTGGTTGTAATGTGTTGAAATGGTTTATATTGCTGGAAAGATGAGACTTTAAGCTTTAAATTGGTATATAGGTTGTTATGGTTTGTATGGTAAGGTATTAGTGCAAAAAAGACGCTTTTTTGTAGCGTGTTTACGTGACGGTACCGGGACGTTGCTCTCTAACAGGTTAATATGTGAACATAGAACTTGAAGGTCTAAGCATGTGCATTGTTGAATTTACATAAGTTTAATTATGGGATTGATTATTAACTATTAAAAATCCTAGATTAATCTAAATGACTAAATGATTGTTTGGTTTGGTTTGAAGATTCAGTAACATTTATTTATAATTATTTTGAGAAAGTGAAATTGAGATTTATTTGTAACTAATTCATGGGGTTTGTTTGTGTATTTTAAAGGTTATCAACCTATTCTGTTCCATCCTTATGAAAATAAAAAGTCATAAAGTGAACAGTTTTGAGTTGTCCTTTGCGTTCATCAAGGATAAAGCAGTTTTCAAGTTTGGGCAGAGCTGTGATCAACCGAAAAACACGCACAACTTGACAATCATATTACAGTATTTCTTGACTGCCGATGTTAGTGCTAATGTAATGCCATCTGAAGTATATCAAAATGTAATTGTACAATAATGTGAAGTGAAATATGTAGGATATTCAAGGTAAACATCATCATGCACCTTAAACATCTACTTTGATCTGTATTTATAACCTTCCCTGTGTTTTGTGTTTTTTTTTTTTTCCTAGAATCCACTGGAACTGCGTCAGAGCCTTTGAACATATAAACTGTCTCTTATGCTTACGTTGGAGAAGGATGCTTTCTTTGTTCTCACTCCTACAGCCAGGGTCAGCGCCGTGTTTACATCACCGGCACGTTGCTGCGGCAACAGACGGAGGAGACGAATAAAGGGGGGGCACAGGCAGGAGTTTGATTTAGAAATCCATAAAAAAGCATATGCAGAAACAGGAGCGGCGCCTGTGCTGTTTCATTACGCAGCAAAAACGTAATCAGTGCGGGTTCACCTCATTGACTTCTCGGCTGCTTTGGTTGGATGTGTCAACATTACACACAGTGCAGCTTTGAAGATATGGAGTCAAAAAATACAAAGGCTCCATAACCATAAGCTTTAACCTGTAACCATATTGGTACTAATCTCACAGTAAACATATCTGTTAATTGTGATTAGTGACGCTGTCATTTGAGGAGTTTTATTCTGATAAGCAAACAAGAGTTTTTCTTAATATTTACATTGAAATCCTGAATAGCAAGTCTTTAATTGGTAGCTCTATTGTTTCCTTTTATGTATTTATTTTTACCATTTATTTGGTCTTTGTTGTCCTAACATTCTCACATATTCATACACCACTGCAACATTCTCACCCAAGAACGCAACAACACTATGAACTGGGGAGAGCAGAAATCAAACCACCAACCATTTGGTTATAGGACGACCACACTATCACTGAGCCCATAATAATAGCCTGGCTGAAGTTTCCAGTAAGGTATTTCTTTCTTTTGCTTAGAGAAATCCAACTTGAAGCTACTTTTCCTGAAGCTGTAATCCCACTTTCCAACAGTGTTGCTCCAGAAAATAAACCTGATTTCACTATTCATTTTGTACTGCTCTGATGACTCAGTGGCGTTCTGCCAAAGCAATGGAAAGATTTAATAACTTCATAAAGACCCCAAAAGCATGAAGGCATGCAAATGTGATCATAAATACAGGTAAACATCTAAAAACGTTTGGAGGGCACATCTGCACACACACACCGAGGCTGCCGTAAGTCATTTCAGAGCCTATTAAAACTCCATTAACACACAGCCTCCCTGCTAGCCCCAGTTAATCCAAACCAGGTGTGGGTTGGCAACTCATTTTAACCAGTACCTTCTCCATCTTCTCTCACTCTGGTCATATTTTTCGAGACTGTTATCCCCACAACACAGCACCTCCTCCAATTAGGTCAAATTCAGGTAAATTGCAGTTCGCAGCGGGAAAGCAGACTGACACACATCGCTGTTAATCCGTTTAAGCACAGTCATCTTTACACTCAGCCGCAGAGTTTTCACATTTCATTACGTAAATGTTCCAGCTTTTATTGATTCATAGCATTAGCTACATCAATTTGTTTTTTTTATTCCAACAAATGAAAAGTGACACTGTCTCTGCCCTTTCTGGCTGAGTGCCTGAAAGAAAAGGGGCTCAAAGATAATGCACTGTGACAATCTGGTTATAAAACAGAGCCACACAAAGAAATAAATCTAAAATTGTCACGTATGGCAATATGATTTCATGAGCTTTTGTGTCCTGCTGCTCACATTAACGACCTGCCTCGTCTTCTTCTACTGTTTATTATAAACAAAGGATTATTGCTGTTGCTCGAAATGTAAAATGCGTCACACAGGGCAGAGTTCTTCCAGGAAAGACCGACCTGGTGTCAGTCACAGTTAAAACCGGGATTTGGGATTTAGCAGTTATGTTAAATGAAATATTTTTCCAGATTTATAAAAGTGAAACAAATCAGTTTGCTCAATAGCATCAGATATTTAAATAATGACTTTACAAATTGTTCTAACATTAATTTAGCTCAAACACCATTTATGATGATATTTTGCATTAGTTTTTTTTAAACACTGGCTGTTCCATTACTGTACCATTACCCGAGGACACAATATTTACACTGTACAGAGAAAGTGGAGGCTCGTGCGTCCACTCTGCCTGGACTATGACTGATTGCTAGATTATAAATCCAGCTGAGATCCCCAAAAAACAATAACTCCTGTGCTCATGCACGTAAACATTCTGGAAAGAATGTGATCTGTGCTTGGAAGTGATGCTCCTCCTTATTAAAACACATTGTTATGTTTGTGTGTGGGTATGTGGGTGTTGGTGACAGTACAAAACAACTCCACGCTGCAGGAACACTTTGTAAATGTGCAATAATAACACTGACACACACTCTCTACTGGCTCAATAGTTTAAACAGAAAAATATATGCTAGGGTTTAATTGAGTCTGATGGGATAAGTACTGTGCAGCCCGCAACAGGTCTTTAAGGTCTGAGCGTAAATATTTGAGGTGTAACATATTGTCGGCCTGTAAAACATCCCCAGGAAGTGAACACACAGATCCAAATATTGGGTTTGTTTCTCTTTTGGTGCATTTTAAACATTTGCTTTCGCCCTCAGAGTGATAAAATATGTTCTGTGCGCAGCTGGTATCGTCTCCTGTAATGTTTTTTGTAAGATATTCTGGACAAGGCAACGCTGCGGAGACAGATGTGCACAGCTGTGACTGTCCGCAGATACAGCCCACCCACATTTCCCTGTGATTCATCATTTGTCTCTGTGTGAGAAAGACTTGGGGCTTTCTCCGTGCCGTTCTCACACTACGGTTCAGCTGAAGCTCACTAGCTCCTTCTGCTGGATACAAAAAGTTCTGCTCTTGCAAGATAAAAGAATTTAACTTTTTGAGCAAGTTATAGTGCCAAGACTTGCAACCATAGTGTGAAAATCCAAAGATTTTTGACTATTTCTGTCTTTTACTGCACTGCCAATGAACTTTAAGCCTATTAAAGGTACAATATGCAAGGATTTATGGACAATTTAAAAGGATCCTCACACAAAGGGAACCCCATATAGTTGGCAACTTTAGAACAATATGGAGTCGAATGAATCTATAAACCAACTACACTGCATCTGTATTCCAACATTTTCCTTCTTTGTTTACATGTTTTTTGTCGCCCTCAGCCAATCACAGCACAAAAGAAGACTTTATAGAAACCCAGAATAAATTTAAAGAGTTTCTTATAAATAATGTCAGTTAAAATCGTGTCATATTTACCACAGTAAGAATACAAAGTTGTAAAACAGGACACTGGTTGCTGCTATCCACTAGATGGCATTAGTTCAATCTTAAGTTCCTGTCGAGGTTAACCATAAAAATGCCTTTCTGATAAGCTAATCCTCACGTTTGGAAGCATCACTTTTATCATCTGTTCTCAGCATGGAGCTACACACTGTCCACGTGAGCTGCACAGTCCTAGACACACACACACACCTGCAACCAATCCAACTCGCATCTCGCTCACCGCTGGAGTGTGTGGAGCCATTCTTCCACTGAGCTATTCTTCTATTTATAGCCGCACAGCTCTGGCCATGTCTTAAAAAGCCTTCTGTTTTGCTTCCTTACGGTCGCACACATGTCAGAAAGAGGCTGAGCGGGGGTGATGGGGGCTTGAGGTCCCTCTGCTTTTAAATCACTTTGATTTTTCACAGCCTGGAGTTCTGTTTATGTTTATCCAGGGTTAGATTTCCTAGAAGCCAGTATGATCAGGACTCTGGAATATATCTTTACATAGAACTTTAGTACAGAACCTTCAGGACAGCTTTACCTGCATGATCCTTGAATGTTTCTTAACAATATTATCTTTCAGCATTTCAAAGAATAATAACAGGAGGATTAAAGGCCACCCTTTACGTTTCACCTTGCTGCACAATTTAGGAACAAGTGGCAGAGAAGAGTCAGGCCGAGGCTGTCTTCAGTCTTGTGCCGGCCAACAGTTTGAGTGCAAGTTCACTCCCGGCAGATAAGAGTGACTCCTGAGAGCTCGGGGGAAGGGGAGTGAGGAGAGAACAGATAAGGCGGTGGTACGAAGATGTTTCACTGTGAAGTCAGAGCAGTCTATCTCACTGTGTGTGAGATGTACAGGGCTGACGTTGTCCAAGTTATTTGGCTTTATCTCTAAATGACGGTCTATCAGTGCCACTTTCCTGTTACTACTGACTACTTTCTGTGTTACACTACAAGATCTTTTTTCTTTTTTTATTACATTTACAGACTTGTTATATTTGTTGTGAACACCTTGTACCAATTAAAAGAACACCTTCCTTGACATTTGCCCAAAAGTATTAAAGCAGTAAGTACCAAATCATTGCTACAGTTGTGAGATTACTGCTCATTGTCACCAGACATATAAGATTGTACATGGGAAAATATGAAGCTAGGTTTGATAAAGGCGTGGTTCATGAGAAAAAAAAAAGTTTGTGGCATGCTTTCAGTGATGTTCCCAGACTGTGTTTCCCCTCAAAGTTAGAATATCACTGAAGTATAACTGCTTGTGTTGTGCAAATTACAGAGAACATTGAAGGTATGGTGGAGAATATGGCATGAAACTGAGACCAGAGGTCACTCAGTCAGAAGCAGTCCCTCTTGTAGACAAAGCCCCGAGGCTTGACGTGAAACCCTGACCTGGAATTCCAAATAAATAATTCCCCCAAGCTCCCCGCTGACAGAAAAAGGAGAAGCTACTCTCAGGAGGTGCACCATCCAAACATATTATTCGGAAAAAAAAAGCAGATTTATTTAAACTAGTCTTTAAAGGTATATTTGACCAGCGGACATTGGATGAGTCATGCAAACATACGCTGAAGCATATGCACATACACACTTCCAGGTATTAATGCTGGAGGCTTAGCCCTCAGTGCTGCCCAAATCCCGCCTGTGTGCAGAAAGGTTCAGCTAATCCTTACTAAATACAGTATAAAACACTTTTTTTGAGTGATAAATAGGCTTGGACAAAATAGGGCTTTAAACTGGGGTCAAATGATCTGTGGTATATGTCATAAATTAAGAATCCACACGCTGTAGTGAAATCATAAACCATAAACCAAATTCAGCACAAAACTAGAGTATGAGATACTATAAAGAGTGATAAAAATTTAACACAAAATTGGATTCTTTTTTTCCTTTAGGGAAAGCAGAGCTCTTGATATGGTTTATAAATATTCTCATGAGCACGTGGCACTGAACAAAATATTAGATAGATCAATATCTGCTCATGGATGTCATGGGTGATTAATTATACTATGTTGCAGTAAAATGTGACTTTACTGTTTTTATTAAATAGTACTTTCATTTTAGTTTGCAAATGGCTCTATAATTACTTAGGAGCTGTTTACACGACAACGCATTTTACCGAACCCTGCAATGATTCTGTTCTCTTGTTTACACAATGCCTGTGTTTTCACACCTCAAAACCAATGTTTTTTTTGTTTTGTTTTGTTGCGGCTGCTCCTCCGTTTTCATAGAAACGGGGATGATGGCCTCCTCTCTGAAAAGAATGACATCACAGGCACAACACGCATGCGCAACCAACGTCTGCACTGAAGAAGACGTAGAGGAAGTGGCAAAAGAAAACCCACCCCCTTCTGGTCTGGCATATGTACCACACAAGCGTCTCCCATGGAACCTCCTAAACAGTCCTTGTGTAAGGGCGCCGCCATACGGCGAAATACAGCGATATACCGCCGTCCACCAGAGGGCAGGCTCCAAAAGCAGAAATATAAGGAGAAACCCAATGGCGACTTTACAAGAGTAAAACTCATGTTTACAGCCTGGTACAAAAGATGGCTCCGGTCTCTAGAGCTAAGTTTTTACTATGTGACAACTCTGGGGTGAATTTTTGATTATTACGTCCGTTTATGCTATCTGAAAACTATTGTTTTACTATGTAGTAAAAGTCGAAAAGCCCGGATGTAACCGCCATTTTATTGGTGAATAGGGGACCAATGGGCAGATTAAATCCATATTTTTACAATCTATGGTACCACATCATTTTGGGTGAATAAACAGGGACGTCTGGGGGTAAAAGTGCTTAGAGGAATTACACAACTCACACTTCTCCTGTTGGAGCATGTGAACAGCTATGGTACCCTACATGGTTCCTTCCACTTGAGTATATATGGAGAGTTACATGTCTATTTTTAATGATTTTTCATGATTTTTCATGAAATGTGTTCAATTTTGGATGCAACAACATTACTTTAGCCAAAGCACCTCTGACTTGTGTCTACATCAGGCGGTCAACTCCAGGAGGCTTGTAGTCACTAAGTGTTGCTTCCAAGGATTGACAGAGCTTTGCGATGTTGTGCAACTTCTTTCCCAGTGCGAGTGTCAAATGGCAGGAGTTTAGCCTAATTGAGATGCATAAATGGTGAGTTGCAAAGTTGACAGAGCATGGGATATGTGAGAGGACCGTGAGCACGCCTTCCCTCTGGCCCGTGACAAACCACATTAGAGAGAACATTAGTGGACACAAGGGTCAGTGTACAGACCCGCTAATGCCCAAGAGACTTTGTATATTTGCCTTCGAGGTCCAAAGGAGCACAATTAGATCATCCACCCACTGTTTTCAGATTGTCTCCCGCATGTATCAAAACATTCACGCACATTTAAAGTAACTCAACACTTTTGCTCTCTTGGTGGAGGAGAGCTTTAATCGGCAACAGACACAGACTGAGAGAATCTGCCTACGGAAATTAATGTTTACTTTTCAGCCATCTCTATTTCAGGCCACTCCATTTTTTTCCTTCATTGTTGAGAAAACATCCCAAAGGAGACGTGCGATTGCTGAACCAAAATACTGCCAAACAATCCTCATCAGGTCATATGGTTCTTTTCAGCAGAAGATTATGCAAACTTGTCAAAAAAATTGCAGCATGAGATATCGGGTTTCTCTGCACAAATCAGAGGAGGCTTAAAATAATGTTTCACAAGCATTGTACAGTGCAGGCTGTAGCTGCTTCTCATTTGTACCAAATGTTTGAACAGTCTTTGAACCTCTTGAAGTGCCTTTGGTGCAATTAGCTTGCCTTATTGCCTTATGACAATATTATTGTACAGTAAAGAGGCTGGTTAAAGATGAAAGGGCTATTTAAAGGCACAGCATTAAGGATTTAGACCGGTCTATTTCAGAAGTGGCATATATTTTAAGTTCTTTTTTTTTTTATGAGAGTAAATCACTTAAAAAATGACAACTAATGTGTTTATTTTACCTTGTAAAAATCATATCTGCAATGCAATAAGAGTGACTCCAAGATGGTTGACACTTTTTTGAAGGTGCATTCCATGGGGCAAGCATGAATATGGAACAATCACAGTCATACTGAACTTTTTGTTTATTCTTTGTCATCAGCTGTACATATGTACTATTTTATGAGAAAAGCGCTTGGGCATATTTATCTGCATTTATCTGTTCCATGTGTTTTTTTTTTTTTTTTAAAGCAACACTTGAAAGCTTGAAAACCATTAAAATACCCAACCTCAATATTATTTGGAAGGGACCTTAACATAAAACATGGAGAATAATAAACTCTGTGCTCTCGGTTTGCCAGATCATCAGCAGTCCCGCCTGTGTTTGCAGCAGTGCAGTTTCACTCTGGGTCCTTTAGAGGGAGCTAATCTTCAAAAGTGGCATAGTGTTGCTTTAAAACACTGACTAACTGGGGCATTTGTTGACACTCGTTTAAAACAGCAACTAAAGTTACATACTGTATTTCAAGATGAAAACAGATTTGTGTGGACATACCCCTCTGGGGTTTCAGTGAACTTTTTGAACTTATTCTGGCAGATAGTGTGTGGTCTTGGAGCCCAGTGTGTTATTATTGCAATTTTTTACACATATTTGGCTGATCAAACCTTGTGTACATCTAAGCGCTCTTAACATTATGTGAGTAAGTAAAGTAAATGATGCCTTTCTACAAGGGCAAAACTGACTTGGTCACAATACAAAGTCCACTGAAAAATTGCCAGTATGCTGATTCCGCTCCACTTAACATCAGCCGGTGTAATCAAAAACAATGGTTTCATAAAAGTTCCACACACACACATCATTGTTAATCCACTAAATCAAGCCAGATCAAGTAATAAATGGCATTTGCAACAATCACCAACTGGCTCTAGGGCACAGTCAGAAAGATGTACGAAGTCCTATGAAACAGACAGCTTTGTACATATGAAAAACCAGACCCATAAAACGTAATAAGGCCTGTAGTACTTCAAACTACAGCTTATGCAGAGCCGGAGATGTTTTCCCCAGAGTGGAAATGTACAGGAACAACACACAGACAGCATCTCTACACCATGAGCTGTGATGTATGTGCCCTGGTATTTGAGCTAATTACAGCAGTTGTAGGAGGACATGCCCTTGGAATATAAACGTCATTTTATCAGGTGTAAGGAACATAGAGGTTTTGCAGACTGGCTCACATTTTCTACTGTAACAACAGCGCTGATTCAGGATGCTATGACTTTAACAGAAACAGATCACTGTAATGAGCCAAGATATTCAGCATGCACAATTTTACGAGTTATGGTCCCCTGGGGTTGATTTATTGTAAAAAGTAAATGTTTGCCAATGTTTCTCCAGAGTCAAATGTATTCAGTGTATTTCGATCTAAATTCCATAGATGTTGAAACATCAAGGTCTTCTTCCTCCTTCACTTTGCGAGAACAAAGGGAGGCAACAAGGGAGGGAAAGCTAAGTGATTTTTTCTTGGGTTCACAAGTTCATGCCTTTTTTTTTGTTTTCCAGCCATTACGATGTGTGTTGAAACCTGAGTAAATATATAGTTATATTATAGGTTTAGTAAGACATTCATCAAGAGTTGTGTGGGTGGTTAATGCGGTTATATTTTGCTCCTAGTTCAAAAATCTCACCCAGGACCATATGTTAATATTATTATAAAAAACACAAGCCATTGGCTGTTGGCAGAGACCCATGTCAACAGAGCTACTTGGATGGTTCATAGCTGGACAACGGCAAACAGAGCAGTTTACACTTTTATAAATACCAACAGTGAAACCAAATGCATCATTTATGATAAAATAAATATGACACTGGGAGTTTGAAAAGTTTCTGCAACACAAGACGATTTAAAACACACACAAGTAATGAATTAATTTCCACTTGTGTTGGAGCAAGTGATGTCACATGGATTTCAGTCAAGTCAAAACAGTTGCCAGTTTTGCTCCACAAATAACCCCTATTCCCAAATAACATTACTCCTTTTCAACTCAGGTGTGTGGTAAAAATAGTTAATTTGAGAAATGAAGCGTGCAAATCATACCATTCCACCACAAGGAAACAAAACAGCTCCAGCAGTGGTATTTCTCACTAAAGGGTCCAGAGTAATCTGATATTGGGCTGATTGTGTGCACTAAGTCTCTTGTAAAACATAAGGGTGAGTGCTTCTAAAAATAGCCAGCACAATGTCAACTTTCGGGCGACCAATACCACAACTGGCATTACATCAACCGAGTGCTGCTTTCTCACAGCTCCTTTGGGCACATGCTTCTGAAATGGGAGCATTTTGTCTTAAACCCATTGTTTTCATCTTGTTATTTTGTCTATTTCACAATAACACAAAGACAGTACTTTGTGATTCATTTCAACATCCAAAGAGCCTTTAAGCAGTTGCTGCCACATAAAAGTCAGAAATGGCTTTGTATGTAAACCTTCACTTCTAACACCTCTGCTCTCCATCTCTGTCCTTGTTTGAATCCACACTCACCTCCTTGAAAAGGCACAGGCAGACTGCAACAGGAAGTGTTACGACATGCAAAGAGTTTGTTTTATTGTTAACCTATTTAACTTTTACTTTAATTATAGTTGTTATTTGCAACGCTAGTTATTGCAACTGTATATTATTAATAAGTCACTTTGCCATAAACATTGTTTGATTGACAGCTGTATTGATCACTTGTGCTCATGCATCCTGCCACAGAAATCTGATGGCATCCATCCAGAGTAGCTGGCCAGTGTCATGTGACATCTTTGGTTTACTATGCAGTCTCAGGCTCTGTGTTACATCAATGCTAATGGCCAGATATAGTCTAGGATTATAGAATAGATTCTATTCTATAGTCTGCTAACATTCTGAACAAAAATCAAACCTGCTAATCAGTTTAAAAATGACATTTTGGAAATAATTTAGCTTGAGTTTTCCACTATGTTCCCTTTCAACCTACATACAGTATATAGCAACACACACGGCTACAAAGCTGTAGTACAAGACTGTAGGTCATATTAGATTATTTATTACAGTGTATTGGAACACAACACAGCCAAATGCACAGATCTTGTAAAAGAGGTGTTATGCAACATGGTAGTGTAGCAAAAGCTGCGCCGCACAAACTGACGATAACAAGGTTAGAAACTGAAGGTGTAACTTTAATTTGCAACTAACCACATTCACAGCATTCTTGGCATTTAAAGATGAAGTTTATAGTTAATTTCAAGATTGCACTTTACAGCCAGCAGCACGAGAAACCTCCCAGCACCAACATTCTTGGCCTCATGTTTTTACAAATACTCAAAGGTGCAATAACTTCATGGTCCAGATTATACTAATGACTCCAAACTGATGGCCTCATGTTATCCTCAGCAGGCTGTGGCAAAGGAGGGGCCCAGCATGGAAAAGAGTGGGGAAATGGTAAGAAAAGTCCAAGTAACACATTCTAAACAACTTGAGGAGAAAGAAAAAAGTTTAGAAGTGTGTGTGTGAAGCAAGAAAGCGAAACGGAGGAGACGCTCTTTTAAATCGGAAATGATGGGAGTGCTGTTTGAGGGCCGCATGGCTTTGACCCTGTGACATTCCCAGTCGTGAGAACCGAGTCACTAGCCATGTGTCCTTAAAACCCTCACGTCGCTCACACTGCTGCACGTGGAAACACAGATATTCTTTATCATAGCAGCATCTAAAACAAACAAACTTCATTTAGAAAACATATGACCTAAGGCTGCGTTAAGTCTACAAAATAAACATTATCATACCTTTCCATCAGTGCATGTGGACTTGTGCCAACTATGCAGCCTATAAAGCACCTCTCTCTGCTAAAAAAAAAAAAAAAAAAAAAAAGAAAAGAAAAAGTCAGCCAAGTATGTTTTGGTAAGGATTTCATACTCTTATTCACACTTAATTTGAAGCCTACATAAAGACAAAAGCCTAGGATTTAAAAACGGAAATAGCCAAACATTCCCAGGAGAACTTAAAAAAAGCAAACCCTGGTCATAGAGCAGTGTCAGCCCCCAGCCCATAATGAAATGCCCATGTTCCCTGAGGTGAGACCAAGACATTGACTCTGACCACTTGTCAACACAAGCACAAAAGCATTTGATACTGGAGCGCGTCCAGCTTCTATAAATCCTCTGGTGTACCATTCACCATCTCAACACACACAGCTAAAACTTTCAGGCGCTCTCTCAATCACAGAACTATCTTCTACAAGCATTAACTTGATGTTGTTTCACTGCAACTGTTTTGCAATTTTAAACAAAAAGTTCAAAATATTTCAACTGGCTACACAAATAAGATGTGGCAATTATTTTAACTTCATCCGCTTTGATTTATGAGCTTTTTGTCAAAGCAAAGGTTCAGTATCTATAATCCAGTGTGGCAGTTTAGTCCATTTATGCTATTTTATTCTGAATAAAAACTCTTTTATCATCCTTAACCTATTAATAACCATATTAATAAAGCCCTACAGGTAAACCATCCAAACCATCAAGACTCCAAACACTAAAAGCCCTTTTCTCACATGACATGGTTTGCAGATATATTACATTTAAATAGTTATCTGGGAGGTTGGTTGTTTTTATGTTGCAACAACTTTCGTCACGTACAATCTTTTTTGTGATCGACAGAAAACTGGAATCGTGCAACTCATAACTGCATCTTACAACGACACTTACTGTAATTTGTAAGTTTTGATTAAGCTCTATTGGAACAGCATGCTTTACCTCTGACTTCCACACCACGAAAGCGTGAGAGGACGGCTGCGCTTTCTTCTGCAGCCACCTTCGCGGTGAGAAGAGCGCACCGGTGCTGGCAGAGGACGCCACGCCGGGGCCCCTCACCAGAAACGGTAAATCCCCCGTGGTGTTCCTTTTGGCACGCTTCACGGTGTCATAGTCGAAGTGGAAGTTGGACGACGGGGAAACATCCAGAGGTATAGACGGAGTGGAAAGGGACGGGCTGATGGGTTCCTTTAGCGTCAGAGTCTTGGTGCGTAAAGTTCCTTTGGAGGGAGACACACCTGTATCCGGGGTTGAAACGCTACCTGCTCCGTCTGTGTCACTGTGTCGGATTATGGCGGGGTCCAGACTCCGCGTTTGGCGTAGCCTGCGTTTGGCCATGGCTTTGGACGCAGGTGAAGAACAAGAGAAGACGCTATTGAGGAGTCCTTGAGCGGCAGACATTTCTCCCCAAGTCACGGATATCTCTACCAAGATTTTATTGTTTTATCCCATCAAAGGAAATGTAAAGGTACAACCTGGAATTGAAACGTGCGGCATTTCGTTCCAGATGCGCTGCAAACTGAAGAACTCTCCCCGCTCCAGTGTGTGCATGTGCACGCTCCCAAACTGGAGTGGAGTAAGAACACGGTGTGATTGGGAGTGGGAGGGGGCTTCAGTGAGTTCAGCGAGGAGCGCCTGGCCTGTGTATATAGCTCTATATTGTTATTGTTTTTCAGTTTAAATCTCCGGGGAAGCTTGTATTTATGTGCGCCAGTAGACTCTTTTATGCGTTTGTGAATACACTTTAAATTACACTCAGATGGTGGTGAGTGGGTGATAACATCTGCTGCACCACATTCCAAACAGAAAAAAGGCTTGAAATAATGTTGCAAAATAGCTACCTCACATTCCCCCAACCTTTATGACCACTTGATGAAGACCAGTGTGGTCAAGGTCTTAGCTCCTCCCAACACTTCATATACAAGACATCAGCTTTGTTTGTTTTTTATTAGAACAGATCCTATTGTAATACTATTTGTGGATGCCTGTACTATTTTTTTTATATTATATTTAAAGCCACACTGTAACTTTTTAGCCCAAAAATATATATTCTCAAAAATGTTTGGGGTGGTTCTCAGTCATGGAGTCCGTAGAATTATGCCTATCAGTACCGTCTGCTGGACAGAAACCTCTAGCCAGGATGGTGCAAGGCGAGAGTGAGGCTCTACCAAACAATGCATAAAGAAAACAGGCCAAAACAAGGTTGTATTTGTACAAAATAAAATGATCCTAGTGACATGCGCCTTCTTCCAAACTTGTAAAGCAAGGTGGCGCTGCAGAGGGATATGTGCTTTCTGCTGTGGGGAAATTTCTAATCGGCAGCCCCACCGGAAGTGCACAGGAAGCGCCTAGCATGTTTTCTGGTATTGATGTTGGAAACTGGAGAACTCGGTCATTAGTAAAATGATTTTAAGTAAGCCTGGTTTGTCTGCTGGGCAATGCAGCCACACTCCAGGGGGCGATAGAGAGAGAAATACCACACATTCCAAACCTCGGTCCATTCTTATATACAGTCTATGGTTACCACCATCATTAGCATTCCTCACTTTTTGCAATTGGACATCAAATAGTACAAGCCGCTGCCTGTTTAAGACTTTATTATATCAGTGGCACAACAACCTCACTATTTCCATGGTACTCTGTGCTCAAACCTTTTAATTTGAGTCTTGGCAATCAATTCGTGTCATTAAGCACAATTTAATGGAGGTATTGAGTCAGAAGCAGAGCCAACAGACACAATAACCAGACAGGCAGAAGGTCATGCATAGGCAGACAGCAATGATAGAAATAGGAGCATTAATCCTTGTCTTCCATTAATCCACTCGGTGTCTGGGAATAATAGGCCTATCAGTGAAACCTGCTGTGAGCTATTATTAACCTAACAATGTGCAGTGGGATTAATAAGCCGTATTTTTTTTTCCCCCTCTATATACCTGTGTGATTCAGCAGAGCGTGTTGGGGTAGAAAGGCAGTGAGTTTGAGTGAGTCTGGAGCGCGCATGTGGGGCAGAGTGTGTGAAAGTATGGGAAAAATGAAAAGAGACAGCAGGGAGCTGAGGAGGAGGGTGCTGGGCGGCTGATAAAGAGGCTTATGAAGTTGCACCGCATGACATACACAACACAGCACAACATGATACAGATAAGAGTCCAGAGAGATTGAACCCAGTCTTGAACATAGGGCTCTAAATAGGCATTGTGGAAAATCAAAAGTAAAAAAAAATAATAATAATAAAGCAGGCCCATGCAAGATTAGCTCAGTAGGTTTGGTTTGGTCCTTAACACCAACATCAAATAGAGGTATATTAGCTACTCCTAAGCAGTCTGGGTTAGATTTATATTTAGATTTCTGCTTTAACTCCCTTGCTTTTCTTCATCACTTGTCCATTGTGCAGGAAGCAGGCATGTGACGTCTCTAATACCAAGGAAAGCATTTATAATTTAACATGACGTGTAAATTTATACGAGACAGGCTGAGAGTCTGCAGAAGAGGAGAATAAATCATTGTTGGGGCTCATATATACACACTGGCCTTATTTGGTATGAAGTGGAAGAACAGAGTTTGCCTGAAACTCTTTTAAGCAAGAAATGAGTCAACAAGACTTGGTTTCCGATGCCTGGGATCAGTGTTCATCAGTGCCCAAGCCTGTTAGTGTGTAAAAAGGTCACAAGGTCTAAAAAATCTAATTAACTGCTACCAGAGCAAAGTGAATATCACCTGAAGGTTGCAAAAGAATAACACACACACACAGCTTTTTGCACCTTGTAACCAAGATTAACCTTTTTCTGACTGCAGGTAAACACTCCTGGGCATGAAAGTCTGTATATTTAGAAACCACCATCTTGTCTCAATAGAAGATTAAATTGTGTAGGCATAGAGAATGTTATTGTACTGTATTTTTCCTCAGAGCAAAACAGTGCTACCACAACAACATATTTTAGTAAGTAGGTCCTAAGATTGATTTGATACAATAATAAATAATATGCACAGGCAATGGAATTGCTTCACATTACATATGTAAATAGCAAAATGGGAAATCAATTTTATTCCACACCTTTGGCCTTCTAACTCTGACAGGTGCTTAATATGGTACGGAAACGTTTAATTTTACTATTGGTTCTGTTACTTTAACCTAGAGGTCATTTTCGCATTGATGTTGCTCGCCCTGTGACACAATTTAGTTTATACATAGTTTATTCTATTACGTCCAAATTTTCTTGACCTCACAAATTTTGAAACCCTGGCTGCGAGCCTGATTATAACAAAAAATATTTCTGGTTATTTTAAGTACATTAATAATGCTCTTTCCTTTGAGGAAGTAATTATATAGGCTACGTATTGTATAACTGAGGAAGTAACTATATTGTAAAACTGTTAAGGTTGTATTGTTTAACACATGATGGCAGCAAATTATACAAAATAAGAAGACTGGAATATTATTTGTGTCACTATACTGACATCTTGTGGACAATGTTTGGACTAAAACAAAGCAGCCAAGACAGCAACCGTTACTTTCTGTGGTCAGGTGCAGCTGCGGATTAACTTCGGTCTGTGCAAACATGTTTCCAGGCGCTCAGCTCTCCCTCCTGGCCCTGAGTTTTGTCTGTGCGGTGGCTGTGACTGAAGGGAAGCTAGTCTATGTCACCTTAGTGAGTAATGGTTTATTATGCTTTTATATTTTTAGTTATTATGATAGCTGAGGGAAGGTGTTTGCTCACGAGAATTAACTGGTTACTTCGACTAGTTGTGGTTAACTAAAGAGAAATGTTTTTTTTCTTTTGTCTTTCACATATGTTTGACTGCTTAGTATTTTAGTTAAATGTACTGCAAATGTATTCCGCTTTTATAAAAAAAAAATAGAAACTTCTCACAGAACACTTTTTTATGGGTGTAATGGTAATCTAAAACAGTCTCTCCCGGCTCTTTTGATACAAGTGTGAACTTTGACTATTAGAATAAAACTATAAAACCAATTTAAACTTTGTCTGTTTAATCCCACTCAGAAAAAGGTACAAGTACAGCGCTGGTACACAATACGATGTTAACATAAGGTTCAGCCCACAAATTGTGGCAACAGTAAAAACCTTGAACTGAAAGAAGCGCCTCCTGTTATTACTGATAAAAGTACATTTTCAGTACTTTTCCACTGTGTCCAGCCAGTGACTTACTGGTTTTAACAGATAAGGTATAAACAGTTATAAGGGTGCATCTTAATAGAAAAATAAAAACAGTAACAGTTGCAGAAATGTACGTTAAAAGACTCCTGGCTAAAAATATATGTGAACATTACATGTGTGCTAGATAAATGTGAACTTTATTTTCACTCAAGGAAAACATGTTTTGGTATCATTTAGTGTCTTCCCTTTCTCCAGCTGTTTCGCCATGGCGACCGATCACCTACCGAAGCCTACCCCACAGACCCACACCAAGAGAGTGCCTGGCCACAGGGCTTTGGTCAGCTTTCAAAGGTTAAATCTTTATTCAGTGATGTCATATGACCTTTCTATGAGCACTGTTTTCATGACATGTAATTTGTTTTGTGGTCTGTTTAGTTGGGGATGCAGCAGCACTTTGAGCTTGGACAGTTTCTGAGAAAGCGCTACGATGGATTCCTTAATGCATCCTATGACAGGCATGAGGTAATATAGGACCTCACCAGCCCGTGTGCTTAATTGTTTATATCAAGAAACCAAAGAGGCTCTTTTGCCAGCTGTGTGTTAGAAGTCAATCTAGCATTGTTTCCCTCTGTCTGTAATTGGCTCTCGTTTTCACAGATCTCTGTTCGCAGTACAGACCATGACCGCACTTTGATGAGCGCTGAGGCCAACCTAGCAGGTCTGTCAACTACTGTCAACTGCCTCGACTCATTTACAGTATTCAATATATTAGCAGTACAATATGACTAACCAGAATAATACAGGTTAGTCAGGCAAAGTCCCTCTGTTTAAAAAAAAAAAAAAAAAAAAAGGCATGTGCAGAACAGGTTACAAATTGCCAAAGAACACATCAACTGGCCCAAAGAGAAATGGAGGAACATTTTGTGACTGATGACAGTAAAATTTTTCTTTTTTGGTCCAAAAGCCACAGACAGTTTGTGAGGCGACCCTCAAACTCTGAATTCAAGCCACAGTACACAGTGAAGACAGTTAAGTAAGCATCAAGATATGGGCATGTTTCTCCTACTATGGTGTTGGGTATTTATCACATACCAGGCATTATGGATCAGTTTGCATTTTTCAAAATACTTGAAGAGGTCATGTTGCCTTATGTTGAAGAGGACATGCACTTAAAAGGTTTGTTTCAACGAGACAATGACCCCAAACACACGAGTAAACAAGCAAAGTCTTGGTTCCAAAGCAACAAAAAAAAAAAAAAAAAAAAGGATTGCTAAATCCTAGAAACTAAAACGTTTGTACAAAATAGTACAAAGAGTTACATAGTACATAGAGTTTGTACAGTCAACGTCAGACACTGCTATTTTTTTAACACACCCCTTTCAACTAATTGCCTAATTGCACAGCCTTAAGAGCGTGCATATCATGAATGCTGGGTCTTGTTTGTTTTCTGAGAATCTACTGCACCTACTGGTAACTTGTTTGCCATGTAGCAATAAAAAATATACTAAAAACCTGGATTATTCTGGTTAGTCACATTGTACTGCTATTATTTTGAACAATACTATATATTCCAGCACCTATTTGAAGCATCACTATTTGAACATATTTCTCTTTTCTTCATCCAGGCCTCTACCCTCCCAGTGGAAAGCAGGTCTTCAATCCAACTATAAAATGGCAGCCAATACCAGTCCACACTGTGCCACTAAATGAAGAGAGGGTTAGTATATTATAATATCACCACTTTGATTAGTTCCTCTTGAGGTTTATTGAACTTTCTGTGTGTTGTATTGTAGCTTCTTTCATATCCTCGGAGGGACTGTCCTCGCTACGAACAACTGATGAATGAGACTAAACACACAGAAGAATTTCTGAATGTCACTACTCAATATAAAGTACATTCTTTTATTGCCATTAATTAATCTTGTTCTACTTTAGCACCTCTGTGTTTACTTGTGCTTATTGTTTTTCTTCAGGACATTATTGAGTTGTTGAGAAATAAAACAGGATTGAATGAGATAACTGTGGCGTCAGTCTGGCGTGTGTACGACACACTCTTCTGTGAGGTGAGAAGCTGTTCAAAAACAAGACTTTGTTCATAAACAATACCTCAGTCATGTATTGAAATTAGTTTAATGATGCACAGATTGAGCTGTAAGTGTATTGTGATATATTTTTTTTTAGAAATGAGGCTATAGCTTTAACAATAACTTTGAGTTTCACAGTTTTTTTTTTTTTTTTTTTAAAGGCAGAAGCAAACGCAAAAAAGTAGCAGTCAGATGTACAGAAATCATAATAAACTTAATACAAACCAAAATTTGTAACATCACCAGGTTTACAAGGAGACATCCTTGACTGCATTTTTCTGTAAAACATTTAAATGTGTGCACCTGTGGTGGCTATAAAGGTTCTGTCCTCTTGGGGTCACAAACCTCATGCAAAACGATTGCTATTGTTTCTCTGCTGCTTCTGCTTTTATCCTGACCACTGTGCTGAGCCCAGTGCTTTTAGATAAACTGGTCTAAGTTGAACTGAAACTCCTTTGAACACACTGTTACAATAGCTAGAAATAACAGTTTTTGTTACTGGTAGAAGTCTACCTAAATAGGTTATTAGAATGTTGAATGTTTAGCATGTTATGAAACGCATTCATTGTTGATCTCCTCGATTACATCTGTATGTTTGTTTTTGCTTGTGTTTGTAATTTTTTTGCATGATTTTTGCCTGTTTCCAATGTCCAGTCCCAACACAATATGTCTGTCCCTGACTGGGTCACTCCTGACGTAATGAAGAAACTCAAAGAGCTCAATGACTTTGGACTTCAGGTAGCTACTGTCATTTTCTGTTATTGTTCTACATGGATAAAGACTATTTTCAAGAACTTCACTTAATTGTTAATCACAGGTCGAGTATGGAGTTCACAAACAACAGGAGAAAAGCCGGCTGCAGGGAGGTTAGTAATTGTCCGACTGTTTGATGGTGAACTTGTTTTAATTGGTCTACAGTGTGATATTTACATAAATAAACATTAGGACTCTAAACTTGTCTTTCTGATTCCTAGGAATCCTTTTAGATGCAATAGTGAAGAATCTGACCATGATGGCTGCTTCAGACTCTAAACCAAGACTCAAGCTCATGATGCTGTCGGCAGTGAGTTGCGTCAGTCATAAATTCAATGACTATTATTTCTGGTCAGCCGAGCCGTTGATTTGAGTTTTGTGTCTGACAGCATGACACGACTGTAGCTGCTCTTCAGGCCAGTTTGAATGTTTTCAGTGGAAGACAGCCACCATATGCGTCCTGCCATATCTTTGAACTGCACAGAGATGATAATGAGTGAGAACATATACATCAATACGTACAAACAGATGTTTAACTAAGAGTATTGAGATAAATAAACATGACATAAAATAAATATCCTCTGTGTTTTTCAGTTCTTTTACAGTGTCTATGTTTTACCGGAATAAGACATTCCATCAGCTGCAGTTACCCGGCTGCATTCTTAACTGCCCTCTAGAGGACTTTAAGAAAATAACAAAGGCTTCCATTTCAGATGACAGGGATAAAGAGTGTAAGCTTCCTTCAAACATAGGTAACACAAATCAATTCGAGTCCAGCCTATTACTGTACCAGACCACTGTCGTACATTCTGTTTTCTCCTTTCTGCCTAGATGCAGGACTGATCATCATCATAGTTGTGGTCGGCTGTCTGCTCTTTCTCCTTGTCAGCGCACTCCTCGGGCTCATTTGCTGTAATATGAATTCAGTCAGCAGTCGGGGCCACACCCATGCGATCATCTTTGAAGGGGAGTCCTGACAGAAGCATTAGCTCTTTCCTACAAAATGCACAAGCCTCACAGCTTGGGACAGCGGTGACAATGATGCTCAGCTATGGTTTGCTTCTGTAATGAGAAAATTATCTATTTCTCTTAATATACTTGTTTGTTACTTATTTGTGCTGTCCTTGACCACAGCAGAATGATATGTGCAGGACAATCTGTGCGTACTGTTCTTAAATTGCCACAATTGTCATATACTGTGACAATTCACATTTTCTGGGAAAACCAGTAAAATGCTGACTCGCGTTAGACGACTCACTCTCTGTGAACTGTGTATTTTTTTTTTCTTATCTGCTAAGATTTCAGTATATATTCTAAGCCTGTCTACATATCATTGGGATTGTTCATGTAACTCTGTACACACAGACTTGTATGTTCCTCCTCACTCCTCCTCCCGCTCTTCGGTCTTCTGGTCAAAACCTTCTAACGGTCCCCAAAACCCGTTTTAAAACTTGGGGAGACCGGGCTTTCCAAACAGTCGCCCCCAGACTCTGGAACGCTCTGCCCCTGTCACTGCGAGTGGACGCTTCTGTTGATTCTTTTAAAAAGCAGCTGAAGACACTTTTATTTAAACAAGCTTTTAGTTGATTGGGCTTTTTATGTTTTTTATGTTTTGAATATTTTGTGGTTTTAATTTTTATTCTCATAGTTTTATTGTTCTTTTATTGCACTTTGTAAAGCACTTTGTGATTTATATCTGTGAAAGGTGCTATATAAATAAAATTTACTTACTTACTTACTCCTCTTTTTGCAAAAGATGAAAATTAGACTCTTTTTTACTTTTAACTTAAATAAATCACCAAAAGATGTTGTTTTCTCTCAACCTTATTCCACAACAATACACTTTTTCTTCAACGACAATGGTGTCAGAAGTGGGATTGAAGATTGACGGCTGGACCCGGCTGAAGGACAAGGGTGTGATCAACCAGATCGCCCCATTAAAGGTCTCCTCTTCCCCACAATTTCTTCTGGATGGGAGGATTGTCTGATGTCGACCCTCTAATCGTCATCTCTCAATCCGACATACTCAAATAACCTCCAAACGGTAATTTTTTTTTAATTATTACAAATTTATGAAACTACGAGAAAACTTTTTGTAACAGTGTCTAAATGTGACCAGCATTGGTCTATTATTATTATTATTATTATTATTATTATTATTATTATTATTATTATTATTATTATTATTACCATAAGTCAGGATTGACTCAAGGCAGGACTGCCATAAAATAAGTAATCATTTCTGAATAGATTTTGGGAAATTAAAAGAAAGGATTTTCTTTTGTTTCAAGTCTGGACTGGATTGTCCCAATATTATTGATAGTCAGGATGACTAAGGCAAGATTGCCGTAATAATATTTCTGAAAATAAAACCGGGACCGGATGGCCCTAAAATTATTAATTTGGTCAGGATTGACTATAATTACGGCAGGATTACCACATAATTTTAAAATGTTTTGTTTCTGAACTAGAAACCCCGACAGAAATGGTCTATTATTATTTATTATAAGTCAGGATTGACTGAGCCAGGGGTTTTCTAAAGTAGAAGAAAGAAATTTCTCTATTATCTGTCTGAAAATGTAATACTGACCAGTAGCTATTTAATCAATTTGAAATATGGGATCCAATACAAGTAAAGGCAGTTCTGCCAAGTACTTCTGTGAAAACAATGTGATGTATATGACAGAAATCTGGCCAGGGAGTTGTGATAAAATTGATGAATGGAAGTTGAATGGTTTTAATGGACAAATGAGTGAAAGTAGTTTGACTGCTAATACGTAATAGAATACAAGACGCAGATAAGAGACTTGTATATCCAAAAAATCAGTAGAACCGAAGCAAATAAAATAAATTTAAAAAACCCAGATGCAGTAAAGGGGCAATTTTAAAGCACAGGTAATAAAGCAACTGATGACATAACTAATGCTATGTCCTCTTGTTTTCCGAGTCTGACCCATCCTGTTGGTCCGGCACTCATGAGTGAAGACAATGACCAGACCTACGTCACCGCTCTCGCTGCTGCACGTCTCCACAGCAAGGAAAGGGAAGGGCTCCAGAGGCAGGGTCAAGCAGCTCAGACACATGCACCGTCTGCGCCAGCTGCTCAACTGTATGCTGATCCGACCACCCAAGCTGAAACAAACATCCTGATGAACATTGGACTGTCAAGTCCTGTCTCCAAACCTCTTCCATAGGATCCTTCACAGGTGAACTTTCATCAGACAAATCGTTCTCCTGCTTCTGTGTTTCAAGCTCCTATGATTTAATTTCCAAATCCGGCTCCACTGCCACCAGCCCCAGACAATAAAACCGAAGTGCAACGCCCAAAGACGAATGGCTGAACACCCCGTGTCTGTGCTCATGTACCGCTCACCAGACCCCTCAAGATGGACTTGATTAATCAAAGGCAATATACAGTATTGTTCAAAATAATAGCAGTACAAAACAGGCGGCCCCTATTTAAGGATGAAGCTATCAGCACTTGTTTAACATGCATTTGAAAGCCTGACAAAAATGGGTCTGTTAAGACATTGTTCAGAAGAACAGCGTACCTTGATTAAAAAGTTGATTGGAGTAAGGGAAAACCTATAAAGAGGTGGAAAAAATAATAGGCTCTTAAGCTAAAATGTTTTAAAATGGAGAGCAAAACCAGAGAGACTTATGGAAGACAACCATCAAAATGGATTGAAGAATAAGCAGAATGACAAAGTCTTAGCCAATGATCAGCTCCAGGATGATCAAAGACACTCTGGAGTTACCTGTAAGTACTGTGACAGTTAGAAGACGTATTTGTGAAGCTAATCTATTTTCAAGAATCCCCTGCAAAGTCCCGCTGTTAAAAAAAAGACATGTGCAGAAGAGGTTACAATTTGACAAAGAATACATCAACTGGCCTAAAGAGAAATGGAGGAACAATTTGTGACTGATGAGAGTAAAATTGTTCTTTTTGGTCCAAAAGCCACAGACAGTTTGTGAGACGACCCTCAAACTCTGAATTGAAGCCACGGTACACAGTGAAGACAGTGAAGAATGGTGGTGCAAGCATCAAGATATGGGCATGTTTCTCCTACTATGGTGTTGGGCCTATTTATCACATACCAGGGATCATGTATCAGTTTGCATTTTCAAAATACTTGAAGAGGTCATGTTGCCTTATGTTGAAGAGGATATGCACTTGAAAGGTTTGTTTCAACAAGACAATGACCCCAAACACACGAGTAAACAAGCAAAGTCTTGGTTCCAAACCAACAAAATTAATGTTATGGAGTGGCCCGCCCAATCCCAGGACCTTATCCAATCGAGAAGAAATGTAATGTAAATGAATTGTGGAATGTTGTTAAAGAATCATGGAGTGGAATAACAGTTGAGAGGTGCCACTTGTTGGTGCCACATAGATGTGAAGCAGTTTTAAAAACTGTGGTCATACAACTAAATATTAGTTTAGTGATTAACAGGATTTCTAAATCCTAGAAACAAAAACATTTGTACAAATTAGTTTTGAGTTTGTACAGTCAACGGCAGACACTGCTATTTTTATGAACACACCCCTTTTAACTAATTGCCTAATTGCACAGCCTTAAGAGCGTGCATATGATGAATGCTGGATCTTGTTTGTTTTCTGAGAATCTACTGCACCTACTGTTAACTTGTTTGCCACTTAGCAATAAAAAATATACAAAAAATTTGGATTATTCTGGTTAGTCACATTGAAATTGGTTTCCTGTACCTGGGATCAGTGTTCATCAGTGCCCAAGCTTGTTAGTGTGTAAAAAGGTCACAAGGTCAAAAAAATCTAATTAACTGCTACCAGAGCAAAGTGAATATCACCTGAAGGTTGCAAAAGTATAACACACACACAGCTTTTTGCACCTTGTAACCAAGATTAACCTTTTTCTGACTGCAGGTAAACACTCCTGGGCATGAAGTCTGTATATTTAGAAACACCATCTTGTCTCACTAGAAGATTAAATTGTGGAGGCATAGAGAATGTTATTGTACTGTACTTTTCCTCAGAGCAAAACAGTGCTACCACAACAACATATTTTATAAGTAGGTCCTAAGATTGATTTAATACAATAATACATTGCACTGACAATACGATACTATCCCATGGCATATGTGTATGGGAATCATAGCATGATGGGAAATAAATTTTATTCAACATCTATGGCCTTCTAACTCTGACCAGTAGTTAATATGGTACGGAAATGTTTAATTTTACTGTTGGTTCTGTTACTTTAACCTAGAGGTCATTTTGGCATTGATGTTGCTTGCCCTGTGATTTCTTAAAAACACGTTTTAATTTATACAATTCTATATAGTGTGCAGATCTTCTTGACCTCACAAACTTTGAAACCCTGGCTGCAAGCCCGATTCTGATAATAAATGTGTGGTTATTTTAAATACATTAATAATGCTCTATCCTATGAGAAAGTATTTGTATACGTATTGTATAACTGATGAAGTAAATATATTTTTAAACGGTTAAGGCTGTATTGTTTTACACATGAAAGCAGAGAACAAAACAAAATAAGAAGACTAGAATATTATTTGTGTCACTATATGGAAATCTTGTGGACAAAGTTTGAACTCGCACTCGGTTTCAGTACGGTGTCCCGAAGAGACCATAAAAAAGAGGGGACTAAAACAAGACAGCAACCGGTTCTTTCTGTGGTTAGCTCTCAGCTGCAGAAGCGGGTTAGCTTCTCCTTCGGACGGACGGTCGGTGCAAACATGTTTCCCGGCGCTCAGCTCTCCCTCTTGGCTCTGAGCTTTGTCTGTGGGGCGGCTTTGACTGATAGGAAGCTAGTCTATGTCACCTTAGTGAGTAATGGTTTCATATGCTTTTATATTTTTTGTTATTATGCTAGGTGAGGGAAGCTGTTTGCTCACGAGAACTAACTAACTAACCTAAGCTAGTTACTTCGACTAGACTAGACGCTGTGCTTTTCTTTTGTCGTTCACATACGTTTAACTGTTTAGTATTTTAACTAGTTAAATGTACTGCGATGTCTTTGAATGGATTCCGCTTTTGTAAAAAAATATAATTTCCTCACAGAACACTTTGAAAATTGGGGGTAACACGTTGCAGAAATGTACGATATTCGACTCTTGGCTAAAAATACGATATTCTGTGATAATTGCATTAAGGCAGAAACTGCTAGTATAAATTTAAGAATTAACGTTATATTTTTCTGTCATGTATAAGTTGAGTTAATTCCTAACTCAATGCAAATGCAAGCCAATCGATGGCATTTACAGAAGCTGTTACGTAAACTGCTTGATAAGCAACTTCAAGCAGTTGACTACTGCTTTACACAACCACGGAAAATCAGCATTTACTTAACAGCTTCTGTAAATGCCATCGATTGGATTGCATTGAATTGGGAAGTAACTCAACTTATACATGACAGAAAAATATAACGTTAATTCTTAAATTTCCCTAAAACGACTGACTTTTCGCCGTGACACCAATCATCATTCTCTCCTGATTTTTGGTGCATCTGCTCCTTGAATGCACCCTGCCAACAGAATTTGTGTCAGAGTTCACTTCAGGTAGTATCTCTGTCAAACAAGTCTTTGTGAACATCACCTCAGCACTTATTGTATTTAATTCCAACATGCTTATTGTAATATTCTTCTGGGTTAACTCGAAGAAGCTAAGAAACAAGAGTGTAATTTCAAACCTTTACAAAGTGTCTTATTTCATAACTCCTTTTCTCCAATATACACATGTAGGTGATACTTTTTCTCTATTGACATAGATATCTGTCAGGGATGTGAAAATCTCAAGCTGGTCAGCTGAGTGCATCCAAGCACTGTGAAAATTCAAACCTTAGTGTTTTTTTATTTCTCCCTATTATTATTATTATTATTATTATTATTATTATTATATGTAATATAATAATTATATTATATTATGTACTCCCATATTTCTTTCTAGAAACATGCAACAAAAAAGCAAGTCCTGGATAGATTATAATGGATCAGGCTGTGGATAAGATAAAAACTTTGGAAAGGATATGCCACCCTTTAATGGAGTTTAAACACTTTAAACACTTCTGTGTATTGTAAATAGACCTGTCATGCAACACTGACTTTCTCTGCACCATTTCATCTGAATATACCACTGTTGTTCTGGCTTCATGTTACCTATTGACTTATCCTGATATGTGCCCCAGCAAACCACTTATCTGTTTATTTTCAGGTCATGTAAAAAGTTATCTTTATGTGCAGACACAACATAATTTCTGAGTGTCAGATGACTTCTTCTTTGATTATGTCTCATTTAAATGTGAACTTTTATTTTCACTCAAGGAAAGCGTGTTTTGGTATCATTTAGTGTCTTCCCTTTCTCCAGCTGTTTCGCCATGGCGACCGATCACCTATCAAAGCCTACCCCACAGACCCACACCAAGAGAGTGCCTGGCCACAGGGCTTTGGTCAGCTTTCACAGGTTAAATCTTTATTCAGTGATGTCATATGACCTTTCTATGAGCACTGTTTTCATGACATGTAATTTGTTTTGTGGTCTGTTTAGTCTGGGATGCAGCAGCACTTTGAGCTTGGGCAGTTTCTGAGAAAGCGCTACGATGGATTCCTTAATGCATCCTATGACAGGCATGAGGTAATATAGGACCTCACCAGCCCGTGTGCTAATTGTTTATATCAAGAAACCAAAGAGGCCCTTTTGCCAGCTGTGTGTTAGAAGTCAATCTAGCATTGTTTCCCTCTGTCTGTAATTGGCTCTCGTTTTCACAGATCTCTGTTCGCAGTACAGACTGTGACCGCACGTTGATGAGCGCTGAGGCCAACCTAGCAGGTCTGTCAACTACTGTCAACTGCCTCGACTCATTTATATTCCAGCACCTATTTGAAGCATCACTATTTGAACATATTTCTCTTTTCTTCATCCAGGTCTCTACCCTCCCAGTGGAAAGCAGGTCTTCAATCCAACTATAAAATGGCAGCCAATACCTGTCCACACTGTGCCACTAAATGAAGAGAGGGTTAGTATATTATAATATCACCACTTTGATTAGTTCCTCTTGAGGTTTATTGAACTTTCTGTGTGTTGTATTGTAGCTTCTTTCATATCCTCTGGGGGACTGTCCTCGCTACGAACAACTGATGAATGAGACTGAACACACAGAAGAATTTCTGAATGTCACTACTCTCTATAAGGTAATTTCTTTTATTGCCATTAATTAATCTTGTTCTATTTTAGCACCTCTGTGTTTACTTGTGCTTATTGTTTTTTTAGGACACTATTGAGTTGGTGAGAAATAAAACAGGATTGAATAAGACAACTGTGGAGTCAATCTGGAGTGTGTACGACACACTCTTCTGTGAGGTGAGAAGCTGTTCAAAAACAAGACTGTGCATAAACCTCCAATCATGTATTGAAATTAGTTTGACACAGATTAGGTTGTAAGTGTATTGTGATTATTTTTTTAGAAACGAGGCTATAGCTTTAAAAGACGTAGCAGTCAGATGTACAGAAATCATAATAAACCTAATAATAACCAAACATTTGTAAGATCACCAGGTTTACAAGGACACATCATTGACTGTTTTTTCTGTGTGCACCTGTGGTGGCTATAAAGGTTCTTTCCTCTTCTTGAGGTCACAAACCTCATGCAAACTCTTAATTCATTATGAGGTATACAAAGAAAATTTGCATGTTTTCAATCAAACTTTGAAAAAGAAAGAGAAATATTCTTCTCGGAGATCATCAACAACAATAGTAACAACCTGCGTGTCCTGTTTGCTACAGTGAACAGATTAACAACCCCACCAGCTCCATTTCCACCAGAATTAGTTTCCACCTCTAAATGCAATGAGTTTGCATTGTTTTTCAACGACAAGGTTCAAGGCATTAAACTTACGCTACAGTCCAAACGGCATAAAACAACACTGCAGCCACCTAGGAGACACTTGGTTGGTTTAACACATTTTACATCCATTAATGACAGAACAGTTGAAAAAACTGTCTCCAGCCTGAGTTCATACACCTGCTGCCTCGATGTTTTACCCACTAGATTTCTAAAATCAGTACTAAGCAGTTTGTTACCACAACTCACTGATATAGTCAATAATTCCTTACAGTCTGGAACATTTCCAAGGGCCTTAAACTGCTGTCATTAAGCCTCTCCTTAACAAACCTATTGCTATTGTTTCTTGCTGCTACAGTGCTCATCCTGACCACTGTGCTGAGCCCATATCAAACCTGCATTTTTAGATGAACTGGTCATAAGTTAACTTTGATCCTTTTCAGTCAGGATCCAGGCCCCATCACAGCACTGAGACTGCACTTTCAAAGTCACAAATGACATCCGTCTGAACACTGTCCAGTCCCAAAGTTTCTGTCTTAGTTCTGTTGGACTTGAGGTCACTCCTGATACAGTGGACTCAAAGAGCTGACACAAAGATTAGAGGAATGGATAGGTAGCTACTGGAACTGCCCTGTTATTGTTCTCAGTCCTATCTTGAAGACTATTTTCAAGTACTTAACTTAATGGTTATTTACAGGTCACTGTTTGGAGTTCACCAACAACAGGAGAAAAGCCGGCTGCAGGAGGTTAGTAATTGTCCGACTCTATTCAATCTCTACATGCTTCCTTTGGAAGTGTGATGTCATACATGATTATGCAGATGACTCAAGCTCATGATGCTGTCGGCAGTGAGTTGCTTCAGTCAGGTAAATTCAATGACTATTATTTCTGGTCAGCCGAGCCGTTGATTTGAGCAAAATAATTTGTGTCTGACAGCATGACAAGACTGTAGCTGCTCTTCAGGCCAGTTTGAATGTTTTCAGTGGAAGACAGCCACCATATGCGTCCTGCCATATCTTTGAACTACACAGAGATGATAATGGGTGAGAACATATACATCAATACGTACAAAAAGATGTTTAACTAAGAGTATTGAGATAAATAAACATGACATAAATTAAATATCTTCTGTGTTTTTCAGTTCTTTTACAGTGTCTATGTTTTACCGGAATAAGACGGGGTTCCATCAGCTGCAGTTACCCGGCTGTATTCTTAACTGCCCTCTAGAGGACTTTAAGAGAATAACAAAGGCTTCCATTTCAGACGACAGGGATAAAGAGTGTAAGCTTCCTGCAGGCGGGACAAACGCAGGTAAAATAAATAAATTTGAGTCCAGCTTATTTCTGTACCAGACCACTGTCGTTTATTCTGTCTTCTCCTTTCTTCCTCGATGCAGAAGTGATCATCAGCTTAGCTGTGGCCGGCTGTCTGCTCTTTCTCCTTGTCGGTGCGCTCCTCGGGTTCATTTGCTGGCAGAAGGATTCAATCAGCAGTCGGGGCTACCATCATGTGATCAACCACGAAGGCGAGTCCTGACACAAGCATAAGCTCCTCCCTGCAAAATACACAAGCCTCACAGTTTGGGACAGCAGTGACGATGATGATCAGCTATGACCTCTTTGTGCCCCTTTTGGTTTGCTTCATAACCTTTCAGTGGCTCACAACATGTGAGTCTCTGTTTGTTCTGTCCACAATGGGTCCAAACTAACTGTTTCTGCTCGGTCAGACGGAAGAGTGACAGTTGCCTCATTCAAAAAGGAAAACGCCAATAAACTGTAATTCCAGAAAGGAAACAATACTTTTTTTTTTGTTGTTGTTTAAGATCTAAAAAATAATGGACAAAAAGATTTGAAAGATGTATTTTCACTAGCTTTTTGAAGATGATTTGGAGATTGAGGTGGGGGTGTAGGTGCATCTCTTCAAGTTGATTGTGCCTTAAACATTCTCCTGTTTGGAGCATTTTGGTTGTATGTCTTTCTGTCAGCAATATGAAAACATGAAGCATTAAGCTCTAACCAAGTATGATTTTGATGCAGTTGTCAGAATGTTATTCATGTTTTGTCACTTTGGCAGGACTGGGGTTTTTAGTGGGTGTCCATACTCTGCCCTTCCTGTTTTGTATGAGACTGTACACACGTGTGGTTTTTCACTTGACTCTGTTATATAATAACTTTAATGTTTAGTACACTGGTTCTGAAGTACTACTAGGATGTAATTTTGACTTGTTTGCTTAAAGATCTTAGGAATGAAAGAGATGCTGTTTTGCACAACAGTTTGTAAATCTTCTAGACATTGTAATGTATGCAGAAATGCTGTGAATGCATTGCATCAAAGCACAAAATTATGAATAAAAATGAATCTTTCTGTTTCCTAGGAATCCTTTTAGATGCAATAGTGAAGAATCTGACCATGATGGCTGCTTCAGACTCTAAACCAAGATTCAAGCTCATGATGCTGTCGGCAGTGAGTTGCTTCAGTCATAAATTCAATGACTATTATTTATGGTCAACCGAGCCGTTGATTTGAGTTTTGTGTCTGACAGCATGACACGACTGTAGCTGCTCTTCAGGCCAGTTTGAATGTTTTCAGTGGAAGACAGCCACCATATGCGTCCTGCCATATCTTTGAACTGCACAGAGATGATAATGGGTGAGAACATATACATCAATACGTACAAAAAGATGTTTAACTAAGAGTATTGAGATAAATAAACATGACATAAATTAAATATCTTCTGTGTTTTTCAGTTCTTTTACAGTGTCTATGTTTTACCGGAATAAGACAGGGTTCCATCAGCTGCAGTTACCCGGCTGCATTCTTAACTGCCCTCTAGAGGACTTTAAGAGAATAACAAAGGCTTCCATTTCAGACGACAGGGATAAAGAGTGTAAGCTTCCTGCAGTGGACAAACGCAGGTAACAATAAATCAATTTGAGTCCAGCTTATTTCTGTACCAGACCACTGTCGTTTATTCTGTCTTCTCCTTTCTTCCTCGATGCAGAAGTGATCATCAGCTTAGCTGTGGCCGGCTGTCTGCTCTTTCTCCTTGTCGGTGCGCTCCTCGGGTTCATTTGCTGGCAGAAGGATTCAATCAGCAGTCGGGGCTACCATCATGTGATCAACCACGAAGGCGAGTCCTGACACAAGCGTAAGCTCCTCCCTGCAAAATACACAAGCCTCACAGTTTGGGACAGCAGTGACGATGATGATCAGCTATGACCTCTTTGTGCCCCTTTTGGTTTGCTTCATAACCTTTCAGTGGCTCACAACATGTGAGTCTCTGTTTGTTCTGTCCACAATGGGTCCAAACTAACTGTTTCTGCTCGGTCAGACGGAAGAGTGACAGTTGCCTCATTCAAAAAGGAAAACGCCAATAAACTGTAATTCCAGAAAGGAAACAATACTTTTTTTTTTGTTGTTGTTAAAGATCTAAAAAATAATGGACAAAAAGATTTGAAAGATGTATTTCCACTAGCTTTTTGAAGATGATTTGGAGATTGAGGTGGGGGTGTAGGTGCATCTCTTCAAGTTGATTGTGCCTTAAACATTCTCCCTGTTTGGAGCATTTTGGTTGTATGTCTTTCTGTCAGCAATATGAAAACATGAAGCATTAAGCTCTAACCAAGTATGATTTTGATGCAGTTGTCAGAATGTTATTCATGTTTTGTCACTTTGGCAGGACTGGGGTTTTAGTGGGTGTCCATACTCTGCCCTTCCTGTTTTGTATGAGACTGTACACACGTGTGGTTTTTCACTTGACTCTGTTATATAATAAAAAAAACTTTAATGTTTAGTACACTGGTTCTGAAGTACTACTAGGATGTAATTTTGACTTGTTTGCTTAAAGATCTTAGGAATGAAAGAGATGCTGTTTTGCACAACAGTTTGTAAATCTTCTAGACATTGTAATGTATGCAGAAATGCTGTGAATGCATTGCATCAAAGCACAAAATTATGAATAAAAATAAATTACTCAGAAGTGGTTAAAAGTGGACACACCATAGTTCAGAATTTTACTCCTGTTAATGTTTGTAATATGTCTGTCCCTGACTGGGTCACTCCTGACGTAATGAAGAAACCTAAAGAGCTCAATGACTTTGGACTTCAGGTAGCTACTGTCATTTTCTGTTATTGTTGGATTAAGCCTATTTTCAAGAACTTCAATTAATTATTTCTGGTCAACCGAGCCGTTGATTTGAGTTTTGTGTCTGACAGCATGACACGACTGTAGCTGCTCTTCAGGCCAGTTTAAATGTTTTCAGTGGAAGACAGCCACCATATGCGTCCTGCCATATCTTTGAACTGCACAGAGATGATAATGGGTGAGAACATATACATCAATACGTACAAAAAGATGTTTAAGAGTATTGAGATAAATAAACATGACATAAAATAAATATCCTGTTTTTTTACAGTGTCTATGTTTTACCGGAATAAGACAGGGTTCCATCAGCTGCAGTTACCCGGATGCATTCTTAACTGCCCTCTAGAGGACTTTAAGAGAATAACAAAGGCTTCCATTTCAGACGACGGGGATAAAGAGTGTAAGCTTCCTTCAAACAAAGGTAACACAAATCAATTTGAGTCCAGCCTATTACTGTACCAGACCACTGTCGTACATTCTGTTTTCTCCTTTCTGCCTAGATGCAGGGCTGATCATCATCATAGTTGTGGTCGGCTGTCTGGTATTTCTCCTTGTCATGGTTTGCTTCTGTAATGAGAAAATGATCTATTTCTCTTAATATACTTGTTTGTTACTTATTTGTGCTGTCCTTGACCACAGCAGAATGATATGTGCAGGACAATCTGTGCATACTGTTCTTAAATTGCCACAATTGTCATAAGCAAAACCAAGAAATGTAAATGAATTGTGGAATGTTGTTAAAGAATCATGGAGTGGAATAACAGCTGAGAGGTGCCACTTGTTGGTGCCACATAGATGTGAAGCAGTTTTAAAAAACTGTGGTCATACAATTAAATATTAGTTTAGTGATTAACAGGATTGCTAAATCCTAGAAACAAAAACATTTGTACAAAATAGTTTTGAGTTTGTACAGTCAACGGCAGACACTGCTATTTTTATGAACACACCCCTTTCAACTAATTGCCTAATTGCACAGCCTTAAGAGCGTGCATATCATGAATGCTGGTCTTGTTTGTTTTCTGAGAATCTACTGCAACTACTGGTAACTTGTTTGCCACTTAGCAATAAAAAATATACTAAAAACCTGGATTATTCTGGTTATTCACATTGAAACTTGGTTTCCTGTACCTGGGATCAGTGTTCATCAGTGCCCGAGCTTGTTAGTGTGTAAAAAGGTCACAAGGTCAAAACAATCTAATTAACTGCTACCAGAGCAAAGTGAATATCACCTGAAGGTTGCAAAAGTATAACACACACACAGCTTTGTGCACCTTGTAACCAAGATTAACCTTTTTCTGACTGCAGGTAAACACTCCTGGGCATGAAGTCTGTATATTTAGAAACACCATCTTGTCTCACTAGAAGATTAAATTGTGGAGGCATAGAGAATGTTATTATACTGTACTTTTCCTCAGAGCAAAACAGTGCTACCACAACAACATATTTTATAAGTAGGTCCTAAGATTGATTTAATACAATAATACACTGCACAATACGATACTATCCCATGGCATATGTGTATGGGAATCATAGTATAATGGGAAATCAATTTTATTCAACACCTATGGCCTTCTAACTCTGACCGGTGGTTAATATGGTACGGAAATGTTTAATTTTACTGTTGGTTCTGTTACTTTAACCTAGAGGTCATTTTGGCATTAATGTTGCTTGCCCTGTGATTTCTTAAAAACACGTTTTAATTTATACAATTCTATATAGTGTGCAAATCTTGACCTCACAAATTTGAAAGTATTTGTATACGTATTGTATAACTGACAAAGTAAATGTATTTTTAAACGGTTAAGGCTGTATTGTTTTACACATGAAAGCAGAGAACAAAACAAAATAAAAAGACTAGAATATTATTTGTGTCACTATATGGACATCTTGTGGACAAAGTTTGAACTCGCACTCGGTTTCAGTACGGTGTCCCGAAGAGACCATAAAAAAGAGGGGACTAAAACAAGACAGCAACCGTTTCTTTCTGTGGTTAGCTTCTCCTTCGGACGGACGGTCGGTGCAAACATGTTTCCTGCGCTCAGCTCTCCCTCTTGGCTCTGAGCTTTGTCTGTGGGGCGGCTTTGACTGATAGGAAGCTAGTCTATGTCACCTTAGTTAGTAATGGTTTCATATGCTTTTATATTTTTTGTTATTATGCTAGGTGAGGGAAGCTGTTTGCTCACGAGAACTAACTAACTAACCTAAGCTAGTTACTTCGACTAGACTAGACGCTGTGCTTTTCTTTTGTCGTTCACATACGTTTGACTGTTTAGTATTTTAACTAGTTAAATGTACTGCGATGTCTTTGAATGGATTCCGCTTTTGTAAAAAATGATAATTTTCCTCACAGAACACTTTTTAAAACTTGGGGGTAACACGTTGCAGAAATGTACGATATTCGACTCTTGGCTAAAAATACAATATTCTGTGATAATTGCATTAAGGCAGAAACTGCTAGTATAAATTTAAGAATTAACGTTATATTTTTCTGTCATGTATAAGTTGAGTTACTTCCTAACTCAATGCAAATAGGGCGGCAGTAGCTCAGTGGTAGAGCGGCCGTCCTTCAACCGGAAGGTAGTAGGATCGATTCCCGCTCGCCCCACAGTTCATACTGTCGTTGTGTCCTTGGGCAAGACACTTAACCCACCTTGCCTCCAGTGACTGTAACACTGGTAATGTAATGTAATGTAAGTCGCTTTGGATAAAAGCGTCTGCTAAATGAATAAATGTAAATGTAAATACAAGCCAATCGATGGCATTTACAGAAGCTGTTATGTATGTAAATGCTGATTTTCCGTGGTTAGGTATGACTGACTTCCCTTTCTCCAGCTGTTTCGCCATGGCGACAGATCACCTATCAAAGCCTACCCCACAGACCCACACCAAGAGAGTGCCTGGCCACAGGGCTTTGGTCAGCTTTCACAGGTTAAATCTTTATTCAGTGATGTCATATGACCTTTCTATGAGCACTGTTTTCATGACATGTAATTTGTTTTGTGGTCTGTTTAGTCTGGGATGCAGCAGCACTTTGAGCTTGGGCAGTTTCTGAGAAAGCGCTACGATGGATTCCTTAATGCATCCTATGACAGGCATGAGGTAATATAGGACCTCACCAGCCCGTGTGCTAATTGTTTATATCAAGAAGCCAAAGAGGCCCTTTTGCCAGCTGTGTGTTAGAAGTCAATCTATCATTGTTTCCCTCTGTCTGTAATTGGCTCTCGTTTTCACAGATCTCAGTTCGCAGTACAGACCATGACCGCACGTTGATGAGCGCTGAGGCCAACCTAGCAGGTCTGTCAACTACTGTCAACTGCCTCGACTCATTTATATTCCAGCACCTATTTGAAGCATCACTATTTGAACATATTTCTCTTTTCTTCATCCAGGTCTCTACCCTCCCAGTGGAAAGCAGGTCTTCAATCCAACTATAAAATGGCAGCCAATACCTGTCCACACTGTGCCACTAAATGAAGAGAGGGTTAGTATATTATAATATCACCACTTTGATTAGTTCCTCTTGAGGTTTATTGAACTTTCTGTGTGTTGTATTGTAGCTTCTTTCATATCCTCTGGGGGACTGTCCTCGCTACGAACAACTGATGAATGAGACTGAACACACAGAAGAATTTCTGAATGTCACTACTCAATATAAGGTACATTCTTTTATTGCCATTAATTAATCTTGTTCTACTTTAGTGTTTACTTGTGCTTATTGTTTTTTTAGGACACTATTGAGTTGGTGAGAAATAAAACAGGATTGAATAAGACAACTGTGGAGTCAATCTGGAGTGTGTACGACACACTCTTCTGTGAGGTGAGAAGCTGTTCAAAAACAAGACTGTGCATAAACGTCCAATCATGTATTGAAATTAGTTTGACACAGATTAGGTTGTAAGTGTATTGTGATTATTTTTTTTTTTTAGAAACGAGGCTATAGCTTTAAAAGAAGTAGCAGTCAGATGTACAGAAATCATAATAAACCTAATACAAACCAAACATTTGTAAGATCACCAGGTTTACAAGGAGACATCAGACTGTACTTTCTGTAAAACATTTAAATGTGTAAACCTGTGGTGGCTATAAAGGTTCTTTCCTCTTCTTGAGGTCACAAACCTCATGCAAACCTATTGCTATTGTTTCTCTGCTGCTTCTGCTTTTATCCTGACCACTGTGCTGAGCCCAGTGCTTTCAGATAAACTGGTCTAAGTTGAACTGAAACTCCTTATGAACACACTGTTACAATAGCTAGAAATAACAGGTTTTGTTACAATTTTTGTCCCATGTCCAGTCCCAACACAATATGTCTGTCCCTGACTGGGTCACTCCTGACGTAATGAAGAAACTCAAAGAGCTCAAAGACTTTAAATTTCAGGTAGCTACTGTCATTTTCTGTTATTGTTCTACATGGATTAAGACTATTTTCAATAACTTAACTTAATTGTTAATCACAGGTCATGTTTGGAGTTCACAAACAACAGGAGAAAAGCCGGCTGCAGGGAGGTTAGTAATTGTCCGACTGTTTGATGGTGAACTTGTTTTAATTGGTCTACAGTGTGATATTTACATAAATAAACATTAGGACTCTAAACTTGTCTTTCTGTTTCCTAGGAATCCTTTTAGATGCAATAGTGAAGAATCTGAGCATGATGGCTGCTTCAGACTCTAAACCAAGACTCAAGCTCATGATGCTGTCGGCAGTGAGTTGCTTCAGTCATAAATTCAATGACTATTATTTCTGGTCAGCCGAGCCGTTGATTTGAGTTTTGTGTCTGACAGCATGACACGACTGTAGCTGCTCTTCAGGCCAGTTTGAATGTTTTCAGTGGAAGACAGCCACCATATGCATCCTGCCATATCTTTGAACTGCACAGAGATGATAATGGGTGAGAACATATACATCAATACGTACAAAAAGATGTTTAACTAAGAGTATTGAGATAAATAAACATGACAAATTAAATATCTTCTGTGTTTTTCAGTTCTTTTACAGTGTCTATGTTTTACCGGAATAAGACGGGGTTCCATCAGCTGCAGTTACCCGGCTGCATTCTTAACTGCCCTCTAGAGGACTTTAAGAGAATAACAAAGGCTTCCATTTCAGATGACAGGGATAAAGAGTGTAAGCTTCCTGCAGGCGGGACAAACGCAGGTAAAATAAATAAATTTGAGTCCAGCTTATTTCTGTACCAGACCATTGTCGTTCATTCTGTCTTCTCCTTTCTTCCTCGATGCAGAAGTGATCATCAGTTTAGCTGTGGCCGGCTGTCTGCTCTTTCTCCTTGTCGGTGCGCTCCTCGGGTTCTTTTGCTGGAAGAAGGATTCAATCAGCAGTCGGGGCTACCATCATGTGATCAACCACGAAGGCGAGTCCTGACACAAGCATAAGCTCCTCCCTGCAAAATACACAAGCCTCACAGTTTGGGACAGCAGTGACGATGATGATCAGCTATGACCTCTTTGTGCCCCTTTTGGTTTGCTTCATAACCTTTTCAGTGGCTCACAACATGTGAGTCTCTGTTTGTTCTGTCCACAATGGGTCCAAACTAACTGTTTCTGCTCGGTCAGACGGAAGAGTGACAGTTGCCTCATTCAAAAAGGAAAACGCCAATAAACTGTAATTCCAGAAAGGAAACAATACTTTTTTTTGTTGTTGTTAAAGATCTAAAAAATAATGGACAAAAAGATTTGAAAGATGTATTTCCACTAGCTTTTTGAAGATGATTTGGAGATTGAGGTGGGGGTGTAGGTGCATCTCTTCAAGTTTATTGTGCCTTAAACATTCTCCCTGTTTGGAGCATTTTGATTGTTTGTCTTTCTGTCAGCAATATGAAAACGGGAAGGATTAAGCTGTAACCAAGTATGATTGTGATGTAGTTGTCAGAATGTTATTCATGTTTTGTCACTTTGGCAGGACTGGGGTTTTTAGTGGGGTCCATACTCTGCCCTTCCTGTTTTGTATGAGACTGTACACACGTGTGGTTTTTCACTTGACTCAGTTTATATAATAAAAAAAAAAACTTTAACGTTTAGTACACTGGAACTCTGACCTAGTTCTGAAGTATTACTAGGATGTAATTTTGACTTGTTTGCTTAAATATCTTTGGAATGAAGGAGATGCTGTTTTGCACAGTTTGTAAATTTTCTAGACATTGTAATGTATGCAGAAATGCTGTGAATGCATCACAGCACAAAATTATGAATAAAAATAAATTACTCGGAAGTGGTTAAAAGTGGACACACCATTGTTCAGAAAGTTACCCCTGTTAATGTTTGTCCTGTGTTTCATTTTAATGGCATATAATGATGCAGTAAACATCATCAGGATGTCTTTTAACTGCCGTGTTTTGCAGCGGGCTGGCGAACAGCTTTGACTTAATTTGGATGTTCTTCATAAACTTGTTAACTGTAAACAGTAAATTCGACCACATGATCAGCTGCTGATACTGTTGGGAAATGTCTAACCCAGTCAGACGCACTATGACAGCAGGAAGTTTCAAAAGGACATTAACCTGTTACTAATAACCCAACGGTTTGATAAAGCAACATGGTCTGACTGGTTGGTCTTAAAAACAGTGCAGTAGGCTTTTATTGATCACAATAGTGCTTTTTTTTTTTGCATACATAATTCTCTTTTGCACTTGCACATTATACATTCAGGATTTGCCACAGATAACACTGGCAAAATAATTAATAAAAATAAAACTGTCACCTGTAGCAGAGAGCATTAACACGCATTTCACACTGAACAGTGAGTTGTTGCAAATTGATCCAAAAGCATGCACTGCAAATGGGCGAGAACATTTCTTCAGTGTCAAAGATTATTTAAACCTCCAACTGGCAATGAAGATATGTTTCTAATTTACATTAATGGCATCTGAAGTCAGTTAATATGCAGTTCTGTTTCCCTTAGTCAATGAAAATACACTTGTGTGACAAGCACTTACAATAAGTTTGTGAAATATTGCTTACAGGCAGCTGTCATGAGCTACATAATCCTACAGGATATACAAATCAAACATTGAAAAAACATGTAAAAGCACTAAGAATTCACACATACTAGGATTGGACACATACAAACATTTCTTGTGCAAAAGTATTTCCTTAAGGAATAAATTGGATATGAAGTAAAGTGATGGCACGTCATTATTTCCTTCACAAAGGATAAATAGTCAAATACAAAAAAGGATTGCCAGGAAAAATACATACATTTGGTAGAAGATGACATCCTACATTTATTTGTCAATCTGGGGAGTCTAAGTGCAAAATGTATTAAGTGAAATTGTCATTTTTTTATTTTTAATATGACACCCTTTCATTTAAAATCTCAGCTATGGGATATTTCATTTTATGTCCCACACGTGCTACAGTGACTGTTCACAGTTCTGTTCTTGGTAAAGAAAGCCAGCTGCTATGCCTCAGCACAATGACATTCAAAATCCTCTACATAATTCATATATATAATACATAAACAGTTCAGTAAACGTCGTAACTCCAATAGAATGTCAATTGATCCAGTATAGGCCCTTTATGGCATCTATATTAAAGTATTGTATGGCCTTGTTTGTGAAAATAGAACTATATTTGAATTTTTAATGTACTGTATATTGCTCGTAAAGCTAGTTAATTTTAAGTATTTTATTATTATTTTTTTTTTTACTAATGCTAATATAACACAGTTTGAAGCCTGGCAGACATCTTTAGCACTAGCCACATTGTCATTTACATGTAGAGTAGGTGAGGGCTTGGTCCCTGATGATTCTAAATGGTCAGCCATATTAGTACAGGTCCACACGCTTTGTGATTGTTCATGCAAGCCATTTAAAGCCATGACATCCTCAGAGAAAGCCACCAGTATTTTAGGTCTGGATTAGTTCTCCTGCTTTAATTCACTGGTTTAATTCTGTGGCGTGCAGAAGTACGTTTGGGAGCCGCAGTAATAGTTCTGTGGTGTGGAGTAGTAGTTGGTGTGATGCTGCTGCTGGTGGTAGTTGTTCTGCGGTGTGGAGTAAAAGTTGTGATGGTGGTGGTGAGTCTGGATGTTCCCGTAGGCAAGCAGCATCGGGGCAGTGGAGGAGGAAGGCTGAGAGGACACCATGCCACCCGCTAGAGACCCATTACGTGGAATGGAGCCGTACCAAGTGGATGCAGCCATCTGAGGCGTGGACGACAGGAGGCTGGCCCGGTCAGCTCTACTGTTAATGCTCCGGGACAGGTCATCATCACTGTCGTAGCGTCTGGGATTGTCAAAGAAATATGCTCGAGAGCTAAAGCTGTGGCTGTTGATCATCCCTCCAGGAGCCTGAGAGGCACAAGATCAAAGTGTCACTACAAGAATGATTACAGTGTCTTTACATTGATTTTGTTTTTTTTTACCAGGTTTTGGTTGGGTTTTTGGACGCGAAAGAAAACCACCACAAGGCTTGTTGGCAGCAGCTCCCAGAAAAACAGGATAAGTCCAAATATAATGTAAGCCTCGCCTTCCTGCACATCAGACTGCAACATAGACAGATAAATGTAAATGTTTCTAACAAGCAATAATTAGTAATCATACTGGTGAGCTTTGTAATGTAACCCTCCCGACCCAGCAAATTTACAAGACAATAAAACAGAGATGTAGGACTGGCAGCTGGTGTGCAAACAGATTAGAATAATAATTTATAATGTTGCACAGTAGGTATTGGAGAGAGAGGGTATCAACCCTTTAGATCTGTCCATCTCAAGGCCTGAGCCCTGATGTAGGTCAACACACACACAAACACACAGAGGGATATTTATAGCCAAACAAAGCCTAAGCATTGTTTCCCCAAATCTCATAAGATGGAATTTGTTCAGACACTAAACAAAAGGTGGTTTTAATTTCCCATGTAATTCTAGTGTACCTGATCAGGAACAGTGTACCAGCCATAGTTAAAGGGGCTTGGATTATCTTGCAGTGACAAAGAAACCACCACCAGGTTATAACAGGCTCTGGACGTGTAGAGTAGAATCACTACGGCTCCTATGGCTGTGGCTTGGCACACCGACGTCCCCTAGAGGCAGAGTTATTGTCAGTTCATTTACATAAAGTAAAGTTATTAACACTAGTGTTTCTTGTTCTTACCTTTGATTCAAGGTAAACATTGGCCGAGGACATTTTGGCAATTTTGAAGATGCACACAGCGAGGGAGATGGCACACAGGACGAACAAACTGTCGTTGACCAGAACCCGCGCCAAAACAGCATGTCTGACACTGGCATCACTGGAGTCACACGGTAATATTGTTAAAACTGATGTATTCTTGGCACAGGAGATGAAACAGAAAAGAATATTCTGCTTTACCTTGGTGATTCAGAACGCTCCAGAGCTCCTTGCACTAACAACGCACATGTTAAATTTACCACCAGGAAAAATATACTGAGACTCAGAAAGAACAAACGCAGGGGGACCCTAGGGACAAAATAGGAAGCTGTTAAAAATCCTAGTTAAGATGCATCTAAAGTAAAAGTACAAAGGTTGTCATGCTTACTTGTACTTATTGAGCTCTGGGGAATATTTTGCTTTGGCCTTGAACATCACCTTAAAGGAGAGAGAAAACAGGTCAGGTGGGGTTGTTTGGGAGAAGAGTGTGAACTTAGCAGAGCCTATGGAGATTCTTGTGTCATGACACACACTCGTTACATACAGAAAGAAGAACAGGGAACCCAACGCTTCACTCACTCAATTCAGTCAGAGAGTGCACATAATGACAAAAATTTCAAGTCAAGAGGCCTCTTCTCTGACGCACTGTGCAAAATGCCATCAAACAAAGTCCAGCTCTAGTGTGTACAGAAGATCCTGGATCCACTTCACTCACTAACTGGAATGGCTTTTATTTTATTTTATTTTTTTCAAACAATGTGGGTGCCAAAACTGACTTATTGAAAGCCAAAGACAGACATTCAGACACAGTGTCTCTACCATTTAAGTGAAGTCATCCTTAACTGTATGAGCAAGACTTTTACAAGCAGAAGGAAATCACAGGTTTGGACGTATGTCTGACTCATCAGAAAACCCTCAATCACATGAATCTGTGTCAGACCATGAACTGGTCACAGGAGTGTGGTGACAGTGACTGTGTCATCAGAGACTTCCAAAGAATTAGAACTTAGTAGCCCGTTTTATTGTAGCATAAAACCTCTTGAAAATAACTAGTGTTAAGCTAAATACAGGTTTGGATTTAGCATGATCATTACCTGCATCTAACCTTCAACAGAAATCCCAGAGCATGGTATGGGTAAAAAAATTTTGTATGTTTAAGATTTCACAATGTAGATGTAAAGTCCAAATGTATTACTAACAGCCAAATTTTTTATTTTATTTTTTATTTAACCTTTATTTAACCAGGATAGTCCCACTGAGATTACAAATCTCTTTTGCAGGGGAGTCCTGGCCCCATGTGTGTTTGGGGGGGACTATTGTACATGTTTTTGGTGGTAGGGGAAACCGGAGTACCCGGAGGAAACCTACGCAGACACAGGGAGAACATGCAAACTCCACACAGAAAGGCCCTGCCCTGGATGGGAATCGAACCCAGGACCTTCTTGCTGTGAGGCAGGAGCGCCAACCACTTTGCCGCCAAATCCAGCTTCAAGATCTATGAAAGTTGTATTTGTTATTTAATATATAGCTTCTATAACCACGACCCATGTTCCCAACATCTACATTGACGGGAAAATATATATGATCCATTACTTAGCCTGACTAAAACCACATGCAGGAAAAAGTATGTTCAAATGGTCCAAGATACACAAATGGTTACCAATGGCTCATGTCTGATGAGTGCCTTCCTTTAATATGTAGACTGGTTTCCAAAGGTTAACTGGCTGAAGATCACCGGACCAGTCAGACAAGCACGGGGGCAGTCTCTTATCTACTCACGTCTCTGTGTGATTAACATGCACTGTCTTTTCTGTGAGACAGTGATTGAGCTGCTACTTCAAGAAATCTGAGGGAGAGAAACAAACAGGTCCTTTACATTTGCCATGGGCAGGTGTTGAACAAATGTGACTGACCAGCTGTGTCCCTGTGTCTGCGCTCTCACAGGGTCGATGGTTTGCCCACGTATTGTTCTCTCACAGCAGAGAAACATAGGCTTTCAACATGTTTCTTCCCAGGACATAAGGTTAACTGAAGAGCTCTAAGGAAGTCAGGCTCTTTCATGGAACATTTTCGACCACAGTCACTACAGTTCCTTATTGAAACCCCACAGCATTTTCATGTTACTGCTGCAGAGGAGACTACATTTGACTGCTTATGTGCAAGTGAATGCTTCTTACTTAAACTGTTTTCATAATGCCCAAAAGTACCTAAATATTTTTAACCCTTTCAGGTCTAATAACAAAAGACTCCTGTGCTCTCTGCTTTTTATGAGCCTCCTTTTTCATTTGAATTGGATTTTTGTATTTAATCTATTGGTCTAATTTCATCTTGAATCATAGAAATAGTGTTGATCGCAGCAACCGATTGATCAAGTGTTCATTTTGCAGCCCAAGTCTTGTGCTTTATGTAATACATTTGCTGCTTATGAAACTTGGGTTAAAGCAAAATCAATAACAATGATTACATTTTCAATTCCCATGTGAAAACTACAGTATGTTGTGGGCTGCAGCAGCAGAAATGGAGAACAGTAGGTTAGAGTAAACCACTGTAAAGTCAAATAAAAAGGTTACTTTGTGTATAGAGAAGTTAAAAGTGTAATCTGTTCTGAAATGTAATTAATATAAAAGCCACAGAGGTGCAGTATCGGCTGTTTTCTGTTATCAGGTCACAATCAAAAGCAAACACTGCACACTCTCTCCCACACACAAAGACACATAGAGATGGGGGTGTGTTCCTACCTGTGTGAAGTATAGGTTGAGCAGACAGAGGGTGAAGAACTGCAGGCACACGGGGCAGCAGTAGAGCAGCCAGTAGGCCAGGGGCTGTAGCTGGTTGGCCTGCACCACATTTTGGAAGTAAAAAGAGAAAAGGGTGGTCCTCAGAGCTGCCCAGAGCAAGCACAAAAATAAGAACACACTCTGGTAGCTAAAGCGTTTATGTCCATAGTGCAAAATTAGCCACAGCTGCAGATAAACAAAAACAAACAGGAAAGAATACAGGACGGTGTAGACGGTGGTCAGACTGAGCTCTAGTGTTGGAGAGATGGCAGCTCCTGAAGGGGGCTCCTCTTCTGAGGTAAACAACAGGGAACTGACCTCCTCTCTTGCAGAAAACATCTCCACGGACGCTTCTAACACACGGGGTAGTGTGAAAAAAAAAACTGGGTCAGAGCTGTGTCAAATCCACCGAAGATAACAAAAAATAAAAAGCAGTGTATTCTGAAAAAAGTAGCATACTGGAAGTGCGCTAGGCTTTTAATCCGATATAAATGTAAAAAATAAGACAATTTTAAAAGAATGAGCAAAGGAAAAGAAAACAACAGAGATCCCCTTGTGAATCCCTGCAAAGCTCCTCTCTGCAAAAAACAACTTGAGGGGGGAAAAACGCTTCAGATCAGCTGTGATGCAGTTTAGGTCCCGCCCCTCGCTCTCGATTGACATTGAAACTGCGTCCTCGAGAGACGCCATTTTGGCTTAAGATAAGGCTTGCTTTCCGCAGAACAGTCGCCTTTTGAGCCAGAGATTTCACCCAGTTTCCGAGCTAAAGCTCCCAAGTGAAAAACACCCCCACACCCACTTACCCAACCCTGTACCTGATTGGCTTGTTCTTCTGCCCAACCTCCACTGTTTTCTGTTCTCTGTTGGTTCACGTTGATGTCAGCTGCTGAAATGCCCGCCTCCTGTGCCCTTGTGATTTGTCATTCGCTGAAGTAAAAATATTCCCTTCATTGATTGGTGGGATTTAGCACGTGGGCTTCTTTCACAGGAAAAGCGGCATCAAAACAATTAGCGGAAAACGACGGCAAGTTAACGAGAGCTTGAGTAAGCAGTGCTTCCTTTTTCTTTTCTAGAAGTCAAACAATATGAAAGGAATTTAGGTAAATACACTTTAAGACGTCAAACGTACACGTACTTGTATTATATAATAAAAATCTTAATTTTCTCATTCAGAGCTTCAAATGTAGGCTACTTATCAACACGTTAGCCCACCTTATTGGTCTTATTTTGAAAGGATTCTAGGAAAGGTTGTATGCATTGACACACTCTTGTGAAGCATCCTTCTGCTAGCACTTTTATGATACTATTTTTACGTTTTAGTGTTGAACTTGAAATGCCACAGAGAAAAGTTGTCTTTCCGAGCAGCTACGTTTTTTTTTTATCTTCCAACGACTTTTCTTTGAGGATAAACTATTTGCATAAAACAAACGTTAAATTTTTGAGCAGCCTACGAAAGGAGAACTCTCTAAAACCTGACATGCACAATGGTTAAAAGGGGTTTAACTGCGGTTTCTAACGATTGAGGCGCTTATCCTTGTCCTCTCCTTGATTTTATCAGGTAACATCTGGCGACATCGTTATCTATACCTCACAGATTGGATTGCCAGTTCTTAGCTACTTAATAATCCCAGATAGACCAATACTTATGTTCAATGGCTAATGGTTCTTATTATTGTTTGTCTTTTTAATCTTTATTACAAGTTACAACTATACATGATTACTGGTTATTGGTGGCCAAGATTAATTTGCATATTTTTTTAAATAATACATTTTTTTCTCATAGGGAGCACACCCCTCAATGTCTCCCACAATGTGGTTGTGTGTTGCTGTTTTCTTGCTATCGACAAGGTCAGGTGGATGCTTGGAGAAGGCAAACACATCAAATCTAGTCGAATACACAGCTGCAGACTTCTATGAGAAGCTTTATTCTGGGAAGATGATGTTTTTGTATTTTGAACGTCAAGGTAAGTTTTAAAAGGAGTAGTGGATAGCAGGTGCCGTTTTGGTTTACGTTATAGGTGTATATGTTGGTTTAAGGCCACAGAATTAACTCCTTTATTCCCTAAATCTCCAGTTACTTCATCTATCACTCTCTTCCTGGTGGAGTTGGAGCTGTCCGCTGATGCTCTGCAGGATTATGGCGTGCTGGTTGGTAAAGTAAGTAAGTTATTCAAATAGATTATTAAAGAATCGTACTAAGTATTTAAATGTCAAGTTCATTAGGTAATTGTAATTTTTAGGTGAACTGTTATAATGAACCAGTTTCCAAATATTGCTCAGAAGACAAAGTACTGCTAACAGCCTTTCTCTTCAGGTATGATGCTTAGGCATATATTCATATTTTGTAAATAGTGTAATAAAATTGTCAGTTTTTACATTAAAAATAAAGTCTATCTTTCTAATTGTCTCTCCATCAGGGGCGGCAAAGAGTTCCTAAGTTTTAATTTGGACACCGTGTTTGATGTTAATGCCATAGTTTCTGAAGTCCTCTTGTAAGTACCAATTACTTACATTTGTTTTAGTCCACACAAGGTTAACATGTAACAGCCCTTTGTCTTTCTGTTTTCTGTTTTAGTGCAATTCTGCGTGAGGAGGTCAGGTACATCCATACAGATGCTGACCTCTTGGCGATGGAGAAGAGTGCTAGAGGGAAGAAGGATATTGTGTTGGGCTATGTTAGCAGCCTGGGCACACAAGGTAGGAGAAAAAAGACACTCAGAGAGCAATAATTTGCAACTGATTTTATTGCTGCTAACCATGCCATTGTATGTTCATTCAGAACACAGATCCATTATGGAGACAACATTTGTGTATGGGTCAAAACATCAGTTTATTCTCATAACTGGAGGCCCAGTCCTAAAACAACTAGGGTAAGCTATCACTTAATTTTCCCTATTATTGGCTTTTCTGAATTCATATCTACACTCTCCGTCTTTCAGTGTAAACGAAGCCTCTCCGTCCTCTCAAGTGTGGTTCCTACACTGTAGAGGTCACAGACGCTTTATGACCTCGACCAGCTCTGAGCGCTGTCCTTTGACCCGTATGAGAAAACCACTGTCTACTCTCAGCCTCCACTCCTTTCTGCAGCTCATGGATGCTCCATTATTGGTGAGTAAAAGAGTAAAAGCATCATCATATTGATTAATGTAGAACTATAGAATATTTTTTCTTCATCTTGAGACTGAGGTACACGACGACCCTTCGACAGTACCGCCCCCTCAGTTCCCCTACCAGCAGACCCCTCAGCTTTTTCTGTTCTCTCAACCTGAAACTGAACACTTGGACCGGGAAACGGCTAACACTTTGGCTTGGAAGCTCAAAGGGCTTGCTCTGCTGGTGCTCATTCACAGGTAAAAGCTGAAGCCAGTAGGCCATGTATTTGTTCAGTTAACTGGATTAACTGAACAAATACATGTAGTTTTTGAAATAGGGATCAACAAAAGAACTGAGTGCATTTATTTCAAACTTTGGCAATATATAAGCTGTAAACAGATATTCTTACACATTTTTTATGTTTTAGAGGGAGTCCTACAGTTAAAACTCCTAAGGATTTCAATGCTGCTTACAGACTTCCTGAAAAGGTACTGTGTAAATTATTTCACTATGATTTTATCGGTGTGCTTTTTATCTTAATGTATGTTTGTACCTCCAGGGCTCAGAAGTTAAGTATCTGACCCTACGCAGCCTTGAAGAAGTGTTGGCCCTGTTTACAAATGACAAAACCAAAGAACATGATCGGGAACAGGAAGTGGTAGAAGAAATTAAGGATGATGAAGAAGAAGACGTGGAGGAGGTTTTTGGTAAAGAGACAGGAAGTGAAATGCAGTGAATAAACAGTGTCAAGAGGGGATTTTCTCCAGAATAAATACTAATGTGTATTTATGTTCTATGTTTTTATTTAGATCAGCTGGATGACGACGTGGCAGCATCTGTTTATCTAAGCAGAGGCAACCAGCTGGACATGGACATATTCACAGAGCTTAATACACACAACTTTCACAGTGTAGTAACACAAAGCAGCCTGACCGTGGTACTGTTCTACCTCAAATGTGAGACACAAAACCTCTTTTATATATATATTTATATATATATATATATATATATATAGCAACATGCAATTGCAGTTAGTTTGATCCACTGATTTAAAGGCAACATTTATGGAAGTGACAGTTTATCTATATAATTGCAACATTGCAATTGCATGTTTTACCAACAGGGGATGCAGTTTCTATGACTTTCCTTGAATCTTTTGTTGAAGTAGCAGAGAGTCTAGCAGGTGAGTGAGTACAAATAAATGCAAAAAGACAAGTAGGTGCCATCCATGATCTTAATTATTAAAAACAACCTTTACAGATGCAGACGTGGATGATGTACAGATGTGTGCGGTCGACTGTGGAGAGTGGACTGACCTCTGTGGCGCTCAGTCTGGCAGCTCTGAGCCACTTCCCTTCCAACCGATCACAGATTTCCCCGCGGTTTTGTTGTTTCAACCACAGGAGTCAGCCCAGCACTACAGAGGGATGATGGGTAGTCAGGCGTTGTACCGCTTTATCCTGCTGTAAGTCACGTTTAAATAAGGCACATTTTAGGAAAATAACTATTAAAAAGTTCAACTAAAGTAAACACAATAATCAAAAGTGAAAATTTATTTTAAAAAACAAACGTTTGATGTCCCTCTAGGGATGTTGGCTTAGATGCTATAATACTTCCTGTTTGTATGTTTGTAATGTTTTATTATAAAACCAAATCATCTCAAAAACATAAAACGTTTCGCCTGCCTCTTCCAATTACTTCATCCCAACCAACCACTTTATTTCCTCTTGACTGAGAACAGCTAGAAAAGATCCCTTGTGAGCTTTTCCACATAGCCTTGTGTAACTTTTTTGTTCTTCTGCACTGACCAAAGGGATTTTGTCAAATATCAAGGGTGTATAAACTTTCAGTAACATTTCCTCATCGGCCAGGGAGAATGGATTTTGTATGGCTTTTTATGTTGGCCTGTCATGTTTCCTTTATCTCCTTTCTATATATTTGTGATCACCTACAGATTTTGCACAAGAGGCTCAGTTTATTCCACTCATAACAAAGACGAAACAGTAAAAGAGACAAACGGAAAAGAAATCATAATTTGTTCCTTTCCTTGTTGTTAATCAAGGGTTCGTGTAGCGTCTCCTCTTGAACTGCTGAATGAAGCTGACGTGGCTTTATTTCTGAGCGAGGCTGTTCATCCTGACTTATCCGGATACACACCTGACAAAGTACTGGGGCTGTTTGATACACACACACATCCCGGTAGGCAACTTAAGTGCAAACATTATTATTTGTTTTAGTTTATCCTGGACCCTTTTCCTTCACATAACTTGTAATAAAGTGTATTTGTAATGTAACCAAATGGATTACAGTTAAAGCCTTTGGAAATGTCACTTGAAAACACATTCTTTGCATAAATAAGACTATGTTTGTGGATCATTTTGTGCCCTGTGTCAGTCTTTTGTAGATAAAATCATATACTGTTTATCTCTCCAGGCGTATCAGTGTTTACTGAAGCAGCCAGAGCACTGCGAGGGAAGCTGCTGACTGGACTGCTGACGGATGGCCTGGCACAGAAATGGTAACCGCTCTTTCTAAGGTTATCCCTTTATCGGTTCTTCTTTTTCTTGGCGCAGTGGTTATTCATACTTAAATGGTCTCAGTAGATGTTTTTGTTGTGTTTGTTTTAGGGCCAAAAATCAAAATGTGGACCTTCCTGCTGTTCTGGTGTTTCCAACATGGCAGACAGACACTTATCCCTCTGTGGTACCTCTGCCCTCCTCTGCTGAAAAGTTGATAGCACACATAAAGACTGCTCTGCTTCATCCAGTGGTAAATCACTCTGAGTGTATAGTTGCTACATAAAATATCCTTGAGTGTCTCTCAAATGCTTTACCAGCTGCTAAAGCAATTGATATAATTCATAAAAAAGAGATCAAGTGTATACAACATTTTGGAAGACACCACTGTTTCCAGTACGTCACATGTAACAAGTTCCATATGTGTATTCCATAGGGTTTCTTCTGTACATCATCTCTAAGCTTACATTTTCATTTAAACAAATGTGCTGAGTTTATGTTGAGCCAAACTTGATCAAATGTTTATTGTATGTAGATGTACGTCATTTCCATGTCAAAGAGTGTTATGCAATAGCTAGGAATAAGGGCCGTCATTCTTATCTGCATTTAACCAAGTCAATCTTGTTGTGGTGTCGCTATCCTGTTCTTATCATAGTAAATACAGCTGTTTAATAACATTTTCTGTATACTTGTAGCTTTTGGGTGTAAAAGTCTTACTTCAGCGTGTATATCCCTGAGTCATATTAACTAATTGCTGAAGCTGCTGTGGTGTCGGCAAACCTCACTGATGTGTGAATGCCACATGTGCAGCAGAACGGAGTTATCTGCTGATGTCTTTTGTTGCCGCTGCATGTTCTTACTGCAGTTTTTTTTTTCCTCATCTGAAGTTCTTCTCCTTCTCTGTCCCCAGCCTGAGCTAACAGTGGAGAACCTGCCTACATTTCTCTCCCTCGGTAAAGCCCTCCTCCTCCTCTTTGTGGGAGAAGAGGAAGATGAGATTGGGCAAAGGCAGAACAAGGCGCTGGTTGGGGAGCTGAGGAAAGTGTTAGAGTTGGGAGGACAAAAGATGAAAAAATACCTACCCTGCTGGATCCATCTGTACGTACAATAACATTTAGTACAACATTCTCTGTGTAATACTCCATTTTTGTAATGAGAAATCTCTCAACTGGCAATTGCGCTTGTACGCAGAGAATCTAATTATTTCCTGGCAAACAGACTATAGTCATTACAGGAAACATAATGACTTTTGAATAGCCTATTATTATGTATTTTGTATAAAAATGACATGTCCATTTATTTAAATGCACAATGAGACTCAATTATGAATGTCAATGACTTCTAAATAGTCATTGTTGTTCATTGCTACCAGATAAAAGCATGTGCCTTGTTTAATTAAATGAATAAAAAATGAATTACAGATTATTTCCATTCTTATAAGGGATCTTGTACAATGGTATTTGACAGTTAACATCAGTTGTTTGTTGATCTGTAACAATTTTAGCCTACACTGTTTGTTCCAGAGGCCGTACTCCAGCTGGAATAGATGTCCTTGGGTCGTACCTTGGCGCTATGCCCCCTCTCCCTTCTCTGATCCTCACCCACAATCCATCAGCGGAGGAAATCTACCAGTATCCTCCGCGGTACCCGATAGTGGCGTCCTCTGTGCTGCAGTGGCTACAGGGAGTTGAGGGCGGCAGTGAGTCACCTGCAGGTAAAGACACAGCAATTAGTACAGATAATGATGGCAAAACCTTTACAATATAACATCAACTGCCCAAACAAAAGCACTACATAATGAAGTCAGAATCCTGAAATCTTTTTCTATTTACAATCCCTCCAACCATGTAGCCATAATAGCAATCTTACACCAACTGCACAGTGTACTTAAAAATGCTGTTTAGCTGCAGGAGTGCAGCTCTTCTTAGCTCTTTGCTCATCGCCAGTTGCTCTCTGTTTACTCTAATTGCACACTTAAAATAGTCTACCTGCTGTTCAAGTGCACTTTAAGTCTAGAAATGTTTTTCCACGTCATTGTATATCCATAAAACCAAGCCAATAAAACACCTGGCTTTAAAACCTTGTCATATCTGTACATTACAACGCAAAGATGCAGGTGACTACAGTTGAATTTATAGCTCAGTGCAATGGAAAGATGTCAAGCTCTCAGGAGGAGTGACACTTTAAACTGTGATTGCCCTTCCGAGTGCATGCAGGCGATTAGGTGTCAACCTGAAGCGATGATTACCACTGGGTTGGTCCATGCCACCTCTGAAGGCAGACGCCACACTCCACTCCACCGCAGCACTACATTTAAAGCAGCAGTAATTTATCTTGGAATGTAAACTCCTGCCTTTTTTTTTTTCTGTTACCTAAACTGAAGAGCTTCACTTTGGAAAATGCAGTAAAAAACACTTTGTAAATTGTCCTGACGTTTATTGAGGATCATTTACCCGAGTTTTCCATACATGAAGATAAAGTATATAGACCTGGAGTCATGTCTGCTCTCTTCTCTAAGAGAGAAAATGTATAGTCTGATATCTTGAATTCTTAGCAGTGGACGGTGATCACATGCATTTTCATTGTAACCTATTTCATGCTTATAATGACTGAATAAAAAATATATATTTATATAGACATAGCCTTAGTCATCTATAACGATAGCATATATAATTAAACTGTTTGTAACCCTTAGTACATGACCACTCAACCCTTCTCTTTTGTCTTACTTTCGGCTAATTTTACTCTTTCTTTCAGTTACAAACATTCTTGTGTTGTTTCTACAGGGATGTTGGGCGAGGAGAGCTGGCCTCCCATCTCCACGTTTTATGATTTCCTGGCTGTAATGGACAAGAACGACCCCAGTTCGGCTCGACAGCAACAGCCGACTCGGGAAATGGAAGACAGAGAGGTTGCCGGACATGGTGTGGCAGCAGAAGAACGGACTGATGGCTCCAACAGGTCACCTTCTCCTGAGCCATCACCAAACCCACACAATGAACTTTGACACATGGTCGAGACACCAAATACCAAATACAATATGAATGTGTTTTCCGGAACACACTGTATCCAATTGTGGTGAGACTGAAAATGGAACAGAAAGGAGTATTGGTTCCCTTTTGTCTTATAATGGGATTGCTTTATCATGCAGTTTGCGATGGACCAAAGAGACTACATTTTGGCACTACCCTGCAGCTGGTAAAGCAGACCACAGCAGGTACAGACCATGACAGAGAGGCAGGGTAGCATCAAGGTGGTTGCAGATTTTTCCAAATAAGGTATTTGAAATGTATACACACACTCAGGGAAAGGGTGCTTTAGCCAAATGTAATGTATAAACAGACTGTATTGACTAAAGTATTCTTGGAACTATAATGTATACATTTTTAACCTGGCTTTAAAAATCTCTGCAACAAAAAGCAGCTAATACCCAATAGCTAATAAAGTGCTGTCGATCTGGTGTGGCGGTAAGACTGTGATTATACAGGCTTACATCACAGAATAATCACTTGAATGTGTTTATGAGCTTTGTAATGGCAGTGCTTTATGGAAAACCTCTCAGAAACAATCTCTATCAAGTCAGCTGTTTCTCTTCAGTGAGTCTTTTTCAGTTAATGACTCTTTGTGTTAAATTGTTAACATCGAAGTACTGATTCTGGTGCCAATCTGTCACGGTGTGAGCTTTTAACAAAATCTGTTACACTGATGTCACATCTGCTGGCTGTTTATGGAATCACTGAAAGCATGAAAATTGGTGTGATGTTTAGTATAGGCATGCTATAACTTTAGTTACTGGAATTGTCTTATGAATTGACGTTATTTTTTTCCATTAGCCTACCTCCTGTCCTGTAATGATCCTCAGCCATTATGGGATTGCGGTGTATTTTTTCCCGGCAGTTAAGGTGCAAAACTTAAAGAGCTGGTTGTTGGCTGAATTGAATTTGTTCTACTGAGTATTTCAGATGGGATTTTGGGAAGCTTTCCTTGTTTGAATGGTTAAATGTCCCTAAACCAGGCCATTGGATTGTCACATATAAGGGATTTTCTATGAGCTAATCTGCATAATATTGTCATCCTAAAGGTTCACTGTGGAATCTTTACAGAATTATAAAGTGGCGCAATGTAAAGTATGAATCAATAGTCTTGTCTCCTTCTCCAAAGTGTGTCTGCAGGCAAATCTTATTTATTCCAGACATACATAACAGTACATTTATATTGCAAGTGACTTTATCTCTAACATGAACATAACTTTCCTTGCAAATTAATCTCATAATAAAAAAACTTGAGATTTAAGACTTTGATGCATTTTGTTCGCACCATAGTACTTTAGTGCTGATCTTGTTAATCAGGATCAAAATCAAATTGGCACATGATTAAATGTCAAAGCCAGCAAACAACTCGCACTTACTCAACGTCAGGAACTTTACAGTCTGTTTGGCTTTTCAGGGGATTTAAATTGTGAGGTGCTGCCAGTCCAAAACGTTATGCCAATGTTTGATTTGAAAAATGTCTCCCCAGAGATCTAGGCTTCAAACTTTTCTAATCTCAAGTTGTGTCAGCTTCATTATGTATGTGGCAGTGGCAGCAGTGAACTGGCTGAGTGAGATCACAGCTGCCTTGGAACGTTTTTGCAGGTAAAGCCATCAAACTAAGCCGTAAGAGGCCTGACGTAAAGGCTGTATTTGGATGTGGTTGTGAAGTTATTTTAGAACAAAGCTAAACAGTTGGACAATAAAGTGTTGACATGAAAAATGAGCTTTTTCTGTCTGTGAATGTCATCAGATATCAGATTTCATTACCCAGAATCACACTAGGGTTTTAAACAACACTGAGATGAGACACGGTTTTTACTGTAACACTATGTCACACATGTCTAAGAATAGTGTATCAGTGTATTATCTCTGGAAAAATTGCTTTGTCTACTGGCCTTACGCACATAGAAAGATGGAATAATTCTATTTGTTTCAGCCTGGAGTCAGCATAATCAATCATCAGGAGACGGTTTGTGCGTAGACCAATTATACAACTCGATTGTAGGGTAGCCACACACTCTTATGCTATGTGTGAGTGATGACTTTAGTCTACACAGGCCTTGTATTTTATTCAATTAGGGGCAGCACTGACACTAAGCACATTTACAGCTCTGTTTTTTTTTTTTTCATCTAGGCCTTGAATGACCAGCTTTGCGTAAATCCATTTTTGTTAAATTGTCTCTTTGCTTATACTATAGATACTTTTAACTGTTACATAACCCCCCTACCACAATTACCGATCTCAAATAACACCATTCAAGGCAACTCAGCACACAGGCAGGCCCAGGAAGAAGGAATCTGGCTTGATTACTTGAAACATAGACTTGTTGGGATAATAACATACAGATGTATGCTTAGAAGCAATAGTCCGTCTGATGGATATAACTGATTACATTGCTCTTTAATTCAGTCGCTCTTAAATCCAGTCAACTTCTCTCTGACTTTATTCTGTGTGAATGGAATCCGCAATTGTAATTATAAAAACCTTAACCGTCATTACACTAAAATTCCTTCTGGGAGTATTTTAATCTGCATTCCCACTAAGACACACTGGAGTTTACTGCTGGATACATTATTTTGTTTCTTGGGTCAATCTAGCCTACTCAAATCTGTCAAATTTTGTGGGAATAGCTGCAATACAGTCATCGGGATCTTGAGAGTATACTATGACTAATGTACTCTGGTGACATCATTTCTTATTTTCTTTCTCTTGCAGTCACTGACAATATTTGGTGAGAAAGTATTACCAAATAAACCGTCCCTTTCTATTTCCTGTTTCACAATCATTGGGGGAAAATGAGATATGGGAATTAAAGCTACCCAGAAGCTCAATTGGTCTTTGTTTTTTTTATTTTTTTTTTTTTGACTACAGCTCTAACAGACAGAACGTAGATATCAGAGAGAAGCTGTCGGGCAGATTTTATCTTGATATCTAAAATCTGTGCTGACACACACGCACACATGGCATTTGTTAGACACTCCAGTGGGTGCTAAAAGGTGCTTGTGTGGGTGCCAGCCAGGAGCATCAAATCCTGGAAGAATTGAAAAGGGGTTTATCCAAAGCTGTGCCGTATTTTATTCCCTTTCTCGCCACATTAACACTAAATTTCCTGACATTTACTCAACTATCCTCGCTATTGTGCTTCCCAGAATTGGGTTCAATAAAAAACACAACTTCCATTTAGGTCATTCGCAGACAATCACTCAACATTTCACTTTTGACTTTGTGCTTTTTAAGATCTGCTTTCTCTGCTCCAGTCCCTAAATTTTCTTTTCTATAGAACAAGGTGAAACAAAGACCAACAGGATGTGGCCATCCCTCGGTCATGACAACGGCACTGAGGCACAGTGCAGCAGGCTCGTTAGTGGTGGTAAAGAGAAACAACATTTACTATTAATAAAGGGGCATAGGGAGAGGTCATTTGGAGAGTGCGTAGGTGTGGTTGCCTGGGAGTGCAGCATGTAAGATGACCTATTAACTGAAGTCCCTACCTACTATCCCTGAAGGATTTGTCCCATAGAGTCTATAATGTACATGGACGTTTGACTTTTACCAGTTCTTTCAGGTTCCTCTCCTTCTCCCACCTCCTCTTTATTGTCCCTCTCTACTTCATTTACAGGGTATTTATAGGTCAATGGGAATGTTTTTTTAAACCGGTATATTAAGTTTGACAAAAAGGGGAAGGTAAACTCTGTTGTAAATCACTACGATAAGGTTTCAGGGCTTTTCAAATTCCAGACATTAATAGTGACTTTGATTTTGGCTAACACATTGCACATATACTAAACACTTGTTTAGTCATGAGGCTTTTTTAGAGAAAATGAAGTGTGTTTTCCCGTTTTCATTAGGCAAAATTGCAATCTGCATAAGAAAATAAAGAACTTGAAAAGTTCCATCTTTTCAGAGTGTGTTATTGGAAACTAAGTGTCGATGGGAGGAACAGAGGGCAGGTTTTTTTTCACACATCAAAAAAAGTTATTTGGAACAGTTTATCAGTAAATTCCTAAAATTACACACCTGTCCAGCATCAGCAGTGGCCATGAGCTGTCACAACAATCTGCATTTGGAGTGCAGTCATCTAATCAGAGCAGATGTTTCGAGTCTGGGGCTCTATAGTTCATCGTTGACTCAAATGAGTTCCCGTCATCAGTCTTCCAAATCTGTCTTTCACCACAGTCTAAGATCATGGTCCAAAACAAGCAGCGTGATGAATTGGCCTTGTCAAAAGCTGGTGTGTGTCCATAAGGTAAGATCCGAGAATCAGTTCATCAGTGTGTAAAAATTATAGGATTTTATTGTATTAACAGTTGACAGCTTTATCAAGTGACATACTATATATATGTTATATATTGTTACATTGTTTTCCAACAAAGGCAAATTGCTTGATGAATTTCCACTCGTGTGCTACGATTAAAGCAAGAAAAACAGAACCTCACATTTTGTAATATTTCTCTGCTTTGCCATATTATCTAACATGCAAAGGCCGCAAGTCATGCTGCTTGTTGTTGATACAGTGCCAGCAAAGTGGTATGGTGTTGCTACGGTAATGACCAAAACATTAGCATGTAATGAGATGCTTGAGGAGAAAACAGTGGGGATGGTTATATTACAGAATCACAGGCAGTAAAACCTTGGTGTAGACATCGGCTGGGTAGTAGCTGCAGGAGATTCACTTGTTTTGCTCATAAAGTTGTTTTGGCTCAGCTCTGTGTCTGGAAACTGTGAACTGTAGAAGTTACACCTTAAAGCCTCTAACCACACTCTACATCCCATTAATGCCATTTCATCCAATCACCAGAGGCTTTAGTGTTTCCCCAAACAACAACAGCAATGAGAAACCCAACAGGGAATTTTCTAAGTGACTTAATTTGATTTATTAATGAGGGCATCTCTCTAAACACCTTCTATGATTACAGTGTGCCATTACTGTACTGCCTCTGAAGTTTTGTTTTGCACTTTGAGCTATATTCTGGAACAGCAAAATGCTCTGCTCCCATTAAAGTGTTTTTGGTGGATCAATACTTATTCAACTCAGTCTGAAAATACAGTTTTTTATAAGATGTTTAGAATACTGATTTGATTTTACCTCTGCATCTGCGGATTTTCTAAAATGTACTTTGTCATCAGGAAAAAGAGAACCAGTAATCCAAGATGGAAAATCATTTATAAACGTTTGAGAATCAGACCAATTAAATTGATCCGCTAAGTACAAGTATTTTGACAGAATAGTGGAGGGAAACAGCGCCCCTTCTGGATATGCTTTGCCATTGCAGTGACGTCTTACGTTTAAACTTTAAGTCAAGCTTTCCCAGGTGCAACAGGTGCACTCTAATTACGGAAATTGCTAAGAAACCTTGACTGAAAAAATGCTAGTTAGCAATATGGATAGAATAAATTGAAAAGTTAAGAGCTGTGCAAAGCCTAATTAGCAGCATGTGGTGGGCCTGCAGTGTGGCTAACAGCAATTCAGGAAGTGGGGAGTTAAAATAACTCGGGTTGATATAGAACTGTGTGCAGCTGGTAAGTCACTATCTAGCATTTCTTAACTATATTGCTATAGCTGTAATTATCATGATATTGACAGAGTGTCGTGTTGGGCTGCTGTAAGTGTTAGGGTTGACCATGAATTATTTTTAAAAACATTGATTTCTTTATGTGAGGCTGCACGTTAGCTCACATTGCATATGCTTGTTTGAAAAATGTGATGATTTTGTTGAAGTCAGCCCTGTCAGAAGCCTTGTGCTGTTATGTGTGCACTATATGTTTGTTTTAAGTCAACTGCAGAGGCTGTTTTATGGTCTTGGTTTCAGTGTATACATACTATTATTATTATTATCTCTACTGTAGGAATAGCTCAGAGAAAACATCCTTTGTCTCCACATGTATGAAGTGGTAAACATCCTCCTGTCTTTTTTGCAGGAAGGTTTCTCTGCGTTTATGTTTGGATGAAAGTGTGTGTGAGGTGTGTTGCTCTATTCTAATCAGAACAGTGTGTGTGGTTATACCTGCGTGGAGAGACGTCACAGCTCTCACCTGTCCCACACTTTTCTTCTTAGTTTCATCAACCACTCTATTACGTATTACGTCTTGCCATAATTATATTTGCATGAATGGAGTCTGTTTTAGTGAAGATATTTTGAGTCAGTCACAGTTTTGTATTGAACCTAAATTGACCTAGGATGTTCTTCAGTCTAGGGTCAATAGGAAAGGTCAAATGATAAGCTGTGAGCTGGATCTCTAAAGAGCAATTTGGTTGTGGATGTAATGATGCCTATAGAGCACATGCATTAAACACTGAAAATATTTGTGCAAGATGAATGGAGAAATAAGGTAAAATGCTGTCTTTGTGCAGGTCTCGTCCAAGAATGATCCGGAACAGTGCTGTGGATCAAAGGGGTTTCTGCGTTCCACTTGTAATTGATCCTGGAGCAAGACTTAAGTGACACACCCCCATCGGGCTCAGAGCAGTAGTGATGCAGTTGTCACGGTAAAGAGGAGCAGCACAGTAGCATGCTCACACACTCCAAAGCCTACTTTCTACTAATTTTCTGCCCAGCATCAACAAAAAAACAAATTTACCAATTTTGCACTGATGTGTCTGGACAGAGTGTGCCCTCCAAAACCAGACGACAAAATGTCAAACATGGAAAAGAAACTACAGCAAACATGCCAAAGATGCACATTTTTAAAGCCATAAACTATTACTCAACAAAAGGAAGTTATCAACCTTATGCTTGCACTTTGTACCATTTGAGTAAAGATCCAGAACCAGCTGATGCTGGTCGTTTTGGCGCTTTAGGCCGGTTTGTGGCCTTTAGGCTAAAAAGATTTGATAGTAGCCTAAGTGGTAAATAAATGGGGATGAAAACTAATGGTACTGGGTAGTAATGGAGCAAGTGAATGTTAATTTGTGGCTTTTCCTGTTTAAGAGGAGAGGACATTTATCAGTGTCTGTGAAAGACATCACTATATCAGCAATCAACCCTTTAATTCCACTTAAGTTGAAAAATGGATAATGGATTCACAGACCACGATCTATTACAGCAAAGTTAAAGCCCTCACCAAAGTATCCTTAAGTTAAGGGAATGTTAACAGTTCAGAACTAATAAGAGGTCTGTGGCAGCAACATAGGCTCTCAGCCTCAGGAGAGCTTCAGTGGGTCCTGACATAAGTCTTTTACCCACTCTGTCTACGTGAGCCAAATCACACTAAATATGGGACAATATCCAGATTGTTTAGATCCTGCAATTATTTTTCATTAGAAGCACATCAGGTGCACAAAAACACCAATTATTAAGGTTCTGGGCTCACACACGAACTTCCCCAGCGCTCGGCCACACCTGAAGCACAGAAAACTTGAGTGCTCTAGTGCTGTGAGGACAATTCTGATTCATATGTAACACCACCAAAATTAGCAACATGTCATTTGTATTGTAGGTTGCCTTGAGCATCACGCATTCATGAGTTGTTCTTTTCTTTGCACCTTGTTTTGGTCCCATAGCACTCAAGCGGTGTCCTGTATCTAAAGCCAGCCATGGATGCATGCATATGTAACTTTTATGTTTTTCTAAAATATACTCTGCATCATTGGGTGAGGAGTTCACAGGTTAAATAAGATGTTTGATTCTGTGAAAACCTGAGAGCCATTGTCATAATATTTTAAACTAGAAGACTGTTTTATCAATGGGAAGATTTAGCATAAAACTAATTAGTTAGATGCACTCTTCCATGGAGTTTATTGATCTGTTTTATTGAATACTGAATGTTCGCTTTGTTAAAACTATTGTGGCCAAGTTCCACTTCACCTTTTTAAATGAAGCCCTGCAGCTGCTACTGAATTCTAGGAACAACATGCTGTAACCTGAGTCAGTATTTGTTGAGTGCTTTTAAGGAACCAAGGTAGTGCCCTCAAGTCAGTCTTATTACTTTATAGTTGTGGCCCTATTAGCTCGAGCTGCCAAGCGTCTCAGAGAATAAACAAAAGGCTTAAAACAGTCTTGGTTGGTTGAGTGATTACGAGCCATGGTTCACTTAAACTTAGAGGAAGTAGAGAAAGAACATGGCGCGGGGGGGTGAAATCAACCTCTAGATAATGTGCAAAGGGAAACAAACTTGTAAGTTAATCTTTAGAAAAAATGAGAACAATAATAATGGATTAGATTTATATTGCTTTTCTCCCAAGAGACCAAGGGATTCAAAGCACTTGCAGGCCATCCATCCTCCACTGGTGGGTTAGGTGTCTTGCCCAAGGACACAACAACAGTATGAACTGGGATTCGAACCTTCCGGTTATAGGACGACTGCTCTATCATTGAAATTAAATGAAATGAAAGAAATGATAGCAAAACTAAAACTGTACATTGGCTTCTGTTCTGTTTTTAGTTGCTCTTTTTCTGTTTCTGTGTGTTTTCTCTGGAGCACTGGCAGGACCACCCTGGTGATTTTTGAACAGAACACTCTTGCATACTTCTCTATTAAAAATAATTTAAAAAATGGCAAAAAAGGACTGTCAACTGTGACTGGTTTATTTTTAATGTCTAGGCTTACAATGAATGTCTTAACCTTGAGATCAGCAGGCTCTTGTTTCAGATCACAACAGACTAAAATTATACTGGGCTCTGGGTGCCAGTTTGCTCAAACTGAGGCCAGATGTGTAATCTCTGCAGGTCCCCTGACAAAGCTTCAAGAATCCAAAACAAGTCTGTTGTGATCTGAATTGGATTGGATCTCAAGGTTAAGACGTCCAACACTTCCGGGGGACTGTGTAATGCATCAAGAGCCTCCTCAACCTTGCATTCATCATTCTTATTTTTATATTATGTCTACTGGTGGACAGGCCTTCGTGTCCTTCACTTTATTGATCTCTTTGAAGACAGTGCCAGAAATGCTTTTTGTTTTGATGTTGTAGACTTAGAACCGCGACTGACCAGCTCACACAAACTGCACAATCAATGCACTGGTCTCTGTGTAATCGGATTTTAAAAGATCTCTGCTCCAAAGCCAATGAATTCTGACTCGGATCTTAGCAGCAGTGAAAGCTCTGTGTGGTTGTGTTTTCGGTCCGTGACGAGCAGAGCGTGGGAACATTACAGGCCTGCCACAGTATTATCGCAGGGATTATCTATGAAGCATTCCCTGTTTTCTTTTCAGTCAGAGATCCAAAGGATAAGCAAATAAGATGTGTGTTTACTTATCGTCCTACATGTTTACTGATCCATAGAGGAACTGAAAACATCTGTTGGTCAATAAGATACTTTTGCCTCCCTGGAATTCTTTTCACTTTCCAGAAACATTGCTGCAAGTTGAGGCCTTCTTATATATTAAAATACTCAAACGTTGATGTCTCTTTACTGTGGTGTCAGCTTTTATGCGAGTAGTTTATCCACACCCTGAGCTCTCTTGCATTTGTGGCTTTACGTCAGTGAAGACTTAAGACACACCCTGTAAACTGTATGAAAGAATTCCTTCTCTATTTTTCTGAATGCACTGTTTCAATGCATTTTAAGTAAGGTATTACTTAAGGTAAAGTAAGTAAGGATTGAACAGCGTCCACTGTCAGATCTGATGTGATTTTTATTTATTTATTAGCTAGGCTATTGATTTTTAAAGCGTCATTCTGCCCGTTTCTGTAATCTCTCCTGCTGCTGGTGTTCTTATCAAATGTGTAAGCTGGCCCTGCAGGCTGCTGCTGAGGTTTAGGCATGTCCGGGCAGGTCGCTCATACTACTCATGGTAAAACCTGGTTTTATTTATTTTATTTATTTTGTCAAAAGCTTGTGAAAGAGCCTGTGTAAGTTCCATGTGGCAGCAGGAGAGAAAACAGTTGTCGACTTTGGCCTACAGCTTTTTCAGTTTTTATTTTATGCACAAAAAAATATTGTATTCTTTCGTTTTGTTGACTGAAAATAAACTTAAAGGATTTGCTCTGCAGTGTAAGAAAACTAAAATCCAGTTTTGTGAAGCATGCATTAATTCAGCTTACAACTTACTTGGTAGGAACCGTTTTGAAGGAAGCTCAGTAAAAGAAACTGTAAGAGTGATGTATGTAATGTGCAAGTATGTATATAGATCTACTCATTAATATAGAGACATAGTTTCCATGTTGTGAAAGCCACAATAATGACTCAAGTTTCGGGCTTCTAGTCTTAGTGAGTCTTAGAGTTTAGTGAGCTCACACAAACGTACAAAAATCCAGATTGTTCTTATTCAAATATATGTTTTCTCTGACTCAGTCTTAGTGGAGCTGATTAGTAATACACACCTGGACAAAATTGTTGGTACCCTTCGGTCAATGAAAGATAAACTCACAATGGTCACAGAAAAAACTTTATTCTGACAAAAGTAATAATAAATTAAAATTCTATGAATGTTAACCAATGAAAGTCAGACATTGCTTTTCAACCATGCTTCAACGGAATTATTTTAAAAAATAAACTCATGGAACAGGCCTGACAAAATTGATGGTACCCCTAGAAAAGACTGTAAATAATGTGACCAAATGGACATGTTAATTCAAGGTGTGTGCACCAATTAGCATCACAGGTGTGTACAATTGTAATCAGTCAGTGGGCCTATTTATAGGGCTTCAGGTAGTCACTGTGTTGTCTGGTGACATGGTGAGTACCACACTCAACATGGACCAGAGGAAGCGAAGGAAAGAGTTGTCGCAGGAGAATAGAAAGAAAATTATAGACAAGCATGATAAAGGTAAAGGCTATAAGACCATCTCCAAGCAGCTAGATGTTCCTGTGACTACAGTTGCACATATTATTCAGAAATTTAAGATCCATGGGACTGTAGCAACCTCCTGGACGTGGCCAGGAGGAAAATTGATGACAATCAAAGAGCCGGATAATCCGAATGGTAACAAAAGACCCCAGAAAGACTTCTAAAGAGATCCAAGGTGAACTCCATGCTCAAGGAACATCAGTGTCAGATCGCACCATCCGTCGTTGTTTGAGCCAAAGTGGACTACATGGGAGACAACCAAGGACACCATTGTTGAAAACAAATCATAAAAAAGCTAGACTGGAATATATGCCAAACTACAGGTTGACAAGCCACAAAGCTCCTATGGACAGATGAGACAAAAATGGAACTTTTTGCCAAGGCACATCAGCTCTATGTTCACAGATGGAAAAATGAAGCATATCAAGAAAAGAACACTGTCCCTACTGTCAAACATGGAGGAGGCTCTGTTATGTTCTGGGGCTGCTTTGCTGCATCTGGCACAGGGTGTCTTGTATCTGTGCAGGGTACAATGAAATCTGAAGACTATCAAGGGATTCTAGAGAGAAATGTGCTGGCCAGTGTCAGACAGCTTGGTCTCAGTCGCAGGTCATGGGTCTTCCAACAGGACAATGACTCAAAACACACAGCTAAAAACACCCAAGAATGGTTAAGAAAAACATTGGACTATTCTAAAGTGGCCTTCTATGAGCCCTGACCTCAATTCTATTGAGCATCTTTGGAAGGAGCTGAAACATGCCGTCTGGAAAAGACACCCTTCAAATCGGAAACAACTGGAGCAGTTTGCTCATGAGGAGTGGGCCAAAATACCTGCTGAGAGGTGCAGAAGTCTCATTGACAGTTACAGGAATCGTCTGATTGCAGTGATAGCCTCAAAAGGTTGTGCAACAAAATATTAAGTACCAACAATTTTGTCTAGGCCTGTTCCATGAGTTTATTTTTTAAAATAATTCCGTTGAAGCATGGTTGAAAAGCAATGTCTGACTTTCATTGGTTAAAATTCATAGAATTTTTATTTATTCTGACAAAAGTAATAATAAAGTTTTTTCTATGACCATTGTGAGTTTTTCTTTCATTGACCGAAGGGTACCAACAATTTTGTCCACGTGTGTAAAAGGAAATACCCCAAGAAAAGGGAGAAATGCCAGATTTATTTATTGCAAGGTTTTTGATCCAGCCCACAGCAGTTGTTTGATACAGTAACACTTAAGTGGCCCCTGCCATCAGAAAATGATGATCTAAGCATTGTATATGTATTGTAATAGATGCATGTTGGCATTCAAGTGGAATTACGTAATCATCTGAAAACTATATGTGAGTGTGAGTGACAGATATGGATAGGCATTGGTGAGTGTGGTTAGCATTGTGACAGTTCAGTAAGTGAAACTTGATTTGTTCAGACCTGTTCAGTACACAGTAAGAAAAGGAAGTAGACAAAGGAAGACCTTTTCTCTGAAGTGGCAAACACAAATGTACTATCTACAAATTTTTCTTATCAGTCTTGTTAAGCTTCCTGCATGCATGTGTTTCCAAACACTGTTTTTGGGCTTGTTACCAGAATTTAATTGCACAGATTTGTCGGAGCTTCCAAAGACATGCCCAGGCTCCCTGTGAGCATTCCAGTTTATCCCAAAGGTGTTGGTTGTGCTTGAGGCCAGCCCGGGTCAGAGCAATTTCATGCTAGATGTTTCTAGAAAAAAGTGGTCATGGAAACAGGACAATACTTTTACCAACCTGTCCACATAGTCTCTATTGTACAGCAAAGAGTCTAAAGGGGTCTACTACAGTGGGCATGGAAGATGAAAATACCCACAATGTCTTTTGTCTGTCAGCTGATGACTTATTGTTTTAGCTGCGGAAGATGTGAGAGGCGCCCTAAGAGCACCACCTAAACCGCTGACTTCTCACCCCATCAACTTTGAGACTCAAATGCTCGCTGTCACTTTACCCCAGTGCACTCTGGTTCTGCTGCTATTGTCATAAAGACGTGTTTGTTTGTTTTCTTTGTGTATCAGGAGGCGTTAGACAACCACAATAGATAACATTCCTTCTAAGGCAGAGTGCACTAAAGCCTTCTAAAGAAATGCAATCAACATTTGTAGCACATAGATTAATCTCATCATGTTATCATATACAACAGTAACATTGAGCTTAAGTAGTTTTTATTTTATCATGTTGTACAACTTTGTACTTTGTCAAAACATTCTGAATTTGCAGATAAGGCTTAGAACTTTCCTTTGGCATAGTATAAATATTTCTACTTGAGTCTTTAGGCTCCAATAAGAAACACAATATATAAAAAAAGACTTGCATGATAATAAACATCTTTCCTTTCCCCCTTTGGCCTAATATTATGTCACATGACCAGCCAATCCTTGGCGTACAACACTTTCCGGGAGCCCTCAGTGGGATTTAAGATATGTCCAGTGCACTTAAAATAGTTTTTCATTGGCAGTGCAAAAACTAAAGGAGTATTTTGCAGTGTGTATTGTGTAAAAAAAGTTGACATCTGAAACGTTTTCTGCACTTCTAGTTTTGTGACTGACACCATTTCTCTTTCCTTCCAGCATACCAACATGTGCGCGTGGGCTGATTGTGACCAGGGTTTCCTAGTGTGGTTTTCTCAGTATAAACATTTGACATTGCCTTGGAAACGGGGGAATTATCTCATGGGTCGCCTCGCACAGTTTGTCAATGTCAAGTTTGAGCAGTGGCAAAAATATCAACGAGCCTGCTTTATTACAAACCATTAACTTAGACAAGTTTTATGTTTAGTCGAGTTTGACTTGATTGAGTTTTGGAGAATGAATCTAACAGATGTGTCGTTTGGTTTCCAAAAGCTGTAAAAAGTCTGTCTATATTTAGCTGTACTTTGTTTTTATAAAGATTTATGTGAGTAATAGTGGACATTCTGGACTTAGGCAATCCTTGGTGTGTTTTCTCTGCAACCGTTTGACCAAAGGGGAAATCCTTGTTCAGTCGGTGAAGCTGTTGGCTTCTTTTGTAAATGAGGCGTGTGGTAAATATAGATGTAAGCAGGAGAGGACAAGAGGTTCTGCGGTTTGCAGAGGAAGTGGTTTGTACTGACTTGGTGAAAAGCTCCGAGACGTACGTCGGTCTGTCTGCTAGCGGTCCTCTCTCTCAGTCAAAGCCATCTTCTGTCTGACTCATGCAGTCGAGTGCATTTCATAACCAGCACTTAAGCCAAGTGTCAACAAGTGGACACTATTTGGTTTACTGGTTCCCCAGTCTGCAAAATTCTTCATAAAACCCATAAAGGCTATTTCCAATTTTCTGACCACTACACTAATTTCCACCACAGCTATAATTTCTAAAACTCTTGACATGGAAAGAAATCATTGTAATTGTTTAGTTGAATAAGGCATGTGTATAGAAAAAGACTGACATTTCCGAATCTAATAGCAGGCCACTTCATCAGTGTCTTTAGTTATAAATTCATTTGGGCCACAAACATGGGGAAAAGAAAGCCAGAGAGAAAGTCCAGCGCTGAGCCAGGGACATTTTCACAGAACGTAAATTGACCTTGAACATTTGGACTCCTCAACCTATTTATAAACATCCCAAAAGTCAAACAGAGTGTGAACTACTGTTTAAATGACCATATGTGGGAAAACTTTATGTCCCCAAAATTCCTACATAAGAGCTCAAGCACATACAACTAGAGGGTGTTCCAAAGTTGAAATGAAATGGCTTTTAAGACTGAAGTTAACCTCCTGCATCGTCTGATAACCCATGATTCCTCAAAGGAGAGCATGTTTATCTGTTTACTCCAAAGAGAAAACCTCGTTCACCACGCAAATCTCGACTTCACATAATATTTACTTTCCCACCGAGAGAGGAAAGTCAGAAAGTCCTCCCTCTTCACATGGTTGCTATTGCCGCAGCAGGAGCTCGGCGATGAAACCTGCCCACTGATTGCTACCAGCACCGTGGATTCAAACCAAGCCTCCAGCTACAAGTCACGTCCGAGTTATCTCATTTCCAGGCAGCGTGTCTTTGCTGCTCCCTAGCACCGTTTTTTATGACTCATTTAAGCTTTTATGGACAGGGACACACAAAACAGATGTTTCATGTCACAAATAAGCATGCAAATGTATCTCCTTTATTGCTGCAAGAACATTGTTTTATGATGGAAGACAGCACAGACTCATTATGTTGGCCCGAAAACCATCCTGCAATCACTGCATCTATAAAGTGGTTTATAAGGAAAACCATGACATTCTAGTTTGCTAACCACTTGTTATTTTTAGTGGCTCCTACTAATGATCTTGTGAAGAAGTACAGGGAGGCATTACGGTTTCAAATATCTGTACCGTGTGTCTGGATGTGATTTTTAGACAAATGAAGGCCTTTTTAAAAGCTATTACCAGAAGAATGTGCTCTCATTATGGAGATAGAGTGTTAATTTTCAAATGGAAATCTGGGCTCAGGGAAAAGGATGATGGCGAAATAAAAGCCATGCAGTCAATTCTCCGAGTGCAGTACGTTGTTTTGCTTTTTGAACCGCAATTTGCTTCGAGTTTCATAAATTGCAATTTGCACCACAACCTGGTGTACGAAGGTTTAGGAGGTGCACATTAGAGCACACACAAGCCTCTTCCTTCCTCTGACCTCAACAAAACTCCTGAGGTGATCCAGTTAAAGCAGCGGCCTTAATTACTCACCAAATCAATTAGAAGAAATAAGCCAATTAGAGCCACCGTGTTCCTGATGTCTGCTCAGTAGTCCTCTCTTAATTGTTTATCAGTGGGACATTAATTGACAGAAAACAGACGGGGCATTGAGTGAATTATGAGTGATGTTTTGGCAAAATGGTATTTTTACTTTGAGTCAGTTTTCAGCAGAGACACTAAACAGTAAAAGGTCAGACTGGATCTTCAGCCAGTACCGTTTAATAACAAGAAATGCAATCTAATTCTGAATATGTTTTTGATGCCATATTAGGTAGATTTCTTGTCTGCATTTGAGAGAGTTGGATATTTGGTCCAAATATCTTCTCTATATATAGACTTGTGAGATTTCCCAAGAGTGAAATTTTGAATGTGCATGTTTCAGAATAAATCAAAATGGAAAACAGCAAAATAACCCCATTAACTTTTCTGACAAAAAATAAATAAATATTTGGATGTATATCCCCTTTTTAGATGAAGGCAGGTGCAGCTCAAACACTATTTCAAACCACAGCCACTCATGTCAACATTACCTGCTCCAGATATAATTCTTCTAATGTGAAACAAACAAACACTATTAAGAGTTTCATTTGGCACAATATGCCACAGTTTGGCACCACCTGTTTTTGTTTGCTCTCCGTTTGGTCTATGTTTGGAGTAAATGGCTTAGATGTGCTTAGATCCTCGCTTATCAATTTGATGTGCTGCTTTGCCATATAAGGCTTGTGTACTGTATCATGCTGTTTGTTTGTGAAAAGTGTGACAAGGGCTTAACAGGTTAAATCCAACTAAAACCTGTTTGAATCAAATGACCACAAGTTACAACTTAGTATTGCATCAGATCATTTAACCTTATTATATTATATTATAAATGTGTCTATATATATTAGGACCTCCCTAGAACAATGTTTATAGTGGTTTATCACATTAAACTTATGCAAATAGGCTGTGTGCATCCACTCATGTTTTACTAGCCTCCCACTGTAGCAGCTGATGATGTTTCCAGACTCTTAGCTTATTATTGGAGGATGACGGATGTAGAGAAAGCTGAAGGCAGAGAAGAATTAATTTGGCGACCAGGCTGAGACGAGACATTTCATCTCTTTTAGTCCTGTGTGGTAATTTTTGGGAAATAAAATGATCCCACATTAAGAGGAGGGAGGATACAGACGTAAAAAGAAAAATACTTGAAAATGACAAAGTGGAATGTATAAATGTAACTCGAGAAAGAGCTGACATTTACCGTTTATCAGTTAGGTTTATCTTGTCAGGATGTGAAAGTTTAGGCGTTTAATGTGACACCTTCAACAGGAAATATCACTGAAGAGAAAAAAATAAAAACAACTTCGACATCTGTAGTGCATTGGGTCTTGTTGTGCAGGCGTTCAGTGCGGGGCAAGTGTCTCACTAAAGCAAGTCAGACAGAATATATGGTAGATGAGATGTTTATTTACACGTTATTCCGCACGCAGGTGCTTGTCAAATTCATTTACAGTACCTTCCAATCACAGAGTACAAGAGAACAGGTAGCATTCAGATTACATTTGTCAGTGCATTTCTTAGCTGTCTGTGGCACATACACAATGAAAGTACAAAATCTGCACGCTTAAACCAACAGGAAGCAGTATTTTTAATATGGTTTGTGTTTTTCTAATCTTTTATATGTGCTGAGTAATTTACGAACACAAAACTGCAGCTTCTTTCGGCCTGTATGAGTTGGATTAATAAGAGAAGCACATTTTACCTGATAAACAGCTTCTCAATAGTTTACACTTACGACGATAATGACGATAATGTACAGTATAGAGCTTCACTGATAAGCATCTTTTGAAAAACGAAAAAAGGCAGCACATGGCACGTTAGTCAGAAACAAGTTCCGCAAGTTCTGTTCAAGCATAAAGTGACGGGACACAGACTTCTTCTGTATTGTGTTCCTTTTTATAAGGCTGTGTTTAGCCAGACTATCATATTTTGCTTTGTAAATGATAAGAGGTAGCAATTGTTTTTATGAAGTACCACCAATGCTTTACAATTTTTAACCACAATATACCAAGCTTTTATTATAACATTGTCTGAAAGTTTAGACCATTTGAAATGTTTCTACCAGTTTAACCTACTTTGTTTCCTCAGCAAAGCTTTCTGGATCTTGTTTGTCAAATAATGATGCCTTTTTCTTGACCATTGACCTTTCCAGTTGGAATCTATTGTCAGCGCCAGGGGAAAAGGTCAGAGGGGATAAGAAACCTTCACTTGTGGACTAGTTACTCTGCAGGCGTATCTGGTTTCAGTGCTTAGTTCATATGCAAATTGATATTACGAAAAATGAAGCGTGGCTTATTTTCTGGTTATTTGTCATTGTTAATGCCTCAATAGTGCATATCCTTTTTGTTTCAGACTCAAAAACTCAGTAGTTGATGAGCAGGAGCCAAAACCAGCCATCTGCAAACCTTCCTTGTTTGTTCTGGCTGTATGTTTAATCCCTTTTCTCTCCAAATTAGAGGTACATTTTTTTACCTCCAAAAAGTCCCATTTAGAGTGGCACAAGGATATTGAGCTTTTATAATACAAAGCTATTACTGTGCATTAACATGCATTTACTTGTTGAAATGCTAGAGATAAATAGAAAAACCAAAATTCAGCCAGAATCAGATTCAGAATACAGAGGCAGGGGTCTTTCAGACCAATTCAAATTCCTGACAGCCACACAAAGTGCTGCACTGACTGCACTGATCCAATCCTCAAGCTCACGAGAAGTACCAATAAATAAGAATGTAGAGTCATATACTGCTCTGGTCATAGAGGTCCCACAGTCTGTGTCGTATAGTTTTCGGAGTAATGCGAAGGCAGTTCCTGTTGAGCGACAGAGTTCTTTTTAGCCACAGACAGTTTTAATTGTGATCCTCTGGACTTTCCCAGACGCACCCTGCACATCGCAGCCCAACAGAAGTGCAGCACACTGGGAGATAGCAGGATGAACACCCACGGGTCAAAGATGGAGTTCCAGGAGATTAAGCGCAGGGCGATCAGGGCAAAATCTTTTTGATAAACCTGGATCTAAGGAGACAAGAGACAACAGACATAAATATTTGTTTAATTTGTTGAGTAATCCTGCTGTTAACAATGTCTAGTGCATGTGCCAGACATCCTAGCTAACATCCTGGTTGTAAAGCCACTACCACAGCAGTTAAAGTGATACTGCAGTGTGTCATGTAGAGCGTAGTGATGACACCAGCCTTGAACAGAGCAGATGGACAGAAAGTGTTTTTGTTAACAAGGGTTTACTTTGTGAATTAGAACATTTAGTTTGCAACCTGGCAACACAAAGAGTCGTCCAGACACAGGAAATGTGCAAGGGACACGATGATGCTTTAAGGGTAGAGGATATTTGAATTAGCCTCAGCATCACTCTGTTGGTTTTTCAAATTAAAGCAAGTTATGTGCATGTGGCTGTGGAGTGATTGTAGAGTGATGAGAAGAGTTCCTACAGGCCAACTTCATGATTTAAATTACATCAGTGTTAAACCTTTTTAATGAATAATAGAGGAACCATAGCAAGGACACTTTGAACTTTGTCACCTTGTAAATTAACACAATACAGTTTTTATTTGCACAACCTGGGAGTGGGTATTAAAGGAATGTGGGCCTTGGGAGTACAAATACAATCCCGGGAAGTTATGACTAGTTTACAGCATTAAAAAACCTGCTTCTGAGTCCCCTTTGGGATCCAAACAGAACAATGCATTGTTAAATTTAAGTGCCCTTAAACAAATCCATTTACTTTTACAAGTCTGTTTGTTTGTTTTCTTATCTTCCTCTTCTATTGTTCACTTTGTGTTTTGGATGTTTTAAAAATGACCTTTGGTAATATGACTCTCACTTTAGGGGACATCAATGGTTTATCAACAAGAAAAGCCAATTTTCTTAGACAGTGATCATTTTATCTATACTATACTTTTTATTTTTTTTTAAATATATATATATTTTTTTATTTAAATTCCACTTAAAACCAGTAACTTTCCGATCCGTGTGCGTTAGAGAAGACACAGCGGGGATTGTATCGTGTGAAGGCTGAGTCAACATTTTAACCCCCAACAGGAAGTGGAATAAAAACACTAATGTGAAAAGTCTGTGGTGGTAAGAGAAGGGAAAAAAACATTCTTATATGGGGCTTTCAAGTTTTAAATATTGTCCATTTTAAACATGTATTAGTAGTCTATTTGAATGCTTTATTTCACACTTGTATTTTGATTCAAATTTTCACTGGTTGTTGTTAAAGTGGGTCTCAGGTTTTGATTTATTACCAGAATCCCCACAAATGTTACTGGACTGTTGCACTAACTTATTTAATGATTGTCTGTCTCTGATATCGTCGTGCCAAAAGGAGTTACTTTTTGGCCTTTAAAATTTTTTATTGAATTGTAGTAATGTAGGACCTGGAGGCAGACGCATATAGAAATCGACACACAAATGCAGAAAAATGCAATCTGATCTTGCTGTGTGTGTGTCCGTGTGCCTTCCAGACCTCAGGGCGTAGTATCAGATTGCTATCTGGACACTCACAAGTGTTTATATAAAGGGCTCAATAAATTATGCATTTACACTTTTGTGGATGTTTTACTGTAAGTGTCAGTAGGTCTTTAAAATGTTAATACCGCCTTCCACCCCACCCCCATTAAAGAAGAGGAAGAAATAAATGAAAGTCTAAATGAATTCTTCTCAGTGTAATCACTTCCTATTGTATGTGCTATGAGTGATGTACAGCAAAAGGTTTCCTACATCCTCATGCAGAGCTCCAGTTGGTTAATTTGGCAATTCAAGAAAATGTATGGGGGGGAGGGCAATTACTATTAAAACATTTTCATTAGGATTTGGAGCTCATTATAATCAATAGTCACAGTGTCGCTCTAAAAATGCATTTCTGTGTTCACTGAGCTTTACTATTAATATATTTTTAAAGCCCTATTTCCTCATAATAATAAACAAATTCAAATTGGCCTAACTATACAGACTGGACACGTTGACGTAGACAAAATGTTTTGTCTTTATAAGGACGATGAGGTAGAACTGGGTAGTTGACCTAAAACTGCATTTCAAGCCACACCTGTGTGCACAATGGTCCTTTAGTCAATTAATGGTACAGTAAAAGATATTATTAATGTTCCATTTCAACCTGTGTTGTGTTTGAGTTGGACATTCTAATTCTCTTAGTCCATCAAATAACCAGACACACTCGCTAAATAAACTGATACAACTCCAGAAATGATGTCTGTAATGATCATGTGACTGTCTGTTAGCACTTATCAGATCATTCATTGAAAGTGAACAGGATGCAACTGCACACACCATCCAAATGTCATTTGAGTTGCAATCTAATAAGCACTGATAATTATTATGCTGTTAATATTCCGTATATTAAAATCATTTATTATCGCAGCTTGTGTTCTAGATACTGCTTATCTTTTTTTTTTCTCCACAAAAACTGCTTCTTGGATAACATTTGGATTGTGGTTTCTCAAATCTCTTATTCTCCATCAGGGTTCTGGGTTTGACCGCTCATTGACACAATAAAAATGTGTAAGAAGCAAACTTTTGACATGCAATTAAGTTTATTTATGATCAATGTTGAACCCAAAAACCACTGCATGTAACTGCACATATTAGATGACTCGCTGCAATAACATGGTATGTGGTCTAAATACTGAAAGGAACTGCATGTAAATTGATGTGTTTGTCTGTGATCTTACCACCATGGGCAGAGTGCAGATGATGAAGATGATGGTCATGACGACCAGCAGGATGAGGTGCTCCACCTCCTCGGCTATGGACATGTGCCTGCGCTCACTTTTGGATCTAGTGTGGACCATAGCAGCGCCGCTCTTCCTGCGCCGCTGGTACATCCTGAACAGCTGGTACACCACGAATAAATTGCATGCCACAATGGCCAGTACCAACACGAGCAGCACTGTGGCGTACAGGTTGACAAAGGCCCGGTTTTTTACATTGTCTGGTTTAATTTCAATAAAGCACCATGTGCCAGGACAGTACTGTATATATTTACCAAATCCAGCAAAGGGAAGGAGGCAAAATAAAATAATTAACAAAAAGATAGTGGGAATTGTGATGTAGGCACACTTTTTAGTGACGTATCGACTGTAAAGAAAGGGGTATCCGATGGCCAGGCACCTCTCCAGTGCCATGGTGAAGAGGAGAAACGGTGTAGCCAGGCTGAAGAATGTCATACTAAAGCCGAAGTATGAGCACACCAGGCCAGAGTCCTTTAACATGGCCACTAAGGTAGTGTTTTGGTAATATGACAACTGCACCAGCGGGCTGGTCAGACAGGTACCAGTCAGGTCTGTAACCACAAGCACTGTGATCAGCAGATGAAAGAGTGCTCCTCGTCGATTGCCCTCATTCTTGTTTTCTCTGCATCGTCGGATCTCCAGTATCGCCAGAGCTGCCACATTGCCAAACAACCCTGCTCCAAACATAATAGCACTGGTGAGTGGGCCTGTGCTGGAGTTGTTGGGTTGGATGTACTCGTACTCGCAGCAGTTTTTCATTATGGCTGCAGAGTGAGTGGGTTTTTATTATTTTTAAAGTATGTCCCAGCTTCTTTTATTGCGGTCTAAAGGGTTTTCTTACGTAGATGTCTGCTACCATCCTGCACAAAAATAAGCAGAATGAGAAACTTAAACAGTGGAAAAATGAACAGCTGCTCTTTTAGCTGTTTTTACAGTTCCATATCACTGGTGATAGTTTGTCTGGATGGATGGTGATCTTTTGTTGACAAACGGGGAACTAATCAAGGGAGAAGTCACACATTTATTTAAGATTATATTTATCTTGGCCCAATGTAAAGAAGAGACATTTGAATTTGTATTATAATGGCTAAGACTTTGAGATCAAACACCAATTCATCTGCCTTTTAGTTTAAATATTTGTGACTTTGTGACATTGTTGTGACTAGTCCAAGAGTTACAAAGCACTCAGTGGCTTTACACCACATTTCAGCCATACTTTTACTTTAAAAAAAAAGTTTGCATTGCAAATACTAAAAACCTCAAAATAGTTTCTCTTGTGCTTTTCAGAAATCAGCTATAACTCTGGCTTCCTTACAGGTCCACAGAGGATTTTCTTAATTGGTGTGCTGAGTGACAAATAAGTAGCAAAAAGAATACTTGTCACAGAGTTTCTTGCTGAGACATCTGTTCCAGCGGTTTGGCTGACGCATATAAATTTCATTTTGCATAAATAACCAAGTGCTTACTCACCCGCAGCTCTGCCCATTGTGCCACAAGTGCTCTCTGTTTGTTTTTTTTCTAGCAGTTACAACATAAAGCCAGAACAATGCGGGCTGTGGCCTGAGGCAAAAGAGAAGTTGTGCCCAGATGTGCCCAGGTGTCGCGACAAAAACTAGATCCTCTTCTTTGGCTATTCCGACGCAGTTGATAAAAAACGATTTCAGAGCTCCTAAAAGCAGACGGGAAGAAACACAGATTATTGTTGGCGTTATTTCATTGCATCTGTTGAGACACGTGTTGACTAAATCTAACTAGTATTGCGTAAAAGTAACTCAAAATGAGGAAATGTATAAAATCTCCAGTGACCCGTCGAGCATAGTATGCATTTTTCTGACTTCTCACGTTGAAAATAAACTTTAAGCTGCATTATTGTCTAATGAAGTTTTGAAGAATGCCTAGGAGTGACATTGTCTCCGAAGCGCAGCGGGAAAACGTTTGAGTTTTTAAAAAAAAAACTAAAGGCGCTCACCCTTTCCTCGTCTTCGGCGGTGCTCCCTTTTGTGTACACTTTTTTTATTCCACGTGAGAATAAACCCCTGTGACAGTCCGTTTAACCGTGGGGCCGTGCTCTTCTGAAGGTGAGCTGAGCCGAGGTGCGCTGCTCTGCTGAGGGAGGCTTGAATTGAGTCCGACTACACTCAGCGCAGCGGTGACGTAAAGCCCCTTTACGCGCCCCCCCCCCCGCCTCCTCCGCTTCATCATCATTATCATAATCATTATTCACTGCGTCGCAAGGGATTCTTAAGCATCACCTTTAGGAAGTACTACTCATTCAAAATGACTGAGAACAGAACCCACAGGGGAAAGTTGGGGGTGGGGCGGTGTGTGTGTGGGGAATGAGTTCTTTCAAATATCTAAAAAGAAGTCTCATTTAGCCCTGAATGGACAAACCAATCTCTAGCTCGACTGTAACTTTGGTTGTGTTACTTTTTTTTTTTTTTTGAGTAGAGGTTGTGCACAGAATAAAAACCTGTTTGTTTAGTGGTAGGTTCAAGCTACATCTTTTTTTTTTTAATAACGCCATAAGTCTTTTGGCTTAACCTGGTTTTCTGTTAAGAATGAATTATGACCATAACAGTATGAGTCATAGAAAAAAGTGTTTCCTCCTTTGTTCGCTTCACATGGATTTAGACTGTGATTTCCCATTGGTATAAAAGTCAACGTTTGCCTTTCCTCTCATGATATAACTGCATTGTGCCTACTCCCCACTAAGTGCTTGAATCTACTTTCGCTGCAAATTACGAATGATTTCTTGTTTTTAGGATTAATGCATACCATAAAGTCATTTACCAGGTAATGTTAGCGATGTGAGTCATAAATCCTAATCATGCTTTTGATCCTTTTTCGTAAATTGATGGAATGGAGTGGAAAATGTTAGTGACCCCTACGCTGAAAGCCCTGAAACGACAGTTCCACTAAAGTGCCTGTATTCAAGTCCATTAATGTTCTCCTAATTGTGATGTATTGCTACTTTGTGATTATTTCCTCCTCTGTATTTTTCCAATAGAATGTACCAGTCCATCTTTATATCTTCGCCCAGAATGACTTCAGATTTTCTAATGCTACTTTTTTTTTCCTACGCCAAAACGGTTGCATTCATGTCCTGTGTCACCCTGTTTGTTTTTGTGTGTGTGTGTGTGTGTGTGTGTGTGTGTGTGTGTGTGTGTGTGTTGGTCTGAATCATTGATGAGTTTATTGATTGGGTGTGATCTGGTGTCACAATTAGAAGTGTAACGGAGGGGGTCGTTCAAGGTCTTGTCATTGTACAGAAGGGAAAAGTTGGGACAATTAAACGGTTGTATAGCATAAACAGAGCGATGTACTATGATGAACTAATGTGATGATGTAGGAGCCATAGCTTTATTAGATTTGGTAGATCCAAAGCATTGATCCATCTGGTTCTGCAGGGTTTAGTGTTTTAGACGGTTCTTTGCCTCCACCTACTGGTTTGTCTCTGTAAGTACAGAGTTTACCAAGTGGCTTTGAACTGTCCCCCGATGTTCACTGTGGACACTGTGTGGCACTCAAAACTAACTTTCAGTGTGAGGCCCTCGAGCAACGATTCTGGGGTCCCGTGTTGTCCAAAATGGGAAATAGTAAGCATTATAAAGTAACGGAATTGAAGTAATAGGCCTAGTAGAGCCTCGCGATTCATTTCAGCCAACCCAGGATCTTATTTTAGGCGCATGTAGCACATTTAGATGTAAACGTGTGGCATTGTGTGTTGAAATGATCAAAGTGTATTCTTCAGATAAAGTTGCATCCTGAATTAAAAATAAAATACATTTCTTATGTATGCTGTTACCTCCAGCTCCGACCTGCCGTCAAGGAACACATCTCCGGCCTGGGCCGACGCACTTGGGGGCCGGTCCATATAATATGATTTTTTTTTTTTTTTAATTGGCCAATGACCGGCCCATAAAGCAGGGACAGCGGCCCATTGGTTCATTTTTCATACTGACACTGGGCTGGCCCAATCATCTCTTAACAGGCTCCACCCCTCCTCCTCTGTTTCTTGTGTCAGATGCAGTTAGTGGCTCAGAGCCAGAAATCTGTGGATTTAGGATGGAGAAACAAAAGTGCAAGGGGGGTGCGGAGAAGTTGCGGGCCAAAAAAATAAAAATGCTAGAGGTTTATGCCTCAACATGTGCAAAAATAACAGACATGTTTAGTGCTGTAGCTTCAGTATCCAAGCCTACAGTACCTGACGACATTTTGCAGAAACATGGAGAGTGTAATTGAAACGGTAAGCATGTTAGCTACATCGTTGTTGCCATTATATAGGCTATGTCCACACGAAGCCAGTGCATCCCCTATCCGTTCTTTTATTCCCCCGTTCTAAAAAAAAAAATCCTTAAACACGGCGTCGTCTCAAGAAATATCTGCGTACACACGATACCACTGAAACCGGCTGAAAAGGATGTAGTATGTATGGCAGACCAGTATGGGGCGCTGTAATTCTGCCACAGATATACACTATACACGAAGAAGAAGACTTTGAGCATGCGCATTGCTCCGTTTATAGTGTATATCTACCTTGCGTGCTGCAGAAGAAGACAAAGAAGAAGAAGAAGAAGACGAAGATGGCGAACACAACAACAAGAGCTAGAGTGGAGTCTTTCGTTTGGACTGACGACGAGGTCGAACTATTACTTCGAGTCACACTTGACTACAAGTCTACAAAGCTACAAGAAAACGTTGACTGGGAGTCTTGTCACTCTAAATATAGTGATTTGACGAACGCGTTTCAGGCACAGTAGCCGAGGGAGCAAACCGAGAAGGATTTCCCGCACAATGCTACCATGGTCTCAAAAGCCCAAGCAAATACAGGCATGCGGTTGACAAAGGGCGTCGCAGTGGTCAAGGACGGGTAGTACTCATATTTTATGAGCTTTGCGAGGAGATCTGGGGTGGGTCGCCTGCTACATGCTCCATCGACACCGGCATCGAGACGGGTGACCTGGAAGAGTCGTCTACATCGACATCAACAGTGGAGCTGCCTTCCGACTCGACAAACTCCACTGAATCCCTCGACTGTCTTCCATCTGCGGTTGTAAAGCAGCGCCGGATTTGCTACAGGTAAAATTAGCTCCAGGTTAATGATTTCAAGCTTATGAGTTGAACAAAGAATGTCCGAAGACGTCTTTTTCATTCTAGCTCCTCAGTGGGCGCCATTTTAACGTCAATTTTTGTAACAAAGACATTGCAAAAGGCGTCTTGGGACATCATTTTGCTTAGTGGATGTGTTGGTTTAGTGCAATATTCACGTAGCTTTTCTGAACTTATTTTGCGAAGTAACAATGCAAAATTTTCTCTGTTATATTTAAGGCAAAGCTGAACAGCCACAGGGGAGACAGGCTGAAGAGGAAGGCTCCCACTGATCCGGTAGAGGAGGATCTGAAAATAAAGAGGAGGATGTTGGAGTTGATGGAGGACTCTAATAGACGCTTATCCGACAACATGCTGCAGATAAATACAAACGTTGCTAACATTACTAGCACCATTCAGGATGGTTTTTCCTTTATGAGGGAAATTTTATTTCAACGTCAATTTCCCCCCCACCACAGCAACAGCAGTGTTCAATACCCAGGGCAACCACCATCTTTAATGAACACAACACCACACCCTACTACACCAGCCTTCCTGCGCACACCTCGGCCTGAGTGTTACACGCCTGCACCACCAGTCACCCCACATCAGCGAAGACCCTACTCGTACAGACGTGCACTGCTGGATGAAGCACTGCTGGATGATGACACAGAGTGACAAGATTTTATATTGTTGCACTGTTGCACCTTATACCATTTCAATATTACCTTTTTTTTTTTTTTTTTTATGGTTCTTTGACCTGAATATATTTTTCCCAATAAAAGCAAGTTCTGAAATTGTTGCAGTCATTTATTTTCACTATACGTATTCAGTACAACACTTTCAAAGTAATCATTAGAACATTGTCGAAAAGGTAAATACAAAAAAAAAAAAGAACAATATAGAAAAATAATTGCTGGCCAGCAATTTTAAGGGTCAAGGTACTTTGTGAGTACTCTCCTCACTCTCTTTCCCTCTCCTTCATTACAGTCTGTCAGGTAGTTGTTGCATTGTGTAGGAGGCTGTAATTCCTTATCACCTTGCATGGTTCCCAACACAGTGTGTTCAGCCACAGTCTCCTTACAGTTTTCACAAAAATTGTGGAGAACAAAGCAGGCATAAATGACAAAGGGCAGGTCCCAAGTTGATGTCCATAGGCCTTTTCAGTGCAGCAAATCTGGCTTTGAGGCGACCAAAAGCACACTCAATGACCATGCGTGCCCTACACAAACTTAGCCCAAAGTACTGTTCTTGAGGTGTGGAGCCACCGTTTGCATATTCCTTCATCAAGTAAGGCAGCAGAGGGTAGGCTGGGTCACCAAGAAGATAAATTGGTATGTCCTCCTCGTTGTCCACAATCTGTTTTTCAGAGGAGGGATCTGGCCAGTCTTGAAGTACTGGCTGAGCTTGGAATTAGCAAAACCTTGCATCGTGTACACTCGGGCCACTTTATCACAACATCCATAAATCTGTACTTATAATCACAGACCGCCTGTACATTGAGAGAATGTTTGCCTTTCCTGTTGATATAGGCCATCGAGTTGGCAGAGCGGCTGCTTGATTTCTATGTGTGTGCCGTCGACCGCTCCCAAACACTGTGGCATGCCATGAGCACGATGGAAACGCAAAACCAGATCCTCGGCCTCGGACTCCGTAAAAGGCAACTTGATGTATTTTGGACCCAGGTGGACAGCGATCGCTTTACACGTTTTCCTGACAACAACAGACACAGCCTGTCGCGACACACCGAAGGCGTTAGCAGTCTTCCTTAGCCGTCCCTCGTCGCTCAAATAATACAGAGTTAACGCAACCCTTTTGAGTGTAGTAATTGGTGCCCTCATGTTTGTTGTTTGCCCTGCAATATACGGACTGAGTTCCTCGCTCAGGGCGACGAGAGATGCTTTGGACATGCGGAAATTCTCCCTCCATTCATTTTCCACAACAACGCCATTGACAAAGTTGTCCCACCAACTGCTAGTTCTACCTGGTCTTATCCAAAATTTTCTCCTGGTTGCTCTCCTGGTTCTCTTTCGCGGTGGATCTAAGAGCATGTGGCGTATGGTGTTGTCCATTCTCGCTTGTTGCACAGCCATATTGCATAGAAGCAATAGATTTTGCGGTAATAAAGCTAGTAGGGTTAGTAGCTTCTGCAGCACGAACTCAAGCATGTAGTCCGCCATTATTGTTGTTGCTGTTACGTGCGACGAGGCCGTTACGTGCGACGAGGCCGACACGTGATGCGATGACATCATCGTTTTCACAAAATATACGGATTGGCTGTACACACGACCGAAGGGTGTCGCAAAGGTGTTGTCGAAAGATTTATCCACTTTAGAACCCTGTTTCAAAAAATAGCGGATTCAGTCTCCCAAAACACCGGATCCGTGAGGACGAAACGCCAATACGATACAAAATGTATATGGATACAGTGATTTGTGTCTCCGTGTAGACAGCCCCATAGTCTGTCAGATTGTCACCCACTGCACTAGCCACTCAGTCAGCTAAAGTCAAATAACACAGCATAAGCTAGGTTAGCAGAGTTAACTTATTAAATTGCAACTTTGGCTAACTGTTCTAATGTTAACCCTTTAATACCCATAATGGCGTCAGCCCTTCTCTAGAAAAACTTAAAAGATAAAGTTTCAAAACTGAATTGATTATTGAGTGTGAATAATATATATTTATGGTAAAAAACTGAATATTAACTTTCAAAACAGACGCAGCTATTGAGAGCTGAAAATGTAAAAGCAACATTCATCAGTTCGGGAGGACGTCTAGGCGCTGTTTCCTTGCATTACCGTAAAACAGCTAATACGGAGCACTCCGAAATAAAGACGGGCTGGCTTGACTGGTGTTTTGAACGGGATGGCTTGACCGCAGTTGCTATTTGGGGATTAAAACCGCCTTGCATTTTGAAAGCTGTATATTTTTGTTTAGCTGTATATTCAACGATGTAGATATTTGTTCATGTTTCTAATGAATTTCCAACATCATTAATATGCAATATTTACAGTGAGTGAATAATATGAATATCATATATTTTTAGGACGTTTTGTGTGATTAATTTGGTAGTATAGGTTGGTTTTCTTTTTTTTTAAGGAGTATCTCAACAATGAGAGGAAATCTTGTTTGGTGTCATATTAAAGAGGGTTTGTGCTCTTTAAAACAAAGTAGCCTATACTTGCAATTGTAAACTAGTTTTTCTGCTGTCCGGTTCATTGAAAAAAAAACATTTATTTTTAGAATTAGCAGTATTCTACATCCACATTATATTGGGTTCTAAAGGGTTAACTAGCTTTTATAACATGGAGCACTTTGTCCATCTAGATATCCTGCTCTTCAAGAATACAGGACTATATAACCAAAATGGATCCTTACTAAGTGTACTTTTAATAACTCTTCCAAATAATTGTAATCCTCTCTCTGTCCTTATGTATAGTCAAGCCAGGTTGAGTTAGCAGTGGAGGAGAGAGACAGGGAGGAACCTTTGATCACCAGGGAGTCTGTCAAGAGAGAGTGAGTACACTGGTCCACTTGCACTGGTACACTGGTCCATGGCACTTAGTTCTCAGCTTTGTAGGGGTTTTTGGAATGGAACAGTAGATATGCATATCTACAGGGACCGCAAGGATGGTGTACTAGTTGGTTGTGTCTGACCGATTGTGGTGGGCCGGTCTGAGCAAAAATGCCAGGGCCTTTTTTTTGTCCCAGTCCAGCCCTGTCTCCGGCCAACCAGAGCGCTCCTCAACCCGACTAAGCCCCGCCCCCTCGCTGAGTATCAGAGGCGGCTGTGTGGAGAAGGGTTGCGAGTTGTCCTTCACTCTGCGTCAGTCCATCCGTAGCCTACCGCTCTCCTTCTGGTCTCCCTCTCTGCGCAGGGCAGCAGGATGAAGACCAGTTATACCATGAACCCGGGGCAAGTGTTGACCGTGTGGCTGCTCTGCTGTTGCGGCTGTGTGCGTGTGGTCACTGCCATCCAGAGAACTGATCTCTTCCCCTATGGTTCTCTAAGTGGGGATTTGATTTTGGCTCAGGGCGACGATGAGACGTCCAAAGTGCTGTCCTTACCCAGACCTCTGTACTTCTATGACACTGCCTTCACCCAGCTATATGTAAGTACACGTTCGTTTTCATGTCCCACTGTTTTCATTCAGGTGGTGTGTGCAGCAAAAGTAACTTTTCTATGTAATGGCAATAATTTACCATGTTGCTTTAGTTAAAAATTTCTTGAGGTCAGAGAATTAAAAGCAGCCTGTATCATTCATCATATCAGGAGCCTACTTAATGTCTATGACTTTGTATTTACTCTATATAAATGATTCCTACAGTGTTTGCCTTATTTAAACAGATTGCTCTTCATATCCGGCCAACCTAAACATATTCTTCTCAATAGTATGCATGAATATAAACATTTGAGGCATGTTTGATTTTTATGGAGAAGTTATCATAACAAGCTGCAGGAATCAACAAATGAGAATTAAAATGAATGAGCCCGAAGCCTCTTTGTATTCATTTGTATTATTGTCCATCATTTGTCAGTATAATATGAAAAGATTAGTATTTTTGAAAAGGTTTCACTTTAAGGGGTATTCTACAGGTCCAGTGGTTTATTGGGGGATAAAAGGGTTGATTAGGAGGACTATATTCCACATTGAGGATTCCAGGTATAACTTGGAGCAGTGGAACAGTAGAAGTTTAATATCTGTCTCTGTCGATCTAGGTGGCTACCAACGGTATCATCTCAGCTCAGGACTTGCCGATGGAAAAGCAATACGTCGATGACGGCTTTCCAACAGACTTCCCCGTGGTTGCACCATTCCTCGCCGACATCGACACGAGCAACGGACATGGACAGATCTTCTACAGAGTGACCGAAACCCCCAGTGTGCTCAACCGAGTGGCCCAGGTGAAGAAACCAAAATAAAGATTATGGCTTTTATGTCAAACGAAGCCTGTTGTCAATAACTGCATTTGGTTTCTTTTCATCAGATCATTCATTAGTTCAAACCACTCTACACTTTCTTTTTGTTCCCTTCATTCCTCCTTTCCCTCATTAATCCATTCATTCATCCATTTGCCCTTCCAGGAAGTGCACAGAGGCTTCCCAGATGCAAGGTTCACACCAACGCATGCCGTGGTGGCAACATGGGAGAACGTGGCTTCATATGAAGATGACCCAAAAAAGAGACCATCAGACAAGGTAACCCAGATCATCTTTGATACATGAACAGTAGTCAACAGTTTAGATACGTTTTGCTGAAAAGACCTAGAACCTCAAATACCTCAAAGTTGTGCATCACTTGTAATCTCCCTAGATTGTGGGGGTCTTATTTGTAATCCCCCTTCCCCTCCTAATCTGCCTCTTAACCTTATCAAGAGGTCACAGGTCATCTTTAGGGTCATCAGAGTTGCCCCTCGCTCGTTATCCCCTCCTCCGGTTCACACACAGGTAGACACAGTGTTCACGCCGGCTGGACTTTTACTTCCTCCCTTTTTTTGGTGTTTCCAGTTAATGATTGAGTTTAAGGGATGCTACATTTTGTTGCGTGCTGTTGTATCTGTGTGAATAAGGATGAGTATAAGGATGAGACCAAACCTGAGGTAAGGTTTGGAATAATACATCATTCAAAGTTGGTTGTGTAGGATTTATTGATGAAACAAGGCTTTGTTGTTCCCACTTTGCAGAATGTGGGATTGAGGGAAGAAGGGAGTGGTGGGTTTAACAGAAAACCCCCGGGGATGGCTGTTTACTACTCAGCCTCCCAGAGTTCATTCAAGGCTTCCTTCTTTATTTTGTCCAGTGACAAAAAAAACTAAACCTGTAGTGTTCAAAGGTTCACAATACATCTGGTGTTTCAGTAAATCCACCCCCCACTTTTTTTCACATGAGATTAGGTAAAGAGTTGGCAGTTGTGTTCATCAACTAGCATACAGTCGCTGCACTTTCACAAACACAGCTGACTTGAATGTGGTGATGGGGAGATGAGAGGAGGCAAACTAACATGACAGAGGAGAAGATCGGTTCTCACACTTCATGAGTGGACATGTGTTTTTCTTTGAAATTAGCCACTTAAATGGGCTGCTATCATAATTGGCAAGTAATTACTTCCCTTTGAATGCCAAACACACACTCTGTTGTATCGGCTACTATGTAGAGTTTACTAATGACCAAAGCCCTTTTCTGAGAGACTTAAGCCTTCTGTGTTATCATCAGTAACTTTAAATTGTAGCTTTACGTGACCAACATATTGCTTGTGATAGTTCCGTAAACTAATATTAGACATTTTGATTCGCCTCTAGACGTTTAGTCAAAGAATGCTACACTATTTTTCTTCTGCACAACATTACTTCTGTGTAAATTTTACTGTTATTTAAATTAACAGGCCAGACCTACTACTATAACTTGTAACTTAAGTAACAAACCCATGACCATTGTGGCCAAACGTTATCACACACAATGAAATTGTTACTTTGCCGTCCACAGTAAAAAGTCACACAATAAGTCACACAAGTAAGTTAAAAATAAAAATAAGATAAGTATAAGTAATAAAAGAGCAGCAAATATAAAGAGCAGCAAATATATAAAGATAAAAATAAAAATAAAAAATAATATAAAAAAATATAAAAAATATAAAAAATATAAAAAATATAACAGGGCAAAGAGTAAAGTAGTAAAGTGATAAAGTGAGGTAGTGCAGTAGTAAACAATTGTTCATGTACTGTTGTGATTGTGATTGTAGACTCCTATCTGCTGTTTAGGAGTCTTATGGCAGAGGGAAAGAATGAGTTCTTCATTCTGGAAGTCCTGCATTTCACACTTCTGTACCTCCGTCCTGAGGGTAGAAGTGTGAACAGACCATGTTGGGGGTGGGAGGGGTCTTTGAGGATGGAAGCAGCTCTTCTGTGGACCCTGCGGTGGTAGATGCTCTGCAGAGAGGGCAGTGGAGTCCTGGTGATCTTCTGCGCAGTCTTCACCACTCTCTGCAGGCGTTTGCGGTCCATGACAGAAGTGCTGCCGTACCACACAGTGATGCAGCTGGTCAGGACACTCTCAATGGTGCAGCTGTAGAAGTTGCTGAGGATCTTGGGCGACATGCCAAACTTCCTCAGCCTCCTCAGAAAATACAGCCGCTGTTGAGCCTTCTTGACCAGCTGCGTGATGTGAGGTGTCCAAGTGAGGTCCTCATTGATGTGGACACCCAAGTATTTGAAGTTGCTCACCCTCTCCACTTCAAGCTCCCGGATGAACAGTGGCTGAGGCGTTCTCCTCTCCCTCCTCATGTCCACTATCATCTCCTTTGTCTTGTCCGTGTTGAGGGTGAGGTTGTTGTCTTCACACCATGACACCAGACTGGCCACCTCCCTCCTGTAAGCTGCCTCGTCACCGCCAGCGTCGTCCTATCACTGCGGTGTCGTCGGCAAACTTCAGGATGATGTTGTCCTTGTGAGGCGACACAGTCGTAGGTGTACAGGGTGTAAAGGATGGGGCTGAGTACACAGCCCTGTGGGGTACCAATGTTTGTGATGGTGCTGGCTGAAGTCCTATTTCCAATCCTGACAGACTGAGGCCTGCCAGTCAGGAAATCTAGGAGCCAGTCACAGAGGGTGGGGTGCAAACCAAGTGTGGACAGTTTGTGGGTGAGTTTGTGTGGGATGACCGTGTTGAAGGCGGAGCTGTAGTCTATAAAAAGTATCCGTGGTATGAGTCTTTGTTCTCCAGGTGTGAGAGGGAGTAGTGGGCGGCAGTAGCGATTGCATCCGAGGTAGACCTGTTGGGCGGTAGGCATACTGCAGGGGTCAATGGTGTCGGTATGCTGCTCTGAATGTGGGCCAGCACCACTCTCTCGAAACACTTCATAATGATTGGAGTGAGTGCCACTGGCCTGTAGTCATTCAGGCAGGTGGGTGGGTTCTTCTTGGGCAGGGGCGATGGTCGTGGACTTGAAGCATGAAGGTACAATGCGCTGGCTGAGGAGAGGTTGAAGATGGAGGTGAAAACATCAACCAGCTCGTTGGCACATGCTCTGAGGGCCCGCCCAGGAATGTTGTCTGGTCCTGCTGCTGCGGGGTTGATCTTCCTCAGAGCTCTGTGTACCTGGGTTGCTGAGATGGTTGGTGGAGGGAGGGGTTGGGTGATCCAGGTGTGTGTGAGCTCCTCTCTGCAGTGTCGCTGGGAGCCTCAAAGCGGGCGTAGAAAGTGTTGAGGTCATCCGGCAGGCTGTCTGTTGATGCAATGTTGTTGGTGGTGGTCCTGTAGTCTGTGATGTGCTGCAGGCCTTGCCACATCCGCCCTGAATCAGCAGTAGAAGCTGTCCAGCTTCTCTCTGTACTGCCTCTTGGCCGCTGTGATGGCTTTTCTCAGTCCATACGCAGCTTTGTACTCGTTCTCATTGCCTGATCTAAATGCAAGAGAGCGAGCACGCAGCATGTGACGTACCTGACTGTTTATCCAGGGCTTCTGGTTGGGAAACTTCCTGATTTGTATGGTGGGCACGATGTTATCAACACAAGTGCTGATTTACCCAGACACATACTCAGCATAATCCTGTACGCTAATGGATGAGTCCTCCACAGTGGCTGCAGCTTTAAACACATCCCAGTCTGTCAGTGCAAAACAATCCTGCAGGGTGATCTTCTCCGGGGTCCAGAGTTGATCTGTTTGGTGACAGGGTGTGCTTGTTTCAGTCTTTGTCTGTAAGCAGGGTACAGGAACAAAGAGATGTGGTCCAGTGTCCGAAGTGGGGCGGGGTGCAGCCCTGTATGCACCACGTATGTTGCTGTAGACGTGGTCAAGAGTGTTTTTATCACGGGTGGGAATGTCAACATGCTGGTGGTATTTGGGGAATACAGTCCGCAAACTACAGTGGTTGAAGTCACCAGCAACAATAAAAACAGCGTCAGGATGAGCCGTTTCTAACGCGCTGATGACGTCATGGAGTTTGCTGAGTGCTGCTGCGGAGTCAGCACGCGGGGGGATGTAAACAGTGGCCAAAAACACAACAGTAAATTCCCTCGGTAGATAATACGGACGGCACTTCAGCAGTAATAACTCCACATCTGGTGAACAGTGCTCGTCAACAGTCCGTATATCTTCGCACCACGAGTTGTTTACAAACACACACACACCGCCACCTTTAGACTTACCGGACGCAGCCGTTCGGTCGCCTCGGTGAAGCGAGTGAGTCTGTAGCTGAATGGCGTTGTCCGGGACCTTGTCTGAGAGGTCTCGGTGAAAATCAGGGCGCAGCACTCTCTGATTTCCCGATGGGTTGAAATCCTGGCTCGTAGCTCGTCCAATTTGTTTTCCAGGGAACGTACATTCGCTAACAGGAGGCTGGGTAGCGGTGGTCGGCTAGCGCGAGCTTTTAGCCTAGCATGAAGCCCTCCCCTCTTGCCTTGCAGATAGTTTAAAGATGTTGATGCAAACCATTAGAAGCACGCACACATACGTTGGCTCACATAGGTGGAGGGTACATCTGCGTGTGGTTGGATTTTCTGTGTGTTCAAACCAGACGTCATCACAATATGGGGCTTTATTGTAATGATGTCTGGTTTACACATAGTAATATCACTCTGAAAGAAGTCCAGACGCACAGGAAGACAGCTGTGGAGATGTTAAAAGAATTCTATATTGTAAAAAGAATTCTGTTCGTCAGAATAATGAGGAGACAGTGAGACTGTATTGAATTTAGAATGAATGGTCAGGATTTATTCCTTGCAAGGAAGAAGCGAAGTACAGACATGTCATGAGACTGTACAACAAGATGAATCTGCTTACAAAGTAAACAATACATATGGGTTTTATACATATCAGTCCACAATGTGAAGGAGGAGGAGGATGTTCACTCCCCTACAGTCTGCGACCTAGAGGCCAGGTGGTAATAGCTTAGACTAGGGACATGTTTGTAATAGCATGAGAACAGAACATAAGCAGACAGAAGCATAACATATAAAACTAGAAAATAGACACTTAATAAAAACATACAATTCCCATAACATTCCCCCCTGTTTATGCTGAATAGGCATAACTCAAAGTATCAACCTTGATGTGAATTTTATTAAGTCAGGAGCGAAAAACCCAGAGGCAGCTGACCTAGCCTAAGTGCATTTGACCATCCGGCTAAATGACCTATCGCTGGGGAAAAGACCTCCTGACCGCCCCTCTGCCAAGGCGGCGCACATTCAAGGCAGATACATGTAAAGATTACAAATAACCTGATTTATTCTGACACACATGTCCAATCAATGACAGAAATGAATATAATATTGCAAACAGATAAATCGAAAGGAGATTAACATACTGATTCTTAACATCCAATAATAATTGATTACATCAAAACATAGAATCACTCCAAAATAAAGTAGAAAAAGATGCCGGAGGTTAAGCTGGTCAACCCATCGAACTCAACATCTCCAGCCTGACCCTGCCTGTCCAGTCGCTGACCCTGCAACGCAAAGAAACAAAACAGGAGTGAGACATCATCACAAACTTAATGATTAAAATCAATTCTCTTAAGCAAAGTAAATTCAGTGAACCATACTGCCCTTCGGACTTGAGTGTGGTCACGTCATGGTGCTGTGGAACTTGACTTTAAACCTCATCGTACATGAGTTCAAAGGCTTCCCTCCAGTCAGATTGAGTCTCATCATCTGCGTCTGGGGTTCCTGCCTCCTCGTCAATGTCATCTGGCACTTGCATGTATGCCAGTGCTGACTTAGTAAAGGGCGTGTCGATCAGTCTCGTTAGGAGAATCCGGAGGCATGGAACACAACAACAAAGAAACAGGATTAAGCATACGAATGTCACTGTCAGTGCTACAAACACTGACTTCAGAATTCCACCCCATTTCCCGAAAACTTGTTCAAACCAGGGTGTAATATGGTCCTCTATGCCTGCGTTTCCAGTCAGTTCCATTGATAAGGAGTTGAGTCCTTCTAAAGCTCTGGTGACACTGCCATCAGGAGCTGTGTTGTTGGGGATAAAGGTACAACAGACTTGTCCGATCATTTTACATACCCCACCCTTTTCAGCTAAGATCATGTCCAGTGCCATCCTGTTTTGCCAGGTCATGAGGCTGGTTTTATCCAGCTGTTCGGCTAAACCGGAAACTGCGTCTCGGGTGTAATTAATGAATCTCTGTTGGTTATAATAGATATAGTTAATCCAATCAACATTTTTATTTATGGTTACCCTCCAAAAGAAAAGTGATTCAAATCCAGCTGCAATCTGATTTCGTGCCTTAAATTGGTCAGGAACCCTCTAGGGATCCCAATTGCATCAATGTATATGCGATCATCAAATGAACCAGAGGAGCTTCCTCTTGCTCCTCTCGTGAGCCCTTGCTCACACTCCCATCAGTTTCAGGGTGTGGGAGTATGTAGAATTGTTGGACCAATTGAATGAGTGCACAAGTACCAGTCCAGTCAGCAGGTAACAGTTGTCGAATGGTCTTACCTCCGCAGAACCACCAGACGTCCGCCCTGCCTCCTATGTGGTTTCGCACCAAAGCATCATTAATTTCTCCTCTGGTTGAGTTCAGAGTGGTGTAACAGCAAGACAGGTGTCCCACATCCACTTTCCCGCTTCGAGTGATGCAGGTGTAATTGCCCTCATAAGGAGAAAACCAAGGGGGTTTAACATTAATCTTTACAGGTGGGTAACGATAATGCAAACTTATACAGAGCTCTGGTGGAGGAGCCTGAGTATACAATTTCAACATGCATTCAAAACTTTTGTAATCATTGAATGGTGTAATGGGAAAAGGTACTGTAGCTAATAGTGGTCTAGCCCCAGCACATGCATAACAGTTTTGTCTTGGGTCATTGTGTTCAACAGTATAGACTAACCAATCAATCCATTCATTCTTTTCAGCATAACCTGTTTCCACAGCGATGGTGTGCTGGACAGTCTCTAAATCAGTGTTATCAGTAGTCTTACCAGTAGCTTTAGTAACATTTATTCTAAATAGACCCAATGGATCTCTACGAGATGTGAACCCCAGCACAAACATGCCTGAGTCCCCCACCCTTGGTTGTTTTAAGGTGAGTGTCAGTACGTTCATCATCTCGGTTAAGGACAGTCTCTGTTTCAGGTCCGGTGCGGATGGAGGCTGAGGATTGTATCCCCAGTCGTGTGGACCAGTGTTTGTGATCACATTGCTCCAGGAATCACAGGCTTTGTGACCCCCAGTGATGCAGACATACTTCACCGCTCCGATCCACTGTATCTCTCTACCACTCTCACAGTCTATAACAGAGCAGAGATTAATCGAGCAACACAATCAGTCTGTACAATACAGGTTATTGTCAGTAATGAATCTGATTCCCTTTACCTCCTCTTAACTCTAGTGAGGTTCCCATTTCTCTCTGTGTGGGACTGTCTCTAAAATACCAAAATATGGGGATGGTAATTATAAGAGAAAATGATACCAGCATACAGAGGGTGCCTCTCATGCCACAGCCTGTACTCCGGAATGGATGCCATGGTCTGACGGGTTCTGCATGGTGCCCGTCTGAGTCTGGTACTTATCTTACTGCGGAACTCTGGCTCTTTTGCAGTGAGTTAGATGTACCCAGGTTCCACGCTCAGCTATCCTCACAGCCGTGGGAGTGGACAGTAGAACCTGATATGGGCCCTCCCAGCGAGGTGAGGACCAATTTTCCGTTCAACACCTTGATGAACACCCAGTCTCCTGGATCCACAAGTTGAGTCCCAGCTTCGACTTGTCCTGTAGGGGAAGAAACTGTAGACATAGTTTTCCTGCATTTCAACATTTTTGCCATGTAGTCTGAAATGTGTTCTATATCTTCTGTGTCATCTCCTTCCACTGTATAGTCGGGATTTGAAAAGGTCTGCCATACAGTATTTCATATGGGGAAAGACCTTTAAGGCTTGGCTGAATATGTAAGCTCAACATCACCAGTGGGAGACAGTCCACCCAAGTCTTTCCTGTCTCCTCCATTGCCTTCCTGAGTTTTGCTTTAATTGTCCCATTCAGCCGTTCAATTCTCCCAGCAGACTCAGGGTGGTAGCTGGTGAAATACTTCATCTGAATAGAAAAGATCCGTGATAGTTCAGATATCACCGTGTTCCTGAAGTGTGACCCATTGTCACAGTAAATTCTAGTCGGGAATCCAAACCGTGGTGCAATCACTGTGGCCAGTGCTTTTGCCACTGTCAATGCATCGTTAGTCGTAGTCGGTATAACTTCTGCCCAACCAGAAAACAAATCAATGATGGTTAAACAGTATCTTTTGCTTTGACATTTATTCAGTTCAATAAAGTCCATAGAAATGTATTCAAAAGGGTAACTGGGATCCGGAATACGTCCTGATATTGGCCTGAGCCTTCCCTGGGTATTATGTTTAGAACAAATCAAGCACGATGCACAAAAGTTTTTGGAATAGTTGTGAAATCCATATGCTGCAAAGTACTTATTTATCAACGATACCATCCCCCCTGTTGAGACATGCGTCAGCCCATGGCTCAAAACAGCAGCATATCTGAAGAGTGCTTTGGGAAGGATCGGTTTGTCCTCAGGGTCCACCCAAACAGAAGAGCTGTTTAGAATAGCATTTTTCCTCAACCAGAGTTGTTTTTCAGAGTCAGGTGCATTGGTCTGCATGTCCCTGAGTAAGTCCTGGTCAATGTGGTCTGTTGTGTCTACTGCTGTGTAGACAGAGTCCTTGACTAGCGGCTTTCCCGCTGCTCTTTTAGCTTCTAAATCTGCCTTGTGGTTTCCAAGGGAGACTAAGTCTGTGTTCGATGTATGTGCTGTGCATTTACATACCGCCACTTCTGAAGGAAGTTGGATGTCCTCCAACAGTTGTAAAATCAAATCTTTATGTGTAATGGGTTTTCCGTGGATGTAATCATCCCTCTGTTTTTCCACTGTTGGGCAAACACATGTAAAGTTGAAAAGGCATATTGACTGTCAGTGTACACAGTGATGCTACAATACAATGTGCTGGTAATGAACCTGATTTAAGTACTCGGTCATTAGTTACAACTGCAAATCCTGATGCATTTGTTCCGTCTTTGTTTTTCTTACATGAGCCATCTACAAACATTACAATGTCTGCAGGATTTAGAGGCATGTCCTTTAAGTCTGGTCTGGGTAAGACTGTCATTTCGGTCTCAGCTATACAGTCATGTTTTTCTCCGTCTGAGTCATTAGGTAACAAAGTAGATGGATTCAAAGTGTTACATCGCTCAATTGTTAAATGAGGCTGTGTCATTAGTATTGTCATACAACTTAAGTGCCGGGCTGGAGACATAAAAGCTAATTTATTCTGTAGCAACAGCACTGCCACTGCATGTGATACTTTAAGTGTTAAAGGATGGAACAGAACCAGTGTGGATGAGCTTTTAACAGCTAAAGCTGCTGCTTGTACCGCTTGCACACAAGGAGGCATGGCTCTGGATATAGGGTCTAATCGCACTGAGAAGTACCCCACAGGCCGTAGGTTTTGGGTCAGCACACTGGTCATGAAACCATTCCTAGAGTCACTTGTTTGAACAAATGGTTTAGAGTAGTCTGGGAGAGCCAATACTGATGCTCCAACTAATGTTTGTTTTAGTTGAGTAAAAGCTGCTTCTCCCTCTGCAGTCCATTGAATGACATCCTGTGCTGCCATTGGGACATCATAAATCAGCCCCTGTAGTGGTTGTGTTGTTTCTGCATAATTTGGTATCCATTGTCTGCAGAAATTAGTCATGCCTAAAAAAGACATCATTTGTTTTGAGTCTTCCACAGCTGTAGTTTGTTTTTACTCACTTTGTGACCTTGCTCGAAAAGGAATGTGAGCAGCGCCAGAGTGTCCTCTCTGCACTGCTGCTCCGTTTCTGAGGCCAGTAAAATGTCATCCACATACACAATTAACTGACTGCCCTGTGGAGGGTCAAATTTGGCCAAATTTGCAGTTATTGCTTGTGAAAACAAAGTGGGCGACTCGCAGTACCCCTGAGGTGCGCGAGTGAAAGTCCACTTCCTGTTCCTGTATTGGAACGCAAACCAGAACTGAGAATCTGGGTGCACTGGAACCGAAAAAAATGCATTTGCTAGGTCTATGACTGTAAAAACTTTAGCTTTAGGATTTAAGTCATTTAACAATGTGTTTGGATTTGGCACTAAAGGAGCCCTAGGAATTACAGCGTTGTTCACTGCCTGTAAATCCTGTGTCATCCTCCATCCTGATGATGGTGGTGCTTTTTTCACTGGAAACAAAGGTGAGTTACAGGGAGAGTCTGGACACTCTATAATCACACCTGAACTCTTTAGTGCTTCCACTAAAGGTGCAATACCTTCTTCAGCTTCCTTTTTTAACGGGTATTGTCTTTGAAATGGTCTAAACGACCCTTTTGGAGTGATTTTATATGGTTCCACTCCTTTAATTAACCCCACATCAGCAGGACCTTTAGACCATAACCCCACTGGGATGTCTGTTAAGGCCTGCTCTTCTTCGTGGGTCAGTACAAGTCATTCTGAAACCCCCTCGTCCAAGTCAAACTGGACGCCTTCCTCCAATGTTCTCTTTCCGGTAATTCTTATTGCCTTCATACCGTCTGGTGTTGGAACCACACCGATATTCAGGGCTTCTAAAAGGTCGCGTCCTAATAAATTCATTGGGCATAATTGGGATATGGCAAACGCGGCTTTAGTCTCAGACCCAGTCTGAGGGTCTTTTACGTTTAACGCAGTTGTAAGTGGTTCAGTTACAATGTGTCCGGTCGCTGATCTTACTCTAAGTACATTGTACGGATGAGTATTAAATTTTCTTTCTGCACAGTCATTTCTTATAATTGATCTACACGCTCCCGTGTCGCAGAGGAATTTAATGAAGTATCACATCTGGGCTGGGGGGGTTGAGAGATGCGAGGTGTGTGTGCGCGCATGTCTTTGTCTGTGTGTAAAGATAATCCAACCTTGTCTCCAAGAAAAAAAAAACACTCCTGGTTCACTAAAGCAATGTTTGTGGTCTGGTTTATAGACTGGATACCACATAAAGGTGGTAACATGTTGAGCAAATCCTCTATGCAAAATCCCTTACACACAATAGAAATCACATGTTAGCTCACATAAAGCTGTCACTAAAAAGTACATGTATAAAGTTACTGTTTGGAAGCCCAGATGTTTAGGTCAGTGTGTCAAATGACAACGGGGGACATAGAGGGAAGGGGTTGAAGGTGAGAAGTCCTAACACGATTGAGGAGGAAGAGGAGGAGACGAGGGAGGGTTAGAGAAGAGGAGGTGTGAAGTTTAAATATGAGGTTTGAGTGTTAATAGATTTAGCGGGCACTTGAGCAAAGATGACTGTATACATGGGGGGGGTGACCCAGCGCGCCTGACTGTAGAATTATGGCTAAACAGCTGCTTTTCCATCTGGTACCCCTGTTTTTAAATGAATGACACATTGTTTTCTCTCTCTATAGGTCAATACTTTCCAGGCTGTTATTGGCTACGACGAGACCGACTCATATGTTGTCTTCCTTTACCCTCAAGATGGTTTGAATTTCTTTGAATTTCTAACGCGGCCAAAGGTGAACTTCTTGGATAAAGAGCTTTTTATTGTATATTAACTTTCGTCAAGATATTTATATTCATGTTTTTAAAAAAAAAATTTTTCTTTTTTTCCTGTTCAAAGGAGTCATATAACGTTGAGATTGAGCTTCCTGCAAGAGTGGGGTTCAGCAGAGGAGAAGTGGCATATTTTCTTTTTTCCCGAACTGAAGGACCCCACTATAGCGTCACAAGCGACGAGCAGAGTGTTAAAAATCTTTACCAGTAAGTAAAGAATTGTTTTAAAAAAGTAGTCAAATGTATGCAATCATCTCAATGTACTGTGTATTTTATAATTTTTATTTTTTAGGGTTGGAAATACCGGAACCCCAGGAGTTTGGCTTTTCCACACTGGTAACCGCCACTCTTTTGACAACATTGTTCCTGCATCCTTTAGTGGACTTCTTGCTACTCCCCCACCTCGAGGATATGACTTTGCCCTGGTAAATTCGTCTTTACATTGAACTTGAATTGTTACGAGTTAATTTCATGTTAACTAAACGTTTGTTTTTCCTTTGTAGGAAACCACCACTCCGGAGTACGCTGAGTTTGAGGAGTACCCCGACAACACCTTTAACCCAAACGGGAACGACGAAGATGACTACCCTCTGTCTGGTAGGGACCCTGAGTTTCATCAAGTACATGCGGGTCGAAACTCCCAAGAGCCCGCTCAACCATCCACCCCCAGCGCTCCCACAGAGGTTCCGGGACATCCGCAGACGTACAACAACAACGAGGATGTTCCTTTGACTTCTGAGCAGAGCCACAGTGTAGAACCAGTGGGGAGACAGTACGCTCCTCCCCCGCGTCTTTCAGAGACGGTCGACACTGAGTCACGTCCAGAAGAACAGCAACCACAGGTGTCCGTTATCTCGCCTAATGTACTAGCAACATATTTTTAATTACAGATTCTTTGAAGAAAATTCATCTGGGAAACTATATTACTGATCTTTTTTGTGAAAACTCTAGACAAGAGCTTGTCTGTGTGGCAATGTGTTTTACATTTTCTTTAAAAAAAAGATCAGTTTCTGGCTGTGTTGTCAGTTCTGTCAAGTTTTTTTTTTTTTTTTTGGCTTAATGATTTGAAACCATAGTCTCTATTGTGTTGTTTGAGGTTAAACACAAATGAGAATGTGCATACCATGATCACAGAGCTTGGTTTCTTTGTCATAACTAAAAGTAACTGTATTATTTTTGTGTAAAGGCTCCTCTCGAGGTTGTGGACGTCTACCCTCCTCCTAGAACTGATCCTCATCTCTCCCCTGGGGGTCACGTGGTCAGTGTGGATGAGGATGATGTTGACTTTGACACGGGGGGTAAGAAACAAGGCATTTTTCGGGTTTGTCCTCCCAAGTTCAGGAAAGCGTGATCACTAGGCAAATAGGAAAAAGTAAGGTCCTACCTAAAGCTCAAAACCTCAGCATAGGCAGCACGGCGACTCAGCAGCTGGCAGCACAATACTGCCGTTGTATACCAGGTGTGTGTGTGTCTACAACTCTCCCACCCAGCACCCCCTCCCACAGGCCTTTGCCATAAATATGAGTGCTTTCAGTCCTTTCCCTGGTTACATAAAGATCAAAAAGTCTCTGTGTTGGAGGAAATCATCTGCGGTAATTAGTTCAGTTTGCAAATGAAATTTTGAAATGCTTGTATTTTGAAAGACAAGGCTATTGCCAAGGACTTTCGACTTTGTGTTTTGTGCCTAGAGGGCAGTTATTTCTCTCCAGTGCTTGTACAGTCACTGTGAAAATATCCTGACATCCTGTGTGCTTGTGCATCCATGAGATGCCCCTGTAGAATGAGAGAATGTTGATCCCCAACCAGGGCTGGACTGGGACAAAAAAAAGGCCCTGGCATTTTTGCTCAGACCGGCCCACCACAATCGGTCAGACACAACCAACTAGTACACCATCCTTGCGGTCCCTGTAGATATGCATATCTACTGTTCCATTCAAAACCCTACAAAGCTGAGAACTAAGTGCCATGGACCAGTGTACCAGTGCAAGTGGACCAGTGTACTCACTCTCTCTTGACAGACTCCCTGGTGATCAAAGGTTCCTCCCTGTCTCTCTCCTCCACTGCTAACTCAACCTGGCTTGACTATACATAAGGACAGAGAGAGAGAGGATTACAATTATTTGGAAGAGTTATTAAAAGTACACTTAGTAAGGATCCATTTTGGTTATATAGTCCTGTATTCTTGAAGAGCAGGATATCTAGATGGACAAAGTGCTCCATGTTATAAAAGCTAGTTAACCCTTTAGAACCCAATATAATGTGGATGTAGAATACTGCTAATTCTAAAAATAAATGTTTTTTTTTTCAATGAACCGGACAGCAGAAAAACTAGTTTACAATTGCAAGTATAGGCTACTTTGTTTTAAGAGCACAAACCCTCTTTAATATGACACCAAACAAGATTTCCCTCTCATTGTTGAGATACTCCTTAAAAAAAAAAAGAAACCAACCTATACTACCAAATTACTCACACAAAACGTCCTAAAAATATATGATATTCATATTATTCACTCACTGTAAATATTGCATATTAATGATGTTGGAAATTCATTAGAAACATGAACAAATATCTACATCGTTGAATATACAGCTAAACAAAAATATACAGCTTTCAAAATGCAAGCGGGTTTTAATCCCCAAATAGCAACTGCGGTCAAGCCATCCCGTTTCGCAAAACACCAGTCAAGCCAGCCCGTCTTTATTTGAGTGCTCCGTATTAGCTGTTTTACGGTAATGCAAGGAAACAGCGCCTAGACGTCCTCCCGAACTGATGAATGTTCGTTTTTTACATTTTCAGCTCTCAATAGCTGCGTCTGTTTTGAAAGTTAATATTCAGTTTTTACCATAAATATATATTATTCACACACTCAATAATCAATTCAGTTTTGAAACTTTATCTTTTAAGTTTTTCTAGAGAAGGGCCGTAAGGCCATTATGGGTATTAAAGGGTTAACATTAGAACAGTTAGCCAAAGTTGCAATTGAATAAGTTAACTCTGCTAACCTAGCTTATGCTGTGTTATTTGACTTTAGCTGACTGAGTGGCTAGTGCAGTGGGTGACAATCTGACAGACTATATAATGGCAACAACGATGTAGCTAACATGCTTACCGTTTCAATTACACTCTCCATGTTTCTGCAAAATGTCGTCAGGTACTGTAGGCTTGGATACTGAAGCTACAGCACTAAACATGTCTGTTATTTTTGGACATGTTGAGGCATAAACCTCTAGCATTTTTATTTTTTTGGCCCGCAACTTCTCCGCACCCCCCTTGCACTTTTGTTTCTCCATCCTAAATCCACAGATTTCTGGCTCTGAGCCACTAACTGCATCTGACACAAGAAACAGAGGAGGAGGGGTGGAGCCTGTTAAGAGATGATTGGGCCAGCCCAGTGTCAGTATGAAAAATGAACCAATGGGCCGCTGTCCCTGCTTTATGGGCCGGTCACTGGCCAATTAAAAAAAAAAAAAAAATCATATTATATGGACCGGCCCCCAAGTGCGTCGGCCCACCGGGCATTTGCCCGGTATGCCAGATTACCAGTCCAGCCCTGTATATAGAGAATATTCATTTACTGATTTATTACTGTATCTCTGTTTCAGAACCACACACATAAACATCTAAATCTTGATCTAAATAAAACATCAAAACGGAACATCTTGTCTGCATTCTAATCGATGCACCCTGGTGGCTACAACCTTTTAAAGACCATTCAAATTATACAGTCCTTTACAATCACCAAAACATTTGGTCCTTCGAGCCGGATCTTTGTGGTCACCGTGGGATTGTTTAGAGATGTTCTCGGATCACAATACACGCCCAGTAGATGGCCGACCTCGCCGAGAGATCCGGCGACCAGCCTGGATGGAAGACTATGACATCTCCCTCCAAGCATTGCAGCTGCCCTCTCGTTTGCCCCATCAAGCTGCTAATCTGTCAGAGCAACAGCGGCCCTACGACAGCATGGTGAGATTCCCAGAGAGACACGCCAGGATGACGCCTCTCACACCACCATTGCTGTATGAGGACGGGACCATCATGCGGGGAGCGGAAGCTGCCTATCCACGGCAATTTGAGTATACAGAAACCCTCTTTCAGAGTACGCCAGCCCCTGCCCGATCGAGGCCTGCTCCAGAAACAGCGCCGGAGGTCCTTGAATCTCTTTATAAGCTGAGGGAAGATAATCAAAGGCTGCAGCAACAGGTGATGGACATGCACAAGCGACTTGACGCCCGCACTTCCCTTCCAGACCCACCAGCACTGCGACCCTTTCTCCTTCCCCCCAACATCAACATAACATACAGCAGGATGGTGGTGCGTACCAAACAACACCAATCCCCACCTTTGCAAGTTGGTGGTCACACTCTGCCTCCGGATGATGACGACTGGCCACCGCCTCCACCCCAGTAGCAGACTATGTTTATCAGCCATCATCACATGACCTTATGGCAGAGCTTATAACAGCACTGAAAGACATTAGGACGACAGGTCAGCAGGAGTCTTCCAGTTACCCTGAGCCCCATCATCCAGTGCCCGGGTTACAGACACCAGAGTATTGTGTACCCTGTGCACGCCACAAAGAAGTGAGTCGCTGTTCGGAGAGCTGCAACCCTCCCACCGTCATGAGACAGTGTACCGCGGGCCTAAACCCACAATCCCTGCATACACTAAAGGGGATCCGAGAAATTTCGCCAGGCTTAAAGTCGCTCTGGAGAACCTACTGCCAGTGGACGCTACAGAGCGCTTTAAATACCAGATCCTGGTGGACCACCTAAAGTATGAGGAAGCACTTCTAATAGCGGACTCATACACTAACTCACTACAGCCCTACACTGACACTATGACAAGTCTAATTGAGCATTATGGACAACCTCACCAGCTAGCTCTCAGGAAAATAGCTGATCTGATGGAGGCCCCTAATATTGCACGTGGTGATTCCAGTGAGTTTAAGCGGTTCGCCCTGAAAGTTAGAGCACTCGTGGCAATGTTAGACCAGCTTGGGGACAGTGGAAAGACTGAGCTTCACTGTGGTTCACATGTGACACTGCTGTCCAAATTGCCTCATGACATACGGGCTGAATTTAAGAGGTTCCTGTACCCAATGCGTGTTACAATCCCAAGCCTATTGCACTTTTCTGACTGGCTTAACTACGAGCTGAAGATACAAGAGACAGTGTATGAGCCTCTACTCAGTGAAAACAAGAGCAGAGCAGGACCCAGGACAGAGCGCCGTCGTGACGCTAAGAGTGGTAGGAGCACCAACATCATGCACACCACAGACCAACCTGAGAGCACACGGACAGTAGAGAAGGCCTTATCTAGCACCAAGCAGCCAGAGAGGACAGCATACTGCCCTTACTGCTCTAACACGCAACACTTCCTAGGTAAGTGTTCAAACTTTGCACAGCTTACAGTGGAACAGATAACAGCATGGATCAAGACCAACAAAAGGTGCTGGCGATGCGTCGCACAGGCGCACAGTGCCGCCTGAAAATTACATGTCACAAGTGTAAGGAAGACACCTGCAAGCTCTGCATGAAGTGAACATAAAACCTGCAGCTGAGGATACATCCTGCCTCATCAGCACAACTAATGAAGTCCTGTACATGGACAGGCAGGCTGGATGCAGCCAGGTTCTACTGAAAGTGAGTAAAGTGCTGCTGCGTAATGGTGAACACACCTTGGAGACATATGCCATCCTTAATGACGGGTCTGAGCGGACCATTCTCCTCCCTGCAGCAGCACAGAGCCTTAAGCTTACTGGTGAGTCAGAAAATCTAATCCTCAGAACTGTTCGGCAGGACGTCAGGGTTCTGCACGGCACTACAGTGTTGTTCTCCATCTCTCCAGTAGACCATCCAAAGAAGTCCTTCAAGATATACAGAGCATTCACTGCTGATCAATTGGGTCTGGCTGAGCACACTTACTCAATGAAGGCACTTCAGAGGAAATACAAACATTTAAGAGGCCTCCCTCTCCAGACGATTAACAGAGTGCAACCCCTGCTGTTAATTGGGTCAGATTATACCCACTTAATCGCTCCAGTGGAGCCTGTGCGTTTGGGACCGCATGGGGGACCAGCTGCTGTGAAGACAAAGTTGGGCTGGACACTTCAGGGGCCGATCAGGTACAGCAAGCAGCAGGCAACATCACAACAGTGCCTGCACATCTCCACCCTCTCACCCAATAATGAGCTTCTACAGAGTGTAGAGAGATTGTGGCAGCTGGATGTTCTGCCCTACAGGAGTGAAAAGCTTGTCACACGCTCCAGGCAGGATCAGGAAGCAGTTAGCCTCCTGGAGGTGAAGACCACACGAGTAGACGTTGATGGAATTCAGCGTTACGCTACTCCCCTCCTCAGGGTGAAAAACATGCCACAGCTTCAGGCACCTAAGGAGGCTGTGATAGCTAATCTCCGCAGTACAGAGAGGCGCCTGCTACGAGATCCTCAAAGAGCAGCTGCATACTGTGCAGAGATTGGAAAGCTGGAAAAGGCAGGCTATGCAGTTAAAGTGTCAGAAGAGGAACTGACCAAAGCAGCCGAGTCCTGGTTCATCCCACATCACATGTTGAGCCATAACGGAAAGAACAGAATTGTGTTCAACTGTTCCTTCAAGTACAAGGGACAAAACCTCAATGAACTGCTGTTGCCTGGGCCCACATTAAGTTCCAGTCTACTGGCTGTCCTGCTGCGCTTCAGAGAGCATGCAATTGCTGTCAGCAGCGATATTAAAGGCATGTTTCATCAGGTGAGGCTGCTCCCTGAGGACAAGCCTTTGCTGTGTTTCCTGTGGCGAGACCTGAAGATAGAGGAGCCATCCAGTATCTATACATGGCAAGTCCTTCCATGTGGCACCACATGTAGCCCCTGCTGTGCAACTTTTGCGCTACAAAAACATGTGTTTGATCACAGTCAGCCAGGTGAAGATGTTCGAGTGTCAACAGAACGATCTTTTTATGTGGACAACTGTCTGCAAAGCCTCCCATCTGTGGAAGAAGCCCATCATTTGGTCGACAAACTGACCTCACTGTTGGCTACAGGTGGATTTGAGTTAAGCCAGTGGGCCAGTAACACCCCTGAGGTCATTAGCCACCTACCCAAAGAAGCAAGATCTGAGAGCAGTTAGTTGTGGCTCAATGAGTCAGGCACTGACCCACAGGAGCTCGCCTTGGGACTCCGCTGGCTCTGCAATTCAGACACCTTAAGGTATAAATACCGTATGCTGGACCAGCCCACACCCACCATGCGAAATATATACAGAGTCCTGGCAAGACTGTTTGACCAATTGGGATTTATAGTTCCCTTCACTACGCGGGCCAAGGTCCTGGTGCAGCACTTGTGGGACAAACAGAGAGACTGGGATGACCCGTCACTGCCTGAGGATGTGCTGCAGTCATGGCTGTCGTGGGAGGAAGAATTGCAGCATCTCTCCCAGATTATACTGCCTCGCTGCTATGTGAGCCCTGAGATGAACACTTCAAACCTCCAGAGAGACCTACACATCTTTGCTGATGCGTCAGAGAAGGCATATGGCTCAGTGGCCTATCTGCGGACGGAGAGCTCGCACGGCCGTGTTGAAGTATCTTTCCTGACTGCTAGATCCATAGTGGCCCCGAAGAAGCAGCAATCGATACCAAGACTAGAACTGTGTGCTGCCCTTACAGCAGCACAGCTAGCTGCACTACTTCAAAGAGAACTGACTGTGAATGTCCGCAATGTTATTTTCTGGACAGACTCCACAACAGTACTCACATGGCTTCAGTCTGACTCCTGTCAGTACAAGGTATTTGTAGGAACGCGAGTATCTGAAATCCAGGAGCTGACTGATGTCCGAGCCTGGAGATATGTGGATTCTGCCAACAACCCAGCTGATGACATAACGCGGGGAAAACCACTGCTGGAATTGGCTGGTAAAAACAGATGGAGTCAGGGCCCTGCCTTCCTACAACATTCGCCTGAAGTCTGGCCTACACAGGGGTGACAGAGGACAATGCCGAGCTGCGAAAACCCACTGTCTGCTGTTTCACTACAAGCATACAGACTTCTCTGCTACCAAATGCTGATCAGTTTTCCTCGTTCAGAGCGCTGACAGAGGCGGTTGCACAATCTAGCTCTGTGTCATCATTGAACCCCGTCAGTCTTTCTGCTGATGACTACCAAGAAGCAGAGAGAGAAGTATTGAGACGAGCCCAGCAAGACAGCTTTGCTGAGGAGTTCAGCCTCTTGAGTACCGGTAAGCCAGTAGCTGCCACCAGTAGGCTGATCTCCCTAGCACCAGAGTATGACAAGACTATGAGACTCATCTGGGTTGGAGGAAGGCTCCGCCACAGCGACCAGCTAGAGCCAGACTCTATTCACCCAGTGGTCCTGGACCATCGGCATAAAGTGACCCAGCTCATCATCCAGGATGTGGACAAGAGCCTTCGCGATCCAGGATCAGAGCACCTTTTTGCAGAGCTGCGGCGAAAATACTGGATTTTGCATGGCCGTGAAGTTGTTAAGCGACACCAGCACTCCTGTCCAGACTGCCAGAGATGGAGAGCCTCTCCAGTCGTGCCCAAGATGGCAGACCTCCCACAGTCCAGACTACGGCTGCTGAAGCCCCCATTCTTCTCTACGGGTATGGACTGTTTCGGGCCTTTCACAGTGAAGGTTGGCCGTCGCCACGAGAAGAGATGGGGTATACTATTTAAATGCCTGACGCACGAGCTGTGCATGTGGATATTCTGTCCAGTATGGACTCGGATTCCTTTCTGATGGCCCTCCGCCGTTTCATTGCACGAAGGGGTAAGCCATCAGAGCTCCGGTCCGACCAGGGCACTAATTTAAAGGGAAGTGAGGTCTGTTAAAGCTGCACTGTATGCCACCATCCAGTCACAGACTGTCCCCGAAGAGGTCTTGCGGACAGTACTTATTGAAGTGGAGGGGATTTTAAACTCCAAACCACTGGGTTACGTGTCAACAGACGTGGCTGATGCTGACCCAGTGACCCCCAATTTGCTCCTAATGGGGCGGCTCGACCCCTCTTTACCACAGTCTGTGTATGCTGAGTCTGAGCTACTGAGTCGCCGCTGGAGACATACTCAGGTGCTGGCTGACCAGTTTTGGTCCCACTTTATTCGACACTACCTCCCGACTCTTCAGACTCTCCAAGTGGCACAAGGACCCTGCACAGCTGCAAACTGGAACCATAGTGATGGTGGTGGACCCACAGCTGCCAAGAGCGCAGTGGCCTTTAGGTCATGTTACTGAGGTTATTCCAGGAACTGATGGGAGAGTCAGGACTGCAGTAGTCAAGGTCAAGGATAAAATCTACACGAGGCCTGTCGCTCGCCTTGTAGCTCTGCCAGCCATACCAGACACTGATACGGTCAGTCCTTCTTAGAGTGGCAAATTTAGTGTAACAAATTTGGGGGCGGCTGTGACGAAGGACGATGACTTCTTCAGGCAGATAAAACTGGCTGCTTGAGAATCAACCAATCAGGAGCGGAGCTGCGTTCTGCGGCTCGCTGAAGAGGACAGTTTAGTTTCAGATTCGAGGGAAAGTTTTGAAGAGAGCGCTGGCGTTGAAAGACTGCAATCTATATCTATATTTAGATAATATAAGATAGTGTTGCTACATAAGTTCAGAGAATTGTGTGCGTGCAACTACCAGTAAGTATATTGATAGTTGTTGTTCATTTTACCTCCTAATAATGTTACGCTGTGTTGCACTGCTATAATGTTGTAGCACTTTGCTGCTCGTTGTTTTATGATGGCGGAGATTAGCACTGCTCGTATGTTTAATTGTTGATAACATTGTTAATTAATGGAGGTGTTGATCGGCAAGCCTTACGTCTTAATTGAAATAATGTCTGTAGTTCTTTGTACAATGTGTAATGTTAACATTAAGGGGTAATTCTGCAGTTCACAATCATTATATGTTCAGCTGAATTTAGCATATTATATATTGTTGCAGTTAATGTGCAGCAGATTAATCTTTGAATAGAGATATAGTGTATTCTGCATTTCTAAGTTTGTATTTGTTTAGTAATATTTATTTCTTATAACACTGCATTTAATTCATACATAACATAATTATATTATACAATTATATTATATTATATAATTTAATCTCTTGATTGTGTTTGTTATCTATATAGAGAATATTTATTTACTGATTTATTACGGTATCTCTGTTTCAGAACCACACACATAAACATCTAAATCTTGATCTAAATAAAACATCAAAACGGAACATCTTGTCTGCATTCTAATCGATGCACCCTGGTGGCTACAACCTTTTAAAGACCATTCAAATTATACAGTCCTTTACAATCACCAAAACAAAAGCAATGTTTTGACAGAAAATGGAAAAAAATTTAAAAACTGTATTTTTGTGTAATATTTGTTGTACTTGAGGATGTGACAATGATCTGCTTTTAAATGGTTATTCCAGATCATCCCAGAACTCATTGTGAGCACCACAGAGACAGTGTCCAGACCACCAGTCCAGAGGGATATCCTATAGTTGGAGCTTATGTGCCTCAATGTGATGAAAGTGGACACTACACACCTCTGCAGGTAAAGGATAAGGGATATGCAGCATTTATAACATTTAGTAAACCTATGATATTACCTGTACTTTATTGTCTTTTCTAGTGTCATGGTTCGACGGGACATTGCTGGTGTGTGGACAGTACAGGACAGGAGAGACCAGGTACCCGTACTCCACCTGGTACACCATCAGTAGACTGCAACAGACCAGGTGAGGACTGGATATCCTAAAGCTGGTCAGATGTCAGAAGTGTATTTTTAGCATATTTTGAATATTTTAAATTTTCATTACAAACATTGATTTGGACGTAATTTTAATCGACATCTCGATATTTAACACAATCTGTTTTTCTTATACCCTAATATACACTAGAACATGTTTGTAGTACTACACTATTTGATTACATTTTTGTCTACATCTCTGAAATTACCAGACTGTCCTAAAACTCACTGTGAGCACCACAGAGACAGTGTCCAGACCACCAGTCCAGAGGGATACCCTATAGTTGGAGTTTATGTGCCTCAGTGTGATGCACGTGGACACTACACACCTCAACAGGTAAAGGATAAGGGAATGGAACATTTATGACATATAGCAAATCTATGATATTACCTGTCTCTGCAAATTCTAAGTACTTTATTGTCCTTTCTAGTGTGATGGTTCAACAGGACATTGCTGGTGTGTGGACAACACTGGACAAGAGAGGCCAGGCACCAGGACACCACCTGGTACACCATCAGTAGACTGCAACAGACCAGGTAAGATCAGTAAGGGTTGTGGTTTTTAAGTATCCCCTTCCTTTGACTCATCTTTAGGACAGTTTAAGTGTTTTGGTTGAGTACCAGAATGAGCAGGTGTATTGTCATGGCTTCCCAAGGCTTTCTAGCTAAACATTGACCCATGACCCTCATAATTCCAGAGCTGGATGACAATTCAAACAAAGAGCACGTTTAACATCGACGTGTTTAACCTTGTAAGTGGTGCACTGTTTAGGTCATTAGGTTATATCCTTGGAATGCCTGGAAAAACATGTGATATCACTGTGAGGCTGTGTGTGGTTAGGACATAAAGGTAAGGTTTAAACAGACAACTGAAAGGGTTTGCTGGCCTTGTGTGCACTTTTTAAGTACGAGTGTTAGTGAGTTAATAAACATTCCTTCACTCAAAGCCTGTTAGACATTTACTCATTTACATTTGTAGCCTCTCACGGACTTGTTGAAGTGTTTATTTAAAGAAAGCTGTGACGAAGGACGATGACTTCTTCAGGCAGATAAAACTGGCTGCTTGAGAATCAACCAATCAGGAGCGGAGCTGCGTTCTGCGGCTCGCTGAAGAGGACAGTTTAGTTTCAGTTTCGAGGGAAAGTTTGGAAGAGAGCGCTGGCGTTGAAAGACTGCAATCTATATCTATATTTAGATAATATAAGATAGTGTTGCTACATACGTTCAGAGAATTGTGTGCGTGCAACTACCAGTAAGTATATTGATAGTTGTTGTTCATTTTACCTCCTAATAAAGTTACGCTGTGTTGCACTGCTATAATGTTGTAGCACTTTGCTGCTCGTTGTTTTATGATGGCGGAGATTAGCACTGCTCGTATGTTTAATTGTTGATAACATTGTTAATTAATGGAGGTGTTGATCGGCAAGCCTTACGTCTTAATTGAAATAATGTCTGTAGTTCTTTGTACAATGTGTAATGTTAACATTAAGGGGTAATTCTGCAGTTCACAATCATTATATGTTCAGCTGAATTTAGCATATTGTATATTGTTGCAGTTAATGTGCAGCAGATTAATCTTTGAATAGAGATATAGTGTAGGCTATTCTGCATTTCTAAGTTTGTATTTGTTTAGTAATATTTATTTCTTATAACACTGCATTTAATTCATACATAACATAATTATATTATACAATTATATTATATTATATAATTTAATCTCTTGATTGTGTTTGTTATCTATATAGAGAATATTCATTTACTGATTTATTACTGTATCTCTGTTTCAGAACCACACACATAAACATCTAAATCTTGATCTAAATAAAACATCAAAACGGAACATCTTGTCTGCATTCTAATCGATGCACCCTGGTGGCTACAACCTTTTAAAGACCATTCAAATTATACAGTCCTTTACAATCACCAAAACAAAAGCAATGTTTTGACAGAAAATGGAAAAAAAATTTAAAACTGTATTTTTGTGTAATATTTGTTGTACTTGAGGATGTGACAATGATCTGCTTTTAAATGGTTATTCCAGATCATCCCAGAACTCATTGTGAGCACCACAGAGACAGTGTCCAGACCACCAGTCCAGAGGGATATCCAATACTTGGACCTTATGTACCACAGTGTGATGAAAATGGACAGTACTTGGATCAACAGGTTAGAATGTGTCTTTATGTTTTAAGAGAGATATAGTGTTTGTTTTTGGGCCTTGATTATTGATGTGTTTTGTATGTTTTAGTGTCACGGCTCCACAGGATATTGTTGGTGTGTGGACAGTACAGGACGGGAAAGACCTAATACCAGGACCCCTCCTGGTACACCTTCTGTTGATTGTACCAAACCAGATGAGACCCAGCGCCCTAAAACTCACTGTGAGCACCACAGAGACAGTGTCCAGACCACCAGTCCAGAGGGATATCCTATAGTTGGAGCTTATGTGCCTCAATGTGATGAAAGTGGACACTACACACCTCAACAGGTAAAGGATAAGGGATATGCAGCATTTATAACATTTAGTAAACCTATGATATTACCTGTACTTTATTGTCTTTTCTAGTGTCATGGTTCGACGGGACATTGCTGGTGTGTGGACAGTACAGGACAGGAGAGACCAGGTACCCGTACTCCACCTGGTACACCATCAGTAGACTGCAACAGACCAGGTGAGGACTGGATATCCTAAAGCTGGTCAGATGTCAGAAGTGTATTTATAGCATATTTTGAATATTTTAAATTTTCATTACAAACATTGATTTGGACGTAATTTTAATCGACATCTCGCTATTTAACACAATCTGTTTTTCTTATACCCCTAATATACACTAGAACATGTTTGTAGTACTACACTATTTGATTACATTTTTGTCTACATCTCTGAAATTACCAGACTGTCCTAAAACTCACTGTGAGCACCACAGAGACAGTGTCCAGACCACCAGTCCAGAGGGATACCCTATAGTTGGAGTTTATGTGCCTCAGTGTGATGCACGTGGACACTACACACCTCAACAGGTAAAGGATAAGGGAATGGAACATTTATGACATATAGCAAATCTATGATATTACCTGTCTCTGCAAATTCAAAGTACTTTATTGTCCTTTCTAGTGTGATGGTTCAACAGGACATTGCTGGTGTGTGGACAACACTGGACAAGAGAGGCCAGGCACCCGTACTCCACCTGGTACACCATCAGTAGACTGCAACAGACCAGGTAAGATCAGTAAGGGTTGTGGTTTTTTTAAGTATCCCCTTCCTTTGACTCATCTTTAGGACAGTTTAAGTGTTTTGGTTGAGTACCAGAATGAGCAGGTGTATTGTGTCATGGCTTCCCAAGGCTTTCTAGCTAAACATTGACCCATGGCCCTCATAATTCCAGAGCTGGATGACAATTCAAACAAAGAGCACGTTTAACATCGACGTGTTTAACCTTGTAAGTGGTGCACTGTTTAGGTCATTAGGTTATATCCTTGGAATGCCTGGAAAAACATGTGATATCACTGTGAGGCTGTGTGTGGTTAGGACATAAAGGTAAGGTTTAAACAGGCAACTGAAAGGGTTTGCTGGCCTTGTGTGCACTTTTTAAGTACGAGTGTTAGTGAGTTAATAAACCTTCCTTCACTCAAAGCCTGTTAGACATTTACTCATTTACATTTGTAGCCTCTCACGGACTTGTTGAAGTGTTTATTTAAAGAAAGCTGTGACGAAGGACGATGACTTCTTCAGGCAGATAAAACTGGCTGCTTGAGAATCAACCAATCAGGAGCGGAGCTGCGTTCTGCGGCTCGCTGAAGAGGACAGTTTAGTTTCAGTTTCGAGGGAAAGTTTGGAAGAGAGCGCTGGCGTTGAAAGACTGCAATCTATATCTATATTTAGATAATATAAGATAGTGTTGCTACATAAGTTCAGAGAATTGTGTGCGTGCAACTACCAGTAAGTATATTGATAGTTGTTGTTCATTTTACCTCCTAATAATGTTACGCAGGGCTTAAAGTATTCCGGCACTGTGCCGGATCTCCGGCGTGTGGCCGTGAGGGAAAAAAAATAATAATATTTGAGAGCCTGCACATGCGGTTTAATATTTTCGAGCCAATTTATTTCACCTACCAATCATATATGAGGAACACAGATTTAACTAACGTTACAAGCCTATCAGAAGCAGAGAAGGGCGGGTCCTTGTAACACAGTATGGTTGACACCCATACGTCAATGTCACGTTAGCGTTGTCGGAGAAAAAAGCGCAAGTTTATGAAGCCTGGGGATAATGTCCTAGCAGTAGATAAAGGACTCAAAAATAAATGGCGCTGGGCGTGGATTGAAGAAAGTAGAGATGGCGAGCCTTTTGGCAGTTGGTGCAAGAAACTGAGAGAGCCCGGGGCTTGTTTCTGCACGATTTGCTCGAGGAAGCTACTGTATGCCAGCAGCGGTAAGAAAGTGCTTGCTCGTCATGATTTAGACCCCGGTCATAGAGCCGCTGCCCGTGCACTTAAACGCGTACCACGACGTCCAAATGTCTTAAAAAGAAAGAGTTTGCAGGACTTTGCTTACAACCCAGAAAAAAAAGAAAAAAAAAATAGTGATAATGGCCTTGATTTCAATTCAAATCTTTAGTTTAGCAGTTCAGTTCTTTAGCACTTTGAGCACTTGTTATTTAAGCACTTTAAGAACTTGTTGTTTAGAAGAAAACACTTTATTTGACCGTACTTTTAAATAAATGGTGCAAAGCTTAATCATTGAAGAGAGTCACGTCTCAGTCTCAGTTTACCAGTTTTTTAAGCACTTTAAGCTCTTGTTACTGTATTTTTGTTATTATCGTCAATATTTGAAGTAAGTCCGTCTGTGCAGTCGGGGGGACTGCCCCCCCCAAAAAAAAAGTTCAGGCTCAGGATTTTTTTCCACTTTAACCCCTGTGTTACGCTGTGTTGCACTGCTATAATGTTGTAGCACTTTGCTGCTCGTTGTTTTATGATGGCGGAGATTAGCACTGCTCGTATGTTTAATTGTTGATAACATTGTTAATTAATGGAGGTGTTGATCGGCAAGCCTTACGTCTTAATTGAAATAATGTCTGTAGTTCTTTGTACAATGTGTAATGTTAACATTAAGGGGTAATTCTGCAGTTCACAATCATTATATGTTCAGCTGAATTTAGCATATTGTATATTGTTGCAGTTAATGTGCAGCAGATTAATCTTTGAATAGAGATATAGTGTATTCTGCATTTCTAAGTTTGTATTTGTTTAGTAATATTTATTTCTTATAACACTGCATTTAATTCATACATAACATAATTATATTATACAATTATATTATATTATATAATTTAATCTCTTGATTGTGTTTGTTATCTATATAGAGAATATTCATTTACTGATTTATTACTGTATCTCTGTTTCAGAACAACACACATAAACATCTAAATCTTGATCTAAATAAAACATCAAAACGGAACATCTTGTCTGCATTCTAATCAATGCACCCTGGTGGCTACAACCTTTTAAAGACCATTCAAATTATACAGTCCTTTACAATCACCAAAACATTTGGTCCTTCGAGCCGGATCTTTGTGGTCACCGTGGGATTGTTTAGAGATGTTCTCGGATCACAATACACGCCCAGTAGATGGCCGACCTCGCCGAGAGATCCGGCGACCAGCCTGGATGGAAGACTATGACATCTCCCTCCAAGCATTGCAGCCGCCCTCTCGTTTGCCCCATCAAGCTGCTAATCGGTCAGAGCAACAGCGGCCCTACGACAGCATGGTGAGATTCCCAGAGAGACACGCCAGGATGACGCCTCTCACACCACCATTGCTGTATGAGGACGGGACCATCATGCGGGGAGCGGAAGCTGCCTATCCACGGCAATTTGAGTATACAGAAACCCTCTTTCAGAGTACGCCAGCCCCTGCCCGATCGAGGCCTGCTCCAGAAACAGCGCCGGAGGTCCTTGAATCTCTTTATAAGCTGAGGGAAGATAATCAAAGGCTGCAGCAACAGGTGATGGACATGCACAAGTGACTTGACGCCCGCACTTCCCTTCCAGACCCACCAGCACTGCGACCCTTTCTCCTTCCCCCCAACATCAACATAACATACAGCAGGATGGTGGTGCGTACCAAACAACACCAATCCCGCCACCTTTGCAAGTTGGTGGTCACACTCTGCCTCTGGATGATGACGACTGGCCACCGCCTCCAGCCCCAGTAGCAGACTATGTTTATCAGCCATCATCACATGACCTTATGGCAGAGCTTATAACAGCACTGAAAGACATTAGGACGACAGGTCAGCAGGAGTCTTCCAGTTACCCTGAGCCCCATCATCCAGTGCCCGGGTTACAGACACCAGAGTATTGTGTACACTGTACGCCACAAAGAAGTGAGTCGCTGTTCGGAGAGCTGCAACCCTCCCACCGTCATGAGACAGTGTACCGCGGGCCTAAACCCACAATCCCTGCATTCACTAAAGGGGATCCGAGAGATTTCGCCAGGCTTAAAGTCGCTCTGGAGAACCTACTGCCAGTGGACGCTACAGAGCGCTTTAAATACCAGATCCTGGTGGACCACCTAAAGTATGAGGAAGCACTTCTAATAGCGGACTCATACACTAACTCACTACAGCCCTACACTGACACTATGACAAGTCTAATTGAGCATTATGGACAACCTCACCAGCTAGCTCTCAGGAAAATAGCTGATCTGATGGAGGCCCCTAATATTGCACGTGGTGATTCCAGTGAGTTTAAGCGGTTCGCCCTGAAAGTTAGAGCACTCGTGGCAATGTTAGACCAGCTTGGGGACAGTGGAAAGACTGAGCTTCACTGTGGTTCACATGTGACACGGCTGCTGTCCAAATTGCCTCATGACATACGGGCTGAATTTAAGAGGTTCCTGTACCCAATGCGTGTTACAATCCCAAGCCTATTGCACTTTTCTGACTGGCTTAACTACGAGCTGAAGATACAAGAGACAGTGTATGAGCCTCTACTCAGTGAAAACAAGAGCAGAGCAGGACCCAGGACAGAGCGCCGTCGTGTGACGCTAAGAGTGGTAGGAGCACCAACATCATGCACACCACAGACCAACCTGAGAGCACAGGACAGTAGAGAAGGCCTTATCTAGCACCAAGCAGCCAGAGAGGACAGCATACTGCCCTTACTGCTCTAACACGCAACACTTCCTAGATAAGTGTTCAAACTTTGCACAGCTTACAGTGGAACAGATAACAGCATGGATCAAGACCAACAAAAGGTGCTGGCGATGCGGTCGCACACACCAGGCTGCACAGTGCCGCCTGAAAATTACATGTCACAAGTGTAAGGGAAGACACCTGCAAGCTCTGCATGAAGTGAACATAAAACCTGCAGCTGAGGATACATCCTGCCTCATCAGCACAACTAATGAAGTCCTGTACATGGACAGGCAGGCTGGATGCAGCCAGGTTCTACTGAAAGTGAGTAAAGTGCTGCTGCGTAATGGTGAACACACCTTGGAGACATATGCCATCCTTGATGACGGGTCTGAGCAGACCATTCTCCTCCCTGCAGCAGCACAGAGCCTTAAGCTTACTGGTGAGTCAGAAAATCTAATCCTCAGAACTGTTCGGCAGGACGTCAGGGTTCTGCACGGCACTACAGTGTTGTTCTCCATCTCTCCAGTAGACCATCCAAAGAAGTCCTTCAAGATATACAGAGCATTCACTGCTGATCAATTGGGTCTGGCTGAGCACACTTACTCAATGAAGGCACTTCAGAGGAAATACAAACATTTAAGAGGCCTCCCTCTCCAGACGATTAACAGAGTGCAACCCCTGCTGTTAATCGGGTCAGATTATACCCACTTAATCGCTCCAGTGGAGCCTGTGCATTTGGGACCGCATGGGGGACCAGCTGCTGTGAAGACAAAGTTGGGCTGGACACTTCAGGGGCCGATCAGGTACAGCAAGCAGCAGGCAACATCACAACAGTGCCTGCACATCTCCACCCTCTCACCCAATAATGAGCTTCTACAGAGTGTAGAGAGATTGTGGCAGCTGGATGTTCTGCCCTACAGGAGTGAAAAGCTTGTCACACGCTCCAGGCAGGATCAGGAAGCAGTTAGCCTCCTGGAGGCGAAGACCACACGAGTAGACGTTGATGGAATTCAGCGTTACGCTACTCCCCTCCTCAGGGTGAAAAACATGCCACAGCTTCAGGCACCTAAGGAGGCTGTGATAGCTAATCTCCGCAGTACAGAGAGGCGGCTGCTACGAGATCCTCAAAGAGCAGCTGCATACTGTGCAGAGATTGGAAAGCTGGAAAAGGCAGGCTATGCAGTTAAAGTGTCAGAAGAGGAACTGACCAAAGCAGCCGAGTCCTGGTTCATCCCACATCACATGGTGAGCCATAACGGAAAGAACAGAATTGTGTTCAACTGTTCCTTCAAGTACAAGGGACAAAACCTCAATGAACTGCTGTTGCCTGGGCCCACATTAAGTTCCAGTCTACTGGCTGTCCTGCTGCGCTTCAGAGAGCATGCAATTGCTGTCAGCAGCGATATTAAAGGCATGTTTCATCAGGTGAGGCTGCTCCCTGAGGACAAGCCTTTGCTGTGTTTCCTGTGGCGAGACCTGAAGATAGAGGAGCCACCCAGTATCTATACATGGCAAGTCCTTCCATTTGGCACCACATGTAGCCCCTGCTGTGCAACTTTTGCGCTACAAAAACATGTGTTTGATCACAGTCAGCCAGGTGAAGATGTTCGAGTGTCAACAGAACAATCTTTTTATGTTGACAACTGTCTGCAAAGCCTCCCATCTGTGGAAGAAGCCCATCATCTGGTCGACAAACTGACCTCACTGTTGGCTACAGGTGGATTTGAGTTAAGCCAGTGGGCCAGTAACACCCCTGAGGTCATTAGCCACCTACCCAAAGAAGCAAGATCTGAGAGCAGTGAGTTGTGGCTCAATGAGTCAGGCACTGACCCACAGGAGCTCGCCTTGGGACTCCGCTGGCTCTGCAATTCAGACACCTTAAGGTATAAATACCGTATGCTGGACCAGCCCACACCCACCATGCGAAATATATACAGAGTCCTGGCAAGACTGTTTGACCAATTGGGATTTATAGTTCCCTTCACTACGCGGGCCAAGGTCCTGGTGCAGCACTTGTGGGACAAACAGAGAGACTGGGATGACCCGTCACTGCCTGAGGATGTGCTGCAGTCATGGCTGTCGTGGGAGGAAGAATTGCAGCATCTCTCCCAGATTATACTGCCTCGCTGCTATGTGAGCCCTGAGATGAACACTTCAAACCTCCAGAGAGACCTACACATCTTTGCTGATGCGTCAGAGAAGGCATATGGCTCAGTGGCCTATCTGCGGACGGAGAGCTCGCACGGCCGTGTTGAAGTATCTTTCCTGACTGCTAGATCCATAGTGGCCCGAAGAAGCAGCAATCGATACCAAGACTAGAACTGTGTGCTGCCCTTACAGCAGCACAGCTAGCTGCACTACTTCAAAGAGAACTGACTGTGAATATCCGCAATGTTATTTTCTGGACAGACTCCACAACAGTACTCACATGGCTTCAGTCTGACTCCTGTCAGTACAAGGTATTTGTAGGAACGCGAGTATCTGAAATCCAGGAGCTGACTGATGTCCGGGCCTGGAGATATGTGGATTCTGCCAACAACCCAGCTGATGACATAACGCGGGGAAAACCACTGCTGGAATTGGCTGGTAAAAACAGATGGAGTCAGGGCCCTGCCTTCCTACAACATTCGCCTGAAGTCTGGCCTACACAGCCGGCCACAGGGGTGACAGAGGACAATGCCGAGCTGCGAAAACCCACTGTCTGCTGTTTCACTACAAGCATACAGACTTCTCTGCTACCAAATGCTGATCAGTTTTCCTCGTTCAGAGCGCTGACAGAGGCGGTTGCACAATCTAGCTCTGTGTCATCATTGAACCCCGTCAGTCTTCCTGCTGATGACTACCAAGAAGCAGAGAGAGAAGTATTGAGACGAGCCCAGCAAGACAGCTTTGCTGAGGAGTTCAGCCTCTTGAGTACCGGTAAGCCAGTAGCTGCCACCAGTAGGCTGATCTCCCTAGCACCAGAGTATGACAAGACTATGAGACTCATCCGGGTTGGAGGAAGGCTCCGCCGCAGCGACCAGCTAGAGCCAGACTCTATTCACCCAGTGGTCCTGGACCATCGGCATAAAGTGACCCAGCTCATCATCCAGGATGTGGACAAGAGCCTTCGCCATCCAGGATCAGAGCGCCTTTTTGCAGAGCTGCGGCGAAAATACTGGATTTTGCATGGCCGTGAAGTTGTTAAGCGACACCAGCACTCCTGTCCAGACTGCCAGAGATGGAGAGCCTCTCCAGTCGTGCCCAAGATGGCAGACCTCCCACAGTCCAGACTACGGCTGCTGAAGCCCCCATTCTTCTCTACGGGTATGGACTGTTTCGGGCCTTTCACAGTGAAGGTTGGCCGTCGCCACGAGAAGAGATGGGGTATACTATTTAAATGCCTGACGACGCGAGCTGTGCATGTGGATATTCTGTCCAGTATGTACTCGGATTCCTTTCTGATGGCCCTCCGCCGTTTCATTGCACGAAGGGGTAAGCCATCAGAGCTCCGGTCCGACCAGGGCACTAATTTAAAGGGAAGTGAGGTCTGTTAAAGCTGCACTGTATGCCACCATCCAGTCACAGACTGTCCCCGAAGAGGTCTTGCGGACAGTACTTATTGAAGTGGAGGGGATTTTAAACTCCAAACCACTGGGTTACGTGTCAACAGACGTGGCTGATGCTGACCCAGTGACCCCCAATTTGCTCCTAATGGGGCGGCTCGACCCCTCTTTACCACAGGCTGTGTATGCTGAGTCTGAGCTACTGAGTCGCCGCCGCTGGAGACATACTCAGGTGCTGGCTGACCAGTTTTGGTCCCACTTTATTCGACACTACCTCCCGACTCTTCAGACTCGCTCCAAGTGGCACAAGGACCCTGCACAGCTGCAAACTGGAACCATAGTGATGGTGGTGGACCCACAGCTGCCAAGAGCGCAGTGGCCTTTAGGTCATGTTACTGAGGTTATTCCAGGAACTGATGGGAGAGTCAGGACTGCAGTAGTCAAGGTCAAGGATAAAATCTACACGAGGCCTGTCGCTCGCCTTGTAGCTCTGCCGGCCATACCAGACACTGATACGGTCAGTCCTTCTTAGAGTGGCAAATTTAGTGTAACAAATTTGGGGGCGGCTGTGACGAAGGACGATGACTTCTTCAGGCAGATAAAACTGGCTGCTTGAGAATCAACCAATCAGGAGCGGAGCTGCGTTCTGCGGCTCGCTGAAGAGGACAGTTTAGTTTCAGATTCGAGGGAAAGTTTTGAAGAGAGCGCTGGCGTTGAAAGACTGCAATCTATATCTATATTTAGATAATATAAGATAGTGTTGCTACATAAGTTCAGAGAATTGTGTGCGTGTAACTACCAGTAAGTATATTGATAGTTGTTGTTCATTTTACCTCCTAATAATGTTACGCTGTGTTGCACTGCTATAATGTTGTAGCACTTTGCTGCTCGTTGTTTTATGATGGCGGAGATTAGCACTGCTCGTATGTTTAATTGTTGATAACATTGTTAATTAATGGAGGTGTTGATCGGCAAGCCTTACGTCTTAATTGAAATAATGTCTGTAGTTCTTTGTACAATGTGTAATGTTAACATTAAGGGGTAATTCTGCAGTTCACAATCATTATATGTTCAGCTGAATTTAGCATATTGTATATTGTTGCAGTGTTGCAGATTAATCTTTGAATAGAGATATAGTGTATTCTGCATTTCTAAGTTTGTATTTGTTTAGTAATATTTATTTCTTAAACACTGCATTTAATTCATACATAACATAATTATATTATACAATTATATTATATTATATAATTTAATCTCTTGATTGTGTTTGTTATCTATATAGAGAATATTCATTTACTGATTTATTACTGTATCTCTGTTTCAGAACCACACACATAAACATCTAAATCTTGATCTAAATAAAACATCAAAACGGAACATCTTGTCTGCATTCTAATCGATGCACCCTGGTGGCTACAACCTTTTAAAGACCATTCAAATTATACAGTCCTTTACAATCACCAAAACAAAAGCAATGTTTTGACAGAAAATGGAAAACAATTTAAAAACTGTATTTTTGTGTAATATTTGTTGTACTTGAGGATGTGACAATGATCTGCTTTTAAATGGTTATTCCAGATCATCCCAGAACTCATTGTGAGCACCACAGAGACAGTGTCCAGACCACCAGTCCAGAGGGATATCCAATACTTGGACCTTATGTACCACAGTGTGATGAAAATGGACAGTACTTGGATCAACAGGTTAGAATGTGTCTTTATGTTTTAAGAGAGATATAGTGTTTGTTTTTGGGCCTTGATTATTGATGTGTTTTGTATGTTTTAGTGTCACGGCTCCACAGGATATTGTTGGTGTGTGGACAGTACAGGACGGGAAAGACCTAATACCAGGACCCCTCCTGGTACACCTTCTGTTGATTGTACCAAACCAGATGAGCCCCAGCGCCCTAAAACTCACTGTGAGCACCACAGAGACCGTGTCCAGACCACCAGTCCAGAGGGATATCCTTTAGTTGGAGTTTATGTCCCTCAGTGTGATGCAAGTGGGCACTACACACCTCAACAGGTAACATTAGGAATGTGTTTGTGATATAAGATATGTTTCTCCTGAAGTCACATCCATCTTTCCAGCCTCTAATCTTTTTTTATGTTTTAGTGTCATGGTTCAACTGGACATTGTTGGTGTGTGAACAACACTGGACAGGAGAGGCCAGGCACCAAGACACCACCTGGTACACCACCAGTAGATTGTGACAGACCAGGTAAAACTGATTTTCAGAAGAAGAAAAAAAATTCCCACCCTGGAGCCAGGCCCAAGGTTGGGGCTCGCGAGCAAGCGCCTGGTGGCCGGGTCTTTCCCCACCACCCACGGGAGGAACCGTAAGGGGCCGGTGCAAAGTGGATTGGGCGGCAGCCGAGGCAGGAGCCACGGCGACCCAATCCCCGGAAACAGAATCTTGCGCTAGTGTTATGGGAATTGTATGTGTTTTCATTTAGTGTCTATGTTTTAGTTTTAGATATGATTCTTCTGTCTGCTCCATGCTATGACATGCGGGCCATCACGACCTAGGTCGCAGACTGCGTAGGAGTACTACTGGGTATAAAACGACGTGTATTGTTTACCTCTTTTAGCAAAACACACTATGTACCTTTGATATATCTGTGTGTACTTTGCTTCCCTTGCAAGGAATAAAACCTGGCTTTAGCTTTTATAATATAATCTGTCTCCGTGTCTCTCTGGATAATATAAGGATATAGAATTCTTTTAACATATAGAATTCTTATAACATTTGGTGCCGTGACCCGGATCTCAATATTCGTTGTTTCTCATACAAAGAGGTGAGCTGAGCACGGAGAAATGCACAAAGAAAGCATTTCTTGTAAGTCCCAAGCTGTGCTATTTAGCAGTAAGGGCCAGATATCCCCTCTGTGTGTGTGAGGCACGATGACGAGATCTGGACTGGAAAAAAGGAGAATAGCAGAGAGACGAGAGGACAGAAAAGACAGTCTGGCTGCGGAACAACTGGACTATTGGACTGAAAATTCAGGTAAACAGCTGTTTAATTTATTTTTGGTGTGTGTGTGTGTGATTTTTGTTTTAATACCAAAGCTTCCGGAAGTAGTAGTTTTGGAAATCTGGCGTGTGCTGAGCGGGCTGCATGTAAGTTACATCACCAATAGTTGATGTTTTTCCATGAAGCTGGCCAACATAGGAGATTCTTAAACGCTGAAAGATCGAGATTCCTTAAATGGTGAGATCCGCTTTGTCGAGACCCTGCCTATATGGTTTATGGTGAGATTTAAAGCCGAAAAAGTATGTGTTTTTGATCGAGAACCTAATTGTCAATCTTATGGTGAGGTTTTAAACGGGATATTCTGATGTTAATCTGTGTTAAAGCTTGTTGTCTTGCTAGATTTTAGTTTGATAGATACCTTATGCTTTGTAAGTTTTTATGGTGTTTCTTGAAACTGACTCGTGCGTTTAGTTCATTTGGCCGTGACAAGTGCGAACCTCTATGCGAGATAGAGCACCTGATTACAAGAAGGAGTATGAGGTCTAAAGAGCTTGTCTAGGGAGCACAAGAATTTGTCTTAGATTAATAATCACGTATCGTGTCATACAATCGAACTGCCTTGCATAGCTAGTATTGTTGGTTTTAATGGTGCGTTGGACGCACAGGAAAACTCGAGTATGGACTATTATCAAGATACTTACTAACAACAAAAGGTGAGATGAATAGGTCCGACCATTATCAAGATACTTACAACAAAAAGGTGAGATGAATGAGTCCGAAGTCAATGTGACTATAAAGGCCTGCCTACGTAGTATTGATTCCTGCAGATGAGAAATGATATTTTAAAAACCCACGAGAGCTTTTGCTGAAAAATGTTCACTGCTGGTGACGCGGTGAGCGAGAGAAAAAAGCCCACTGAAAGTGACGGGGCTTATACTGAGAATTGTTGGCAATACTGAGAATCGTTGACCTAAAAAGTTAAAGATAACAGGTGTGTTTGAGAGAATAAATGTGTTATGAATGGGCCATTGTTGGATGAAGAATGAGTCTAATGATGTGAATCAGAACAACGGTAATGTTTTTGTTTAAAAAAGAAAGTTTGAACAACATGAGAGAGAAAGGTAGCTTCCATAAGCTATTTTTCTAGTTTGAGAAAAAACAGAGAAGTAGAGAAGAGATTTTGAAAGAAGTACACACATGTACTTCAAAACACTAATCATTTGTATTTTGTTTAAATGTTTCTGGGAGCCTCTAGGTATCGGCTTCCTCCCTCCGCTCGGACAAACAGTGCTCTCTCCAAAACTTCCTCTGCACCCCACCTCCCACATGCTCCTTTTCGGCTGAGAAAAAAAGAAAAAAAAGGCTGCAGACAGACGAGCCACAGCAAACACGGAAGCGGTAAGATAAACCAATTCACACTAACGTTTATTTGTTTTAAATTTTGATCTATTGAGATTGACCAAAAAGGTATTTGTAAAGTGTGTTTGTAAATTGGATGAAACTTGAAATTAATATGAATGTAATGTATTTCTCTGAGGAAAAATGCACAAATGCCATGGAGACGAGAGCGAGGTGGAGGTGGGCGTGACAGACGAGAGGGCACTGAGAGAAGGAGGAGGAGGTCGAAACTGGGTCCAGACGAGAGACGAGGGAATGACCTCATAACTGACCGCTTCAACAGGTCAGGTACATAAACACATAAACACATGTAAATACAGACACATAAAGACACAGAGACAAACACGGACACATGAGACACACATCTACAGAGGAGAATGTGATTTTGGTTTATGAGAGAAAATAATGAGTATTCTGTTAAAGAACAGAGTTGGTTTTGTATTTTATGTGACACGGCAGCGTAAACATTAAAGGTTTAAAGAAGTTAAAGATCCAACACATGGATCTAAAATAAAAGTAGTGATTGATGTTTTGCTAAACAATTTTGTGTATCTTTTAGTACGAGAACTAATAGAGGTCCTTAATATCAGTGTGGTTCATACACACGGTATAACGCCAATAAATGAATGAAAATGATTACTTTGTAAGTGGAAGAATTTAAATATATGTTTTAAAGTTGAATTGCGCAGAGTAAGTTTATAAAGATAATATAACTTTGTAGTTGGGCCATAAGCTCACATTTAAAATAAACATTTATTTATTTCTCTGGTTTGGTTTTGACAAAGTTTTGGAGACAGTGGATTCAAAGTAACCACTGTTTGGATTCACGAGGAATGTTTAAACACAAGATAACATTCTATGCAAGTCAAGGTAACAGGGGCTTCACAGCACCCTCCTCTTTGCTCCCAGGAGCGAGAAATGTTTTGGTTGTGTTTTTTTTAGCTCCACAGACGGGAGCCTTTACATTAAACAGACTTTTAATGTTGTAAAGTGCTGAGTTAGAAATGTCAGTGACAGAAACAGATTGCACTGAACTAATGTGTTAAATAAAGTTTATGATACTTAATTATGAAAACTGTTTGACCTTTCTGACAGGTCTGTTGATATGAATAAAAAGTCCACATTTGAGTTTTATTGAATCTATGAAACAGGATTTGGTAAACTAAACGATTGAATTAGTGAGATTGAATATGGTTTTTGAGAAGAAAACCTTAAAGTTTAAGTAATTGGAGAATTGAAATGAAGATAGTTCAAAATAAATAATAATCATTATTTATTTTGGTACTTTATAATTAAGGTATAGTGTTATCTATACAATAAAGATTTAAACTGCAATGTAAATTGGTAATCTGGGTTTGGTGATTAAAAACACATCTATATGTGAAAACAGGTCAAACTGTTAAAACGATCTTAAAGGTTGTATTTGAAAAATTGAAAGTTAATGAAAAATAAGTGAATAAAAGATAATTGTTAAACTAATAAGGTGAATTGTTAAAATTTAAGAGCATATGCCAATGGCTCGCTGGGTTTAATCACTGTTGTAAGTGATGTAAAAATTTTTTTTTTTTTAAGTACTGGGACTAACACAAGGTCCTTTTGAATAGACGTTAAGTTTTTGTTTTGGTTTTGGTTTTGATCAAACTTTAGGTCGTTGTAACCTAAAGAAAAAGAAAAAAAGAGGTTGAGATGTTACATTTTATTAAATGAACAGTAATGATAATTACTGATTACAATTTTGGTTAATTTGAATAAATAAAGAGAGACACGTTATTTTAATTTTACACTTGATGTTAAAAGTTTCTGTTTAACTTTGAGTGAGTTGAATTCTTTATGTGGCATCTGAATGCCAAATTAGTGGAAACATAAAAATAGTAATTGATGAAATTGTTTTTATGTTACATTTAAATTAATATGGGAAAAAATACAAAAACAAACTGGTTTATTGTATTGAGCACCTGGTGGTAAAACTGAGTTTTACAGAGACAGTATAGAACAAATCTATACTGAACAAAATCCTGAAGAAATTTAGTTTAAAAATAAAGCAGAATTTAAGAGGAAATTTGTTGATTTTATGGTTGGTCTTTCCTTTAAAAAAAAACGACAGTCACAAAGGTGATGGTGTTTTAGAGGAAAGCAGTGTGAACAGAGCAGAGGCTTTGTGGTGTGTTCAAGCAGCTGGGACATGCTGCTGTTACTGGTTTAACCCCAAAGGGAGGGGTCTGAACCTAAGGGTGATTAAGAAATTTTGTATTGAAGTAAGAGAAAAATGTGTTTTCTTTCTAAAGAAAGTAATTTAAGGTAAATTAAACAATAGTTTGAGAATATTCTAATTTAAAAGAACATGTGAAATAAATTGTGAATTGAAGGTGAATGTTTAAAGGTTTGAGAAAATAGATCATGAGAAACCAGTTCTGATCTATATAAATAATTTATGTTTGCATCAACTGAGTTAAAATTTATCAAATTGTGGAAGATACCAATTACAGTTACAGGTAAAGACCTACAACTAATGGTAACTAAAATTAAAACTGAACTAAACAAAGTTAAGTTTTAAATATAACATTTAAACAAAAGTGATGCTATTTGGAAAACATAAAGAAGATGAATAATTAGGAATGCTAATTAATGAAATAACAATTTAAGGTGGTAATTGGGAAAACCCATTCTGTTTTGATTTTATTTTGATTTTTTTTTACTTTTGTTTGATTTTTGTTCATTTTTGTGGTATTTTGAGCCATGGTTGTCCCACGTCTCAAAAAGGGGGGAGATGAAGGTTTAAACAAAGCTGTGTTAAAGTGCTGAAGGGATGCTTGGTTAACCTAATGGTTAGCAGGAGGCTGAAACAACAGTGTTTAATACAGTTAAAAGTTTAAATCAAATAATGAAATAAAGAAAGTTGACAGGACTTTTCTGGAGAAGCACTGTTTAGTCTGATTAAACCTTTTCAGATTAAAGTAGATTTCCAGCAGACCATATCTGTGGAAACAGGGTTTATCTGCTGTTTCCATTTTATGGTTTGATCATTTTAAGGGCTTTTATGGTTTCGTTTGACGAAAACCTAGGAGGCACTTTCTATGGGTCTATAATGTCAGAGAACGTTCTGATTTGTTTGTTTGTTCTTTATTTGGATGGAAGCCAACTACAACAAGTATACCAGTTCAGAAAAGGAGTTTTGACAATTAATATAGCCACCACCAGTAAGAGCTAATATTAACATAGTTCTTTGAACTTATATCATCTTGGTTTACACCTGTGAGCAGGGCTACTGACGGGGGTCACATGACTTCCTGTGACATCCCTCTGAACTTGACAAACAGATCAGGGACAGGTGCAGTGCAAAGCAGAAGTCTGGAGGTTTTGTGAAAGTAAGACCATTAGACCAGCGTTGCCTGCTGACCGGAAACATGCGTCCTTAAAGGATCCTCGTTTTATTTGTGTTCACATAAAATGTGATGGGGAACATCGGGAGTGGAAACTCACACTTTAGGAGCCAAACAGCAGCTCCCTCAGGTTCATTTGAGAGCCCCATTTACATCGACGACAGAGGTGTCCTTCGAAGGTGTCCTTAATGAATATAAGGCTAAAATTTAATTAGCATTAGGATTTGAATTTTTACCATTTGAGACAATTTATGAAAATGTAGATTAAAGTAAATTAAGTATATTTATAACCAACATAGGTTTATGAATTACACAAGAGATGCTGTAACTGTTAATTAAAACTGGAAATGAGAGAAAACTGATCCAAGGACTGGACAGAACAAAATAACACTGAGCATGCTATTAGCTGAAAAGGGGGGGTCTACAAAAGGATTTCCTCCAAAGTAACACGGGACTAGTTACAGCAGAAATAAGGTCTTTGAGAAAGGACTTCAAACTCTAGCAGAGAAATTAGAGTATTCTGGAATAGAGAAATTAATTTTGACCTGGTTTTACAACATATTTGGAAAATTGACTGGGATTTTAGAATCTGTATTGAGATACAGTACATGTACTTGTTGTTGAACTTCCATGTCTGATAACTTTTGTTTGTGTTGCTTTACATGTACCGGAGCTTGTTGGTGAGATTGATGAATGTGGCCATTGCTGGGTCAACATTCCTGGACATGCACCTGCCAAACGACTAAGGTCAAGGCTTTGACCTCAGATGAACACTTTGATATCTGAGGGACGTTATTGTTTGCATGTACACCAACGGGACAACAGCTCCAGGACTGATCATACTACAGACCTAAGGGCCGTATGGTTCATTGAATTGATTATGCTGAAGAGAATTGATTTTAATCATTATGAATGTGCATATGTCTCACTCCATGTGTTTTTCTTTTCGTTACAGGGACAGAAATGGACAGGCAGGGACAGGCTGGAGATGTTAAGTTCGATGGGTTGACCAGCTTAACCTCCGGCATCTTTTTCTGCTTTATTTTGGAGTGATTCTATGTTTTGATGTAATCAATTATTATTGGATGTTAAGAATCAGTATGTTAATCTTTTGATTTATCTGTTTGCAATATTATACTCATTTCTGTCATTGATTGGACATGTGTGTCAGAAGAAATCAGTTTATTTTTGATCTTTATATGTATCTGCCTTGAATGTGCGCCGCCTTGGCAGAGGGGCGGTCAGGAGGTCTTTTTCCCAGCGATAGGTCATTTAGCCGAATGGTCAAATGTACTTAGGCTAGGTCAGCTGCCTCTGGGTTTTCGCTCCTGACTTAATACAATTCACATCAAGGTGAAGACTTTGATTTATGCCTATTCAGCATAAAGAGGGGGGAATGTTATGGGAATTGTATGTGTTTTCATTTAGTGTCTATGTTTTAGTTTTAGATATGATTCTTCTGTCTGCTCCATGCTATGACATGCGGGCCATCACGACCTAGGTCGCAGACTGCGTAGGAGTACTACTGGGTATAAAACGGCGTGTATTGTTTACCTCTTTTAGCAAAACACACTATGTACCTTTGATATATCTGTGTGTACTTTGCTTCCCTTGCAAGGAATAAAACCTGGCTTTAGCTTTTATAATATAATCTGTCTCTGTGTCTCTCTGGATAATATAAGGATATAGAATTCTTTTAACATATAGAATTCTTATAACAGCTAGGAACTTGGAATGTCACCTTGCCAGCGGGAAAAAGAGCCTGATCTTGTGCGCTAGGTGCGGAGAGATACCGACTAGAGATAGTCGGGCTCACCTCCACTCACAGCTTGGGCTCTGGAACACAACTCCTCGAGAGAGGCTGGACTACCCACTACTCTGGAGTTGCCTGCGGTGAGAGGCAATGGGCTGGTGTGGGCTTGCTCATAGACCCCCATCTCAGCCGCAATCTGTTGGAGTTCACCCGTGGACCATGTTCTTCACCTCCATTGTTGACATGGCCACTCTGAGTTGTGGCCGTAAAGTCTCCGGTGCCTGACATGGCGGCAACCCCCGAACCAGGTAGTGGACACTGTCAAGCTGAAGGAGACCTATCGAGCCTGGTTAGCTCATGGGACTCCTGAGGCAGCTGATAGGTACCAGCAGACTGCAGCCCAGGCAGTTGTGGAAGCAAAAACCCGGGTCTGGGAGGAGTTCGGTGAGGCCATAGAGACGGACTATTGGTAGGGATGGGTACCGAAACCCGGTATTAAACTGGCCCCGGGGCTAAATTATGAAAGACCGTAGTATCAATAAGATCTGACGCTATCGGTTCTGCTTTCGGTACTGGAGGGGAAAAATAATGTACTATGTATTTTTGCCTAATAATGTTATCGTGCACATTTTATCTCACCAAACATTTCTAATGTGCGATCATATTAAGACGTTTGTCTGTGAGATCTCTCATGCCGCCGCGGAGGCTGTCTGTCACAGCGCTCTGTCACACACACAACACAACGAGCGCGGCGCACGCACACGCATAACAGTATGGAAACTCCCGCTTAATACAAAGAGTGACGATGGGGAAGAGATCATGCACTTATCATGCACATTTATCTTACCAAACATTTCTAATTTGCGATATTATAAGACGTTTGTCTGTGAGATCTGCGAGAACTCTCATGCGCGCCGCAGAGGCTGTCTGTCAGTCCCACACCACAAGAACGAGCGCGGCGCACGCACATAGATAGTATAAATAGCACTCACAACAGTACGAAAACTCCCGCTTAATACAAAGAGTGACGATGGCGGAGAGAGCAAAACGTTCCAAAGTGTGGTTACACTTCTCTAGAGTTAATGCAGACAACGCTCGTTGTCCTAAGTGAAACAAAATGTTTGCATGTAAGGGCGGAAACACAAGCAATCTGTCTAAGCACCTTTCAAAAGTGCATTATGTGCAGACAGAGAAATGCAAAGTTTTCGACTGCCTAGCTCGTCTCTGGTTGTTTCCCCATCGTCTGGTATGTTTGCTAAAATCATGTTGAATCAACGTTGTTCACGTCATTTAAAATAAATGTAAAATCTCTCTGGTTTGTTAACCTTATGTAGAAATTCTGTTGATTTCTTTTGGGAGAAATGAGAGAATGAAATCATATTTTCTACTTGTTTTTAAAATTTCTAAATAAAGAAAAATCAGTATGTAAATGTAAACATTTATTTGGCTAACTTAAATGCACAGCACTTCAAGTTAGTTTATTTACTGTATATATATATATATATATATATATATATGCTTTGAAAATGTTAATTCTGTTCTCAACTTGTTCATCAGTAGACTGCAACAGACCAGGTGAGGACTGGATATAAAGCTGGTCAGATGTCAGAAGTATATATATTCAATGACCCATATATAGAACATTTTAGTGCGTTTTTGAGCTGTAACATCACTAAACCGTGCAGGTGTGTAATGTCATGGTACCCTCATGATAATCTGCTTTTGATGTGTATATACACTGGATTATGTTTGTAGTATTACACAATTTGATCACATTTTTGTCTACATCTTTGAAATAGTTTTACCAGACCGTCCTAAAACTCACTGTGAGCACCACAGAGACAGTGTCCAGACCACCAGTCCAGAGGGATTCCCTATAGTTGGAGCTTATGTGCCTCAATGTGATGAAAGTGGACACTACACACCTCAACAGGTAAAGGATAAGGGATATGCAGCATTTATAACATTTAGTAAACCTATGATATTACCTGTACTTTATTGTCTTTTCTAGTGTCATGGTTCGACGGGACATTGCTGGTGTGTGGACAGTACAGGACAGAAGAGACCAGGTACCCGTACTCCACCTGGTACACCATCAGTAGACTGCAACAGACCAGGTGAGGACTGGATATCCTAAAGCTGGTCAGATGTCAGAAGTGTATTTATAGCATATTTTGAATATTTTAAATTTTCATTACAAACATTGATTTGGACGTAATTTTAATCGACATCTCGATATTTAACCCAATCTGTTTTTCTTACACCCCTAATATACACTAGAACATGTTTGTAGTACTACACTATTTGATTACATTTTTGTCTACATCTCTGAAATTACCAGACCGTCCTAAAACTCACTGTGAGCACCACAGAGACAGTGTCCAGACCACCAGTCCAGAGGGATACCCTATAGTTGGAGTTTATGTGCCTCAGTGTGATGCAAGTGGACACTACACACCTCAACAGGTAAGAACATTAATATAGCGTCATGTCAACATGACGTTATGTGGTCTCTTTAATGATTTATATGTATGCCCTTTTAGTGTCATAGTTCAACTGGACATTGTTGGTGTGTGGACAACACTGGACAGGAGAGGCCAGGCACCAAGACACCTCCTGGTACACCGCGTCTAAACTGTAGCCAGCCCGGTGAGATTTGAACTGATTAAGTTGCTTTTATACATTTTAGAAACTGGAAGCAAACATTTAAAAACAAAAATCATTTAGGGTTTGTACAGAAACACATATTAATATAATATTGTTAATATTGATAATTATGTTTCCCAGATAAGGCAATGCGCAAAACTCACTGTGAGCACCACAGAGACAGTGTCCAGACCACCAGTCCAGAGGGATTACCTATAGTTGGAGTTTATGTGCCTCAGTGTGATGCAAGTGGACACTACACACCTCAACAGGTAACATTATGAATGTGTATGTGATATAAGATATGTTTCTCCTGTCTTGAATCTGTGCAGGGTATAATGAAATCTGAAGACTATCAAGGGGTTCTAGACAGAAATGTGCTGGCCAGTGTCGGACAGCTTGAGCTGGGTCTTGCAACAGGACAATGACCCAAAACACGGCAAAAAACACCCAAGAATGGTTAAGAGGAAAACATTGGACTATTCTAAAGTGGCCTTCTATGAGCCCTGACCTCAATCCATTGAGCATCTTTGGAAGGAGCTGAAACATGCCGTCTGGAAAAGACACCCTTCAAACCGGAAACAACTGGAGCAGTTTGCTCATGAGGAGTGGGCCAAAATACCTGCTGAGAGGTGCACAAGTCTCATTGACAGTTACAGGAGTCGTCTGATTGCAGTGATAGCCTCAAAAGGTTGTGCAACAAAATATTAAGTTAGGGGTAGCAACAATTTTTTTGTCTAGGCATGTTCCATGAGTTTATTTTTTAAAATAATTCCGTTGAAGCATGGTTGAAAAGCAATGTCTGACTTTCATTAGTTAACATTCATAGAATTTTTATTTATTATTACTTTTGTCAGAATAAAGTTTTTTCTGTGACCATTGTGAGTTTTTCTTTCATTGACCGAAGGGTACCAACAATTTTGTCCACGTGTGTAAAAGGAAATACCCCAAGAAAAGGGAGAAATGCCAGATTTATTTATTGCAAGGTTTTTGATCCAGCCCACAGCAGTTGTTTGATACAGTAACACTTAAGTGGCCCCTGCCATCAGAAAATGATGATCTAAGCATTGTATATGTATTGTAATAGATGCATGTTGGCATTCAAGTGGAATTACGTAATCATCTGAAAACTATATGTGAGTGTGAGTGACAGATATGGATAGGCATTGGTGAGTGTGGTTAGCATTATGACAGTTCAGTAAGTGAAACTTACAGTGTCTGTTCAGACCTGTTCAGTAGCCTACACAGTAAGAAAAGGAAGTAGACAAAGGGAGAACTTTTCTCTGAAGTGGCAAACACAAATGTGTCGCCGCCCCTTGGCTTCTGGTTCTTTCTGATCACCAAAATGTACCACAAAAAAATACAAGTGGGACTGAGTTTACAAAAAAAAGCTAATTTATTAAAACAAGCGCAAGGTTAAAAACGGGAATCTATATAAAGAACCCAGCAAGAGGCTTTAAAAGCTAATAGAACAGTTTGTGAACAGAGTCCGGGGGTTGTGGGAGGAAACGGTCTTTGAGAGGAATATTAGCAGCATTGTGATCCCCGCCCTCCAGTCCGCGCCGCGGGGCCGGCCAGTCCGAGTGTTAGGCCTACTGCCTTCCCAGCGGTCCCAGTTGACTTCGAAGCCCCAGTACGTCGCCGCATATAAAACACAATAATGTCGAATCAACCGACCACACTACAAAACACAATAAAGCCACACAGCATGCAGATTATTCGGGACACGTCCCTTCACTTAGCGTTTTACAGCGATGTACAGGGTCCTTTCCTTAGTCCCCTCTTGGTCCGCGGATCCTTTTTCGTAAATTGATGGAATGGAGTGGAAAATGTTAGTGACCCCTACGCTGAAAGCCCTGAAATGACAGTTCCACTAAAGTGCCTGTATTCAAGTCCATTAATGTTCTCCTAATTGTGATGTATTGATACTTTGTGATTATTTCCTCCTCTGTATTTTTCCATTAGAATGTACCAGTCCATCTTTATATCTTCGCCCAGAATGACTTCAGATTTTCTAATGCTACTTTTTTTTCCCTACTTCAAAACAGTTGCATTCATGTCGGCGTATGTAAGCAATATGTGTGCGTGTGCGTGTGTGTGTGTGTGTGGTCTGAATCATTGATGAGTTTATTGATTGGGTGTGATCTGGTGTCACAATTAGAAGTGTAACGGAGGGGGTCGTTCAAGGTCTTGTCATTGTACAGAAGGGAAACGTTGGGACAATTAAACGGTTGTATAGCATAAACAGAGCCATGTCCTTATACTAATGTGGTGATGTAGGAGCCATAGCTTTTATAGATTTGGTAGATCCAAAGCATTGATCCATCTGGTGCTGCAGGGTTTAGTGTTTTAGACGGTTCTTTGCCTCCACCTACTGGTTTGTCTCTGTAAGTACAGCTATAAACACAACAGGACTTGGTCCAGGGTCCGTTTTAGCTTGAAAGAAGTAATTTTCTAAACCTATGAGGTTATGTCTCTGCTGCCTTCCAAATAGTCGAATTGTACGGAGTAGTTCATTGCAGTGTATATGAAAGCTAATAATCTTAATGATCAACACAGTAGGCTACTAAGAGTTTACCAAGTGGCTTTTGAACTGTCTCTTACCCCTGCGATGTTCACTGTGGACACTGTGTGGCACTCAAGACTAACTTTCAGTGTGAGGCCCTCGAGCAATGATTCTGGGGTCACGTGTTGTTCAAAATGGGAAATAGTAAACATTATAAAGTAACGGAATTGAAGTAATAGGCCTAGTTTCAGCCAACCCAGGATCTTATTTTAGGCGCATGTAGCACATTTAGATGTAAACGTGTGGCATTGTGTGTTGAAATGATCAAAGTGTATTCTTCAGATAAAGTTGCATCCGGAATTAAAAATAAAATACATTTCTTATGTATGCTGTTACCATCCAGCTGCTCAATCAACACATCTCCGGCCAACCAGAGCGCTCCTCAACCCGACTAAGCCCCGCCCCCTCGCTGAGTATCAGAGGCGGCTGTGTGGAGAAGGGTTGCGAGTTGTCCTTCACTCTGCGTCAGTCCATCCGTAGCCTACCGCTCTCCTTCTGGTCTCCCTCTCTGCGCAGGGCAGCAGGATGAAGACCAGTTATACCATGAACCCGGGGCAAGTGTTGACCGTGTGGCTGCTCTGCTGTTGCGGCTGTGTGCGTGTGGTCACTGCCATCCAGAGAACTGATCTCTTCCCCTATGGTTCTCTAAGTGGGGATTTGATTTTGGCTGAGGGCGACGATGAGACGTCCAAAGTGCTGTCCTTACCCAGACCTCTGTACTTCTATGACACTGCCTTCACCCAGCTATATGTAAGTACACGTTCGTTTTCATGTCCCACTGTTTTCATTCAGGTGGTGTGTGCAGCAAAAGTAACTTTTCTATGTAATGGCAATAATTTACCATGTTGCTTTAGTTAAAAATTTCTTGAGGTCAGAGAATTAAAAGCAGCCTGTATCATTCATCATATCAGGAGCCTACTTAATGTCTATGACTTTGTATTTACTCTATATAAATGATTTCTACAATGTTTGCCTTATTTAAACAGATTGCTCTTCATATCCGGCCAACCTAAACATATTCTTCTCAATAGTATGCATGAATATAAACATTTGAGGCATGTTTGATTTTTATGGAGAAGTTATCATAACAAGCAGCAGGAATCAACAAATGAGAATTAAAATGAATGAGCCCGAAGCCTCTTTGTATTCATTTGTATTATTGTCCATCATTTGTCAGTATAATATGAAAAGATTAGTATTTTTGAAAAGGTTTCACTTTAAGGGTTATTCTACAGGTCCAGTGGTTTATTGGGGGGTAAAAGGGTTGATTAGGAGGACTATATTCCACATTGAGGATTCCAGGTATAACTTGGAGCAGTGGAACAGTAGAAGTTTAATATCTGTCTCTGTCGATCTAGGTGGCTACCAACGGTATCATCTCAGCTCAGGACTTGCCGATGGAAAAGCAATACGTGGATGACGGCTTTCCAACAGACTTCCCCGTGGTTGCACCATTCCTCGCCGACATCGACACGAGCAATGGACATGGACAGATCTTCTACAGAGTGACCGAAACCCCCAGTGTGCTCAACCGAGTGGCCCAGGTGAAGAAACCGAAATAAAGATTATGGCTTTTATGTCAAACGAAGCCTGTTGTCAATAACTGCATTTGGTTTCTTTTCATCAGATCATTCATTAGTTCAAACCACTCTACACTTTCTTTTTGTTCCCTTCATTCCTCCTTTCCCTCATTAATCCATTCATTCATCCATTTGCCCTTCCAGGAAGTGCACAGAGGCTTCCCAGATGCAAGGTTCACACCAACGCATGCCGTGGTGGCAACATGGGAGAATGTGGCTTCATATGAAGATGACCCAAAAAAGAGACCATCAGACAAGGTAACCCAGATCATCTTTGATACATGAACAGTAGTTAACAGTTTAGATACGTTTTGCTGAAAAGACCTAGAACCTCAAATACCTCAAAGTTGTGCATCACTTGTAATCTCCCTAGATTGTGGGGGTCTTATTTGTAATCCCCCTTCCCCTCCTAATCTGCCGCTTAACCTTATCAAGAGGTCACAGGTCATCTTTAGGGTCATCAGAGTTGCCCCTCGCTCGTTATCCCCTCCTCCGGTTCACACACAGGTAGACACAGTGTTCACGCTCGGCTGGACTTTTACTTCCTCCCCTTTTTTGTTGGTGTTTCCAGTTAATGATTGAGTTTAAGGGATGCTACATTTTGTTGCGTGCTGTTGTATCTGTGTGAATAAGGATGAGTATAAGGATGAGACCAAACCTGAGGTAAGGTTTGGAATAATACATCATTCAAAGTTGGTTGTGTAGGATTTATTGATGAAACAAGGCTTTGTTGTTCCCACTTTGCAGAATGTGGGATTGAGGGAAGAAGGGAGTGGTGGGTTTAACAGAAAACCCCCGGGGATGGCTGTTTACTACTCAGCCTCCCAGAGTTCATTCAAGGCTTCCTTCTTTATTTTGTCCATTGACAAAAAAAACTAAACCTGTAGTGTTTAAAGGTTCACATACATCTGGTGTTTTAGTAAATCCACCCCCACTTTTTTTCACATGAGATTAGGTAAGAGTTGGCAGTTGTGTTCATCAACTAGCATACAGTCGCTGCACTTTCACAAACACAGCTGAGTTAATTAAGAACCTTATCAGCGCTCATTGATTGGTCGTTTACCTGCGCATTCAAAGCCCCCGCCTCTGTTTTCACATTTGCTTTGGGCTGTTTTTCTCATTTAAAAAGCCAACCTTGTTAGAAAGCAGCGCTCTGCCTGGGATATGCTTCAGTGGGTCTCCCTTTGGCCAGATAGCATCTTTCTTTTGAAGTGATTAGCCAGAGGTGCTGGGTGGGGTACGTACGGGGGTGCAGCTTGGTATGTGTGTGAGAACTGATTAACCTGAGTTGTGTGTTTGTTGCATCTTTAAAGGGGGAAGGGGACATGAATGTGGTGATGGGGAGATGAGAGGAGGCAAACTAACATGACAGAGGAGAAGATCGGTTCTCACACTTCATGAGTGGACATGTGTTTTTCTTTGAAATTAGCCACTTAAATGGGCTGCTATCATAATTGGCAAGTAATTACTTCCCTTTGAATGCCAAACACACACTCTGTTGTATCTGCTACTATGTAGAGTTTACTAATGACCAAAGCCCTTTTCTGAGAGACTTTCTGTGTTATCATCAGTAACTTTAAATTGTAGCTTTACGTGACCAACATATTGCTTGTGATAGTTCCGTAAACTAATATTAGACATTTTGATTCGCCTCTAGACGTTTAGTCAAAGAATGCTACACTATTTTCTTCTGCACTACATTACTTCTGTGTAAATGTTACTGTTATTTAAATTAACAGGCCAGACCTACTACTATAACTTGTAACTTAAGTAACAAACCCATGACCATTGTGGCCAAACGTTATCTCCTGCACAATAGGAACTTGTTTGTCTAAGGCTTATTTGCTTTTTGAAGGACCTCTTACAGTGACATAGAGCACCCCTTGAAATGTGCTCATCAGGGTTCAAAGCAAGCTCTGTTTACACTTCAGTCTTTGTCCCAGAATCTGATTTTTAGTTTAAACAGTTACTAATAACAGCTCAAGTAAACCCTACTTCCTGAGCAGACAAGATGATGGTTGGGCACTAAACATGAGTCGTGGCAGCTTTATGTCATTACTAATCGCTGGTACAGTCAAAGTCTCTCGATTTAGAGCTGTGGCGGAGCGCTCATATTCACCAACCTCTCAAAGTCTAAGAAAAGCAGCTACATTTTCCACCACCACTGATAGGTTAAAAACACATTACAAAGTCTTTAGAAGGCCAGTTGTGCATTATCTTGAACATAGATACTTAGAATAGGAACAATCTCAGTTTTTTATTTGGCATCAACAAAATACTGACAAAGCAGATACTATCCCCAGACCGTGTGTGTGTGTGTGTGTGTGTGTGTGTGTGTGTGTGTGTGTGTGTGTGTGTGTTCCCACGCTGTAGACAGTTCTGTTTGTCACACTCTGGTGAGGCTGGCAACTGGATTGCAGCTGCTCACTGTCTCTACTTTATTTTTTGCAGCTGTGCTGTGGCCAACAATTTAGAAACCCGCAACCAACAAACAAGTGCTACACAACATTTATCCAAACCTCTCTTTTTGCCTCGTCTTGGTGTTTTCTTGAGCGGTTGGCGTTGAATCAAGTCTAGAGTAATTATTATATAATCTGCAACATTTGAAACAGTCATCCGATATATCCAAATAAGCAAGTTCACCCTGCTCTATTCAGTTTATGTCTGGTTTTATAGACTAAACTACTTTACATATTACAGTTGTACAAGAGGATTACAAGAGGCTTAAATAAGGTGAAGATATCCTAAATGTAGATTAAACATTGCTAAAACAAATAGTGCAGTTTTAGTGTAAAGTAGTAATATGTTTATATGCATTTACAAAGCACTATGGTGAAATAACACATGAGAAACATGCCTAAAGGCGTGCGCTGACCACCTCAAATTTTGCAACTTTACCTTTTAATTAATCTAATAGTGTTATTTTAGATCACTTCCTGTATTTGCTTTAATCTGTCTAGTGTTTTCGGAGCCTTGGCCCCCTAATGTGTGGCAGTTAGAGCCAGCCGACTGATGCTGTTATCACCTCCAGCCTCAAGACAGTCAAGGCAAGCCTGACACCTGAACGTGTGTCTGGCCGGTGCAGGAGTTTGTGGACATCCTTTTTAAAAGAGGTGTGACAGTGGGCCCCCGGGGAGTTTGAGACGAGGGTTTTGTTTTTGGGGGGGACGTCCACTCTCTGGAGCCCTCTCCCTGGCCTGACAGTCTTTGATGTGCTGGCAGCAATTTGTTGTCTTCCAGCTGTGAGTGTGTAAAGCACACCAGGAATACTTTAACTCCCTAGACGGGCAGACACACAAACACACACTGGAGATAACCACACAGACAGATTAGAACTTCATCACTATAGCAGTCTGGGCCAAATCCAGTTTGGGAAATCTGTGCTGACCTGTATCAAATTTGACTCTGTAGATACTAGCTCAACTTTACTTTGCCATTCTTTCGCTACAATGTTGTATATCCCACATCATTTCATCCCGTTATCTTCCCCTCCATGTTACAATGCACAATGACAACAGAGTGGGAGGCAAATAAAAGCACGCAAACTTATTTAAGGCTAACAACAACCATGAAAAAATCTGATGCTCCGTAGCTCCACAGTCACCTCGACCCCCTCCTAACTAATTACAGCACGCCCGTGGGCTACAAAGTATCCCACGCCCACTGACACAAGAAGATAGTTTAAAGATGTTGATGCAAACCATTAGAAGCACGCACACATACGTTGGCTCACATAGGTGGAGGGTACATCTGCGTGTGGTTGGATTTTCTGTGTGTTCAAACCAGACGTCATCACAATATGGGGCTTTATTGTAATGATGTCTGGTTTACACATAGTAATATCACTCTGAAAGAAGTCCAGACGCACAGGAAGACAGCTGTGGAGATTCACATCTGGGCTGGGGGGGTTGAGAGATGCGAGGTGTGTGTGCGCGCATGTCTTTGTCTGTGTGTAAAGATAATCCAACCTTGTCTCCAAGAAAAAAAACACTCCTGGTTCACTAAAGCAATGTTTGTGGTCTGGTTTATAGACTGGATACCACATAAAGGTGGTAACATGTTGAGCAAATCCTCTGTGCAAATGAAATCCCTCACACACAATAGAAATCACATGTTAGCTCACATAAAGCTGTCACTAAAAGTACATGTATAAAGTTACTGTTTGGAAGCCCAGATGTTTAGGTCAGTGTGTCAAATGGCAACGGGGGACATAGAGGGAAGGGGTTGAAGGTGAGAAGTCCTAACACGATTGAGGAGGAAGAGGAGGAGACGAGGGAGGGTTAGAGAAGAGGAGGTGTGAAGTTTAAATATGAGGTTTGAGTGTTAATAGATTTAGCGGGCACTTGAGCAAAGATGACTGTATACATGGGGGGGGTGACCCAGCGCGCCTGACTCTAGAATTATGGCTAAACAGCTGTTTTTCCATCTGGTACCCCTGTTTTTAAATGAATGACACATTGTTTTCTCTCTCTATAGGTCAATACTTTCCAGGCTGTTATTGGCTACGACGAGACCGACTCATATGTTGTCTTCCTTTACCCTCAAGATGGTTTGAATTTCTTTGGAACGCGGCCAAAGGTGAACTTCTCGGATAAAGAGCTTTTTTATTGTATATTAACTTTCCTCAAGATATTTATATTCATGTTTTTTTTTTTTTATCTTTTTTTCCTGTTCAAAGGAGTCATATAACGTTGAGATTGAGCTTCCTGCAAGAGTGGGGTTCAGCAGAGGAGAAGTGGCATATTTTCTTTTTTCCCGAACTGAAGGACCCCACTATAGCGTCACAAGCGACGAGCAGAGTGTTAAAAATCTTTACCAGTAAGTAAAGAATTGTTTTAAAAAGTAGTTAAATGTATGCAATCATCTCAATGCACTGTGTATTTTATCATTTTTATTTTCTTAGGGTTGGAAATACCGGAACCCCAGGAGTTTGGCTTTTCCACACTGGTAACCGCCACTCTTTTGACAACATTGTTCCTGCATCCTTTAGTGGACTTCTTGCTACTCCCCCACCTCGAGGATATGACTTTGCCCTGGTAAATTCACCTTTACATTGAACTTGAAGTGTTACCAGTTAATTTCATGTTAACTAAACGTTTGTTTTTCCTTTGTAGGAAACCACCACTCCGGAGTACGCTGAGTTTGAGGAGTATCCCGACAACACCTTTAACCCAAACGGGAATGACGAAGATGACTACCCTCTGACTGGTAGGGACCCTGAGTTTCATCAAGTACATGCGGGTCGAAACTCCCAAGAGCCCGCTCAACCATCCACCCCCAGCGCTCCCACAGAGGTTCCGGGACATCCGCAGACGTACAACAACAACGAGGATGTTCCTTTGACTTCTGAGCAGAGCCACAGTGTAGAACCAGTGGGGAGACAGTACGCTCCTCCCCCGCGTCTTTCAGAGACGGTCGACACTGAGTCACGTCCAGAAGAACAGCAACCACAGGTGTCCGTTATCTCGCCTAATGTACTGTAACATATTTTTAATTACAGATTCTTTGAAGAAAATTCATCTGGGAAACTATATTACTGATCTTTTTTGTGAAAACTCTAGATAAGAGCTTGTCTGTGTGGCAATGTGTTTTACATTTTCTTAAAAAAAAAGATCAGTTTCTGGCAGTGTTGTCAGTTCTGTCAAGTTTTTTTTTTTTTGGCTTAATGATTTGAAACCATAGTCTCTATTGTGTTGTTTGAGGTTAAACACAAATGAGAATGTGCATACTATGATCACAGAGCTTGGTTTCTTTGTCATAACTAAAAGTAACTGTATTCTTTTTGTGTAAAGGCTCCTCTCGAGGTTGTGGACGTCTACCCTCCTCCTAGAACTGATCCTCATCTCTCCCCTGGGGGTCACGTGGTCAGTGTGGACGAGGATGATGTTGACTTTGACACGGGGGGTAAGAAACAAGGCATTTTTCGGGTTTGTCCTCCCAAGTTCAGGAAAGCGTGATCACTAGGCAAATAGGAAAAAGTAAGGTCCTACCTAAAGCTCAAAACCTCAGCGTAGGCAGCACGGCGACTCAGCAGCTGGCAGCACAATACTGCCGTTGTATACCAGGTGTGTGTGTCTACAACTCTCCCACCCAGCACCCCCTCCCACAGGCCTTTGCCATAAATATGAATGCTTTCAGTCCTTTCCCTGGTTACATAAAGATCAAAAAGTCTCTGTGTTGGAGGAAATCATCTGCGGTAATTAGTTCAGTTTGCAAATGAAATTTTGAAATGCTTGTATTTTGAAAGACAAGGCTATTGCCAAGGACTTTCGACTTTGTGTTTTGTGTCTAGAGGGCAGTTATTTCTCTCCAGTGCTTGTACAGTCACTGTGAAAATATCCTGACATCCTGTGTGCTTGTGTGTCCATGAGATGCCCCTGTAGAATGAGAGAATGTTGATCCCCAACCCACTGCCAAAAAGACAAATAATGGAGGCAATGCAAAGGGGGGAGAATTAGTCAGTGAAAAACTCACTTGGGGTTGTTTGAGTGCAGTAAACATGAAAATGAACAGAGGTAAAAACTATTATGATTCACACATTTGCAAGAATTACAGCTGATTAATACATAGAAAATGACTCTGGGGAATACTTAATTAGAATCCTTTCTATGCTGTTAGTATTCCTCAAAAACATGCATGTTGTTTGAATGTGTCTGATTGGAAGGGACTCCCAAGAAACAGATGGTTTGTGTCAGGGCCTCGCTTTAACTTACATGTCTTTTTAAACACATTGAAGTCTATGTTTATATACAGCTAATCCTTTAACTTGTCCGCTTTCCTGCTTAACTTCTTGCTTTTGAATCCTTCCATTTATGGTAAAATTTTATACAAAACGGAAAATTAACTACTCATTTTAAATCTTTGCACTTTTACTGACTCTTTCAGTGATTCATTACACGACAGAGAATAAGGAAACATGTTCAAGGTAACAAGTCTTAACACCAGACATGATTTTTGAGAAAGGTTGTCAGTTTTTTTTTTTTTTTACCCTTTCTGTTTTATATCCTCCTTTCAGATTCCAGCAGCAGTGCTCCCAGAACGGCTTCTGCTCGGACTACGCCACAGGTTTCTGTTGCCACTGCAAGCCCGGTTTCTACGGAGATGGACGCCATTGTCTTCCCGACGGTTAGAGTTTCACCAACAACACGCATAAATTAAATTTTCATTCAAACCCAGGATGACTGTATTTGTTTTTTTTTTTTTTTTTTTTTTTTGACTGCAGGGGCACCCCAGCGCGTCAGTGGGAAGGTGAGCGGTACAGTGACTGTGGGCTCCACTCCTGTCCTGTTAGACCACATTGACCTCCATGCGTATATTGTTGTGGGCGACGGTAGAGCATACACTGCCATCAGCAAGGTATGAGCTTTTCAAATTACATTTATGTATTATGTATTCAAGCATAAGTTACATAATTTTCTCTCTGATTGGTTTAGGTACCTGAGCCAGTGGGCTGGGCTTTGATGCCGGCTTCACCAATAGGAGAGCTGTTTGGATGGCTTTTCGCTCTTGAGCTGCCTAATAGCCATGCAGGATTCAAAATCACAGGTAGAACACTGTGGGATTATCCACAAAAGTAAATTTTAAACCTGGGAACACCACTTTTCACAATTTAGTGTGGCAAACTAGACTGACAAATATTATACAGTACATAGGGTGTAACAATCTTTATATTCATATGGCATCACATTCAGACTGAAAAACAAAAAAGTAAGAATAAGTTGCTTTATGTAGTGTAGTAACTAAAACTTTATGGTCCTTTTTTGCAAGGATCAGGCATTTTATTGTCATGACTTAAGATAAGACCTGGGTTGGCCTATGTTAATAAGTGCCCTGTACAACATACCTCCGGAGCACATCTGTAGTGGACTAAGGGAACTCCTTTTACAGCGAGTGTGTTTGGTTGTATTTGTGGTTTAGTCTTTTTGCTCTCCCAGCCAGCTGTATTGTCTCAAGGGATGTGATGTGATATCAGGCTTCCACCTCCCCTTGTGTAATAGGAAACAGCTGCTGTGTGTGTGTGTGTGTGTGTGTGTGTGTGTTCTGTACAGATGTAACTCTTGCAGACAGTCCACTTTTTATGGTATGTAACTGCTGAGTTATTGGCCCACATACAAAAATGTGCAATGAAAGAAAACAACATGGACAACTCTGGATTACTTCATCAGCTCTCGTTTCTGATTGGTTGATTGAGTAATTGTGTTACCAGGGGCTGAGTTCACTCGTCGGGTTGAGGTTGTCTTCTATCCTGGCAATGAGCGCCTGTCAATCAATCAGATGGGGCGGGGCCTCGATGACCACAACCACCTCACTGTGGACACTGCTGTCAATGGCAATGTGCCCATCATTCCCCATGGAGCAGAGGTTACCATGCACCCATTCAAGGAAATCTACCAGTACTACCCATCTGGTGAGTAATAACCAATTACTTGCACTTGCTCCATTTGTTCATGGATTTAATAACTTTTCTTATGTGTCTCCATAGTTGTCACATCCACATCTGTGCGAGAGTTTACAGTTGTCTCTGCGGAGCGAGGCTCTGAGTCATTCTCCTTCCAGCTGAAGCAAAATATCACCTTCCGTGACTGTAGACATGACAGTCGTGCCACTCCGGAGACGCTTCAAATCACAATGGAAAGAGTTTTCATGATGTATGTCAAGGAGGAGCGCATCCTGAGATATGCCATCACTAACAAGATTAGTCCAGTTGGAGGTGAGTCAAAGTAGAGATACTTTCTCTATCAGTTAAATTAGCTTTGATTAGATCTCTACTACGCAAAATCTGAAATCAAAGTTTTTGTTTTTCAGTCTACAAAATTAACATAGCAAATTAAAAATCGCCACTGACCACCTTAATGGAGCCGATTGGATTTGAGACAAAGATAGACTGAAAGACACAACTGTATAACTTAGAGCAGGAGAAATGTATTCACCACCAAAGCAGGCCTGGAGACAGAACACTCAATAGAAAATGCATGTCAGTGTCCAAGTCGGACATGCTTTTGGAACAGTGTATGTAGCTGTGTATTGCGTCATTGATTAGGCGATGTTGTTTCAACCTTGTAGTTGTTTGTGTGAACAGGGACAGAGCTACAGTGATATAGATACTGTATCACAGCTTTATAAGACCAGAACACACAGTTCTAACAGAACAAATTAACGCACAGATCTTAAATTGGGTTAAGGACATTATGTATGAATAATTACCCAACAAAGGGCACTAAAAAAAAGCATGTGGCTTTCATAAGTATAATAGCTGCTCCGAAGGAAAACAAATGTAATGTGTGATACATCTAAGCGCTAGAGCAAGAGTTGGACACGTGTTTGAAACAGGATTCATAATATGTCAGCACAAACCAGCTAGGGTCAGGGGTGAGCATATGTGCAGAGAGGACTGACACTTAGCAGCTGATGTCTGGATTTCAACAATAATCCCCGATGGGAACATGGTGTCTGAGTGACAGTCCTAATTATTCCACACCATCTCTGTCAGTCTTTAAGTGGTCAGACACATTGGAGGAGCAGAAAACGTGAGGTTTTCTGTTCCAGACCGAGTAATTCTTTCAATGTTGCCAGAGAACCCTCAATCAAAACATAATACAGAGTTGGACAGAAGTTTGTTTTAAACACACATGCTTCAAGCTGATGGTTTATTAAACACTCTACTAGAGACAACACTGTTAACATTACATATCTGCCATACATCTTTGGTAAAAAGGCACCTAAGGTTGTGTTCACAGTAGTGTAACCACAATGTACGTCACAACTGACTCTGAATATCGACAAACTTAGTTTCCACTGCAGATGAGTGACATGTATTTGGACGACTGCACAACCAAAATATTAGCGTAGGCCAGATCGTTTTTTGCTAGCGTGAAAAAGACAAAACACTTGACTTTGGTTTGGCTCAGATTAATTTTGTCATTAGGGTCAGTTTATTTTGTTTATTTAGAGTCTATTTTGATTCAGATTATAATTTGAAGAAATTAAAGTTCAAATGTATGTCTTAAATTAATGGTCATTATGCCTTTAATGGATCTTAAACAAAGTTCTATCTTTATATAAATGGTTGTTTTCAGACATTTTGAGAAAGTCTTGGAATTTGAGCCTTTCTTTGGTATTTTGTCTTCCAAAATACCACAGCAAATAGGCAGAAATTAAATGTGTGATGTTTTTCCTCTATCAGCACCAGCAGTCACGTCTCCTAACCCCAGAAATCTGATGAAAGCCAGAGAGACTATAGCCAGTGAAAGATGTCTAGGAAAAAAAAACACTTTGAGCGCCATAGACTGTGCTCTCTCTGTTTTGAATCTGGGCCAGGATTCTGTCATTTAAACATCAACACGTTGATTAAAAAGCTTATGATGACACATCTTACACATGCACGTCTGCACACACACACATCTAGCCAGTGCACAGCTGGAAGAGCTTTGTGGGACCAGGGGTTTTGTAAACACAGGTTAAGTGCTGTGTATGTGTGATATGGAGACAATGTGAGCGTGTGTGTTTCTGTTCAAGGGTCTTACACTTTCTGGGGAATAATATCCTAGCCAATGACAGATTTTCTAACGGACGGGGGTCACTGGGCAGAATGGCTGCCCACTGATGTCATGAGAATCAGCGGCTGCGGGAAAACTCAAGATATAGAAGTGATTGAACAAATGTGGAATATACCAACAAATCTTTTGGTCTTAATATTTTTAAGTTGCTGTGTAAAAATGTTTGTCACAGATATACACTCCTCCTTATCTGGCTTTTTTTTCACAGCTGATTCTGATGCTAGATACAGTATGTCTATGTTGGGCTCTCATTTCGCTGTTCTTAATTTTGTGTCATTTTGTGTTAGTAAAAGTCAGTCAACTCTAAAGTTGGAGCCTCAGATTTGTTTTGTGCGTGTTTGTGTGTGTGTGTGTGTGTGTGTGTGTGTGTGTGTGTTTGTGTGTGTGTGTGTGTGTGTGTGTGTGTGTGTGTGTGTGTGTGTGTGTGTGTGTGTGTGTGTGTGGGGAGGCCTTCAATAAAGAGCAACAGGTGGAAAACTGCACTCGTCACTTTGATGGTGTGCACTGCTGTGTGTGTGTGGGGGTACCTTCCCTCCATCTCTCTAATTACTCCCCACTCTACTCTCCCATCCATGAGCATTTAGCCCTCTCATCTCTTCTTCTCGGCCACACTCAGGACGTTGAAAGAGCCTCCCTCTCTTTGATAATGAGCCAAAATTGGTCTCTGGCCTAAGGAGATGGAAGCAAGCTGTGTCTGTGTTTGATTTTGTTTAGGTGTAAGCGTGTGTTGTTCATGACATGGGAAAAGCGTTCAATGGTATAGAAAAGTCCTAAGACACTTTAGGGTCTTCAATTACATATTAAGTGATTGTTTAGTGGTTGGTCCAAAATCTAAATGTTGACCGTGTAAAAACGTAACAATGAATTTGTGAAGCACTGATTTGTTGGTTGATGGTGCTTTAATTTACATAAGAGCATAAAACATCAAGAACACAAGAATTTTGGCTCACGTTAACATTCTTGATGATTTTCCCAGGGTCTGCGTTTTTTTCCCAGAAATTATTCTGAAATTGTCCTGTGGTGGTTTGAAAAAGCGTGCACAAACATCCGCTCACTCGGCCTTCTGTCTGTACGTTGTCCCCTCTCTCTCATGTAGACGTGAGTCTAACCCTGTCCATATGTTGAATATTGGGAACATGAAGGCAGTCACTTCCTCAGAGGAAACCTTCCTACGGGAATTTGTCTGGAGTGATCTTTACATGTGTATTTGGTTAGGCTACCCTCTAATCATTGCATTGTAATCATTGTACTTTTAACGTCAAATAATCCAGATCTCAATTAATCTCTGTTCAGGCCATTGTGAGTGTTGCGGACACTGTCTATTTGAGAAACTGACTTTGCATTTGTGTGTTGTCAATTAAACGTCAAAAATATAAAGAAGATGTATTGACTTAACTTAACCCATTCTTGGTTTGCTTTGACTGGATTATATTGTATAAACTTAAAGGTTACGAGTTTGGGTTCACTCACAGTTTACATTGCTATAACTTAAAAATAACAAGATGACTGAGTCAAGACTTGAGTAAGTTAAAGTAGTACTTCAAAATGACAAACATACCCTTGTTTATGCTGTATTTTTTTCTAAGTAGAGCCAATCGAACCAGAGTTAGTGAACCCCTGCTATGCTGGGACCCACGACTGTGACACTACAGCCCAATGTATCCCACTTGAGGGCCAGACTTTCCAGTGCCAATGCGCTACAGGCTACAGAGGAGATGGACGCAACTGCTATGGTATTTTGTTTTTATTATAAATCATGTTTCTGCATTTTATATTGGCCTTAATGTTTCAGTGTGGGTTGTTTTGTGGAAACTATCCAGTATGCATGTATGTACATCACAAAGCTCTTTACGATGCTTTCTTATGCATTTAAAGATTTATGGTCCTCCTCTGTCTCTGTGATACAAACACATGCAGACAGAGGTAAAGACGGTTCAAGGGCAGTGTGTCTGTGTTTCATCAACTCATGTCCATTCATGGGAGAGGGGTCGAGTACATGTTAGGTGGAAGGACTCATCTGTGCACGTTATCTTCCCTCCGTCACCTTTTGTACATTCTTTTATCTCGGCTCACGTCCCAACATCACTGTGTAGCCTCTCCCAAATGTGTTTTTTCTCTGTATTTTACAGACGCTGTCGTTTTCATGTGAATTCTCTTGTTAACACAGACACCCAGGAGGTTTTAGCTTGTGTCTGCCCTGTCATTAGCCCAGCAGCAGCAGTCTTTTTCTCCTGCTAACAGTACTATAAAGGTTTCCATGATTGAGACAATGTTTCTATCACAGAACATGTGTGTTCTGTGTACTACTCGATGTATTGAAGTATTCAGACACTTTATGTATATAAACCACCCATTAGTCTTAATTATACCTTTTATACTACCACACTCACATGTAGCATGTGTACATAAGTATGTTCCTGGTTTACATGTTTATAAGCTCAGGAAAAACGTCTAATCTGTTCTATTTTTCCCACTGCAGACATAGATGAGTGTGCAGAGAGTGTCAGTTCCTGTGGTGCACATGGCCTATGTGTGAACCTGCCCGGGAGCCATCGCTGCCAGTGTCAGAGTGGATATGAGTTTGGTTTTGATGATCGCACATGTGTTGGTAAGAACAACAGACATTTGAAAATTGTTTTAATTTGTCATTTTCAAAATCTTAAAACGAAACAGAGTATGTCTAAACACATGATTAAAAGATAAGAACATTAGCGTTGCCATCATTTTAATTGTAAAATATGTCAACAGGGATTCCATCCAAACCACTAACTACTGTATCAACTTAAACCACAAACAAAATGCTTTCTGTTTATTCAGTTTATACATGTAATTCTCACACTGTCAAAGGTATATTACTCAGTGGTGCTTGTTCTACAGATGAACAGCCAAATGACACACACGTAATTGTTAGAGGGAGTGCAAAGCATTTCTTCCACAAACAGCTGCAATATCTTAGGAGGCAGAGCAAAGATGGAAAAAGGGGGGATGGGTGACAAATGTGAGAAGAAATTGGTGGAATGGGAGGTCTATGTGAGGAAAAAAATAGAATATACAGGAAACAGGCCCACAGGAAAGACAAATGGAGCAGTGACACATTGTGTTAGTAGGAGAGAAAGCATGCCCATGTGTGTCCTGCTTTAACCTATCTCAGTGAACTAAACTTGAACTTCTTTTAAACTCCCTCAACTCACTTCTCAGCAAATGGTTTATAGGTCTAGTATTCTCAAACACTGAAAGCACATTGGAGTAATCTGATATTTTATCCATTTTAAATGCGTTGTCATATCCAAACTTTGATTGTGTGTTCTAGACATAGATGAATGCAGCACTTCACCGTGCAACGTCAATGCCAGATGTATGAATGCGTTGGGCACCTTCCACTGTCAGTGCCACCCTGGGTTTTACGGCGACGGTTACTCTTGTGGTGAGGGAATTTCTCTCCAGTTAAATCTGATGATAAAAATGGCATATAGAAGTATACATATACAGCAAATGACAGTACTGATTAATTCTCCAATAGAACAAACAGGCCGTCCAAAGAGCCAGTGTGAGCAGCATAGAGATAATCTTCAGAGTGGACTGGACCATGGGGTGGGCACTTTTATTCCTCAGTGTGACTCTGACGGACGCTACAGGACACTGCAGGTAAAGAAAGATAGGTAAACACTGTGTCAAGGTGCACTTATACAGTAGATGATGATTATTTCTGTTGCAGTGCCATGGCTCCACTGGACATTGTTGGTGTGTGGACAGTAGTGGGCAGGAGAAGCCTGGAACCAGAACACCACCTGGAACCCCACCCTCAGACTGTGATAGGCCAGGTGAGATGGACAAGACAGTTCAATCTTTGGTTACTTGACTAAATAACTGACACATAATCATTTATACACCTTACTCATGAGCTCACTGTGTTTTTTGTAATTCCAAATCTTTAGATGAACCAGTTCACCATAAAACTCAATGTGAGCACCACAGGGACAGTGTCCAGACTACCAGCGCTGATGGCTTTCCTGTAGTTGGTGCTTTTGTACCTCAATGTGATTCAGAGGGACAGTACAGACCTCTGCAGGTAACACTATTTCCTTTAATTATCATCGTCTCATGTTTTGTTAGATGTCTATATCATGGTTATCAATGTCTGTTATTGCAGTGTCATGGGTCGACGGGACATTGCTGGTGTGTGGACAGTACAGGACAGGAGAGACCAGGTACTCGTACTCCACCTGGTACACCATCAGTAGACTGCAACAGACCAGGTGAGGACTGGATATTCTAAAGCTGGTCAGATGTCAGAAGTATATATATTCAAAGACCCATTATAGAACATTTTAGTGCGTTTTTGAGCTGTAACATCACTAAACCGTGCAGGTGTGTAATGTCATGGTACCCCAAGCCTTCAGTGTGGCAGGGACTTAAAGTTACAGTTTATACAGGCAAGTAAAAGGTCTGCTGATCCTAAGTGCACTTTTTAAGAGTGATTCTCAGTTAGATAATAAACATCCCTCCTGTCAAAGCCATGTAGGCATCTGTGGAAGTGTTTATTTGAAGAAAGACATTTCTGATAAATGGAGAAAATCTGCTTTTGATGTGTATATACACTAGATTATGTTTGTAGTATTACATAATTTGATCACATTTTTGTCTACATCTTTGAAATAGTTTTACCAGACCGTCCTAAAACTCACTGTGAGCACCACAGAGACAGTGTCCAGACCACCAGTCCAGAGGGATATCCTATAGTTGGAGCTTATGTGCCTCAATGTGATTCAAGTGGACACTACACACCTCAACAGGTAAAGGATAAGGGATATGCAACATTTATAACATTTAGTAAACCTATGATATTACCTGTACTTTATTGTCTTTTCTAGTGTCATGGTTCGACGGGACATTGCTGGTGTGTGGACAGTACAGGACAGGAGAGACCAGGTACCCGTACTCCACCTGGTACACCATCAGTAGACTGCAACAGACCAGGTGAGGACTGGATATCCTAAAGCTGGTCAGATGTCAGAAGTGTATTTATAGCATATTTTGAATATTTTAAATTTTCATTACAAACATTGATTTGGACGTAATTTTAATCGACATCTCGATATTTAACACATTCTGTTTTTCTTATACCCTAATATACACTAGAACATGTTTGTAGTACTACACTATTTGATTACATTTTTGTCTACATCTCTGAAATTACCAGACCGTCCTAAAACTCACTGTGAGCACCACAGAGACAGTGTCCAGACCACCAGTCCCGAGGGATTCCCTATAGTTGGAGTTTATGTGCCTCAGTGTGATGCAAGTGGACACTACACACCTCAACAGGTAAGAACATTAATATAGCGTCATGTCAACATGACGTTATGTGGTCTCTTTAATGATTTATATGTATGCCCTTTTAGTGTCATAGTTCAACTGGACATTGTTGGTGTGTGGACAACACTGGACAGGAGAGGCCAGGCACCAAGACACCTCCTGGTACTCCGCGTCTAAACTGTAGCCAGCCCGGTGAGATTTGAACTGATTAAGTTGCTTTTATACATTTTAGAAACTGGAAGCAAACATTTAAAAACAAAAATCATCTAGGGTTTGTACAGAAACACATATTAATATAATATTGTTAATATTGATAATTATGTTTCCCAGATAAGCCAATGCGCAAAACTCACTGTGAGCACCACAGAGACAGTGTCCAGACCACCAGTCCAGACGGATTCCCTATAGTTGGAGCTTATGTGCCTCAGTGTGATGCAAGTGGACACTACACACCTCAACAGGTAAAGGATAAGGGAATGGAAAATTTATGACATATAGCAAATCTATGATATTACCTGTCTCTGCAAATTCTAAGTACTTTATTGTCCTTTCTAGTGTCATGGTTCAACAGGACATTGCTGGTGTGTGGACAACACTGGACAAGAGAGGCCAGGCACCCGTACTCCACCTGGTACACCATCAGTAGACTGCAACAGACCAGGTAAGATCAGTAAGGGTTGTGGTTTTTTTAAGTATCCCCTTCCTTTGACTCATCTTTAGGATAGTTTAAGTGTTTTGGTTGAGTACCAGAATGAGCAGGTGTATTGTGTCATGGCTTTCCAAGGCTTTCTAGCTAAACATTGACCCATGACCCTCATAATTCCAGAGCTGGATGACAATTCAAACAGAGAGCACGTTTAACATTGACGTGTTTAACCTTGTAAGTGGTGCACTGTTTAGGTCATTAGGTTATATCCTTGGAATGCCTGGAAAAACATGTGATATCACTGTGAGGCTGTGTGTGGTTAGGACATAAAGGTAAGGTTTAAACAGGCAACTGAAAGGGTTTGCTGGCCTTGTGTGCACTTTTTAAGTATGAGTGTTAGTGAGTTAATAAACCTTCCTTCACTCAAAGCCTGTTAGACATTTACTCATTTACATTTGTAGCCTCTTACGGACTTGTTGAAGTGTTTATTTAAAGAAAGCAATGTTTTGACAGAAAATGGAAAACAATTTAAAAACTGTATCTTTGTGTAATATTTGTTGTACTTAAGGATGTGACAATGATCTGCTTATAAATTGTTATTCAAGATCATCCCAGAACTCATTGTGAGCACCACAGAGACAGTGTCCAGACCACCAGTCCAGAGGATATCCAATACTTGGACCTTATGTACCACAGTGTGATGAAAATGGACAGTACTTGGATCAACAGGTTAGAATGTGTCTTTATGTTTTAAGAGCGATATAGTGTTTGTTTTTGGGCCTTGATTATTGATGTGTTTTGTATGTTTTAGTGTCACAGTTCAACAGGATATTGTTGGTGTGTGGACAGTACAGGACGGGAAAGACCTAATACCAGGACCCCTCCTGGTACACCTTCTGTTGATTGTACCAAACCAGACGAGCCCCAGCGTCCTAAAACTCACTGTGAGCACCACAGAGACCGTGTTCAGACCACCAGTCCCGAGGGATATCCTTTAGTTGGAGCTTATGTGCCTCAGTGTGATGCAAGTGGACTGTACACACCTCTGCAGGTGAGAATTAGTACAGGCTTTGACCCTAAATACATTATTTATTTGATTTAAATGGATTTATTTTTCATGTAATATCCTTTTACATTTGTTTAGTGTCATGGCTCTTCTGGACATTGTTGGTGTGTGGAGAGCACTGGACAGGAGAGGCCAGGCACCAGGACACCACCTGGTACACCACCAGTAGATTGTGACAGACCAGGTAAAACCGAAAGCTTTTTAGCAAAAACTAAATGGACTAAAAAATTTGATTTAAATGTTGTGTTGATAATTGAACAACACTCTATAATGGCAGATGAACCAGTGCGTCCTAAAACTCACTGTGAGCACCACAGAGACAGTGTCCAGACCACCAGTCCAGAGGGATATCCTATAGTTGGAGTTTATGTCCCTCAGTGTGATGCAAGTGGACACTACACACCTCAACAGGTAACATTATGAATGTGTTTGTGATATAAGATATGTTTCTCCTGAAGTCACATCCATCTTTCCAGCCTCTAATCTTTTTTATGTTTTAGTGTCATGGTTCAACTGGACATTGCTGGTGTGTGAACAACACTGGACAGGAGAGGCCAGGCACCAGGACACCACCTGGTACACCATCAGTAGATTGTGACAGACCAGGTAAAACTGATATTCAGAAGAAGAAAAAAAAATTTTAAACGAATAAGTCCCACCCTGGAGCCAGGCCCAAGGTTGGGGCTCGCGAGCAAGCACCTGGTGGCCGGGTCTTTCCCCACCACCCACGGGAGGAACCGTAAGGGGCCGGTGCAAAGTGGATTGGGCGGCAGCCGAGGCAGGAGCCACGGCGACCCAATCCCCGGAAACAGAATCTTGCGCTAGGAACTTGGAATGTCACCTTGCCAGCGGGAAAAAGAGCCTGATCTTGTGCGCTAGGTGCGGAGAGATACCGACTAGAGATAGTCGGGCTCACCTCCACGCACAGCTTGGGCTCTGGAACACAACTCCTCGAGAGAGGCTGGACTCTCCACTACTCTGGAGTTGCCTGCGGTGAGAGGCAACGGGCTGGTGTGGGCTTGCTCATAGACCCCCAGCTCAGCCGCAATCTGTTGGAGTTCACCCGGTGAACGAGAGGGTCGCTTCCCTGCGCCTTCAGGTCGGGGATAGGTCTCTCACTGTTATTTGTGCTTATGTGCCAAATGGCCTGACCAGAGTCTCTGGGAGGGGTGCTGGAAAGTGCTCCGACTGGGGACTCTGTCGTTCTACTGAGGGACTTCAACGCTCATGTAGGCAGTGACAGTGACACCTGGAAGGGCGTGATTGAGATGAACGGCCCCCCTAATCTGAACCCGAGCGGTGTTCTGTTTTTGGACTTCTGTGCTAGTCACAGTTTGTCCATAACGAACACCATGTTCAAGCACAAGGGTGTCCACCAGTGCACGTGGCACCAGGACACCCTAGGCCGGAGGTCGATGATTGACTTTGTAGTTGTTTCATCTGACCTCCGGCCCAGGACACCCTAGGCCAGAGGTCGATGATCGACTTTGTAGTTGTTTTATCTGACCTCCGGCCGCATGTCTTGGACACTCGGGTGAAGAGAGGGGCGGCGCTCTCAACTGATCACCACCTGGTGGTGAGTTGGATCCGATGGCGGGGGAGAAAGCTGGAGAGACTCGGCAGACCCAAACGTACTGTAAGGTCTGTTAGGAACGTTTGGCTGAGTCACTTGTCAGAGAGAACTTCAACTCCCACCTCCGGCAGAGCTTTGACCAGATCCCGAGGGAGACTGGAGACATTGAGCCCGAGTGGACCATGTTCTTCACCTCCATTGTTGACATGGCCACTCTGAGTTGTGGCCGTAAAGTCTCCGGTGCCTGACGTGGTGGCAACCCCCGAACCAGGTAGTGGACACTGTCAAGCTGAAGGAGACCTATCGAGCCTGGTTAGCTCATGGGACTCCTGAGGCAGCTGATAGGTACCAGCAGACTGCAGCCCAGGCAGTTGTGGAAGCAAAAACCCGGGTCTGGGAGGAGTTCGGTGAGGCCATAGAAATGGACTATTGGTCGGCCTCAAAGAAATTCTGGCAAACCGTCCGGCGCGTCAGGAAGGGGAAGTAGTGCCCTGCCAACACTGCCAACACTGGAGGTGCGAATCTGCTGACTTCAACGGTGGGGACATTGTTGGGCGGTGAGAGCAATACTTAGAGGATCTTTTCAACCCCACCGACATGTCTTCCACTGAAGAAACAGGCTGAGGGCTTAGAGGTGGACTCGTCAATCACCCAAGCTAAAGTCACCGAGGTAGTTGGGAAGCTCCTCGGTGGCAAGGCACCGGGGGTGGATGAGATACACCCTGGGTACCTCAAGTCTCTGGATGTTGTGGGGTTGTCTTGGCTGAAACGCCTCTGCAACATTGTGTGGCGGTTGGGGACAGTACCTCTGGACTGGCAGACCGAGGTGGTGGTCCCTCTTTTTGAGAAGGGGGACCGGAGGGTGTGTTCCAACTACAGAGGGATCACACTCCCCAGCCTCCCCGGGAAAGTCTATGCCAGGGTACTGAAGAGGATTCAGGAGGAACAATGCGTTTTTTGTCCGGGTCGTGGAACGCTGGAAAAGCTCTATATCCTCTTCAGGAGGGTTTTTTGGGAGTTTGCCCAACCTGTCCACATGTGCTTTGTGGATCTGGAGAAGGCATTCGACTGTGTCCCTTGCGACGCCCTGGGGTATGGGGTCCGGGGCCCATTGCTAAAGGCTGTCCCTGGCGAAGTTCTCATTTTACCGGTCAATCTACATTCCTACTCTCACCTATGGTTAGAGATAGGGTGAAGAGCTTGGTCACTTGGGAGGAGCTTAAAGTTGAGCCGCTGCTCCTCCACATCGAGAGGAGCCAGCTGAGGTGACTTGGGCATTTGTTTTGGATGTCTCCCTCGGGAGGTGTTCCGGACATGTCCCACTGGGAGGAGACCCCGGGGAAGACCTAGGACACGCTGGAGAGACTGTGTCCCTCGGCTGGCCTGGGAACGCCTACCCCTGGAAGAGCTGGAGGAAGTGTCTGGGGAGGGGGGAAGTCTGGGGCGTTTCTGCTTAGACTGCTGCCCCGGTGACCCGGCCCCGGATAAGCATTTATTCATTTATTCATTTTAGCAGACGCTTTTATCCAAAGCGACTTACATTACATTACCAGTGTTACAGTCACTGGAGGCAAGGTGGGTTAAGTGTCTTGCCCAAGGACACAACGACAGCGGTTGAAAGACAACCGCTCTACCCACTGAGCTACTGCCGCCCCTAAGCGGTAGAAGATGGATGGAAGATGGACCTCTAAGGCATTGGGATCTGAACAAATCCAGGGTTATTTGTATAGATGTGCTTTGCGTTATATCCCACAGTGAAAACAGATTAAAGTAGCTTGCTAGCGTCAATGTATTTCAGTTCATAAGTATCGAAAGTTACAGTTAGGCTTTCCTGTATATTCCCCAGATGAACCAGTCCGTCCCAAAACTCACTGTGAGCACCACAGAGACAGTGCCCTGACCCCCAATCCAGAGGGTTACCCTATAGACGGGATCTTTGTGCCCCAGTGTGACACAAACGGACAATACACAGCCCAACAGGTAACATTCCTCTACCTACTACACCTATCTTCTTCTGAAGAATGGTAGTATTGTGCTGTTGAGTAATTGATCTACTTTATTCTTTTCTAGTGTCACGGCTCCACGGGATATTGTTGGTGTGTGGACAGTACAGGACGGGAAAGACCTAATACCAGGACCCCTCCTGGTACACCTTCTGTTGATTGTACCAAACCAGATGAGCCCCAGCGTCCTAAAACTCACTGTGAGCACCACAGAGACAGTGTCCAGACCACCAGTCCCGAGGGATATCCTGTAGTTGGAGATTATGTGCCTCAGTGTGATGCAAGTGGACAGTACACACCTCTGCAGGTAAAAATTAGTACAGGCTTTGACCCTAAATACATTATTTATTTGATTTAAATGGATTTATTTTTGCATGTAATATCCTTTTACATTTGTTTAGTGTCATGGCTCTTCTGGACATTGTTGGTGTGTGGAGAGCACTGGACAGGAGAGGCCAGGCACCAGGACACCACCTGGTACACCACCAGTAGATTGTGACAGACCAGGTAAAACCGAAAGCTTTTCAGCAAAAACTAAATACACTAAAATTTTATTGTGAGAAAATATGTTGTGTTTATAATTTAACACTCTATAATGGCAGTGCGTCCTAAAACTCACTGTGAGCACCACAGAGACAGTGTCCAGACCACCAGTCCAGAGGGATATCCTATAGTTGGAGCTTATGTGCCTCAGTGTGATGCAAGTGGACACTACACACCTCAACAGGTAACATTATGAATGTGTATGTGATATAAGATATGTTTCTCCTTAAGTCACATCCATCTTTCCAGCCTCTAATTTTTTTTTATGTTTTAGTGTCATGGTTCAACAGGACATTGCTGGTGTGTGAACAACACTGGACAGGAGAGACCAGGCACCAGGACACCACCTGGTACACCACCAGTAGATTGTGACAGACCAGGTAAAACCTAAAGCTTTTCAGCAAAAACTAAATACACTAAAATTTTATTGTGAGAAAATAAATCTGATTTATATGTTGTGTTTATAATTTAACACTCTATAATGGCAGTGCGTCCTAAAACTCACTGTGAGCACCGCAGAGACAGTGTCCAGACCACCAGTCCAGAGGGATACCCTATAGTTGGAGTTTATGTCCCTCAGTGTGATGCAAGTGGACACTACACACCTCAACAGGTAACATTATGAATGTGTATGTGATATAAGATATGTTTCTCCTGAAGTCACATCCATCTTTCCAGCCTCTAATCTTTTTTTATGTTTTAGTGTCATGGTTCAACTGGACACTGTTGGTGTGTGGACAGTACTGGACAGGAGAGACCAGGCACCAGGAAACCACCTGGAACACCATTTGTGGACTGTAACAAACCAGATGAGCCACAGCGTCCCAAAACACACTGTGAGCACCACAGAGACCGTGTCCAGACCACCAGTCCCGATGGCTATCCCATACTTGCAGCCTATGTTCCTCAGTGTGATGCTAATGGACAGTACTTGGCTCAACAGGTATGACTTTGTTTATGTTGTTATTGTTAGATTACAATATGGGCCTGTATAATTCTGGTAATGTGATATGTTTCATCTATTCTAGTGTCATGGCTCTTCTGGACATTGTTGGTGTGTGGACATTAATGGACGGGAGAGAGCAGGGACCAGAACAGCACCTGGTTCCCCACCTGTAGACTGCAAAAATTCAGGTGAGAACATTTTTACTGCTTAAAATAACTGATGAGCTGTGAGGGCACATATTTCATCATTTTATCTGCATTAACATAATAAGAGGTGGTTTACTAATAATAACTTAAACTAATAATTATAATAATAATAATAATAATAATAATAATAATAATAATAATAATAATAATAATAATGTAACCAGTCATGACTTTGAAGTAACTTGAGTTTAAGAGTTTGAGATTCTCACTCCTACTTTTGCAATAAGACCAACATGCACTCCTGCAACTGTAAATTCTGTTTATGATCATCCAAACATCTGAAGTGGTCATTTTGTAGCCTAGCAACCAGGTCAATACAACACAAGTCTGCTTGAGCAGCCGAGTGACAACAAGGTGTTACACCCACCTTACACATGCCGCACAGACATTAACAACATTATTGTGTGTCATAATTAAAGACACGTACAATGTACTGTTCGTCCTAGACACTCCTGTGTACTTTGATTACTTCAGGAGCATTTTTCTGCCCTCACTCAAATCTAAGTTGCTCACAAAAACCACAGGCTTCTCTTTTTAAACACGATTAGCCCAACCTAACCTACAACTTCTTTTTAATGGCTACTGCACACAACCTTCACTGAAAGACTTACTAATCCCACATTCTAAATTTCTATATCAGAAATTGTTTAGTTAGGTCCTCCATAAACAGTATTTGCCTAAAATGGTTCAGTTTTAAAGCTCCCTCATAAAGTGAGGTATAAAGGGGATTATAGAAGATGAACTCTTGAGCATGTGGATATATATATATGTACAAACATAGAGACTCTTCAGTATTATTCAAGCCAGAAAAGAATACATTGTTAATTTTTAAAATGCCACAAAATAACATGTTTGTTCATTTGCTTTATGCTTTTTAGTGCACGTGGTTCCAACTCAGCGCCCTGAGAGCGTGTGTGAACGTTGGCAAACCAGTTTGATTGAACACTATGGTGGAAAGCCGGGGCCACAACAATATTTGCCTCAGTGTGAACTAGACGGACAGTTCAGGTACACATTACATCCTAGTCATGACCCTCACATAAAGTAGTTTGTATTAGTTGTTTATGTCTCTGTGTCTCTCCCAGCCCAGTGCAGTGTTATGGAGAAACCACTTACTGTTGGTGCGTTGACCAGGACGGACGTGAGGTCCCTGGTACCAGATCACATGACATCGTCAAACCTGCATGTGAGTATCCTTGTGTCTAACATACATGATTATTTTGTCAGTCCTACAAGTAATGTACATATTTTCTTCATCATCATTGTCCCAGGCCTTCCCTCTGTTGCCCCGCCCACTGTGCGCCCGATGCCCCGCCCAGATGTCACCCCTCCGCCAAACGCTGACATCACACTGTTGTATGCTCAGGGACAGAAAATAGGAGCACTGCCTCTAACTGGGACACGATTTGATACTAATCGGTCCAAAACACTACTGACTTTACATGTAAGACTTTGATTTTGTGTGGAGTAGTTTCAAGAAATATACATAAATTACAATCTCAGACATAACACAATAGTTAGCTATTGTCTCCCAGATCAAAGATTGTGCTTATGTGTTATGGGTTATGTGTTTAAGGGTTCTATAGTTGTTGGGATTGCCTATGACTGCAGAGACAACCATGTTTACTGGACTGATTTATCTGCAAGGACAATCAACAGAGCTTCAGTGCTTTCTGGAGCTGAGCCCGAGATCCTCATTAGTGCAAGTAAGAATAGTTTTCACAACTGAATTGAATATTCACACGTTAAAACAAATAAGAGGGTTTTGTATCTGTGTATTTCAGATCTGTTTAGTCCAGAGGGCTTGGCAGTGGACACAAAGCGCAGGAGGATGTTCTGGGTGGACTCATCCCCAGATGTGATTGAAACATCCAACCTGGACGGGAGCGGGAGACGAACACTGGTTGATACAGACCTCGTCAACCCACGTGCGATCATAGTGGTCTCATCCACTGGGTAAGAACCTTCTGCATCTGTTCAACATAAACGAGGGAAATCAACCAAAAAAGGCTGGAGTAACACATGTTTTACAGCCATTTATCAAGCCTTGGCTTGGTTAAATGTGCAAAAACAAACTTCTTCCAATTATGTGTAATATGATTAAGGAGCTCCAGCCAGGCAATGTATACAGTGTTGTTTTATATCACAAGAGCACAGCTGTTTAAGCCCATTAGCTGCAAATTTACAACAAGCAGATTATGTTTTCAAAGCTATTGCAGGGGATTCTTGTTGAGTCTGGTGTTTGGACTTTCTGACCCAAACGTTACTTTTTTACAATTACAAAATATAAAAAATATATATAAGTAGTGTATCCCTTTGGTGACACATGTTTACAACTTCATATAAGTACTCTTAGGCTTGAAAAACTGTACTAAATTTACTGGTGCTATTAATCCTGAAAGCCACACACACACGCGCTTTAAAGCTAGAGGCTGCTATTGGTCAGCTCTCCAGGAACAACATCTGCTTTTCATCCTTGCAGCTAATTACATAATCAAAAGGAAAAGAGTGTGCTCGTATAGTGTTTTCTGTGTGTAAGTGGTCGATACAAATAATTAAACAAAGCAGCAATAACCCGAATCATAAAACGTCTAATGTGTGTTTCGCATTATTGGATTGACAGTTTGGAGATTTTCTGTATGTGTTCTGTCCAAAAGCCAAGTCCTGAAGGTAATTATGCCTTCACACGAGTACACATGTACCTGCGCATGTTGCTCCTTCACAAAACTCTCACTCTCACACAGCGAATGTCTCTGTGCACTAAGATCTCTGCTCAGACATCTGCTTCAATATACATACGTTCATCAGACGGTATCACACACACTCATAAACAGTTGGTGTCTGTGCATGCTGATTGCTCATGTGGTGTGTATTACCTGGAGCTCCCAGCGGATTGTCCACATGTACACCATCATCTACACATGAAAAGCATCACGTGCGGCCCACACACACTCGGCCTCCAGCTCTCTCCAGATTTTATGCTTCTTCAAAAGTCCGGGAATTCCAATCCAATACATGTACCTTTTGTGTCAGACACCTCTGGACATATTTCATAATTTATGCAGATGGAAAAGGGTACAGAGTGTGGGTAGGGTCAAAGGTCGCATGTTGTTCAACGTAACCTGATGGTGACCTAATCAGTGTGAGACAGCTGGTCCCACGAGCTCCATGCTCTCGTACACATACTGTATGTGGTCTCATGGAGGTGTGTGGTTCTCTTGTTGTCTCATTATATTAGTGAGATCTGTGGACATGCACCAAAACAAGTCACATGGAGTCTCACTGAAAAATAATTCAGCTGCATGAAGGGATCTGTGAAATGGGTTTCTCCAAAGGGTCTGTTTAAGTTTTTCACATGAATAACTGATTAACATGAATGACTCTCTCTGCAGGACTCTGTATTGGACCGACTGGAACCGAGAGGCTCCAAAGATTGAGACTTCATCGGTGGAGGGTGAAAACCGCAGAGTGGTGGTGTCTGATGGAATTGGCCTACCCAATGCTCTGACCTATGATTCTTCGACTGGGCAGGTCTGCTGGGCTGATGCAGGTTAGCACTACCATCTGACTTCAGTGCTTACACAGTTTTTGCTGATGGCACGTTGGGTTTTGAAAGTTACCTTAGTAGTTAGGAGACAAAAGATAAACATTCTGCACACTTCTGCATGTCTTCCTATCATCAGGTACAAAGCGTTTGGAGTGTGTATATCCTGATGGTTCCGGTCGCAGAGTGATCCATCCCAGTCTCAGCTACCCATTCAGCATGGTCTACTACAGGAAACACTTCTATTACACTGACTGGAGGAGGTTGGTCACTATCTAGAATCTTACTACCATGTATTGCCTAAAAAGTAAGATCATAACAAACCACTGATTTTTATTGTGGCAGGGATGGAGTGATTGCTGTGAGCACAGACACCAGTAAGTTGACGGATGAATACCTACCAGACCAGCGTTCTCATCTGTATGGTATTACCATAGCAACAACCCAGTGTATATCAGGTAAGATAACATCACGTGTGTCAGATGTCACCTTCAACCTAGACTTCTAAAAACACAGAAAGTAATGGGCAACATTCAAGGCCACACAGAAAGGAAGTCAAAATTTAAAAAAAAGTGTTAAAGCGTCCATAGAAAAATATCTTGGTGTGTCTGTATTCACAAGATCTTGTTGCAGGTTCTTTTGATATTAAATAATTGCACTGCCTTCTAATTTAGGCAGAAACTTTTAATCTTTGAGTTAAAAGGCAAAGTGTTGTTTTAGGACACTGTGTTTTTATTGTCTGGAAAAACCTCTCTTGTGTGTTTCATCACCTTTTGCAAAACAGTCATCAAACAGCTGGACCCTCTCCTACACCTTCCTTCAGTCTAGGTAGTGACTTCCAGCCGTGAAAAGTGACACAAGTACAATAATTACACTTTGAACATGAGGCCTCTACTTGTGTATTATTGCACAACGATTACACAGCTGTACACTACTCTCTACTCCAACTTTCTGTGTGTGTGAGGTTTGATGTGTTGACGTCTGCAGATGTCCCTCCAAAGCCTTGTTTTAAGGCCTTTAAAGTACAAAGTGGCCCACTAAACACAGGATAATCCCTAAAGTAGCACCTTGGCAGGTGTCATTGTCCAACAGGCTCACACATATGTACCGTGTTTGTAAAATCTTACTGAACTCCATGACGGAAACTCAACAAGTCCCGTCACACTGTTCACTTGGTGCATATGTCCCTGGCACTGGTGTGTGTCACAAAGGTTCAGACAAAATAACAGCCGCATACTTCAAAGACGTCAGTGTGTGGTGTAATTCTGGCCGTGATGACAGCTCTGAAACACACTTGTTAAGTGTTTGGAACTGCTTGTAAGAGGTTTAAAAGCTATTATTGTTGAACAAATATTTACTTTTTAAATATTAATCTTGGACAAATCTAGTGTTTGAGTCATGGCCGTGCTCAGAGAAAGAGTGTCATTACATTTGTCTGGTATCTACTTTAAGGTGTTGACGTTGAAACGGAATGTTTTTTTGTTGTTGTTGGTTCTGGTTTGTAGGGAGCCACTAACGCTGGATCTGCAGCTGGTCCATTGGTGCTAAAATGTTGTGGTGATTCCTGATGGAAGGGCAGACCCGGGCACTGAGTCGAGCTCAGAAGGACACTTTTTAAGAAGCGAGGAGGCTTCTTGTTGCCCACTTGACCATCACAACGGATGTACACACCCTTGAAAACCCCCCACCCATTTTCTCTCCTTAAAGATATAACCCCCAAATACGTTTTGTAAATTTGTTTTATACCTCAAGTTTAGCTTTTTTTCTACTGTATTTTTGTACTCGAGTTGTTTTATATCAATTACAGACAAATTGACAATGTTAAGTGTATTTTCTTTTAAATCAGACAAGATTTTTAAAACTGTTTGCCACAGAGACTATAAACTATAAAATTCAGGATTGATTGTTACTTAAATATGACCTGTTCAGTTCTATTTTCAGAACACAGTTTTACAAACACTGGCCAAAAGAAACTGACTTTGCCTTTTTTAATTGTTGTAAAGTGATTCAGAAATATTCTATCGGGTGAACAGCATCGCCTTCTGTCTTTTTCTTGCACTGCTTTGTATGTCACACATTTCTTTGGTCAAAAAATCTTAATATTTTCTACCACTTTCTCTCCAAATTAACTTTTTGTAAGACGTGATATTTATAACAATAAAATGATTTGTTAATTACATGCCTATCGCTATTTTTTTCTTTTTTTTTTTACATTAAAACCTTTTACATAATCATTGATGGTAGTGGTTTTGGTGTTGCAGTATATAGTTTATGCCACACGAGGTCACTGAACAACTCGAGTTTTATTGTCGGTGGACAGGTCAAAGGTCAGAACCGGGAAGCCCTTATTCACCTGTGGTGCAATTATTGGAATTTTTCCCAACGTTCTCCGGATTATTTTTGTATTTCTCGCAGTCTGTCTTCAAGAAAGATTGATCTGGTAAGTGCTTCTTACTGATTTAACTGAATGATGATGAATGAAGCTAAATCCGATTAAAGTCATTAACACCGGGGTCAATTATTTACGGTCACTTCTGTAAAATAATCACACGGAAACAAAAGATTAAGCAATTTTTATTTTTACTTAATTTTAAATTATTTAAACAAAACTTTTTTCTTCCAACTAAAACCAAACCTAAGGATCCTTGCCATGAGCAGCTCCTCTGTGCTCGCTGTGAAAGTAGCGGTAAAAGCACGAGGAAAACTTTTTTAGGGGAGGCTCTCAAGCGGTGTCCGTCACCTCTTTGTAGCTGCAAGAAGCTGAAAATGAATGTGTAAATAATGTCGATATGATAGTAGTACCTGTTGTGTGTTAGCTCTATGATGAAAACGTTTGTGTGGAGCAGTTATGATGACTTGGTGTCAGGAAAAGAATTATTTATAGTTCACATGAATTTATTGTGAGGCTGAATTTGGGAACAATAGCCCAATAATTGGATTGTCTCATTTTGTGGAAGGATACATAATGTATTACTCACCGAAGTATGGTCTGCGGTCTGCCTCAAGGTGAAAGAATGTGATGTTAAAAGTTAGACATTGTTGAATGTAAATATACATTTTGTGCACTCTTTCCTGACACCATATCAGCCACTACACAAGCAGCTGGCTACTTCAGACTTAAACTTATCTAGCCATAAGGCACTATTTACAGTAAGTACAGCCATACTTTACAAATCAATTAAAATGCATATCTGGCACAGATGTAAACTGAAACTGCTGTACAAAATAAAAATTTGGCGTGAGCTCATGCATTAACAGAAAAACAAAAATGTCAAAAAATTTAACTCTTGTCTTTTAGTCTTTTCCTTTACAGTACATCCCTTTTTATCTTCTTATTCTCATCTGCCCACTTTGCCAAGCCTGTGGTCCGTCTTGGGGTCAGCTATGATGGCCTGAACCGCCACAATGGCTTCATTGATCTTGGTCTGAAGCTCTCTCAACTCCTCGATGTGCAGCAGGCGTAGGATTTTAGCCGCTTCGTTTAGAGTTGCATCTACAGATAGAAAAGCATCTTTGACCGTCACTTGTCAAATTCAAAACAAATCAGTCTTCAAAACTAATACTCACCTCCTGTGTCAAATCCTAAAATGTGTTTGTCCAATGTTACAGCAACACCCTAGAACAGAAATAAAGGTAAACAAGGATCCGACCTAAAAACCTGAATACTGATTTTATGTATACATTTACCTCTTTCGTCTGGCTAGCTTTAGCAATTGCTTCTGGAGAAAGCCTCTCCTGGATCAGAATGCGTATAGCCTGCCAGTTTGAGACAAAAGCATGTCAATGTCATGCCAAATATGTTTTGTCCTAAATTGGGCAAAGAGGGCTATGACACACAAGCTCACAATCTTACCTTGAGCATAATCAAATAGTCATCGTGCCGCTGAATCTTGAGGATGTTTGCCAGAGCAGTCACTCCAGCTTTGAAGTCTGGAGAATTACCTAAACAGTACACAAAATCTTTTCGCTAAATTGAGAGAGCTCAACAGACAGACATGCAGGGCAGGCAGCTGTGTTTCTACTTACTGTCAAGGTTGACCAAAGGGTCAACTGGTTTGTCGCCATTGCTGTTGGCCGCCATAGGTTGACAGTTCTTATACTTCTCTACTGAAGAGAAAGACAGATGGGAAGTCACAGAGACTTAAGACATTAAGTCAAAACCTTAACTACAGCAAGATGGAGGCGAATGAACAAATGTGAAACTATGTGCTGCTCATAACTGTTGAGTTCTTGTACAATGTCTCCATCTAGTGGCTATCACCTATATTTTAAGTATTACAGTCTAAAACGACTAAACTATAGTTTTCTTATTTGTTAATGATGTTTATCTTACCATTGTCTCCATATTCATATCTTACAGCCAGACCCAGTAACCAGTCCACTGCCTCTTTACGCTCCTCGACCTTAAATGGACAGTTCACATCCTGCAAGTACTGCACGCACACACAGAAGATGCCCAAGTTAGATAACAAAAATGCTAGAAAAAGTACCTTTCTGGCTAATGAACAACAAATGCGGATGGTTGAGGTTATTGACTTTAGTTCAGACTTCTTAATGAAGGATACACAGGTGCAGCAGCAGCATTGATTGTAATTTATTGGATGTCAAACTCAAACGATAGCCAGTCTGTGAACCTAAAGCTAGCCTTGCATTCTCTCTACATAAAATAAGTTATCACTGTTACCTTTTGGTAGGCTATAGGCCATTCCGAGCTGGGAATGTTCCTAAGGTTTCCTCTATCCTCGATCTTATAATGCCGGATCTTCTGGTCCTCAAGCCAAACAATGCAGTTCCTAAACTGTGTTTCATCTGAACAGAAGATGGACACATAGGTAAAGATATGACATTATTGTTGGATGCACTTACTTGACAAAAAGGCATAGATCTTGCTCAGTTGAAACCTTTATTATTAAATAAGTTGCAGCACACCAAAGGTAACTTTACAATAAATGTGTTTATAATAATAATAATAATAATAGGTTTATTGCCTGGTAAAGTGAAATGTTTTTCACAGTACTAGTAATTTGTTTTGGCATAGGCCTTTTGGTGCAAAACAGTATACAGTTAAAGCGAATTAAGAACATTCCAAATTAAAACTAAGCTATAATACTAAAGCTTTTAAACATTTACAGAAAATAAAGTAGTAAGTAAAGTAAGAGAAAGTAATGTGTATCTACATGATGTACAGAAGAGAGCCAAAAAAGTCCAGGAGTGTGTCTTTAAAGTGACATTCAGAAGTGTGAAACAGCAAACAACTTATTTCAAAGCAAGATTGTGCACATGTACTTTGTGATGTATAAGTAGCCTAAGTTACATCTGAATATCTGTTTCACTAAACACGTGATAAAAAAACAACAACTTTATATTATGAGTCTGTCCCATTGTGGTGAGAGCTACTTGCTTGCATGACGTTGTTAGCCGGCATACACATTATTCCAGCAGCCCGCGGCTCTAAAGTCTCCAAGGTTAACATTTTCGCACCTGTACAGTCGAATCCGTCAGGGTTGTGGTAATCCAGTGCTGTTAGCTTTCTACGAAACATTTTGAGCTTGAAAACAAGTGCCTTACTTATGGCTAAAACTGAACCTTCTTTCTGCTAGCTTTCTGACACGGCGCATGCGCAGGTTGCATACAACTTCTTCTAGTGTTTATTGGCAGTAGACAAGCAACTTTAAGGCGCATTACCGCCACCTTCTGGAATGTGTTGCCAGGACAGTCCTATTCTCTTGCCTTTTTTCTCTTTTTCATTTTGCGTTGAACATTGTAAAGTATAACATAATGCAAAAACAGAAAGTAACCACACGAGGTGGGTGGAAACATTAAAACTTTCAAACAACAAAGGTACACACAGTTTTGATGGCCTTTTTATACACAGCTCAAGACTTTTAATGTAAATGTCAACTTCAACCCCAAATTTAAATTAATGTCTTTTTAATTTGGCCAGAATTAGGTAGGTTAACAATATATAATTCATTGTTATTTTTTTATTTTGTGGAAAAACGCCAAATATAAAATGTTCATAAAAGAGTTTATAAGTGTTATGCAAATTGACTGATATGAAACTTGTAATTCCTTTCCATATTTATTTATTTTTTTTTTTGTAAAAGGGCAATGCCAGAAATGATGATCAACAGTTTCTGGACAGGAAAAGCAAAGATTTAGATTTAGAAATAGGCTACTAAAAAGGGAAGAAAATGAAGAGGGAGACAAAAAGGGGAGAGAGAAAAAAATGTGTATATATTATTATAAATATTTTTGAGAATTAATAATTAAAGCCTTTCTGTCATATACTGTATGAACTGCCTTTTTTTTTCAACTGACCAAACATGTGGAGACGCTTAATATTCTTTTAATTGAAGTTAAAACAGTACAGAAATGAGCAGTAAAAACAGAATAAATTGAAAATGATGTAGAATACAGTAACCGCGGTTTATACTAATAAAAGGGTTGGGGAGTTTTACTATTATTTTTAAAAAGACCGTATAAATTGTAAGGGTAATAATTATTTACAAAAAAAGTTAAATGTCTCTAGAAATCTCTAGAAATTAAGTGGATTGACCCAAGGTGTAGGCTGTGCAAACAGGCCCCTGAGACGATCCAACACTTAACTGCAGGGTGTAAGATGCTGGCAGGGAAAGCATACATGGAACGCCATAACCAAGTGGCTGGCATATTGTACAGGAACATCTGTACGGAGTATGGACTGGAAACCCCGAGGTCAAAGTGGGAAACACCTCCAAAGGTGGTAGAGAATGACCGAGCCGCGACTTCCAGATTCAGACTGACAGAATGTGGTGGTGGACAAACAGCAGAGGAAGGCCGTTGTGGTTGACGTGGCAATACCAAGTGATTGCAACATCAGGAAAAAGTAACATGAGAAACTAAAGAAATACCAAGGGCTCAGAGAAGAGCTGGAAAAGGCTTGGAAGGTGAAGGCGACAGTGGTGCCTGTGGTCATCGGAGCACTCGGGGCAGTAACCCCCAAACTGGAAGAGTGGCTACAGCAGATCCTTGGAAGAACACCAGACATCTCGGTCCAGAAAAGTGCAGTACTAGGAACAGCAAAGATACTGCGCAGAACCCTCAAGCTCCCAGGCCTCTGGTAGAGGACCCGAGCTCGAAGGATGAGACCACCCGCGGAGGGTGAAGGACAAAGTTTTTATACGTATATGTATTCTTGGGCTCTTCCCATCTACATACATGCATAACAAAAAAAAACACAGTATGCATTCTCAGAAGAACATACTGATGGTAGTTCCTAGAGTCAGAACGTGTTCTGAAATGCTGCCTTACCTAACCCAAGAGATGGTTAAGGCAGCATTTCAGTACGTCGCCACCTATGCATGGAATGTCCTGCAAAAGGACTTAAATCTATCTGAACATGTTACTTTAGGAGAATTTAAATCTATACTAAAGAAGCGTGAAAGCAATGAGCAGGTAAATGTAACTGTTTTTAAACTTGCACAAACTGATTATTGTGTAACTATTGAGTGCATATGCAGCTTTACCTGCTTTAGACTGAACACAAGGTACAACAAGGAGACCAGCTGCTGAGGAACAGAGTTTGTGTTGGTTCATACTGTATGGAGTCAGGAGAGTACTATTGTAGTGAGGAGCATGGCCTTTTAATGTTAAATCTTTGTAGTTACTGTATAAAGAGTCATGTTACAACAAAGACACTGAATAATAAAAGTAATTTTTCTTTGTCATGATTATCTGCAGGTACCAGATCCTCACTGGTTTGCAACACTGAATCATCCACTCAACCCAACCAAACTGTCTGCCTTAACGGACAGCGTTAATCACTACAGCTACCACCCCGGTAGTAGATCTGGCCTGTGCGGTTTTGACCTCCGCACAGGCCAGGGGAAACTGTGGCTTGGAAGCAGAAAAGCATATACTCAACTCATCTTAACACGCAAAAAGTCCATGAGATTCTGGCATCCCATGATCACACAGCTCAGTGCTGTTGCTCATCACTGATTGGTATCCCATGCTAGTGGCTTTACCAGGTGGCAGTGAGTCTATGACTAAGGTCCTGGATGGGTATAATGTTTGGGAAACTATCAGTGAGGAAAAGGAGTCACCTAGAGTTGAGATCTTACATAATATTGACAGTCATAAGCATCCAAGCAGCGGCTCCTTGGAGAAAGGATCCGGAATACAGCTATTCAGGCCGCCATAAGAGTCGGCGAATGGCCTCCCCCAGAGGTGTCTCCAGGTTGGCTTTCAAATCCTGATCAAACGGTATGGCTTTATAACATATCACTGAAGACCCCAACAAGATTTTTGACCTATCTGAGCAAAGACCAGATGTTGTGAAGCAGTTGAGTAAACTGCTGGAATACCGGACAAATGATGTGCAAATGCACTATCCTGATATTACCTAATTAAATACATTTGTCAAAGAAATGTGTGGTATATTATTACACCACACAATAGTTTTGGACTATATTTTTTATATTGAGGCAATTTATGGAGACTGAATCACACAGTCATTATCAAAACAAAATGCAGGAAAAAAAATGGCTCAATTTACCCCACTCTCCCCCTACCCCCGGGTCAGACCTGGTTATGGACCATTTTCGGTCTACTTAGACTTCTAGAGATTCCAACTTTGGCTTAGAAAGTGGCGCACGTACAAGCTTTATTATGGAGGCCCCTGGTGGCTGTGTTTCTGGCAATATTGTGAACTTGCTGTTCTTTAATGTTGCTGTGTGCAGGGGCAATAACATCGCTGCTGAGGACTTTAATAGGTTGGACAAGCTGGTTCAGTGGTCAGGGAGGACACTGCACTTTGTGGGGGACAAGGTGAGCTCAGTCAAAGTTTAGATCTGTCCAACATGCACATCATTACAACCTCTTTATCTTTTAAAAATATTGGACAAAAAACTGTCTCAGCAATATTTACAAAAAGTCCAATCCACTAACAATTGAGTGATGAGTTGAGTGAGCTCAAAGACTACCCAAAAGTATTAACATGCTTCACAGTTCACTCTGGTTTATAAATGACCAGCATATTTAAATGAAAAATACATAAATTATAAAACACAGTTCTGTATTTCTCAAGCGAAAGAAAATAAATGAATGAATGATAAAACACAGTGTAAAGCATGTATCAAAAATCACTTTTATTAGCCTACATGCCACACTCAAATGTGTCAAACATAAAAATGAAAAAATGGTACATGTGTACATGTTCTGACTGTATTGCATGTGTGTGTATTTCTCTGTTCAGAAAGGCCTCATGCGGGTGCTTAGTGGCGGGGCTCTGTTTGGAGGCGTGATGGCTATATCCAGGTAGTCTCCAATCTGGAATCGCTGTGACTGTAATGTCATGGAGTCGTCTGCTCCTTTTCTGCCAGAAATGGTGCTGCCAATGTCCTTCAACCTGAGGAGTGGAGACACAACAGAATGCTTGTCAACTTTTTTTTTTAAACCCCTCTTGGATTGAACAAAGCTTTACTTATGTAAAAGACACACTGAGAGAATAGATACCTATATGCCTTGCCCCTCGGCTCTGGATAGACTATTGCAAAGCTGAAGTGTGTTCCTTTTTTCCTAGCCTCTGGATACACTTCTTTCACCAGACTGGTCAGCTCCTTTAAAGTAGCGTCCATCCTGATTAAGCAAAAGAAAAACTGAATCAAATAGCGTTTAGAGACTTTATATTTGCACACACAAGAGTGTTGCCAAAAACGCTCACCATGTGTAGATCTGCAGTTCACTTGAGGGAACATTGCCTCTCGCAAACTCATCGGTTCTGTGGTGTCGGCCACTGTTGGTGGTAAATACTCGCAACAGGAGAGGGCAGGTCTGTAACAAAAAAGAATGTATCAACAGTACAGCACTGCAAAGGAACCTTATTACACATTGGAGAAAAAAAGGGAATTCTCAACATAAACCGTCAAAATGTAATGTACGCTATGTATTAAAACAGCCAGGGTAGACTATAATGAGAGCATTAACTTTAACATAAAGCAATCACTAAAATCAAGTCAAGATAATAAATTTAGTAGTTTAAAAGAGTTACATGCGCATCATAAACAGTAAAATCGTTTACAAAAGAATCGTGTTTTGGTATCTGCTAGCTAACTAGCGTTGTCTAAGCAAAACCCCTCAGTACCTTCTCTCGATCAATAGGCTTCTCTGGTTCCTTCTTAATTTCCTCCTGCGTAATGCGCGACTCAAGGGCCATGATTATTTTTTACTTCCCGATTACAACAACAAAACAAAGTACAGCCTAAAGAAGGTGGTTTGATTATTTGTACCGCTGCTGCAACCATGCAACAAGAAAACCGGAAGTAACGAGAGTTTATATTTCCGTGTTCACGACGCGGTGTTCAATGTTCAGAGCTCAGCAGTACTCTACCGCCCCCTGCTGTTTAGGAGTACGTAATTGTGCCCTGACATTTATAAATAAAAAAATTATATATTTGTTTTACAGAGTAACAGATCAAATATTTGTAGCAGAGTATGTTGAAAAGCCCATATACATTGTGCTACTGGGGGACATTGATAAAAAATCTGTGAGCCAAGTTCCACCTAAAGAATTTGGGCCTACTACTCAGTCACATGCTGCTTTATCCCACACATGTTACAGTGTGGGTATAGCTGTCTGGCTGATATGTACAGTCTATAAAAGTATAGTGAATAAATGAGGTTGAGTTTTTGTCTACTCTTAAACATGTATCCTGGTTTCTTCTCTTCTTAGCTGACGGACACTTCAAGAGATGCTCCAACAATCGACCCAGTTTGACCTCTCCCTCTCTCTCCAACTCTCATCAGAATGGTTTGAAGCTGCTTGAAACAATCTGCCTCCCTTTCATACAACAGTAGGTCTTTGAGACTTTGCCAGATACTGATATCCATTCATTGATATGCATCAGGAAAAGGTGCCGCTGTTATTCCACTCATGATTCCATTCGAAACACGAATGCCCACATTGTTTGAGATTTGCAACAGTGCCGTTTCTTTCTCCTGTACAATATCAGCATCAATTATAAGTATTTCAATAATGCCTCTGTACTTTGTAGCCCACATAAGTACATCAACACTTCCACATTTCTGAGTAGTTGATTTTGCTCCCACTTTTAAACAAACCGGCTCATTGGTCAGAGTCATTAGCAGGACACAGACATCCACTGTACAGCTGCCCAACTGATGCCAGGCCTCTGAAAAGTTCACCTGTGTCCAGTTACACTTTACACAACAAAAGAGTGCTGCACTATCAAATCACTGGCTTCACAGTAAGAGTTACTAAGACAAGACAAGACATTTATTTTTGTGTAGCCCAATATCACAACAACGGCCACCTCAAAGGGCTTAACAGACTGCACTAGACAACATCCCCTGTCCTTAGACTCTCTATCAGGGTAAGAAAAAACTCGGCTGGGAAAAAAGAGAAACCTCAGGGAGAACCACAGGGAGAACTCCCAAATGACTAAATCTCTACAAAAAAATGCATAAATTTATATTGGCAGTGTCCAGTATCCACTCTGTGTGTGTGTGTGTAATGGTGGGTGGGACCTCCGCCAACATCAAGGTTAGATGACAGATGGGGTGGGTCAGAGGTTTGCATCTACCCTGGGAAGAGATAGAAAATAAAAAGAAGTGCTAAATACTACTGCAACAATAGGCGGGTGTATTAATAATAAAATGAGATTTTGAAGATATAACTACAACCACATAAGATGAGCACAGTCGCAGTGTAGCATTCAAATTTGATTGATTTAATTTTAATGCCATGGAAATGCAGTGAAAACTCAAAATTCAACCTGAATCTTTATGAGCGGGTGAGGATAAGATTGTCAGATATCTATCTAACAAACCTGCTGTCTCTAAAATGTCACTATTTTTGTTTATAATGTAGTGGAGAATTTAAAATACCAGTGGACAATACAAAGTAATACTGATTATATAGATAAGCACAAATGGAAATATTAACTTAGCTTAGATTTATTTCAATAAACATTTATTGTGAAGGTTCACACAGGAAATCCCCAGGTTCTTCCTGTGATAACCTGCAACGATTAAACCTGAGCCACAACTTGGATTTGATACGAAGGAGGCAGAAGGTGCATGTTTCTATAAAGTTTTTTTTGTTATTGCTTATTTCATATCAACCGTTTCTTACACATGCTTCAGGACACAATGTGGGAGTCTTTACTGCAAACAAGCTAACTTTGAAATACAAGGTAAATTATTCTGTTACTGTTTTCAACATTCAGTAAGTAAAGTTCCTCAACTTTAATGTTCCATTGACATTTACTTTTTCTCAACAAATAATGTCTGGTGCACAAATAGTTCCTACATAAGAAAGTAGTGTATGATTACATAAGTATTTTGAATGATTATTTGGACTGGATATGTACAGTGGCTCAGAGAGGACTTTGGTAGTGTGGGCTTGTACAGTGCTTCAGTGTAACTTTACTCGAGTGGGCTTAGTCTAGTACAGTCCACAGTGGGCCGAAGGTTCATCAGTTCACATGAATGTTGGCTCCCCGCCTTCTCTCCTCCTCCTCTTCATCTCATTCCTTCTCTTCCTTTTTCGGCCAGTTTCATGCTCTACTTTCATCTTCTCATCACTGCATCTGTCACGATCAGTATCCTGCGCAGAGGAGAAGGAAGAAATCCGGACCTGGAGCTATGTATCTGCACCTTTTTAACCCAACCGTTCTTAAACTTCCACCTCAAACCCGGTGCGTTCCCTTGTGCTGATGTGTTTGTGTTTGCAGGATGTCCTGGCCTGCCCTGTACACTCAGTTAGTGGGGGCCAACCGTCACTCCACCAGCCTGGGTAAAATCTGGCTCTCGGTGCTGTTCATCTTCCGGGTTATGGTGCTTGTTGTTGCCGCTGAGAGTGTTTGGGGGGATGAGCAGTCAGACTTCACCTGCAACACACTCCAAGTAAAGACATTTGCATTGCTTACAGAAAACTACACTGATCTATTCACATTTATTTCTGTCTTTTTTCCCAGCCCGGCTGTGAGAACGTGTGTTATGACCAGTTCTTTCCCGTCTCACACATCCGTCTATGGTGCCTTCAGCTTCTCTTTGTTTCCACCCCTACTCTGCTGATTACTATGCACGCGGCCTATCGGAACCATAAAGACAAAAAGACGCTCCTACAGGTATGTTCACAATAACTTCGCATTTATTTTAAGATGAACCCATTAAATTAACCCCTGGCATCTTGGTTAGGCCTCTAGTAGAGCTGCTTTTCTATCCAGTAAGAGCCAGGAGGAAGGGCTGGCGAGTTTGAAAAAGAGGAAGCTGCCAATAGCGGGTGCCCTCTGGTGGACGTATGCGTTCAGTATAGTGTGCAAACTGCTCTTTGAGGGAGGCTTTATGTAAGAATCTAAACCTGTTTGCCATATTGCTGCTTCTTCGGTGTACATATATGAGCACTAAATGTAAATGTCTCCAAAGGTATGCTCTGTATGTGGTGTACGATGGTTTCCAGATGCCGCGCTTAGTGCAATGCAGCCAGTGGCCCTGTCCCAACCTGGTGGACTGCTTTGTCTCACGGCCCACGGAAAAGACCATCTTCACTGTTTTCATGGCCACCGCCTCGTGCATCTGCATGGTCCTCAACGTGGCCGAACTGGCTTATTTGATTGCCAAGGTCGTCACCAGGTACAGGGTCAGGGAGGTGTGATATTTCTATTTTCAAGATTGATTTGTCTCTGAAGAGTTTTTCAATGATTCTGTTTTCCAGAGCCACTTTTGGTCAGAGCTCCAACAGAGAGAAAAAGCAGAATAAAGCAAACCAGAAGCTGCTTGTAGAAAGTTAAAAATCTGTAGAGTAGCTACTGCTTTTCATGCATAGGCCTATAGAATGAAAAAAAAAGTAGTCTGTATATTCTGTGATACCTTTGGCTGTAAGTGGGAGATGTGTTAATAAATTATTTGAAATTGTTTATTTCATCTTGCATCTTTTTCATGGCCTAAATTAATGTTAAATGTAAGTTTAATATTAATCTCTGTCTAAAGTTTCTGATTTATTACATGAGCACACAGTGATCATTTCATGTTTGTCGACCTCTGCTGGTTACAGTGCAAAGAGGAACGATTGGAATAAGGTAAGGTTACTTTTATAATTTTATCTAGTATCATGGTTATTGTTGTTTGTTTAAATTATGTTTAATTTTGCTGCAACTCTTCCTGTTGCAGCAAAATTAAACATAATTTAAACAAACAACTGTGACTAACAACATGTTTTTGAATATGATGCAAAATGGCATGTTGCTCTCACATTATACATGTCAGCTATCTCAGACAGAAATGTAAAAAAGTGTCTCTACTCAAGAGTAAGAAGTATATGCTAAATAAAGTCTATACTTGGAATCATTTTAAATGAATGCCTCTGTGATACAGTGGGACATAATGATCAAGGAAAGATGTGAACAAACGTATTGTTTTTACTTAGCTGCCATTTCTACGGGAAAGCAGATGATGAAATGTTAAAAGGTTGCCCTCTATAGACATACAGTCACGTTACCAAAAGGCTAATTTCAATAGAATAAATATTTTCTATGAACGGAGCCCTAGCCGGGATTACTGTAGTTTTTGTCTGCTCCATAGAATAGTGTGTAGAAGTGGTCTGTTCTGTGTCTCGTGCCCCTGCCCACTAACACCCTCACGCCCGCGCACGCCCCCTCCCCCCGCTGCACCCCTCGCGCGCCCCACGCACGGGACAGTAGTATGTGACAGTGGCGGTTGGCCTTGGCCACGCGGGACGCAGCCGCTGCGCTTCGCCTTCGCGAGACAGATTCCACTCGCGCCCCTTTTTTACGAAAGAGCAGGCTCCGTCTTTCCCTCTATCTCTCTGTGACTCTCTATTCTCTCGGTGTCTCTCTCCCGCCCGTCTCTCCATCCAACCCCCACCTGTTACTGCCCGGCCGCCTCGAACCCAGCCGTGGTCCGCGGAGGACCAGAAGGGAAGGAAGAGAGAAGAAGACGCGCTGCCGGGAGGGAGACGTGTTTCAGAGGAGAGCGGTAAGCAGGTGATGCTGACTGATGCTGTGGGTTCAAGTGGGAGGGAAGAGGAGGGTCATCCTTCTACCTGCTGGATTAACAGCTCCTCATGCTGCGTTCACTTCTCTGTGGGACAGGTTAGGGTTAGGGTTCCATCCTGTTACCTGTTGGGTAACAGGATGGAAGATAGGAAATCTCTCTTACCGTAGTTTTCTGTAATGCATCCAACAACATGGGTATTCTAAATTTGCCTCTGTCTTAGAGGAGAACCATTCAAATTGCTACATTGTCCACCTTTACAATATATACTGTTTATTTACAGAAGGTTAGGATTTATGTTATTACATGTTGTGTTTTATGAATATAGCCTGAGAGACACAAGATATTTAGTTGAGACACTTTTTGTATAATTAACGTTCTCTTTATTAGTACACTCACATGTTACATGTAATCTAATCTGTTATAATTTACTTATTTTATTTAAACAAAAACATTTGCTTTGTGGATTTTATTTTTTATCTCACATTGTTCCTGTAACTTTAAACTCTTCTTATAGTTAAAACAAAAACATTTTATCTTTTATTTAAGCTACATCTACATGACATTTTGTATTCTTATATGCAATTGAACATTCCACTTTTACTCCAGTGAACCTGCTGCTGTCTCTTTCATGATGATATACACTTTATTGTTACTGTTTTCCACTTGGCCTTAAATATTGCCATAATATAGTGGTTTGGATACACTCCACATGCACTTTGGATTTCTGAGTATTTAACACTCTCTTTGCATATTGTAAATGGTTTTTCAGTGCCGATGGCAGGCCAAGAGTTAACTGTTGTGGCTGTTATAGCACAATGACCTGTGATCCATCAAAAGCACACGCCAGCCGGGACAATGTTCATCTCGCAGCTTCTCTATTGTCCATCATGACAGATGGTATTTCATCACGTCAACACATCATGTACATACCTCTTTTAGAAAAGATGGTTGATTTGGGGATTTAGCACACACCACTGGCTCTTAGAACTTAAGTTAAAAACAAATGGTTGTTGTCTTTGTCTTTTTAAATCTATAAACAGAACTGTTTCAGGTTCTTTTAGAATTGAATTTGGCAATGTTGTCGCTGTTTGATGTATAGTTGTCCTGTTGCCTTCAGTTATATTTTCTTTCTATTTATTCTTCTCTGTTTATTCAGTATGTAATAATGGGGTCAGTCAGGTCAGTTTTTTTTCTTTTTGAGTATTGTATTGTACTGTAAGTTTGAGTTTGTGTGTGTTTGCGTGTGGACTTATCAGTCAATCGCAGGGAAATTTGCCCTCCTCAGCATTCCTGGGATGTGATGAGTCCAGCATTCAACAGGGACAACCTGTTATCCGCTCATTCACTTCCCACAGATGGCCAGCCATTGTCTCAGTGGCCAGCCAGACCTGCAGCAGACACACAAATGCCAGTACACACAAATGCACGTACGTCTGCAAGCAAATGTCTATCGGCATAATGTTGGAAACTCATTGAGTGCACCTTTAATTAGTTCTGTATCAAACATTACCGAGTAAGATATCATGAAGATAAAATCAAACAATACTCAGGCTACACCTTACATCACTGAAGTTGACAAGAGCATCTTTTGTCTCATTGACAGGTACAGTTTTTTTCCCTGATTTTCTGGTCGATGGATTTATCACTGACAAAACAACAAAATCTTAGTAAGTGTACTTACATTTTTTGTTTTAAGTGCTGGAAAAAGTTTACTATGAGTGTCAACAGAAAGTAATATCAAAAGTATTTGTATGTATAAGCTTAATAGTTTAAACACACCATTGACTTATTTAACAAAGCAGTCTTTGAAGAGCTTTTCTCTGTTCTCTCTGTTTTTTTTCACCTTTTCTCCATGTTCACTATTGCAGGTTAGAAAAGTAAAGCATGGCTGACTGGAGCTTTCTGTCGCGGCTGCTGGAGAATGCTCAAGAACACTCCACTGTGATTGGAAAGGTGACATTTACATAAGCCGCATGTGGCTTTGTATTAAGGAGGACTTAATCATTGTTGGAAAAATAATGCATCATTTGTAACTGCAACATGTGATCAAACTGCTTCCCTCTCTCAGGTTTGGTTGACTGTCCTCTTCATCTTCCGAATCCTGGTGCTGGGAACAGCAGCCGATGAGGTCTGGGGAGATGAGCAGTCGGACTTCACCTGTAACACTCAACAGCCTGGTTGTGAGAATGTTTGTTATGATGAGGCCTTCCCCATCTCCCACATTCGATTCTGGGTGCTGCAGATCATCTTTGTCTCCACGCCCACGCTCATCTACCTGGGACACGTGCTGCACATTGTCCGCATGGAGGAGAAGAGGAGAGAGAGGGAGGATGAGCTCCGAAAAGCAGGCAGACACTTGGAGGACCACGACCCTCTTTACCACAATGGAGTGAGCGATGAAGGAGGAGGACGAGGAGGGGGTGGCAGAAAAGAGAAGCCACCAATCCGGGATGAGCATGGAAAGATCCGCATCCAGGGAGCACTGCTAAGGACCTACATCTTCAACGTTATCTTCAAGTCTCTGTTTGAGGTGGGCTTCATCCTGGGGCAGTACTTCCTTTATGGCTTCCACCTAAGGACGCTTTATAAATGCCACCGCTGGCCATGCCCCAACACTGTGGACTGTTTCATCTCCAGGTTAGAAATTATGATTTATTATTGCTGCAGCTTTTTTGTTTGTCCTTGAAGTGCACCAGTGTAGATTATAGTGTGTTAAGCTTATTTGGACTGTTTTGCTTGTCATACTTTGTTCAGTTGTTCATCAGTTCCCTGCAATGTCCAAATGGGAAAAAAATAAAAGTTTAACTAAATTCAATTTGTTTTATTTAATTAGGATCCGATCAACATAAATTGTCTAAAGTAAGTGTTAAGATAAACAATTTTCTCTTATCATTCTCTCCCAGGCCCACAGAAAAGACTATATTCATCATCTTCATGTTAGTGGTTGCCTGCATCTCTCTGCTCCTCAACCTGCTGGAGATCTACCACCTGGGCTGGAAGAAAGTCAGACATGGGGTGAACTCAGATTCACTGTTTCTGGATGGACGTGGAGATGCAGCGACCATCCCTGAGCAGACCTCACCGCCAATGCTTGACTGTTTGCCAACATACACCAGTGTAAGGGAAGTGGGTGGAGCAACAGCTGGAGGTGGAACATATAGGCCCAGTGATGTTCCCCCTACTGTGATTCCTTTGAATCCAAACATAGCTGCGACTCCTATGTCCAGTCCTTTATATGAAAAAGTAAGCATTGAGAGTCGCAGTCAGATTGCACCAATGGAGCAGAACTGGAGCAACATGGCACTGGAGCTCCAGTCTTTGGATGGAAATTCCCCCACCTCTTATCCCCTTCCTCCCTCCTCTCCTCCCACCTCATCCTCCTCTTCCCCTCAGCAGGAGATGACCCCACCACATCCAGATGAAAAGCTGCTGTCCTCCTTCCCCACTCTCCCCCGCGACACCCCTCTCAAACTCATCGCACCCAAAGAGGATGTAGAGAACGAGGAGAGTCCTGGGGCGACAGCACCGAGTGTAATCCCACATGATGACTTCACCGTGGTCACCAAAGCGGAGATGCATCAGCCTCCCGCTGCCACCCTGACGGACATCCAGAAGCCCAGTCGAGCCTACAAGACTAGTGTCCGAGTTCGCCCTGATGACCTGGCAGTGTAGCTAAAACACACACGCCCACACAACCATGCCAGTGCAGTTTTACAAACATCAGCATTCAGTTCTTTATTTAAAGGTGCCGTGTGTAGCTTTTAAGGAGCTCTGTGAGCTAATATGAATGTAATATTTATTATTTTGTTTAAATTTGCATATAACCACAGGTTTCTAGAACACAACACTATATTATTGCTATTATTGTGTTTCTACACTGGTCTAAGATTAAAAAAAAAAAAAAAAAGTTGGAGAAAGATTGTGGACTCCCATACTAAAACGCCGGGGAAAGCATTATCGTACAGTGGTTATCAATTTTAGCCCCAGCAGATAATTGTAGGTTACTAATTTATCCATTCATTATGTGGGAATGAATGTTGTTATTTTATCTGGTTGTGTTTTTAAGGTTTAAAGTTATACACAGTTTAAGGTGGGGCAACTTTAGTGACACTTTAGTGACTTTACAAAACAGCAGATTTAAAAAGATATGAGGCCACACGGAAATGCCTTTAGTAAATGGTGTACATTCTGTCTTCACACAAACAGCCAAAGCTTTAATTTGGCAAATGCTTAAATCCTACACAGTGCACCTTTTAATAATTCTAAATCTGAAAAAATCTAACCATTATAATTCTCATTGGCTTTATGTTTGTATAAAGTAGATCTCCTAGTATGTGTTCTACTAATCTGCTTTCACTTCTCTAAGAGAAGTTAGGAGAACCATGAAATGGAGAATGTGTAATTACTATTACATACACAATAGGAGGATGAGTAAGGAGAAGATAGTAGTTTTAATGGTGGTGGTGATGGTTGGACTAAGTAACACGTTTGGGAGCTTAAAGGCGGAAATATTATATTCTTTTATATTTTGTTTATTTTCTTTTTCTTTTTGCTGGAAGACAGTCGGTGAAGGTTTGCACTTTTGTTTCTTTCTTTTTTCTTTTTTTGTGAGGTGTTGGCAGAGCTGTGTGTCCAGTATATGTCAGTCTCTGTGTCTTTCTTTCAACCAGCCTGTTGTTTCAATGAAGAGAGGGATGCACTACAGTAGTACACATGTAGTCTATATGAGGCAGTCCCACCCTGAGACATAGTCTTTAGGCTCCACAGGCTGTGACCACATGCACTGTTTTCACAGTTTTTAGACAAATACAATTCTGTAGTATATCGGGGGCAACTATATCAAGTCTATAAATATGTAAATACAGTAGCGTTTATAGGCTACACAGGATGTGTACAACACCTTCTGTTTTAAAAGTTGTTTCTGACCAAGTTGCAAAAACATACTGCTGCTTATACTGACAAAAGCACCACAGGTCACTTTATACTAAAATGGTAGAAAAGCTAATGAGTATGAAGCACAAGTTAAATCCCACTTCCTGTGCATAAAAAATTGAAAGCGTTGCAGCTTGGACAGAACAGGACAATCAGAACTCTTCTGGTGCTTGTGTTTGCAGTGTGTTACTGATCTGTCAAGTTTACCCTAGCTCTTCTATATAAGAGGACTCCAAGTTATTTCTAGATTAGCTGTAGATTTTAGATTTTCTTTTTGGAATAAAGCTGCACAAGTAATAACTTTTTCTTAGGTCTTATTCAGTAATATTTTATTTCCCCTTTTCATTCCTGCCTAAAAGTACATAAACTGGCTCTTGTAGGTCTTTTGCCTCACAACAATTTACAATCAGATATTAGTTAGTCAACCATATCCAGTGTTATTAAGGAGACAGAAACAGAAGACAATAAGGGAGTGGTTTGGGGTGAAACTGGTTAGTTTTGTACATCTTAATGTTTCTCACTTGGCTTAAATTTTATTTTGTATTGCTACTTGAAAAATACTAGTGTTCAATTCTTTGATATCAATTAAAGACCACGTCAAAAAAAGATTTTTTTTTTTAAGCTTTGCATTTTAGAAAAATGTAATATTTTTGTAAATTAATTAAATAATCTCAATTTCTAGATCTAGTTACTTGCTTTTGCCCAATATTTAAATAGCACAGTGCATCTGATTGTATTGTAGTCTTTAAATGTTTAATACGTAACCCATTCTAATAACTCTGGTAGCTGAAACACTGGACTAGGGTGGTACATAGTACCAGATATCTGCCACATTAATCTTTTATTGACCATCGCAATTGTGCATTGTGCGGCAACAGACTAAATGTAAGTATAACTTCATGCCCACATCTATATTGCTTCAAGCAATGTGCAGTGAGTGCAAACCAATTTACCCTTCACCATCTACAGTGGTTTTAAAATCTTTTTAGTGGAGTTAAAGTTTTCTCAAACACTAAATATATGCTGCTTTCTGACTTATCGTTTAGACGTTACATGACGTCAATGATTTAACCAAAGATACTCACAAAGCACATGCCAATGAGATTAAATAAAACAAAGAGCACTTTCTTAAGAAGACACTATACAGTACACAATAATTTTGCTATTAACTATGCAACCTGTTTTGCAAACTTGTTTACAAAATCTAACTAAAGAGATTTTCACTCGAGAGCTTGAGACACTTTGTTGAATTTTGTCACTTAAAGATTGTAAAACAAGGCTTATTTACTTATTTATATTGCTGAAATGTTTTTCATAACCTTGTTGTTGCGCACTGTTCATAGTATAATTGATATGTAGATAAAGATTTGCACAGGTAGGTAGTTAGACCACTTTAATGATGCTATAATTAGAAATGACAAAATAACAAAGGGTGTCCTGGGAGGATGGATATTAACATATTTGTTTATTTATGGAAGAAGTGCAACCAATACTGGACTTGAACTGGATAGGACTCTAAATTTCCTTTTCTAACCTCAATATGGGTTTAGATTTTTGAAGTTTTCACCATGGATGTGCCTTGCATCAAAAAATCCCTGGATGGAAAAGAGCTGCTGTGTATCAGACTGATGGGATTTTAATGGTACTCCCAACAAACAAGGGGCTAACTCCCATGTGTTTAAAGAGAAGAAGGCTTTTACTCCCGTTGTTCGATGTTTCTGAAAAGAAGTGCCTTGTGTCTGAACTTTTTGTGAAAGAACATGTTGATGTAAATGTCAATTTACCTCAGATGTTTACAAAACTGTTACTGAATAAAAATTTTGTACCAATCCCACTTTCTATCTACTTCTCTTTGTCATTTGTGTTTACTATTAAAACTGAGTGTGGTTGAAAAATTGATATGTATTTATTGATACAAACATACATGTCTTCTGAGTGAGGTGATGCTTTGCTTTTGCTCAAGTCTTTAAAACATGCAACATTTAAATAAATTGTTGGCTGTCTGCTCAATATTTACAGAGATTCTTTTTATGAAAATTGAGGTAATTACTAGATATGGAACCAGATCTGGTTAGCATAGCTGACTTTTTGAAAAAGCAATGACTTAATTAGCTCAAAGTATCTGTGATGGAAACAATGTGCAGTTAGTATCAGTTATGCATTTTACTCGTGTTTCTGTGTCCATGCACTTGTGTACCAGTTTGTGTATATGTGTGTCCTCATGGCCTCGCCCATGAAGCTGTGCTGAGGCCAGCAATTGCTTTATGCTCACTAAAAGTCCTGGGGATTTTGTCTGAACAAAAAAAACTTCAGGATCTGAAAAGGCCTTGAATGGCTGTTAATGCCATCACAGTCCACTGGACTCTGCCGACTATAGTGTGTCCATGTGGTCCAAAAAGAGTGTTGTGTTGGGTGTTGAGTGAGGATGGAAACAGTTTCCATTGGCATTTTCAACATTTATGGTATTGTAGTAGTTCTAATGTAAAATTAAAATGTGGTATGCAAAATGGTATTATTTTAGAAAATTGACAACTTCTAAGTAAATAACAGCCTGCAAGACCACTATTATCAGGATTATAAGTGCAAAGGAGCTGTCATTACTATTCTTAATAATATAGAATATAATGGCGCAAAGAGTTTTGCATTTGCTAGTTGCATATCTGGGCAGACAGCTCTACAACTCTACAGTAAATGCACAACTGGATTCTGTTGTATTTGTCATTATTCATTTGAGTAGTAAAAGGTAATGTTTAACTTTAATACTCAGACCCTTTGACAATTTTGCTCGTACAGAGGGTCCTCTAGTGGTCAAAATAATCCATTACTTAATTGTGTTTTAATTACTTATTGACAAAAACATTCAAAACTTCAAAAAATTCAACACAAATAAATTCAGAAACTTAAGTGGTTTATATTTTATTCAAATAAGCCATAGCTCAAAAAGAATATTCTGTGGTAAGCAGTACTTTCTTTGAACCAGGTATAATGTTGTTTTTTTTCCTAAGGCTCACAACTGAACTGTGCAGGTGATATATCATGAGGCATAGGGGCCATTTTGCTTGCAATCATCAACATGGGACTTTCGTATTTGTAAAACTGTGCACCTTTGTACAGTGTAATCCCATCTGATCCGCAAAGAGCAGCATCAATATTTGACAAGGGGGAGGGCCAATCATTGATCACGACCCTGGGAGTGGCACTAAGGTCAACGGCACGAATTCTCTGACCTGTGAGGAGAAACGTGAAAACTGTTTAAGTGACAAAATATTGAATGTTCTATTGATTTACAAGATTTTAAATAACCCAAATTACTGACCTTGGATTACATACACTGTTCTATTAGTTCTATCACTATTCTCAGTGGGACACACAAATGCAGCGTCCACCTTTCCCTCAATGTTTAACTCTTCCTGTAGAGTTTTAGGGTACCCTTCAATCAGAGTGTAATGGGCATCTCCTTTGTAGATGAACACCTGATTGACCTGCACAAAGTTTTGTTTCAGTATTAGCTACTTGTGCATACAGTACAGTACACATATACAGTATTTGTAAGAAACACTGACAAATATAAAGTATAGTCCTACCTTAATCATGTAGAGCTTGTCAGTGTATGAAAAGACTGCATCCACTCCTTCGGTCACCTCCTTCCATGCCCTTGTGATTGGGAAGGCATGTAGGCCATCCCGTGCAGTGTCCAAGCGCATGTATTTAAGACCTGAAGACATAAGGATACAGTATATGAATGTATGAAAACAGAACAATTTGGGATTTCCCATTTGTATTTCAATTGGTGGGTAAAGATATCAAGAATAGTAAATTCAATTTTCAATGAAATTTACATTTACAAAATACCGAGCTATTCTTTCAAACACTACCCTGCAAGTTAATAAGTAAGACTAATTGTATTGTATCTAATTGTGCCATCTCAGTGTCTTCCCCTGATAAATTAAATTAATGCTAAATTAAAAACACTCAATGATGGGCGAAGATGCTACCACTGCTAAATGCTAACTATTAGCTAGTTTTTGTTGCTAGTAGCGTCAACCTATTTTCATACAACAGTTAGGTTAGTTAGCTAACTGTTAGGTCTTGCTGGGGAAGTGTCAAACCAATGACTGTGACCTGGATGACGCCAAGTGGAAAAGGCAAAGAAGAAATTAGACAATTTACAGTTGATAAAAAAGTACGTGTTCTTTCTATTAAATTAACCTAAAGTAGCCTAAAGCATATTCATTCAGTCAACAAAGGAAAATAGCTATAACGGTAGCGAATTGAGACGGAACTATGCAAAAAAAAGTCATGAGCTGATTTGTTTGTTTCTTTGGTTTGTTGGTAACTTTTTTATATTGGACGTACACTGTAGGGCTGAAGTCGAAATATTTAGCTTTATTTTTATTTCACTTTACCTGCAAATAAATAAGTCTTGCCAGTATCATCAGTGGTAATAGCATCTAACTTGACCTCACTGCATTTAGGAACCTTGTAGGACCCATGTCCATGCCCTGTAAACAAGCACAGTATGCATTTAGTTCAGTAAGAAAAAAAGATACTAATTTGTATGTTTTAATGTTTCTGTCTTACCAAAGTTGTCACATTTCATGAAGAAGTTGCGGGCGTCCTTCGGGTAGTTTCCACTGACCTCTCCTGTGACTGGGTGGAACTTGGTGAAGTTATGTCCATGGAAACAGTAGTAGTGCTCCAGCCAGCGCAAAGCAGAGTACAAGCCGGCAGGTGGGACCACGTCTTTGTCTTTACTATCTTTGTGGGAATGTCATACACATGCACGTCTTGTCCTGCATGAAAAAAAATAATCAGCTTTCATTCAGGTTAGAAAAATGTGTCTTTAGTGTAGATAAACATACCCTTAAAGAATAGCACAGAATCCGTTTTGCACTCGCTTTTAGGACACTCCACAGCAGCATCCAGGTGAGAGGGAACCCCTGGGAAGTCCTCTTGGATTGGTTTAGGATATCCATTCTCAAGAGTTTTGTTATAGTAGCGGAAAACTTTATCATCCTTTTGAGCAGAATAATAACATAATTACACTAGGACTGTGTGTTGTGAAAAGCAAAATGGCACTTTGTAGTGTAGTGAAATGTACCAGGAAAAAATAGATGTGATCATGGTCTTCGGCGTTTTCTGTGTTGTGCATGCGGAAAGCAGCGTCAACATGACCAATGCCATGAATGTCATCAAGCTCATTGAAGGACCTTGTAGCCAGCTGGGCTTCACCATGGTAGCCCTCCCACAGGTAAGAACCTAATAAAAGCAATTAATTTGTTCATTTGGAAAAAGTTTAGAGAGTTTAATTTAGACAACTACTCACTAACCTTTGAAGAAAAGCGTTGTTCCCCTCTCATCTGGGACAATTGCGTCAAACTCGATGCCCAAACAACGGTCTGGAATGGTAGCTTGTGTAGCACCAGCTTTGTTCCGAAGTGAGACAAAAAAAATTACATTCACATTCAATAAGGGGAAAGCAATTTGAAAAAGACACTGTAAAGGAAAACTTTTATTATATGAGAAATACGTACGTTCTTCAGTTGCATCTTGTCTGTGAAAAAAAAAACGTTATTACATAGTGCAGATGTAAGGATGGAGCAATGACAAAGGCAGTTATTTATTTACAGGGAGTGTAAACACAATTTTGATTGAACTTTGGCATTTTTGTGGCAAAAAGAATTACAAATGAAACAGCCAGTATGCTAAGTTTCCACTACACAGTGTCAATTAATAATAATGGTACAGTATAGACTTTTTGGCTAATTGAAGCTGTGTATGTCCTTGGTTTAGTTTGCACTTTGACTGCACACCTTCCTCTTAAAAAAAAAAAAAGTATAATTCAATCCAAACAGCAACAAACCAAAATTGTGGAACAAATTTGCCAACTCCAAAATTGTGAATGTTAACATTCTGATTATACTCACGCTTGGACTCTGTGGGTAAGAGCAAGTGTCAGGCACAAAAAGAGACAGTTTGTTAGAAGCTTCATGTTGAAGTTGAGATGAGGTACTAATGAAGTGGAGCCTCGCTGCAGAGAAAGTGCCTCTGTGTCTAGCAGCAGCTGAACTTATACCTAAAGGGTATCTGTGTAGACCTGTTAGGTAACTGTGTGTCTTTCGATGACAGAGTTTGGAAATTTAGGTTTTGCGCAATTAGGTTTAGGCTGGTGACCTGCTTGTGATCTCAACATAGCACAAATATCCAACTTGTCAGCTAAAGTACAGATTTCTACATGTTTTTGATTAGACATTTCCAGCAGTTATTACATAATACCAGAGAATTCTGTGTTCTTTGTTCTGTAGTTAATGCAAGAGGACAAAAACAAAACACAAAGAACTTTAAATTATACTTTATTTTCATTTCTAGTAAAGTGCTGACAGAAAAATATTAACGAACCCCTATTGTGAAGTCCTGTTTTTGCAACAATTGTTTATGGTTTTAATCTTATTGAAAATTTAAACATGTAAAAACGTTTCTGTTAACACAGAACATAACATTGACAATCAAGATTAATTACATTTAACTGCATGCAAATACTTAAGTACTAATCTACTGATTTCCTGTGTATAATGAATGTGAAACTATTTTTATTCTTATTTTGTACACATACCACATAATATTTCCCTTGGGAACAACCACACTCCTACAATTTGTTTTTATTAATTATTATTATTATCTACATTGATCTATATCTACATCATTATTCCGCTTCAGTAGACTTGTAGCGATAGATCTTGACACAGTGATTCATGCTGTCTGACACAACCACTTGTCCATCAGGAAGCAGGGCCAGGCCTCTGGGGCTGCTCAGGTTATCGGTCACCAGTGGCCAGCCCACGCCCTTAAATGGATAGAGGAGAACTCGGTGGTACTGCTTGCCCCAGTCAGCCACAAGGACATCGCCATCACTATCAATACAGAGACCCCAAGGACTGCTTAGGACAGGTCCCAGTCCAGAGCACACCCCTAGGATTCTGATGGTGGTCCATCCGGGGTCCAAGACTCGAATACACGGGACCCGTCCCATCTCATTTCCTCGCTCTGATACTGCCATGAGCCCAGTAGTGAGGCAAGATGCTACCAGGTAGGGTCTGTGATACCCAGTGACCACTGTGCGCTCTAGTCTCACCCCTGTTTTTGGGTCCAGCTTTAGTGCAGTGAGGCTTCCACGTTTAATATCTGCAACTAAAAACTCATCTTGACGAGTCACAGTAATGCCTCTTGGAGCATCCAACTCCTCATTCGAGGATCCAATCATAGTGCCTCCAAATGTTTGTAGGAGGCGGCCATGGCGGCTGAACACTAGCACTGCTTTTTCAGCAGCACAGGTCATTGCAATGAGGCCACTGGAGTTCACAGCTACGTCAAAGAAGTTGCTGATACGAGAAGATCTTTCTGATGCTGTAGGAGACACCTGTTGTACAACATTCTTTTGAAGGTCTGTCACTTGAATACGAGCATTTCCACAGTCTACTATAAACAACTGGCCATTAACAGTGGAGTGGACTCCACTTGGCAAGTTAAAGTCAGTCCGACCTGATCCCTGTTTTCCAAACTGTTTGAGCAAAACAGCAGCATCGAGTGCAGTTGAAACACTCTCTTCCTGCAGGTCCTTCAAAGCTGGCACAACTTTCTCAATGTTCTGTTGGGATTCTTTGACTTTCTGTACTTTGTCTCCTTCAATGGCAGACATTGAAAGTGATCTGTTGACTCGGTTTAAACCCGAACCTCTCGATAAACAAGACTTGGATCGTGGTTGTCTTTCAGAGCTCACAGTGGTCTTGTCTGACTGTGAGTTATTTCCTTGGCTAAGTGTTGAAGAATGAGAGGTTAGGCGCATTCTGTTAATCTTTCTGATACCTTCGTCAGTCTTCTCACTGCTAATCAGAGGTCGTAGCCTACCTGACAGGTCGGCAGTGGACATTGAGTGGCGGTGCTCTTGTTTTAGGGATCCATTTACCGGTGTATTTACATTGTAAGTATAATAGCAGTCTTCACTCTCAGTTGGAGATGGAGGGCTCCCACTGTCCATTGATTGAGTTGATGCCTTTTTTCTTGATTGTGTTTGCTGGGTAAGAGAACGCCGTCTTATTGGAAAATCAACCAGACTTTGCCTTGAGAATGAACTTTTTCGTTTAGTCTTTGGAGATAATGTCCCACTACAGCTATTGGCCCTTCGTTCTTCTGGAGGGCAGGATGGTTCTTCACATGGGACCAGGACCAGAGCCTTTTGTATTCTTTTGTTTTTCAATGTGGACTTCTTCTTCTTGCCATTTTGTCTCCCATCAAATTCCTCACCCTCGGACTCGCCTTGGCTGGATGCTGGGGGTATAGCCAGGAACAGGTCCTGCCCCTGTGTCTCTGAACACACAGACTCCAGTTCCTCATCTTGGGATGACTCTGATGCTCTACGACATCTTGGTATGGGAGATTTGGAAGTTGGGGATTTTAACTCATCTTCATTCTCTGTAGAACTCGACAAACGCAGTTTCCTGACAACACGCATTTTGTCATTGTTTGTCTTCTTACTTTCTACAGATTTGTTTGACTGTGCTTCTTTTCGGATCTCAAGAGGGGTAATATTGGTGAATGCTTCATCTCCTGAATGTAAAGCACACTTCTGCCCTTGGACACCACAGACACCAATAGGATAACTCATACCTTGTTCTTGAACTTCAACTCCCCCAAGACTTAGTGTCTTAGACCAATCAGTTGGTACAAAACTGACCCGTTTTAGTGTGAGTGAGATTTCCCAAGGCTGTGTGGCTTCTGCTACCCCTCTCTGGAGCTGATTTTTGTTGGCCCCACCTGCAGCACTTCCCCATCTTTGAATTTGCTCCTTGAGTTGACCAATTTTCCGAATTTGTTGGTCGACCAGTGACTGTACAACACGCACAGCTGCAGCATTCTCCCTTTTCACTTGATCAAGTCTCCTTTGGGCATCTCTGTGGTCTTGTTCAACCTTTTCCAGAAGACGGCGCTCTTCTCTTTGGGCTTCAATCACAGCATTGTCTAACTGACGGTTCACCTCTTCCACTTCAGCCTGCTGCCTTTCCCTGAGGCCCAGCAGTTCTTGCTCCCCTTGCTCAAGGTTTGACACGGCTTGAGACACCCAGGGTGGTGGTGAGATAAAAGATATGGGTGTAAAGATGGACTCCCGGGGGCTGAAGGATGGGGCAGGTGGTGAGGTTACGTCCCTTTGTTTAGGAGTGCTGTGTGTCAGGAGAGCTGAGAATCCAGGCAGGGGTCTTCTTTCTGAATGGGACCTTAATAGCATTGTGTAAAAGAGACTGGAACAATCTTCTTGAGAAGTGATATACAATATGTCTCTAAAAAGGAAGAGAAAAACAAGTAAATATTAGTCAAAGCGTATTATGTTTGTATTACAGTGTTACTTTAGTAACACAGTTTGGATTATTAAAACATGCATATCATTCTTTAATCAAATGTTTTCTGTGATGTCAAGTAAAGTCCCACAGCAAATGCTTTTATCTTCCCTGTTGATTCAGGGATATCATATGTCTACATTTGTGTTGCCTTTATTAAACTAGGACACAAGCCTTTTCTTTGCAACTCTATCCATCTGACACAATATTCTGTTATTCCGTTGTTCTATCAGAAGACCCAAAAGTAGTCTTTTATAACCACTGTTCAGTTTCCCCCACAGTCAGTGTTGTATTCAAACTTCACCAGTGTTGGCAACCTCAGTATGTATCTCATTTGCAATATTTAGCCATAAGAAGAGTTTGATTTTTCTCTTATTTGTTGATACTTAAAGATATTTCTAATAGTATGGCTAGAGAAAGATGAAAGCCTTTAATCTTTACTTATGTCACTCATTTAGACACTTCTCAGCAGTCATAAAGTTGCTTCCGAATGTAACACAGACCCTTATTGTAGGAAACGGCATCGCTTATCTGCTCGAGGCACTGAAACTGAGCCTTGTCTTTTATCACCGACGTAAGGTATGTGACACACTGCCAGATCAGGAGGCAACTTCACTTTTTGACCATGTGTAATTTGGATTGGATTCTGAGTCTAAGGGGCAATTGTGGATGCCAAAATGCACTGGTTAACAGAGTAGACCTAGTTTGAGCCTTTTACCTTCTGAGCGAAACAACAAGGCTTTTGCATGGAAGAAAGGGATGGGTGTCAGTTTACTGCTACGTGTTCACAATAAAGTCCCCCTGGAAACATATGACCTCAGATCATCAGCGGATTAAATTTGTTCCCATGTTTTTAAAAGATGTCGGAGATGTGATCTGGGTTTCACATTGGTTTTAAATGTAGGACCTTTGGGATTCGGTGTAGAATTGTAATTACAAGTCCAAAGTAAAGTGCAAAACTAAACGGATATTGCAAAATCTGATTCATAGAAGTTGTTTGTAGTTTAAATTAATAAATCCATTTTTAAAACTGGGGTTAAATGAATGCTGTGGGTCAGTAGCAAATCCCTGTCACTCTGCTGGAGTGTAGCCACTGCAGCTTCTCAAGTTTCCCCACTTTAATGTTGAATGAGAACATTAGTTGCTAAGTGACCGGACTGAGCTCCTGTTGCAGAGACTTTAGAATAAAATTATACCATTCATAATTGAGGAGACTTTGTTGAATGTTCAGAAGCATTCCTGCATATCATAACCAAGCAATGCATAAATTCACATTGGGTCTAAAACACACAGGTATGACCTCAAATCACAAACTGTAAAATCTATTATTAAATATAAAAAATATTATTATGAGTACTTTTGCTGTTTTTTTTTTTATAAAAATGGTACACTATTATGTTATACTAGAAGCTTCCCTGATTTAACTAAGATTGAATTGAGACTTTCACCTATAGACAATGCTGCTCATAATAATATTAACAGTAAAAGCATTCAGGTCCTACCTGAATATAAGAAGTGTGTGTCTTGATGCGTCTCTGTTGCTGCTCTGTCCTCCAGCAATCTGTCCTCCCTTCTTCTACCTCTCTCTGTCACACCCCCTTTTCACCTTCACCCCCTCCGTTTTTTTTTCTTTTCTCTTCCCACTACATTCCTAGCAGGTTGTTGCTGTAGTGTCGTTTGACTCAGTGGGTCATTGTAGTGGGGTAGACTCAAAATAAAATAAATCAAGTGTTTTTTGTGCAACAAAAACAAGCAGATTTTTGACTAAATATATCATACCTGTAAATAATAAAACATTATATCACGGACCAAGACTTACCCTGACCTTATTATTATGCTTGCTTTTTAAAATGCCATTTTGTTGTTAGCAGATGCAGTCCCAAACCACAAAACTGAGGAATTTGCCTTCTGTATTGTAGGTTGATATATGGTAGATTTGAAATTTATTTTTACATTTTATATATAAATATAATATACCTATTTTCTCTACAAAAACATCAGTGGAAAGGCACCTGTTGTCTTTGTATCTTAAACTGCAATCTACAGTTTAACCACTAGATGTCAGCAGATAAAAAGCATCAACTTTAAAGACTCCGTCTAGGCTCAGGTCCCATTGAGATTGTCTTAAATTTTGCTCTGCTTTACAAGTCCATTCAGACGAAGAAGCCTTAAATAAACTACATTAATTGGTAAATAATAATTGGAAATAGCATGAGAAGAATATCAGCGCATCAAAAGCTGGGCTTGTAGGGGCAATAATTTGTAAAGACAGTGTTTCAAAGTACTTATTTAGTGAAGGGTTTCTGATGTAATACCAATCACCTGTTTGTAACTTAAAGCTTCCATAGAATTTTTAGTAATATTATAAAACTATTACAAAACATTATTCCTTAGGGTTCTTCCTGAAGTTATACATTTTCTACAGCTTGCTCAAACATACCCTCTTAAGTTATTAGACTTTTTCTACACCGTGCCATAAAAATGCCTACTCTAGCTTTAACTCAATCTCCTTTAGGTCTCATGTTTCGACCATCTACTGTTTTAAGCCTTTAAGCGGGGTGACAGATGTACTCTTTATAAGCTCCAACATCTTCTCACCAATTATCTTCACCCACACACACACATTGCGCCGTGCCCCCTGGATACGGATGGGTCCTGAGACATCAGTGTTGCTGGGTGTCACACAGGGTCCTACAGGCTGCCTGGCTGGTGTTGTGACTGATTATTTCTATCTTCCGCCCTGTCAGGAACGATGGGAAATTATATCGGCCTAAGGTGGCGTCGGGCGCGTCATGTTATTGATATCACCGTTCGAAGTCTCCCATCCAGCTGCTCGCCTTGCCTCAGACATCAGCGCAATTAAATCCCCATGCTGCTTGCAGCCTGCGCGCGTGGCAGAGAGTAATGGGTCCAATAGTTACTGTAACAAAACAATAATGTGATTCAGCATGGCAGCATCACAACTAGATGTATATGTAGGCGCTGTATGTGACAGGGAGGCTAATTGGTTATTATTATCTTGTGCAAACAAATGGCGGTATCACAGCAAGGCCAGTATACTTGTTGCAAACAAACAATTAAAAATAAGTCTGTGCGCTTTCATGGGATGAGATTTGAAAGGTGGTCAGAAAAAAGTCTCTACTCTTCCACTTTGCATACACAGGCAATATTAGGTGATGAATATGGTAATGGTCCTCATTCTAGTGGGACTATCTCCTTTCAGAGGGAAGATCTGGTTCTGCTGTTAGATTCGATTAATTCCTCTCTTCATGCCACTCCTCATTTTGGTGTCCCCTCCACACCCAGCCGACCCCTCCTTTTTCCCTAACACTTTAGGCCTATGATATTAGATGAACAATCGCAGAAACAAAACGAGCTGGAACAACCAAGATGGGAACAGATGGCACGTAATTGCCTGGTGGAGGAAGCCAGGGAGTCAATTTTTACCCGTCCTGGGGGAGTTGCAGTTGGAGAAAAAAGGGGAAAAAAGTGCAGGTGCATTTGTTTTGATCAGATATGGCCTAGAGGAAGGATCTGAAAAATATTCATCACATAAGCATTAGGGAGAAGAATTGAACAAAAGCGGCCGTTGCATTGGTGAGCTTTCATCAGGCCAAGGAGGTAAACGTGTGGCTGAGTCAACAGCAGCAGATGCATCACAAATTAATATCACGCTGAAGTGTTGCAAAAACTGTCAAACTTTTACATGCCGCGAGTCTGTCTCCAAATCTGTCAGCCTAATTTTAGGCTTTAGACATGAAATCGCAACTAAAATAAAGTGTGAAAACAAGTGGAGGTTTGACATCTCATATTCATCGAAGTGTTTTAAATAATATTGCTCTAAAATGGTTTGTTTGGATGCAGTGACTGTAATGTGACTGACTGCACAATAGGTTTCTCCAATATATCTATCTATATTTTAATATATTTTCTATTATTATTTTGTTGCTCAATGGATATGAACTCTGTATGCACATTGACAGCATAAAGAAATCCCTTTGATAACTGTTCATTGATCGTCTCAAATATTCCATTTGTATATATCGCAATATTGTCATCTGCAATTGTTTTGCTTTTTTAAACACTGTAAAAACTGATTGTTCTTCTTTGTCATGAACCATTGTTATTGTCACATAGGACATAACAAATTGCACTTTCTATTGTGTACTATCAGTGATAAAATTAAATGGTTAAATATTGTTGGACCTTTTCATTTTGTTTTGTTTTGTGAACTAAAGTTACTTCTGGTCTGCTCAAGTGTCAGCTACTATGGAACAGTGTAAAATTACAATCCCAGAGTGCAACATTTACTTCCTCCACAATCCTCTCCTCAGTTAGAATGGCTCCAGAAGTTTCACAGAACGTATGCAATCTAATGTAATAATGCCAGCTTTGCTATTAGTTGTCACATCTTTCTAATCATTTCATACTTTCTAATCTAAGATAATGATTCCTCCTCCTCTTGAGTCCTTCAGCCTGATACATTAATTTCTCCCGCGGGTGTTAACACCGCTCCCACTACTACAAAGCCACATAACACTGTTTGTGTGCTCCCACTTCATCCTTGAACATGAATCAGTCACATACTGTACCGAGATGAATTTCTCTTTTTGCCTGTCCTCTAAGCTCTGACCACATCTGTTCAATTACCAGCATGGAAAGTGCATTACCATTGGCTTTGTTGTTGGAGATGCTTGATTTTCTTAGTAAAAAGCAGATGAATTTATAATGTTGTGATCCCGTCTGTTGTGAATCTCTTGAGCCGTAGCGAGGCCTGGGATCAGAATGAGCATTTTGATGAGCTATAGGCCATCTCCTCTTTTTTTTATTTTTTTTTTACAATCCCAAACTTGCGCTGGCCGCCCAATATCAAACTAATAAATTACAGCCCCCGTCTCCCACATAACTCACTGATAAATAAAAAAAAGGCTCTGGCATGGTGTGCAGCTGTGACCCAGGGTTACCTAGCAACAGGTCATGCCCAGACGTGATGCACAAGGTAGAGATACACCTCTGAGGAGCGGCCGCGGAGGGAGGGAGGGAGGGATGGAGGTAGTGAAGATGGGAGCATGGGGGCATAGGGGGGAGGGAATGGGTCTCATCCTCACTCTCTATGACCCTTGACAGATAGAAAACGCACTCAGAGGAAACGGCGCTTGATTGACAGGGATATTTGAGGAACCTGAGACTCTCCATTACTGCTTTGTGGCCGGACTTTGGGCTTCTTTATGTCTCCTAGAAAGAGAAAGGCGTTAAATGAAGCTATTGACTTTTAAATGCCATAGTAATAAATCTGTTTTTTACCCGTTTTGCATGGTCATATTAAAAAGTACACAATATGCTCTCTCTCTTTTTAAGATGGACACACAGTGAAGTACACAATCAGCTTTCCAACGCCGGTGCCCAGAGAGTAGCGTGATGCTAACGCCAACTGACAGGCCTAAAAAGATTGAGCAGTAGAGGTGGAGACGCACAGCCACAGCGGTGTACGATGCCTTTGCCAGAACAGTACAGCATGGAAATGAGAGCCACGCCGTTCAGGCCCATCCGCCCTTCCTCTGTTGCCTGTGCGACAAACCCTCTGGGGGACTCTGCAGCTGTGTGGGGTTAGCACATGGTCGAGTTAGGGGCCACACACACCACACACACACACACACACACACACACACACACACACACACACACACACACACAGAGCTTTTAGTCTTTGTACATGAGAAGTGTTTACCCAGGAAATCTGTAATAATCACTTCCACAAGACTGTTTTTTACATCTTGAGAAAGAGTGCCATCTCACAAGAATATACATATAAACACTGTAAACGGTCAAAGTATTATTTCAGCATACGTGCTAGAATTATGTTTTAGGAATAGATTTAAACAGGATGTGTCTAAGAAAAAGACTTTACATTTTATGAACATTTATGTCGACTCTTGTGTTCACTGCCTGTGTTTGTGTTCACACATTAAAAATCCACTCTATGACCTCTAGAACAGTGGTCTTATCTTGGGAATCCTTTTGTTGCAAACCTACTTTTTTACCTAAAACCAAAAGTTATTTTTTATGTTTAAACATGTTATCAATTTTTATCAAGTCTTCTAATGGCATAGTCGCAATCTGTACAGGGACATATTGTGTTTGTGTATTCTCAACCCTTCACAGCTCAGGTAAGAGAAAATAAAATAAAATGAAACCACTTTCATTCAAATGCCAAAGTAAACCTGACCTTGGATGTTTGAAGAAAGGGGAAAAACAATAATGATTTGACTTTGTACCACTTTTTTAACAAATATCCATGATTGGTTTTAGTACATACTATTCTCAACTGATAGAATTACTGATTCTTCTTGTTTGTGCTTATCAACTCTCCAGAGTGTTCAAGTCCTCTGTGGCTGTCACCTCATGTTTCTTTACCCACAAGTTTTTTCTTTTCCCAGAATCCCGCTGTGGAGCAGGTAGTGGCATGGACACGCCGGGGGATGTGCAGCTAATGGACAGTAGAGACACGATGATAATTCACAGCTAGCAAACATGACGTATGCCACCAGGGGCTGCTGTGAGTAAAATGGGCATCCATCACAGATGCTAACAACTCTGATTAAAAATACATAATGTGCAAGCAGCCCCCTGATACCGCCGTCAAGCCATTTTGGGTCTAATTGCAATTGGTCTCCGTTATGATCAAAGGCAAGTCACACCTGCTCGCCTTTAGCTTTCGTTTCGCTGATTACACTTTCAAATTTCATCACCGTCAACTTGATAGATATGAAATTATGAGGTAAACCTGTTTACTCATGGTCACTTCCATCACAAGCACAAATCCCTGCCCGACAACAGAAAAAGGCTGCTTTTAAAATAAGAGCAGCAGTGAAAGAATTGTCAAATAAACACCAAACTGGGCCAAAAAAAATGCATCACCGCTTGTATCATCCCCTCTGCATCGTCACCTTCCCCACCACTTGTATCCCATGGGTTTGTGTGAGTGACAAAACATCAATAGGAAGAGTACCAAGCCTTCACACAGGGCTTTGCACCCAGCACTCACCCAATTTACACCTCTCCTTTTGGTGCAAACCCCACCCAGGCTCCCCTGGGTGACAGCACCATGCTAACCATCAGCTCCCTGCTGGCACCGCGCAATGTGTGCGAATCAGACTTGTGTTAGAACTCAGTGAGCGAAGAAAGAGCAAAGGAGAGCAAAGGAGAGCGAAGGAGAGCGGAAGAGCATGTTTATACGTGTTGTATCCTCGAAGCTGTTGAGACCTTCAGACTGACTCAGTTTTTGCAGCAAGAGATCATGTTGTTTCACTGTATATTCTTTGGAGGAGGGAACAAGTGCAGAAGGAAAATCCAACAAGTAACAAAAAATAAATAAATATAACGCTGAGTTTGAGGCTATGGGTGCAATTAGGATGAAGTTAGGGTTGTGTGTTAGGTGGCAGATGCTGTAGGATGTAATGTAATAAGAAAAGTTGTAGAATTCACAAATAGCTACAAATACCTCATTTACTGAAGAACTATTAGTCTATATTCTGTAGATAATAGTATACACTGGTCCTTTACTTCAGAGTTATAATGTTTTGACACCAGTTTCCTGTGTGCTTTACTTACTGATCTTGGCCAGAAGAGGAGGATAGAAACAGTACTTTACTTAGTACTTACCTAAGTTTTTTTTATTTTTTTTGGACTGTGACAGGGTTGAAATGATGTACCTACTGTACGCAAGGCCTGTTTAAACATCTTGACAGGATTAGAGTGGAGTTAAACTGCTTTGCGGGCGCAGTTAATTGAAGCGGATGAGGTTTTTAATAAAGCGTGCAGTGTTAGCAGCTGACAAATGGCTGGGCTGACACACAGGGGAAATTGCATTTAATGGCATCAGGTATGTGCTAGAGCTTATCACATTACGCTGCTCGGTGCGCACGCATAGACATACATGCATGCATAGTAAGCGCACACGGCTTTTAGACACACACAAACTTATCTGCTCTTACCTGAGTCAGTCAACGTGTTTCCCTCATGGATTTTTATTATGGCAGGCGCCCTGGTGGAGTGAAGGGATTGGCTGGAGTTTGTACACCAATCAGGGTGACTTTTGAGCTCTGAGCAGATCTCTGGTTGAGATTTAATTTTTGTTTTGTTTTTAATTTTTGAAGAAATGTGTTTTTGATTTGTTAGACTTTAAACAGACATTAAACATGTTTGTGTTTATTGTTGTAGGAGGAGTTAAATCCACCATGATGGACATATCCTTCACCCAAAGTGAACAAGTAATTTTCTGATGTTTCTTTACTTTTATTCTACATTCACTGGTTGACCTGAAAGTGTATGAGGCAAGTGAATTGAGGCACCTGGGTGCAAGCTAAACATCCAACTGTGTTTTTGTGGAAAATTGGACCTACAAACAATGTAGTTATTAGCAAAACAGTCTTACATTTGAACCTGTCAAGTTTAACTCTCTTTCAGTGACATTGGCTCTGCCCTGCATCTAGAGTATCAGCAGAAAGGCAGTCCGACCAAGAAAGCTGCTGGTCTATTTTAACCAAGAGCTTCCAGATCCATTTCTGCCCTGTGATGTTGTCTAGACCGAACATGAGGCCACTAGAAGCTACAAAGGCAAGGAACTGTCAGAAAGGACAAGCAGACAACATGAATTATTTCAAGTGATATGTTGGGAGAGCGCTGCACAGATGCCCTTTAGGAGTTGTCAGTTTGATATCTCACCCAGTAGTGCACAGACAGACACAAACATACAGTGTCCAAGAGTGTGGCCTGTTAGAAATTCTTCATATAAGAAGACAATTAGACTGCTCATTTTCTCCTAATATCAATCACCCAGCTCATGAATAAAGACAATTAGGTCCTGGCCATTCCGTACAATTGCATGTGGCCTTTGAGCTCCCCCTTGGATTCAGGAGCGATGCCTCTTGGGTATGTGGTGCTCTCATCAGCGCGGCGCAGCGTGAGCCACCCAAGTCAATAATAGGAGACAAAACAGAGGAGGCAGGGTCCCAGTTTGAGACTAGATCAGATCCTGCGGACGCGTGTCACTCTTCATTAGGGAGGCGGGAAGAAGGAGACGCCCTAAAGGTGAGGATGGCCACAGAACAGAGCGGATGGGGGGGGCTGAGCGACAGCTGTAGAACAATGACAGAATCTGTGTCCAAGGGCCCCTCAGGCTAAACACCAGCTCTGCTCCGCCATGAACTGATCTCTTGCCTCTGGACCCACAGCCAGAGACAAAAATAGACCAGTCACACTCAGTGGACTTTGCGCGCTGTACTCAAGACTCGACCCTGACATTGATGTAACCCATCAAATCAATGCGTCTAATGCCATATTCATAGAAGTCTGATTGGTTTACCCCAGGCATGGGTGGTTCCCTTACAGCACAGCAGCTTGGATAATGTCAGGTATTAATCTTTTATAGCCTCCATTAAATTAAGCACTTTGATTTACTTATTATTAATTTATACTGATTGCTGCAATGTTGGTGTACACGCAGGGAAAGGCTGTTACTAAAGGACACGCTACACTAGGCTTGCCATTTAAAAAGACACTGATCTTTACACAAGTAAGAGCTTGGAGTGAAGAATGTGCCTTGTGCCATGCCCCATGAAAAAATATTGAGGTAGTTTATTAAAAAAAAAGGCCTCTTTATAGCACTTAAAAGAATTTAAGCTGCAAATTGTTAGGCATAAAATAAGTCTCGACTTCGGCCTATATCCTTTCGGCCAAGGTAAACTTTAGTTATTTTTGGAAGAAAATATTGTGTTATTTCTAACTGCTAACTAAATTAATTATCATGTATTACTAGTATTTATAAACTGATTTCTAATTTTAATTTCTGCCACTAAAAGACCTTAAACAAAAGACCACACAAAGTAGCAATGAAAGCACCTAGATTGTGAAATATAAAGGTATAGCCTACTACCTTTGTACCTGTATGTGTAAAGATAAACATATTTTATAATTCTACTATACATGTTTGCTGATATGATAATGTGTACCCACTGATGTTTGCATACATGTTTTTTTAGTGGCTATACATCAAGCTAACAACGCAGTGTAAAAGAGGACAAAAGGAGGTGTGATAGAGGCTGTGTCGCTCTGCTGCCACACGTAGGTGGCACACACTCGCCTTATTAGCCAGGTCAAACATAATCAGTGATAGACACGGCAGGCCTGCTTAATTATGGCTGGCAGCTGGCAGTGGGGGCCTTCCTTTAGAGGCCGGGTTATGCCCATGCATGAACCCCCCCTCAACCCCACCCTCCCACCTACACACACTGCCCCAAATGAAGAATAAATCTAACCTCCCTTTTGTCTGGAATGAGGCCTGTGGCAGCCCCTTCATTTAAAGCAAGAATAAAAATGTGGACTGAATTTGCGATTAATAGAGGGGAATGGGGCATTAAATTAGTGTAATTGTTAGCTAACAGCACACATGCATATGTGTATGTGCACTCATCTGATTTTGTGTGCAAAGGTAATAAAATTTGTTCCCTTCGAGCACCGACAAAAATTCTGAACAAACCGTCAAACAAACAAAGCACCTGAGCTATTTAGGGGCTTGAATATTTCAATTTCATAAACCACGAAGCCTGACAGCTTGTTTGCTGCAGTTGGGGTGACACAACAGATGTAGTCAGAAGGCGCCTTCCTCCCAACTAGCATCTTGAAAAAAGCACCTCAGCTCATTTCACCAAAACAGCTTGTAAATCTGCGCCTAAATGAGAGCAAGCGAGAGCCGACTTCTTCCTGTCTGCTCGCCTGCTGCGTCACCGAAGAGATACAGCTCTGTGATGTTTGAACGCCACTTGAGGCTTGTGTGATTATACTGTTCTAGGTTTAGATGTCCATCCAGTTTAGAAAACTTATTAAGGCTAAATTTGTGGCTTGTAGTTGGACTAAAAAGCAGCTGTGTGAGAGGGAGCTCTTATGTCTCCCAAGGCCGTCTGTCTACACACACACACACACCCTCACACTTGCAGAGCCCCCCAATTCAGCCCCTCTGCTATATTGATCCACTTCATTCTGCCTCAATGAGATGCAGACAACATCCCAGCACCCAGACTGCTCATAATCATGATATAACACCGGGCTGTATTGAAACCAGCCATAGGAAGGCATAAATCGGATAATGCTATGGCCTGGGTAATGAACAATATCAGATGACATATTGACGTTGTCATGCACAGCATGTAATGAAACATAAATGTGGCTTTAAAGTGCTACACCCACCCATTCAGGGGTGTGCACAAAGCTACAACATGTGTTTGTGTCCTTAGCACTGTTCTGTACAGAGTGCAGCAGGCGAAAAAGCAAAAGAGGTGTACACTTTTCCAGGACCTTGGATAGCGCTCTATTCAAACTCAAGGGCCGCTCTGTGCTGTGAGAGTGTGTGTGTGTGTGTGTGTGTTAATGTATGGCTGTGTGTTTGGTACAGACGTGAACTTAAAATCACTTTCCTCTTCTTCTGCTCCCTTTGCCTCCAGCCTCTCCCCCCGACACATCCTACCGTAGTCATGGCAACTACTCTGATCGATCCAGTGCCATCTAATACCAGTCTTTCTCCAAACCAAAACTTAAACAATCAACTGGTCAGCGAAGAGTAGCTGAGGAGGCTCATGGGAGCAGGTTTTGGTCTGTGAGTCGACTATTAGTCCAGAGAAAAGACTGCATTTGACTGAAGCCACTTCGAAATTAAGCGTTTTTACAGCTGGAAGAGTGCTTAAATATAAAAGAATACAGTATAGACATAATTAAGGGAAAACTTTAACACAACACCTTTGATTTGTGCCACTAATTGCCTCATAAAACAGTAAAATAGATATGAGAGATATGTGGGTATGAAGAAACAGTTTATGATTTGTTTTCCCATAGGACTACGATGGGTTATTAAATGCCACTTTCCAATTTTTAATTCCCTCCACTCTTGGCCACAGTCACATATTGTGCATTTTGTTTTGTGCCGGTTAAGAGAGACCTTGTGAGCATTCGCACTGTCCTTATGTCCTCACAATAATATAATTGATAATTTCATAAAAATGAACCAAAATTAGCAAAAAATTGTGTTGAATGAATTTCTTTTAAATGTTTGAGATGATACATGCTGGCCAGACTTGTGTGTGTCCAGAAGCATGTGGGGCTGTGTGGGTTTATGTGAGGAGAGATGTGTCATGTTAACTTTATGTCAACAGCCACAAAGAGCTGGTCAAGGTTCAGAGTTCACACTGTGATATTTCACTATGCCTCTGTTTCCATCTGTGTTTAAACCAGTGTTATGGATCCACAACCATTTGCTTCCTCCACTTGTGGTTTGTTTTATCTTTTGTCTTTCTGTTTACAGCAAAAGTCAACCCAGACAGCAGTGGGAGGAAGACGTGTATTTGAAGAGGATGGTACAAGGGAAAGGAGAAATGCAAGAAAGAGTGAATGAAGAGAAAGCTTATTACCAGAAAACAGATGGCCCCCCAATTCACAGTGGCCCCTGTGGGACGTGGAGGGACAACTCCTTGCACCTCCGGGTTACCAGCTCTGCCGAGAGGGGTGGAGTGCTTAAACACCACTCTGTGTGTGTGCACTTTTGTTTGTTAACTTGTAAACAAAAAGCAAATTTGTGACATCTTTGGCACCGTGCCATTCGTAGCTTGCACAGTTCCCTGGGGTTCGTACTTAAAGAGAATTTGATTTAGATCGTTTGTTACAAGTGAAAATGAAAGTACCATGATGTTTCCTCTATGGAAAATATCCTACAGAAGTGTTCGAAACCAAAAAGGCGGAACAATTCTTTCAAAACAGCCCAGCATCATCAAAGCCATCACTCAACATCATAGTTGGATGAGCTAATGTCATAACATCCGTAAAATGAGATCTCACACGTGCTCGAACATTCACACCCTTCACTTTCTGTGTGCATATGCAACTATATGAGTGGACACATACACACACACATGACAGCCACTGAGTGGAAATGAAGGATTTGGAGTTCCATCCCGTTACATTATGCAGCAGATGGCGTTCAGGCCAGGCCCGGCCAGGCCGCTCCCAGGAGAGAAGGAGTGAGAGAGAAGGAGGGAATGAGAAGATGGGGGAGGTGTAGAAAGAGGGGTGAGAGACAAAGCTGTTTTTTTGTTTTGTTTTTTCTTTACATTAAAGCACGTGTTTGTTTTCTCTGTATTTTTGATAGAGTCCCACATGGTTTGCTTATGGGACAGAGTCCGACTCTCCTCTTTTCTGCTCCTCTCTCCTTTCCTCCCCCTTTCCGCCCAGCTGAGGCTACACCTGAGCTCAGCCGCGAAGCCCCCGACCTCAGCTGACCTGCCACCGAGAGCAGCACAGACCAGGGAGAAGGTGAGAATGGTGGGGATGAGGAAATTACAGTAAAGTTGAAAGTGCAGGTGTAATGGATGCCTATGTCAAAGAATAAAAGAAGTCAATGCTGCCTCAAACTAAACTGCCTTTTCCTGAGATGAAAAACAACAACAGTGTAGTGCATTACACTGTGGTATTTTTTCATCTCATAGTCTACTTTTAAAGACATTTTATGTTGTGGGACACCTGCTATGGAGATAGTTTTCCTGTTACAACTGAATTACTGCAAATGTTAAATGGGGTTCCACAAATAAATAGGCCCACTCTACTACATAACTTAACAATAAATGCAAGAAAATCTGCATTTTATTAACTGTAACTTGTATTAATAAGAAGATGCAATTACATTGGAAAATGTATATTGGCATAAAATTCTGTATTTACATATTAATAAAACATTCACATAATATTGCTAAACTGTTTATCTGCTTATCTTTTAAGTTGAAGACATTTTCTTCAAACAGCTGTAGGCTTACACCTCAGCAAATCTGACTTAATTCACACACGTCCATGCATACACACATTGCAGCTGACTTGATCAAATGCCACAATCAATACACACACACACACACACACAGACACCAATACAAAGCGGCCTGTTAAGTCCCCCATATCTTTGCCCCTGGCGCTTTTTGTTTTGTGTTTTCTGAATTAATTGAGCCGGCGCACAAGTGTGGGGCCAGATGTCACTGCGACCTGTGGGGATTATTAGAAATCTGTTTCCCTCATTGTTTATGTGGACCCCTTCAGACCACAACGCCTCACACTCTTTACACTGAAGTTTCAGAGAGAGGCCAGCTCCAAACCAGATTGCTAATGCACAAAATAACAGTCTCCAAGTCCAAGCATGGCCAGCGAGCGAATATGGACATGTGGGAGTTTCTGTACCACCTCCAATGACCATGCCCTGTGCCCAGTGGCCACTGGGGGCCCATGATGCCCTCCTAGTTTGGCCTGAACACTACGATGCTCCTTGGCATAGCTGAGGGCCTAATGAACTCATCAGCCAGCTGGAGGCCCTGGATGGAAGGGCAGGGGCCACTTGGGGGGGGGATGGGGGTTGGGGGCCACAGTGAGAGAGGGGCAGTGAGCTGAGAAGAGCAAGGGTTTGGGAACATTGAAGGATAGCTTACCGGCAAGGTAAATGAGGCAGGTGCAGCTATGGAGGGGGGCAGGGGTCCAGGACAGGCAGGTCAGTGCAAGGAAGAGATATGAGGGGCTGTCAGAGAAATATAGGTCTGTGTATGGCTGTAATGCAAAGTGAGTTATGACAGACGAGTATCTTTGACGGATGACCCGATCATAGGGTCCATTGCTGCACAAATCCTTTAATTCTAATAGCTAATGATTATTTTGTCGGCCTGTGAGTTTGTGTTTCATATATTAATCATATCTAAATATATTTATGTATTTTTTCTTTCTTTGCATATATTGCATGATAGCTTTCAAATCATCAAAACATGCTGGGCGCCACCTGGTGGCAGCTGCCTACAGTGAATTTGAAGCGATCATAAAAAAAAATTATACTCAAAGCTGTAAGTAATGGCATCACCACTGAACTTGGAGCATTTGCTAGTTAGCTGTATTGTCTGTGTTTTTGCATTCAAGTAATCGAGTTTATGATTTAATGAGTGTGGCCTCTTACACTAGCTCAGCTTCTGTCTGTTGTTTACATATTGCAGCAAGAAAACAAGAAGTAGCTAACTACTTGTATGTTACTAACACTACTTTGTTGCTTTTTTTTTTTTTACAGCACAGGTTTTAAATTGGTCGTAGAGGAATTATGTATAAAAGAGAACAGGGTAACTAGATGTTGAAAATGATGTGATTTGGCCTAAATTGCAGAACACAGCTGGGCCGTTTGCTGACTAATAATGCTGCCTCTCCCTTCTCTCTCTCACTAAAGTCATCACACTTATGTCAGCATCATCATCATCATCGAGAAACTATCATCCCATTCACTGCACATCAAACTCCTGGCTCTTTCTTGCTGCTCAGACCCAATTGTTTTCCCTCGGCAGAGGGAGAAAGTGAGCACCTTTGTGTGTCCATATGTGTCTGGGTGGCGGCGAGCACGCTGGGCGTCCTGCTGGGAGCACAGATGGTGCCGAAGCCTGCCACGACAGCGCTGACGATGGCCACATTCTCACATGGGACTCCTGGTTTTCTGAGTCCCACACCTCCTGTTCAGGCTTGAACCAACACTTCCCCTATGTACGCACACACAAGCAGACTTGGGTCCAGGACAGGCTACTCTCTATTTCCCTACACTTGAAGAAATAATGGAACATAACAGATGAACAAGTTGGTGATCAGACTGCTCTCAGAGATTCATATAAGTGATGGAAATGCTAAAGAGTGTAGAAACTAAATGATCAGTTGCAATAAGCTTTTTAAGCACTCTGTTTTCATTTTTGCACACTTTCATTTGTCTCCTCCATGTTTGTTCTTTTCTGTCTGTGGCCCCTAATTCTTTTCTCTCTCGCAGATGCCCCCTGTGGCTCGCGGTCCACCTGAGAGAAGCTTCATGCGTCCCCTGACAAAGTGACTAATCCTCTACATTTTATGGCTCCATCACACTGCTCCCTGAGAATGTTCAAACCCATGTGGATGTGCACGTATTGTCAAGTGTAATAGGTGACAGGTGGGTAGTATGTCACAAGGGTTCAAGGTGTTTTTTGTTGTAACAAGCTGTCCAGACAGCTACAGCCTCGATTGAGCGCTGACTGATTAAAACTAACTCCATTACTGGCGTCTCTTCAGACACAGTCACACCACTTAGATGACCCACCTACTCACTTATTCTGTTGCCACCGCTGTAGTCTTTTGCACAGTTTGGACAGTTTTTTTGCATTAACTTGTGATACAATTTGCTTCTTTTCCTAAAAGTCAGGCTTCAAATTTGCATCTTATTTCCGCAGAAGCTGTAATATTGGGTCTCAGCTGGATTGGTGATATAAACCTGGCACAGCAAAATCATAACCATAAATCAGTTTTCTTTTATCACTTATAATGGTTGAATAATTGCACTTTCCACAGTGAAACATTTTACCACACAAGTCTTTAGTTCTTCCTGCCCACTTACCAAATTGTTGCTAAATATGTGCTCCTAGATTTTGAACCAAGACACTTGTGTGTATTGTTCCTGATTGTAAAAACTTTGAAAACGCTAATGCATGTCAACACATTACAATGTAAATGGGATGAAAAATAGCAAGTACACTGGGGTGTTTCCGTTACTGACAATCAGAGCTGAAACCGATAAATACCCATGACTACTGCATAGTCATCTGACCTGAGAATTAATGCAGATTAATGCCATTTACAACATTTACACTAACGACAAAAGCAAATTCTTCATAAAAATGGACCACAACTTTTTTCTCAGAGGTCAGTGACTTAATGGGAGATGCAGGACCCATAAACAGTGCGAAAGGTTTGTTACCGGCATCATCATGACTAAACTAAACGTCATCCTTGAAATAATTGACCATTCTCTGGTGACTGAATCACCCTGCCTTTTCTCTCCTGTCTCCAGAGTCCGTACATCAGCTGTGGGATGTAATTGCAGCAGGCACAAACAAAACAGCCTTGGAGGGGTCCTTCATGTCTTTGGCCCAGGGCCTGGCTGACTGAGGAGGGGTCTGGGCAGAGCAGACCACCAAGTACCAACCTCAGTTCTCCATCTTTGGAGCAATTAGAGGTAGTGTGTGTGTGTGTGTGTGACTCGGGGCTCCAGCTGTCAGGAGGCCTCTGTCTCCTGGTCCTGACATGTTTCTGATACGCCCCACTGTGAGTCTCTGTGTGTCACACACTCTCCCTGGACACGGTCAGAGCCCAAGGCAAGCTGTCCATCACTTCACACACATGTGCATGTAGGCATTCTCTCTCTCACGTACACACACACAAAGCATTAGTCCTGATATGGGCCTTCTGGCAGCATGCTAGTCTCTCTCACTGTCTGTGGTGGCAGTGGCTGTGGGCCACAGCAAGTCATCCATGGTTCCTCTTATTGTTTTAATCACCTCGTTAGGCGCAGCTAGTTGCCACACTTACTGGCCAGTGCCTCTCCTTTGGAACCATGCCCTTCCGACCCGGCGCTGGTGGTGCCACCAGGCGTTGAGAGGTGCATGATGGGAGGAGAAGATGGCTGAAGAAAAAGGAAAAGAAGAAGGAGGCAAGCTTCAAGCCAAACATTGACCAGGTATATGAAACTTCAACTAAGAACCAGTTTGAGGATGCATTTGAGCCTGCAAACTACAAAAAATTTAAAGTTTGGCATTTGGCAAATAAGAAATCAAACAGCTGCTCTTGACTGAATGTGCATGCATATTCATATTCATATTCATATGCATATGCAGTATTAAAAGGATCAAATACCTAATATATTTTGGATGATTATTTTACAAGTGCCACAACTGACATCAGATGTAAAAAGTTATCAAAGCACCACTCAAAGTCTTTCTGCCACATTTCAGACTTCAGTCCAAAATATAATACCATTATACACAGATAGAACATATCAAAATCAGCTTTGATTCATGCTAAACATAATACTGTCCCGAAAAGGTAAATGCAGCTTGAACAAAGTATTCTATTCTTGGATGATAGCTTGTCCAAAGCTAATAAGTATAATCCTGTCCCCTAAACGATTCTATAAGTGTTCTGATCTGAATGGTTTTTAAGCATAGTTGACTTTCAATGATTTTAATCCGGTGTTTATGTTCAAATACTTCACTGCTTGTGCTTTCTGGAGACTAATCTCTATATTTAAATCATTACTATTCACTCAAAGCCAAACGTGCGCGAACTTATACACTTTGTTTCCATCCCTTATCATGCGTACACATCTCCGCTTTCCTTTGCCCACTGCCCCCATGGGAGCGCGAGCGCTTGAGGGCCGAGGGGCGCGAGGAGGAGGTGTGTGTGGTGTGTGTTTGTGTGTGAGGGAGAGAGAGGGAGTGAGGGCTGAGGGAGGGAGGGGGCGGCGTTAGACAATACCATTCCTCAAATATAGTCCGTCCCTGAAGTGAACCTTTATTAGTGGGGCTCGTCCGGATCTTATCTCTCACATGACACCGAGGAAGAACAAGCGCGAGACAGACCGGATTATCCGCACACCAGCTTCCTATCCGCACGCTCCTCACACTGGAGAGACTCGCTTATCTCGCCCTTTATCCTCCTCCTTCTCCCGCGGACCGTGCACTTTCCCCACTATCTGCACATCTCGTCTATTGTCTCTCCAACGCCAGCTCCACGCGCGCTGGACGCACTATTAGTATTTTATCTCCACATCTCTGATCTCGTGTCACACTTCGGGAGTGTGCTGGCATATCCCCCACTGACCCAGCGCCTACTCATGGTGCAAGTGCACTGCCGAAAAAGTCCAGCAAGTTTCTTGATATACTGCGAGCAATTTTCGCTTTACGCGCAGTTTAAAGCTCGTTTCGTCGGTGGAATATGAGTTAATTTCGACTTTTAACCTCGTCTCAAGACATATATTGCTTCTCAAGTCTTAATCAAGGTGAGTTTAAGTCTAAGTCCTTACTTGAGTAGTGTTTTTGACTTGACTTGGAACGGACCGGCAGATGTCAACAGTGTTTTCCTTGTATCCTGCCTCCATGCTGTCAAGTCAGTGTGGCCTCGGCCAAGCAGATGTGTTCATCACACTGTGACAGATGGCCAATTCTGATTATGGTAATTCAAAAAAGGAGCGTTTCCCCTTTAGAAATGATCACAAAGTTGTTTTAAACATAAAAAAACAATATCAAAACCAAACGCGTTTTATGTTGTAATTTTACATTTAGTGTGGCCATTGTCTCGAGAGGCCTAAGGTTTTACTAATGTATGAAACATATCTCCAAAAGCGGCTCGTTCATTATTAATAAGCTTTGATGTTATTATGCAATGGGACTGCACTATGATTTATAAGGGACTGGCTGCAAAACAAGATCTATTGATTTCTTATAGAGGGCCTCAGTCAAACGACTGGCCTTTGATCTTTTAAAGAAAACCCTATCCGTGATAATTATAACGTGTCAAAAATAGATTTATATGTTGTAAATGTAAAAATAAAAAGGTAAATAACAGTTGTGCGTATGTGTCATAGGTTCCCTGTGAGAAGTGAGCACTAAAGCGGGGCGAAAATGATGCTGAGCCCGGACCAAGCAGAGGCGGACCTCTCGTGGACCCAGTCTGATCCGGAGTCGTTGCTCAACGGCCTCAAGTCTGTGGGCTGTACGTCTGACGAGCCGGCGGAGGGTGACGAGAAAGCCAATCGTAAACCAGACCAGCCGCTGAGCCGCGAAGAGAAGCGCAGGAGGCGGAGGGCCACGGCCAAGTACCGCTCGGCCCACGCCACCAGAGAGAGGATCCGTGTGGAGGCGTTCAACGTGGCCTTTGCTGAACTGAGGAAATTACTGCCCACCTTGCCCCCCGACAAGAAACTCTCCAAGATCGAAATTCTCAGACTGGCTATATGCTACATCTCCTATCTCAATCACGTGTTGGATGTTTAGGCCGCCCGCAGTTAAAGCGCTTTGGACTCGGGCGCACGCTGTGCGTCAATGGGGCATGGCAAGGCTGGCATTATAGGAGCAACCAAGGACGACACCTGAAGCCAGTATTTGGGACTTCTAGACCTCGACTGTCTGTGTTTTTTAGAAAGATTCTCCCGATTTTTGTTTGTCCTATTTCAGATTAAACATTAACACTAAAAAAGCTTTGCAACATTTGCTCTAAAATGTACAAAGCCCAATCAAATTTTGTTTGACAAAGATAAATCCTGCTTATGCTACTAAGTTAACAGTAGTATATTTATTGTCAAAGAAATCTGATTTAAAAAGTTGGCTTTCGGTACAATTAAATTCTCAGCACATCTGATGTCAGTAAATGCTCCACCTGTTTGCAGATGCTGCGAGGTGCTTTGCCATAGCTTCGTTGACTGAGTTGACACTTTTATGTAGGCTACGCTCACTGGGACCCCCATAGGGAGCCCTGTGCGCTTCATAAGTGTGTTTACAGAAAAGGAAGAGGCGATAGGCAGCGGCTGCAGCCAAGTTTTTGCTCCAAGTTGAAAACCTCAACTTTGAGTCCTGACCGCTCACTGAACAAACGCACCAAGCAACCAGTCGTTTGAGCTGATGCAATAATGATGACTAGTCACAGAAGCAGATTTTACTGCCAATGACAGCATTATATCATGCTCACGGATGATATATATTAATGTCAAAGCCAATTTAGCCTAAAATGTGACTAACGCAGACCTGGGCTACATTTTGGTTTGCGAAAACATTGGGCATCTTCTTTCCGGGTTTGTGAGACGTGCGTAAAGGCCGGCGTAAGAAAAGATGCTGAGGAAATAGCTGCTTTAGATCTAGTTTAGCTTTCCGCAAAGGAAGAAAAAAATATTAATTGAGTAAGTGCCACTTATGACATATGAAATTGTGACCTTAATCATTTCTTAAAGTGTATGGAATTATTTATTTATTTGTCTGAATATTTAAACTAATTTATTTATGTTGGTATCATAGGCGTCTTTTTGTATAAATGTATACTATATTGTTTGTTGCTTCTATATTTTAGGCTGTAAAATTGACCTTGGAAAGTGATGGTGTTACTCTCAAAATGCACTTTTTGTTTTCATGGGTTGATCCTAGTATAACTTATTTGTTTGATGTAAGTTTGGATGTTTGTCATTATCTTTTTGGTTCTAATGTCTGTAGCAACGATAAGCACTTCAAGATGGCGCGTGATGGCCCCATAAATGTTTATCTCCCTAAACTGTGTCAAGAGGTTGCTCAATTGAAAAAAAACGAAACTAAACTACAAAAAAAAAAAAAAAAACAGATATGAACCATAAAATTGACTCTCAATTTTTCCAATCAATATACAATATCGGCAACTCATAATTATGCTTAAATAGTATGAAACTGAGATTAGCAAAGAGCAGAACCTCTTTACGCTGTGACCAAAAATGTATCTTTAAAAATAGCCTGAATTCATTATCTTTTTATTTATGTCGGTTAGACTACTTGGTTGTTAATTTATTCGTCTCTGCTTAGTATTATATAAGTCAATAAGTAATTTTCTAGCGAAGAAAAGGAAACATATCCTCTATCCAAAGATTTTCTGTGTCTTCAGGGTTGTGTAGGCTACTTGTTGCTTTATGCACATCTTTTGTAGTAGAGGTGTTATGTGACCGCTGGTTTCTATTGAACAAACTTTTCATATTTTCCGGTGTTATTTTTCATTAAAAACAGAAATGCCTGATAAAAAAAGTGTGTCGAACGACTTTGTTAAATCGTTACGAGGTGGAATATTATAGCCTGCAAGCAGAAGCACCTATAGTCTATTCTGCATTGTGGGGCCGGTTCAGCTGATCGAAATGATGAATCTAGCGTGGTGACGTCACACGCGCGTGCGCCAGTGATGGCATATGTGCGCGCGGAATGAACAGGGAAATTAGCACACATGGCTCTGAACATAAACATAGGCCTCTGTAAATGTAACTTGCACACAACGCAGTGATAGGCTATAGGTGAAAAGCAGGTCTAGCAGAGCAGATTGGAGAAAGGCAGAAAGTCAGCCTACTGATACTGTACACACACACGCGCACACACACGCACATACACACAATGGTCAGCAGCTAAAGGCAGTGGTAGCCTACATGTGTGCTCCTGGCTGAAAGGCTCTCTCCCTCCCCAGAGAGGGGGCAGGTGTTACTCCAGACGAGCCAAGACAACCAAATTACTGGCCGTCTGGCACCTCCCGTGGGAAACCCGGGCAGAGAGGAGAGATGGGAGCGATGGAAATTTATGAGCGAGCAAGCACTGAGATGTAATATTGCCAAATGGTATGAGCAAAAGATCCAAATATTTATATTCATTTGTGATATAGGCCTTGCATCCTCCCACTGACTGTGCTGAGTGTAGAAAAGGTGATGTGCATGCATTAATGTTCTTTTTACAAGCTACAGTGGTTTATCATGAGTAAAGCTTTTTAAAGCCTGGGTGGCCCCATTGGGATACGAACCCTTCACCTTGGAAAGGCCATATAAGCTGCCCAGAGTGGTGCAGCGGTGTGATGTCGTCTCCTTCTGTCCATCAGTTGATAGGGGACAGTTCCGTTGATTTTTAAATGATATGTGACATCCCTTTTTAGGACCTTCAAGAAGCTTATATGACACGTTGTGGTAAGTGTGTGAAGTTTGTCAGTTTGTCAGAAATCACCGCTTTTCTTTTTCCGGAGATGTTATTCTGCACCATGAGTTGCTGGGAAAAGTTTTGTGGGAATAAATCTTATGTATTTTGCATAAAAGGGAAACCATAATGGAACTAATGCAAAAAACGTGACTGTCTGGCATTTCAGTCACAACAGAATTACTTTGAAACATTAAGTAAATGTCTGATAATTGCTCAATTTCCATTGGAACATTCAATTATTCAAACCTGACTGGTCCAATATTTCAAAATGACATGATTTTGCTAGAAATCCAAAAACACCAATTTGTTGCATCAACAGATTGTCCTCTTCAGAAACACAAAACACGCTCTGCATTTCTGGCATTGCATGGAGACAGACTTCTGCCTGAGCCTATTGAATAGAGGAGTCCATCTGTACGTCGCCGTGAAGCACAAGGCCATTTGTGCTTCTCATCCCAAAAGCTTCCGTTGCATCAGTCCTCTTCAATTTATTCTTTACAAAGCCCAGACGGGGCAGGGGAGAGAGGTGACAGGCAAAGCCCAGAGTGCTGAGGGCACTGAACAGGCTGGCCGATGGTACGGCCGGTGCGTGTAAGAAAGTACCATGCCTCCCCCTCACACACACACACTCTCTTTGCACTGTATGCTTATGTAATGGTGGAGGCCTTGGAGTGACCATATGTCAGGAGGTGTATGCAGACAGCAGGGGATTATACAGCAGCCATTATCAGCGTTTGGACATCCTTCTCATCATCATCAGGTACAGAGAGCCAGGAGCTGCGCACCCTGCTCCACACATGCTTGCTTTATTCTGAGAGGTCTGTAGAAATTGGACAGGGATCTCGAGTATAACAACAAACAACCATATGTTCACAGTACGAGGAACAACATTTGGGCTTTTTGTGCTTTGCTTTCCCCTTTCTTCTTCACATTGTCGGTATTATGGAAGTGTTCATGTTCAAGGCGAGAACTCCCTCTCTCCCCCTTCTGTCTTGTAGAGGTGTGTGGGTACTATGAAGGGTGCTTGTGCTGCAGAAGTACAAAGCCTGATCCATGTGTTGAAATGCAGCCCCCGGGATGGGCTGCATTATCCCTGCCTACTTCACCAGCAGGGTCCTGGGGCTCGAGCTGGCTCGTGGCCCTTTGTCTCCAAACAGATGGAAATGGGCAGAGGAGAGGAGAAGTGGAGAGTGAGAGTGAGGGAGGGGAGGAGTGGCATGAATGGAGGAGGGGGGGGGAGAAAGAGTCAGTCTGTTCTCATTAAGTGCTGTATTGAAGACCATGTCCCCCCACAATGCGTCAGCAGCCGCGGATGGTTCCCCTCTCATTCAGACTCACGCTCGGACCATCTGTACCGCGGGCCGTCATAAGGTGTGTGTGCATGCATTAGGCCCAGGGCCCAATCTGGCCAGTTAAAATGCTCATAATCATTGGGTTTCAATTTGATTAAGATCTTTGAAATCCAATTGTTGGCTTTTATTGTGAAGGCCTCATTGATTGTTTCTTTTTGGGGATACAGACTTTAAATGACTGAATTATAAAAACTGTCAATGATTTCAACTTAAAAAACAATATATTTGTTACTGAAAAGGAACTCTTTGTATATTGGTCTACCTTCTTTAACTAACTTGCGTAAAATAGTTGCAATAATTACCATATTTTTACTCCAGATGAAGGTTGGTCTACGTTTTAAGTAACACATAAGTTCCCTTGTCATTATGCTTTACGGTCTAATGTCATACACCATTTATAACAGAGGCTATATGCTTGAAAATTCACTTGTAAGACAAGTTTCTCGAAATGGGTGTTCTGATCTCTAATGCACTCTAAACTTTTTTTCGACGCTTGTTTGTCCTTCTGAATGCATCTGTAAACATTGTCACAGTACAAGGCGCTGCTGTCTCCCATCATGCACCTGACTGTACGCCCCCTCCCTCTTACTTCTCTCCCTCTGCTGTTTGCGTGTGGTCTCATAAACCGTATTTCTTTCTGCTTTGTCTTCATTTTTACGTGCTTTCATTTTTTCCGCCACTATTTACTAAATAGGAAAAAAAACTCCTGCTTAACTCATAAACTCCGTGTCTTTGGGGAGGAATCCATCCATCTTCCGGACACCAAATTGAATTGATCTCAGGGGCCCCGCGTCGCCGTCTCAATGGGGGCCATCTGCGCGCGCTTCCCTCTTTGAATAAACCTGAGAAATTGACAGCACGTGCTGCTTCTGCCGCTCGCCGTCACAGGACACGCGTGGCCCACAAAAAAAAAAAACGCAGACGCGGGACTATAACCTCCCCCATACAGCTGTGTAATGTGATTTCAACGCTTTCACTGCAGCTGATGGATTCTCACAGGGCAACCAGGGCTTTTGTTAATTTTAGACCCAATTTAATAATGAAAAAAAATGCTTTGTCTTTCAAATTTCTCCTATCCCAGTGTTTACAAATGTGAATATATCTGGTATAGCCTTATAGATTAATAGTTAATGTGATATTTTTCTCTTAGTCCTATATTAATCATAGCGTGTTATTCTACCTGTTTCTCTTCCTCTTAATGGTTATAGGCTCAGGTTAAGGCAAGAGAAGTATGTGTTATGTAATGCCGGCTGCGTACCACTTGGTGGCGCACCTATCTTAAACTACAATCCCTGTTAACAGCAGGCTACTTACTAACAAAAGACTACTTATTCATTTAAATTGATGTTTTACTTGAAAACATATAATTACATTTGCGTTACATTTTTCAGATCCTTTACACATACCTACATTTCATTGGTTGTTTCCTCTTTGAACCCCCCACCCATACTTGACACAGCATTGATGTTTATTTAGCTCCCAGTGGGGTAGGGGCTCAGGGGTCATGTCCCAGCGATGACCTCCATTGTGTTCTGGAGGGGCTGACTTATATATCCCTGTGTGTGTCGAGAGCGGCTAAAGGATGCGCTTCAAAGCAGGACAAAATATTGATTCATATACAGCCGTGTAATTGCTGGAGGCATCTGTTGCCTTGTGGTTTGAATGTTCATGTGTGTTTGGATTGTCAATGAAGTGGCCCGTGCCCCTTTGTCAGCCACACAATAGAGTGAGAACTGCAGTAAAACAAGAGAGAATGTGAAATCAATCAGACATATAGAGATATATGTTTTAATTGACTTTATGTAACCTTGTATAAAGATGTCACAACATTAACAGGTGGATTAATTTATACATACATTACATTTTTCTAATTATAGCATCCCATTATCCATTACTTTAATTATTAGTTGACTTTTACTAAGGGAATACACAAGACTAGTTCTTTATACATATATATATATATCCCTGTACCATACTAAAATATATTCTTAGAATACTTTTCTTTATAGATCACAGATTACTCTTTGCCAAGCTTTGAAGCAAATCTGACCACAATGTTTGTATTCTTTGTTAAGAGGCAGCTTGAAGTTCCATTGTGTTTCCTCAGTGACTGTGGTCAAACCAGATTTCTATCTCTGTTGATTGTTGTTATACTCCATGAATTGTGACGACAACAACATTGATGTCAATGTATTAAGATAAAGCTGGGCTGTTTCATTGTTCTGTGTCAAAATAGAAGACTATAGCCGATAACTGTTAGTTTTACTGTAGGTCAAAAACACCTGTCATTTAGTCAAGTGCCTTTCAAGTTGTCTTTCACCCCATTAAACAAAATATATCTTTTTGAATGTTGTTATTATGGCACTTTTACTCAATGATATGGTCCACATATTTCCGTCCGCAATACTCCTGCTTTGTTTAGCTTTAACCACCTCATTATGCACCATATTTATGTATGATTTTTTATTTGCAGGATCCCCCTAGCGGCCAGTCTGCGTACTACACCCCATGCAAAGCGAAGCACTGCCCCCTGTAAAATTCCTGACTGCCAGGGTGATTCCTACGGTTACTAAGGGCTCCTACTGTAGGCTACCGTGAGCTGTGGGGCAACTCTTTTATAACGCCTGGATAAATAACCAACCATGTGGATGATACCGCCAACGACAAAGGGTGAGTTGAGTTTAATTAAGAGGATACGGGCGGTCATATGTATTCAGCAGATGTTTAGCTTGCGGGCTCAGTAGTGTGTGAAGCTCCTTAAAGACTATAACGTCCTGCCTTGATTCCCGTAGCTTACAAAGATAAGGGTTACCGTGCTTCTACCTATTTTCGTCCGTAGAACAAAGAGTGCTGTGTGCTTTAATGGGTAAGACTTGGGAACACGCCCTTGCTGTGCTGCCTACCTGTATGAAAGGGTATGCTTTCAACTTCATCAAAATGCCCTAAACTGCGGTCAGGCAAACGTGTAACGCAGCCTGGGGACGTCAAATGTAGATTTGCGTAGCTTCTTAATTAGTATTTTCTTTGTTGGTACAATAGGAGTTACCTAAACGTTTTACTCAATCAGTTATTCAAAGACATAACAGTAGGTCTGGGAAAAAGTCAACTATGTCCCACACGGTTGAGTGGATCTGCAGTAGCCGGCTGGTCTGCCGCCTCTCAGCTGTGAGCTGTAACCTGCCGCGGGGGAGTTGACGCGGACGGATACGTTGAATTCCAACTTGGATCGCTAATTCTAAAGAGGAACTTATTTGTGGCTCTTTGTGTTTAAAACTATCGATGTACAAAATAAGACTAAGCGTGTGCTTCTGAGGCCAGAGTAAAACCGGGGAGTTTCCTACGTGTGGGTCCGCCTGGCTACTGGGTCACAGGTAGGAGCAGGGCGGTCCTACTGCTTTGTAGCTCCACTAAGTTCACATTACTGACACAGGGCTAACCGCTTATAGGTGTCAATGCTCTCTCTTTACGATTTCCCAACATAGGCTTCCACAGTGTGATAATACAGGTGTTCCCGTAGCACGTGCGCAGATCTCAGGAATGACCACTTCACTGGCTACTTGTGGCTATCCTCCCCAGTAGGCCACGATCAGTGTTTCCTGTGGAGACATTTATTACATTTGTATTATTTTTAAAGGTAACTAACCGAGATGTTATTAATATTTAATCCAAATCTAAATGCATGCAAAACTCACTCGTATTTATAAGTAAATAGCCTACAGCCTACCCTCATTAATAGTTACACGTTGCAGAACTGATGATAGGAGAACCTCAAACTCATTTTAACTCCATGTAGCTGCTATCAGATGCCAGACTGAACAGTAAACTGGGTTGACAGTCAAAGTCAGAGCGCACAACATTAAATGGTGATGACAACAGTTGGTTCCTTGCTATAAATTATGCAGGACCCTCATTATCATCGTGATGTTTGAAAAGAGTCTAATGGTTGTGACTAGTGCTTCTACAGGCACGCAGGTTTGATGTCCTCCCTGTGCTTATGTTCCAGAAAACAGCTCTGTCTTGTGTGATGGGTCAATATATTGATTGTGATGATGACGCCTGTCAAGGGCTTTTTGATGGAAGATGATTGGCAGTGTGTATGTGACTAGATTACACGTGTGAGTGCTCATACACAGTTTATGTGACATATCTGTCAACATCTGTTTGTATGTGTTTTGTGATCCAAATAATTATGAGCACTACATTCAAGTCACATCTCAAGTATCCAGCTAGCATAGTGTTTCTTTCACACCCACTGCAACATGTCAGCTCCAAGGATCGACTCTCTTCTGGTTTCTCTGGTGATTTAATAAACAAAATGTTCCGCCAACCCAAGTTTGCCCCTAATGACTTTTCCTGAATCATTTGTTTTGTTTAGTACACTTTTGGTTGATTATAGTATTATATGGAGTTTCTTCATCAGTTTCCCTCAACATAAAGTTATCTGTCTGTCTACAGGAGCAGGGCATAGTCTTTTCCTCCCTGGATCTAATGCAGTTAAACAGGAGAATTCCCTTAAGTTGTTTGGTAAAATACAAGCACTTGTACAAATGTTTTTTTGTTTGTTTTTGTTTTGTTATACCAATTTAAATCTCAAAACAGATGATCCACTGACATTTGAGGATGTGCTTTTTGTGGTTGCATAGCAACACTGACACAAAAATGCAACAGGTCCATTTGCGGCACCATGCAACAGGTCTGGAGTCATTTATTTGTGACTTGTAGCAGCTGAAAACAGTAATAGAAATATTTAGACATGGTTATCAACAACATGATGATGAATATAATCACCCTCTAGACACTAATGCAGACTCCAGATGTAATGCTCTTGTGCCAAAGCTTGTATCTGTGTGTCCATGTGCGAGGTGTTAGGTTCACTGACCCTCGGGAATGCTGATTGAATTCCACAGAGCTAATGACCGTTATTTGCTCAGTCATAGACAGGGACGCATGTGACCTGGCCAGACTTAGACGTCCACTGTGCCTTGTTTGCTTGTACCCTCTTGTCTTGTGATTGTTGTTCATCTCTCCTGGGCTCATCTTCTTCCCTCTCCACGTAAGTAAGTCATAATTTCACAAGAGACACGTACAAATAAGAGACATTTCTGCGTGTCTCTTATTAAAAAGTGTGATGATGTGTGCAATCTGCGTTAATATAGGCACAACAGTGAGGGTGTTAGAGACAGGGGAAGAGACAAGAGACATGGAGCTGCAGGCTAATTTAATTTATTACAACAGATATAATTTTTCTGAGAAATGAAGCATGGTCAAATATGAGAGTGTTGTTATTCAGAATTGTTTCCTCTGAGTAAACATAGGTCATACACACCATTAGCTGTAAATGCTAAAGAGCTTAAAATAGCATATTTGCTCAAATTGGCATTACTCTCATGCCACGTGTTCTAAACAAATTCAGCCCTGGTGACTTTAATAAGAGAAGCATGTTTTTTTTTTTTTTTTTTTTTTTTTTGTGTCAAATTTACCATAAACCTCTTTGACCATTTGTGTGTGTCTACAGAGGAAAGTTATTTTCAATGGTAGGGCAATCAAAGACTTGTCACAAAGACTACGGAATTAAGTCACAAGCATGAAAGAACTCCATGCTGCTTTTCACTTGTACTCGGTGAAAGAAAGAACGGATGATCGGCTTGCCTGAAAGGACCTTCCGAATGAAAACATAACGCAACGTCTTATTTGGTTCATTAGATGCTTAATTTGCCGCCTTACATAGGAAAGCCGGAATTAGTCTGCCTGCTCCTTGATTAACTCCTACTCACTAGTTTTGTAACAGCTGATGAATCTCTGTCTGTTTGTTTGTGAGACTACACAGTTTTTCACTTGGAGTACGACATTGTTGGAGAGCAGCGTCAGGTGGCTCTAACTCTGCTCTGTTCTAGTCGTAGATGAAAGCACGTCTGTTGGCTCTGCTGAAAGGACGTTTGCTTTTACATTTTTTGGGGATTTATAGCTTGTTTAGTGAGAGCACATTCAAGCTGTCACACCTGTTAGCTTGTGTGTTTCTGGAAACCAATTTTTTTTTTTTTATGTCTCTCCATAACCCTTGCCAAGAATGTTTTGTCAGGTTTACTGCCATTACTTCTCCTTCAACAGATGACTCCACAATGTGGAATTTGTTAGATTTTGAAGTGACTAAACTGGCTTAGTGACACCCTACCCTTCATGCTGCATTGCCATTATATAATTTTGCAGCCCCCTTTCCTCGTACCCCTTCGCAGATCTGCCAACGTTTGCCAGGACAAACAGACATGCCGGCAGCGCAGCGGGGGTCTTGGATTACTGTGAACAAGCAGCTAGGACTCCTCCTTTCTGACGCGGGGATTCCTGTTTCAGATCTCCCTGTAAACTGCATTTAATAAGTGCTCTCGCTCGCCGGTTCGCCCTGGCAAAGACAGAAACCACATGTAAGAACTACCGCATATCCTGTTTGATTTCAATAAAAGTCTCAGAGTCTTTATGGCATATACTCTTTTCTGTGCATTAGTTACTTAATACATCTTTTAAAAAACACGTTGGCCGACTAGGGTTCCCTTTATCTGGAGGGGATACACCCAGGCTTTTAACCTGACTGCCCCCTTCTAACTCATCACTGCACTGTGCCTGAACCTGGACGGTGCACTCGTTTAACCCATTAATCTGCCATTTAGCCATGTGGCTTGCTTTTAAGAGGATTACAACAGGTGATGGAACTGCCTCTGCGATGGTGTCCAGCTTACTGAACAGCCAATTTTATAACACTATATTTTGTGTTTAGAGCTGTAAGTGCTGTTGTGCTCAGAAAAATCCTCATGGCTGGTCTTAACAACTGCAACAACAAAAAAATGTGTAGTTTATTGCGCCACTGTTGATACGTGACCCTTTGCCAATACTGATGCATCGAGACGGTCATTTTAAAATCTCCTGTCTTCCAATGGGAAAAGACCGCTTTAGATTTAGTCTCTCTCAGGATTTGTCAACGCGCGACTGAGGATGATTCAAGCTCTCAGAATGATTTGGAGAATGAGCGTATCCAAAAATGCAGTTGCACAACCATCAAAGTGTGTTGAGCCGTTTGTTCCAGTCACGCAAACATGCATGCACAACAAAAGCTCTCCTTCAGGACGTGCCGGCACCACACCGACTCCTGCTCACAACTGGGTCACACCGCATGTTTTGTGGCGCGGGGTATTTTTGGACCCAGTGATTTGTGTTTTCCTCCAAGTGGCAGATAAGGACTGGGGTTTGGAGGGCAAGGGAGAGCGTAGGAAAGCGGGGGATTGTGTGTTTGCTGAATTTCTCCGCACCTTAAAGGCGACTACAGCCATAAATCAGACACACATCTTTTGACTTGAGTTCAGTGGGGGGTTGTGAGGGGGAGGCATTCCAGTGTGGGTGGGTACTTAAACTTTTAAACCAAGATTTTAAAGTCTTAATTTGTTTATAATCCTCTAATAAATTACTGGGTGAAATTAGAATAATACATTTTTCTAGATTTTTGTTCTCTTAGCAGCCAGTCTCAAAGTGCATCTGGTGTTTCGGGAAAAGTGTTATTTTAGAGGTAAAGGGATTTAGGTCTTTCTGAGGTAGCTTTTAACTACCTGTGCATTTCATTTTTCCTCCTGCCCAGAGCAGTTGGCCATGTATGTGTTCGTGTGCGTCATGCAGGCGCATTTCTTTGTGGTGGTGGCGTTTACGACCACAACTGTAGCTACACATGACTAGTGCATTTACCCAAATATGTGCTTTAATTTTGCCGGCTTTAACCAAAAATTTTCTTTAATTCATTCAAACATTGTATTCCCGTCTCTACCTTGATTATTTCTTTCCACGCACTGACTGTGTCAAATCAATGAATGACCTGTTATCAGACAGTGTAGCCCGTAATTTAGTGTTTAAGCTCTCTGTCTGCTCATGTGCTTTTTTGTGTGCCTTTGGTTAAGACTGGCTTTGCATCCTCAAGTCGTTTTATTGCATATTGATCTTCCAAGATAAAGATAGCGGTTCCATTTGAAGAGACAGGAAATGAGTTTAGCTAGATTCAGATCATTGTTGATCAGATCATGTTTTTTTCTTGCAGTGAGTAAACATTACAACAATAAAGCCTCAATCAACTTGAAATACCATTAATAAGATACTTTTGCTTGATTGCCGCACATACACCAAGAATGATTGTTATACGTTGAAATAACACAAAAGTGAAATAATATATTTGTCATTTTATTTTAGTGTTCCATCTGATCCCACAATCCCAGAGACTCGCTCTAAAACCGATGACGCCTCCATCTTATAGAAGATTTCCTGTGAACAAGCTGCTTTTATCTTTGAGCAGCCCTGCCTTGCTGTGTTTGTCATCTTAAAGCTCATCAGTATCAGGCTTAAATTGTTTGTTGTGTGTCAGAGATTCAGGCTGCCGCTGAACAACAGTTGTCAGCCGTATGGGAATAAGAGCAAATTGCTGTTTCACGGCCCCACTTCTTCTTTTATCTCCTACACTCAGCTGGAATATGAACCTCCTGAGAGTTGGAGAGAGCTGTCACTGTGCACTTTTGTTACGACAAGATAGAATTAAATGCAGCTGCAGGTATTTGAAGGCACATTTAAGGAGAAATTGGAGCACATTCATCATAAATTTAGTGTCACTTGATTCAATATAATATATACTGTATAATCTTTTAATTAACAGCATGGTTTCTTCTTTTAGCGCTCTCTTTTTGTTTCAGTGAAATGTGGGCTTGTTTCCCAGACGTTTCTCGTCCTGAATTCTCCATTTGTCTCTGTGCCCCCCTCTCCAGGTTGATGTTTCCTCACTGGTCGCCCCCAGGGTCCCTTTCAAGCCTGACTGCCGACAACTCGCCACCTTTGTCCGTCTCCTGAGTATTGATCGCCGCAATCTCGACAAGATCAGCGCACAAGGTTCCACCGTGTCAGCCAGCGGTCGAGCTGAGCACCTGGGCCCGCAGCCCAGGCAGGACTGCACCACAATGGACACAGAGTCAACCTACTCGGGCTATTCCTACTACTCCGGCCGGTCCCGGGGCTCCCATAGGCACGGGTAAGTCCAAATATCACTTTCAAACCCAAAACACAACTTTGTGCACATATATTACAGACTTTTTTCTTCCTTGTACTGGAATAAAATACTGGTATCTGCAGGTTTTGTTTTCACCAACATCATAACTTTTAAGCTAATGGCAATTTGACTTTAGCCTCTTTTTGTTTGCGAGACTATACTAATGCTTAATAATTCAGACCTAGATAATGGCTATGCAATAGCTTCATTTCAGTGTTTGTTTTGAGTTGGGGAATGACCGCTCTTTCCTAGACTCCGCAGACAAAATAAAAGCATGAATATGCATTTTCCAAATTTCAAATAAAATGACAATGACCTCTCTGCTCTTCCCTTGTGCTTTCCTGTCCCTGGCTTTTACCGTCCGTATCCCTCCAGCCCTCTGCTCCAACTCTCTTGTATGTCTGTCTCTCCCGGTGGAGCCCGGGGCCAGCGTGGGCGCATTAGCCTGTCAGCGGTCAAATGGCGGCGGCTGATAGGCCTCAGGAAGGCAGCAGGAGACAGGTGCTGAAGAGGCCCGGCTGACTGATGGCTCAGCGGATACGTGGAGAGCCTGAGAGGAGATGAGAGCCTCTCCCTTGTCAGTGGCGGCCCCCTCTTGCTTTGCTCACGATATATGTCTTATTTGCTGCCACCTGTTGTAGGTTCAGATCCTTTGCTTCCTTCAAGGACCTCTGGAAACATGAGAGCATGTATACATGCTTTTTTCCAGACCTCTCTTCTCTTAAGTCTCTTTGTATCATTGTCCTGTTTCCCTTTCACTCCTTATCGCTTGTCTTCGGTATCTCTTCCTCCTCCGTTTCCCATCTTACCCAATCCTCCACTCATTTTCTGCTCCCATGTGTCCATTGTGATGCAGCAGCTGCCCCTTTCTGGTTCGTTCTTGACCTCTCCCGTGTATCGTCTTCTCCTTCCCCCTCTTAAATGGATTCCATGCCGCTCTCTTACTTTGAGTATGCGCTGGTGTATCACTTGTCCGCTCTGCTCTCACCCACATTCCCTCGAGGAGGAATGTGCTCTTGTGGTTCCCAGTGACATGGAGCTAGAGCTTTCTCACTCAGTTTTGACAGAGGGAAGAGGTCAGCTTTGAAAAGTGGTGGTGACTGTGACATTGGCACTGAGCGCCTTTGCCCCTTCTGCGTCTCCTGTTTCTTCAGCTTTTCAAATGTGCGTTACAATATTGAAAGGGACATATGGGCATCCCCTCCAGGCAATTTCTCTGCTCCTCAGCTCCTTCTAGAACTGTGCCAGGGCCGCCAGCTGGCCTCTAATTTGATAAACAAAAGCAAATTGTTGCCTTTGAAACCCCTTGCCATTCCACATCTGAAGGTAATCTTTTTACACAGCAGGGTGCCATGCATGAAGCGGTTCTGTATCACCATGGTCTAATTACACTAATGCTGGAGATAGCAACAGTGTGTTTGACACTTGTGTGCATACATTGTGATGCAGAACTTTACCAACATTACCACTGTCGTGTCTATGTGTGTTTCTGAGTCTATTTTAAAGTTTCAGATGTAATTAAAGAGATGAAAAAGATGAGTTGACCATTAGCGTAAGTTTCTCTGATTCCTGTCTTCCTCTTTGTTGGTGCCAAATTCCCATGGCTCCTCACTGGGAGGAGTCTGTCCATGAACAATGCATCTTGCACAATGTTGAAGCAAAACATGCTGATCATTGCCATTTTCTTTGTTTGCATGGAGTAGATCAGTATAATTTCCCTCTGACCAACGCCTGCTCCTGTGTGGAAGGCAGTTGTTTCAGTGTTATGGTTATGAGAGTGATGCTCATTCATTTTTCATTTAGCTAGAATCCAGACCTGTATAATGAACCACATTGATGAGCATTAATAGGATTTGGACTCCTTCTGCACATTACCACATGACCTCTTGAGAGCATGAGACATTTGTGAATAAAATCAAATCATGGTGCATGCTTAGGAATGGATATCTTGTCAGTGATTTGAAAATGCTTGACCTGGATGTAGGAAGAAACAGCTTTAAGTTACTATAGTTTTAGCTTTTTATTTTTAAATCAGTTCTGAATATTCTGATTGTTTTACATGGAAAATCTCACTTTAGCAAGTGCTAATGTGGAAAATTGCTTCTTCTGATTGGTATAACTTTAATTATAGTAGCACATAGTATTCACACGGCACCAAGTAAGTCATTTACGCAAATTCCTGCCAAAGCTGCATACCGTTTGGACTTCAGATTAGACTTCTTTCTGGGTCAGTGCATTTATTGAGATGTTTCTGCACTATATAAATATATATGTATGTTTTTATTAACATGGTACTGTGTTTGTGAGTATTCTTATTCCATGTTCTGACTACTTGGAGGCAACTGGGGCACTGTGGGTCATTGGATTGTGTCACCTTACCCTGGAGTTATCAACATAAAGTTAATACTGGTGTCTAAAGTACTCTCACTCAGCACCGCTGGAACCCAGCTCTTCATTTGAGAAAGCATCAGTAGCTCTGTTCTCCAAATGCTTTTCTAATTGCCTAATTTCTTTCTTCCACTGAAAATGAGTTTGAGAAGACTTAGGGGAGTGTTTGGTTTCTCAGTTTTGACTTGGAGTCATGATGACCCATTTGGCAGGAGGTAGCGTCCCACAGCACGTTTGGCTCACAATTTCTGCGTCGGCACAAAGCTCTGTGTCACACAGGTGTGTGGGTTGGCCTGCCAGCCAGAAAGGGAACAAATTGGTCCTCAGACAGTTTGGCGTGCCCCGCTAGTTGGCTTCACTTTGCTGCTGCCACCCTGCCTCTTCTTCTCGGTGTGAGGTGGAGAATGCGATCGCAGACACTCATTCTCAGGTGTTAGATGGAAACAGTGCTTCCGGGGCCTAATTGGCACAATTTTTCCTGAACTTGCCAGGTATTTGTGCCCTCACAGGACCCCTCCCTACTCCCCACTCTTCTAAAAAGCCATCCCCATTTCAGGGATCCACGCTGGGAGTCAAATTCCATTAATCAAATCATAGCAGCGCTCACTGTTGGAATACCAACAAGGCTGCGCATGGTAATGAGGGAGGAAGGATGTGGGAAGGGGGAGGACGATGGGAAAGAGGGTTATGCACCGTACTGTTGCCTCAGAAGCTTGCTGAAGGGCGAGTGAGAAATCTAGTTAGGGGAGGGGCCAAGCGACAGAGGCCGATCTGTTCAAAGTTCTCCTGGATGCCCACAGGTCTGGGCCCTGTGCACATCCTCAACACCACACACTGTGACTCATGCTGGCTGTTTGTCCAAGTCTCATCAGATTTACAACTTCTTCTGGTACATCTGCTGTCATGTCTAAGACAAGAACTAGCTGTTGCACTTTGTTTTGGGCATGACTTTCAGAGTGAATCATAGTTTGCCTGGCTATAAATAGACTTTTGTTTGTGAACAGTGGTTGCTTGTGGGTTGTGGCTCATGTCACTTTCACAAAGAGCTCCACCTCTCGGCATTAAGTAGCAGTAGGTGAAGAAGTAGTAACAAGGAACCTAAAAATCTGAAATAAATAAATAGCTGTTTGGTGGTTTTGTGTTGGGCTAGAACGATCAATGTGGCTACGATCGTAATTGGTTGATGATTTAGCTTGGGTAGTCAATGGGTAATAAAGTCAAAGTTTTGAATGATGGGTTTTCTCCTTTCATTTTACACCATAGAAAGCTTTTAAATGCTCTCCTAGTTTGTACCCACAGCCCACAATGATTGTAATGCAACAGTCTGCTTCACCGTTATGACCCAGTGCTGCAGTGCTGTTTATAATTCCACTCATGATCACCTCTTTTTGAGTCCTGTTACTCCTTCTTGCCTGTTCTCACTGCACTCTTTGCCAATTAATTGTCAGAGAACAATTGACTTGTAATTGCCCTTTGTGGAATAACCGTGCCTACTGTGATGACGGCAGCCATAATGACATTTAATGCATTAACCACATCTGTAATGTATTTAAAGGCTTATGTTACCTTGGATTTTTCAGATAAGGTTGAAAAGTGAAGTGTTATGTTTTATATTATTAGATTTACCGTATCTAATAGAGACCTAAAAGTGATTCACTGAGATTTGGAACATGAGATGCATTTAAGTCAGGGCTGAAAAGGAAGTGTAAGAATAAAGACGGAAACAACCCAGTTAACTCCCTTTATTCAAAACACTTGGATCCAACACAAGTCTATTATACTGCAGCCCTGTGTTGCTGTCTATCACTCTGTTTCCTTCATTACCAGAGGGCAGGATATCCTGTACATTATGACCTATGAAGTGTGTGAAAGAGCAATCAATGGACAATATGGAGTCATTATTTATGTGCTCAGTATATGTCAGTTTTTATGTTGCCGCTATTTACCCTCTCACTGTAAGCGTTGAGATAATGAAGTCTGTAAGAAAGGGTGACAATAAAACCCCAATGTGATTTCTAAATTAGATTTGCCGCTTTTTTCAATGTTGCTTATACAAAAGCATGAACTCAGCAATAAACTCAGAGAGAGAAAGGGAAGTCAATTAGCATTCAGCCAAACGGCATCGTAGCCTTCTTTATCCTGTGCCTGCCAGGTCTGTACGTTGTAAAGGACGTGACGCAGAGGAGAAGGGCACAGTGAGGGATTAACTGTGACCAGTGTAATGGAGCCGCTGCGAGGGCACAGTGCCATGTGTCCACGGCGACGGAGCACGGTGCATGTGGAGACCCTCTGTTCAAGCTCTACACAGGATTAGGGCTGTAAGTGCACGAGGTCGGCCCGCCTAATGGAGCTCATATGTTGGAGCTCACGGGAACGGAAGGCCTCGCAGAGACAAGGAGAGAAGAGGGGGCACGACGCAAGGAAAGATGCAGGAGGGAGCGCTATGTGGGCCAGAGTTCACGTGCGCTTGGTAAATCCATTCACAGTTATCGGAAATGAGAAAAAAGAAACAATGCGCAGTTTAATTTGTCCACCTTCTCAGAGGGAGGAGCTCTGGTCTTATCTGACTCCAACAGAAGCTCTCTTACTCTCTATGGTATTTGGCCACTGTTTCGACGCATTTATTCTCTATAGAGGACTTGTGCTTTAAAATCAAAGACAAAAGCAATTGGCTGGTATCACTTGTATATTGTTGTCACTGGCATGCAAGTTAGTTAATAAAATAAATAGTTGCGACAGTAGTGTGCAGAGAAAGTAAAAACAACCCATGTGGCTCAGTGGTAGAGCGGTCCTCCTTCAACCAGAAGGTTGGCGGTTGGATTCCCGCTCTCCCCACAGTTCATACTGTCGTTGTGTCCTTGGGCAAGACACTTAACCCTCCTTGCCTCCAGTGGTGTTCCAGCTGTAACACTGGTGAATGGAAGCTTCATGTAAGTCGCTTTGGATAAAAGCGTCAGCTAAATAACTAAATGTAAATGTTTTTATAAAAACATGTTTGTATAAAACTAAACATGTTGCCTTGTTTTTCCAGAGAACGAAGCCGTGACCGCCACAAATCCCGGAATAAAGACAGTCGCTCCGAAAAGTCTGTTACCATAAACACGCCGCCTGCAGAACCGCTGCTGGGAGACTCTTCTGTACGAGGGGAACCGGTCCAGGTAAGTCTTGCATGGCCTTGTACCACCCTGGCACCACTCTGTCAGTAAACCTCCATTTCCTGTGGATAGATGGAGTCTGGGGATTTGGAGCACAGGAGATTTATCAGCCACAGCCACTTTATGTGCATTGGCAAGCCATCTGGTATTTCAGGGCAAAAGTTAGAAGGGCAGAGATCTAGGCTCCCTCCTATTATACCAAAATCTGTAGCAGGAGACTTTCTCCATACAAACCAAGCTGGGGTCTTCTATCAAATGTTGGGATAATCCTTTATTGAGGAAAGTAGGTAATCATGATTTTAGATTTTGTTGGCTCCAGATAAAACAGAAGTAAAGGAGATTGTGTCATATCAGTTGGGCTGGTTGGATACAAGTTAAAACATGACATATAAGTCAGCACTCGGGGGATACAAGGGTTTTTAATCCAATAACAATAGTTATTTTTTCTGCTTCTGTCTGGTATATTCTCTACCTGACATGACAAAACCACTGTTAACACTCATTCTGTCAGCCGAACATGACTACACAAGCACACAGTATCAAAATAAATGGCATCTTCCATTTTTTGAGCCACATGAAGAATTTAACTTCCTTTTTCCTCTTTCCATTTACAGCTTGATTTTCTCACGTTATTGTTGAGTATGTTTGTTTTGAGAAGCAGAGCTCAAGTCTGCCTATAATAAATTTATCTGTAAAAGGCTACCTTATATAGATTGTGATTATCAGATGTAGCCGTGATGAGAAATTGATTTATTTCCTGTCTGACTGAGACATAAACACATTCAATAGACAAATAAGAAAGACGTTGGAGTTCTGGCAGCATTTCTAAGCCAGAACTGTCTGGCATCGTGGCCTTCATCAAGACTTTGGCTTAAACCCCGCTGAAGGGAAAACATACACACAATCATCCTCTGCTATTGACCTAGTTGGCGCTCACTTTTCCTGGTGGCAAGACTTGTTAGCATGCAGTGCCCACGTACTGTGAAAGTTCTTTTTTGTATCATGTGTGTCTAATTATAACACATGAGAGCAGGGGAGCACAGCTATCCTTAGTATTTGTTCTTCATATCTTATTCATGCTGCGGCCTGCTGTTGTGCCGCTGACAGGGCGGGACTGTTTGGCTTTAGTGTGAGTAATCAGGGCCACCGATTCCACTGAGAAAGAGGCTCAGCTTAAAACCGTGTGTGTGTGTGTGTGTCTACTGTTGAGCATATGCATGTGGTATTTTGTGTCTGCATGCGTCAGACTTGTATCAGAGTGGAACTGCAGCACTCATTACGTCGGGAGTGTTGGCTGACGGAGCAGCGCAGCGCTCCAGGCTGGGCTGTCCTCACACTCTTCAACTGAAGTTTCCCTTCACCAACTTGCGTCTGAGATGCATGTCTATAAAAAAATGGCTCATAGTAGTGTCCCTTTTGGTGTGTACTAAACTAAAATAAACTAAATAAGCCTCAGTTTAATTGTGTTATGTGTAGAAGTATTATCATCAATACAAACCTGTTTTTATTTTATCCATAATTGCTTTTTATGTTTGAACAGAGCACATCCAGCATGTTTGAATTTAGGAACAAGGCCAAAGCTCCGGGCGGTTTACTCATCTGTTAATATGAATACTTACTGAATAGTGTAATCTTGACGTGGACTACTAGTAGACTATGAGAAACCTCTCTTATGACTGTATTCTTGGTTTGATAAGATTTTGAGGTAGACAGTCCCTGAGTTATCTTGAGTGATGGGGTCAGTTTATTAATGTTGTGGATATCTGAGTGCATTGTATAAAAGATGGAGCAGGTCAAAAGAGGCCAAACATGTCATGCCAGCTTTGCAGCTCTGGAACGTAGCAGTGGCATTGTGTGAGGTGTCAAACCGGAGAAATGTGATATGTTTAAACCAGAAAGCATTCTCTGAGTATTAGCACCTTCTGATCCTGATTCTGTTTAATGAGAGAAAGTAGAGTTTAGATTATATTTAGAATGTGCTTTTAAGTCCATTCTGAGACTGACTAGATATAACTTCTGTTCTTGTATTTTAATCATTGTGTCACTGAAATTTGATTTTCAAATGCACAATTTATTTGAAACAAAATGTAGTTAACATATGATATTGTATATTTGTTTTGTATCTTGCCAAGACATAATTTGGCATCTTCCACAAATAACAGTAAACAGTTATTTGACACTTTTTCTTTGGTCGCAGTGCCAGAGCCTCTTTTTTTCCCCCCATCCTTCTTTACCTCAAGCCCCTCAACGGCCTGCTGTGTCATCCTCCGCTCATTTGCTCCACAGCTCAATTCATTCTAACCAATTAAAGTCAGCTGCTGCTCTGTGTTGGAGTGATGACTTTCTGTACAAAGATACAGCTTAATGTGTTTCCTGTCAAAAGAATAATCAAGAGTATTTTTTTTCAATTCATTTTCCTTTTGACTAATCCACAAATAAGTCTGACTCTGAACTCACCTACCCCACTCACACCGACAGTATTGTGCCGACGGCTGTTCTGCGAAGCCTCGGTGTTCACTGGGTTAGAAGCAATGGACTGAGAGTGCTGCTGAGGCAAGAGGCAAGCACAGATTGAGAGGAGACGCCTTGAGGGAAGGAAGCATAAAAGGAACCGAGGAGGCAGTGAGCACGGACAATGGGAGATACGCAACTCTGTGTAGACGCTGATGGCACCTAATTGGAGTGTTATTTTATTCACAAAGAGGAGGGGGTTCAGATGTTTATTTTTTGTGCTCTTCCACCCTCTCTCCCCATCCTTGTCAGGACATCCCATGTGATCATCACTCCCCTCCTTCCTTTTGCTCCTCTGACTCACTGTCTTTCTCCATAAAGCCCTTTACATTAGGTGGCATGTAAGTGTACACCACCTCCTGAGGCATGATGGGATTTTTTTTTACTATAAAGCTGGATAAAGCAGGCTTGGCTACAGCGGGGCATCAGAGAGGTCACTCGGTCTAGGAGGGATAAAGGGAACGAGAGGAGCAGCTGAACTGATCTGGAGACTATGTTTGAGTGAAGTGGGCTAACATTTAGCGTTTTACAAATGGAGGATTTGTCAGTGCATGCGCCACCAGTGATGGAGGATGAGGTGTTGCAGGTGCTCGAGGTGTGCAAGGCTATGGAGGAGATAAAACAAGTCATTGTCACCACCTTAGACGAGGACTCTATCAGTAACTCACCTCAAATAGCAAGCCCTGTACCAGGATCCAAGCTAAGTCAGGTAATGTTCGACGAGCGGCAGGTTTCTACATCTGCTGTGCGTGTTTACTATTGTATGTGATGAAACGTGTGCGTGACTCAGGATACAGGCCTCTTCAAGCATGAAGTATGCTCTTACATAGGTTTATGTGTGCATTACACCTTAAACTGTATAGAGTGGTGTCATTTTCATTGTGGCTCTTTATGTTCTTTTTGCCTGGTGTTAAGTTTACACAGGATGTTCTGCAATAAAGCACAATACGAAATCAAAACCTGGTCATTAGAAACATCCATGCTAATTATATTTTCAAATCCCATCGCTCAGTATGAAGGTCACTTGTTGATGCTTCCATATGTGAATCTGTATATGATAATTATTAGCGTAACTTAAACTGCTCAAACTTAACGTACCTGTCTTCAATCCGCCCGCTTCACATTATCTTAGAGTGCATCACCTGTTATTTATTTTACATGCTTCTGTTTCTTGCTCTGACATGCTGTTGGCAGCTTAGTGCACTGTTTAAATGGCAGTATAGAACACTAAAGAGGGCATGTTCACTGTAGCTTTACTGTACACCTGGCCTCCCAGGAGTGTGTAGAGTGCACTTGCTCCTGAGCCTGGGGTTTTGTTTACAGTCCACGACTTACAGCCGACACAGAAACGGGCATTAGTGGATTTTGATTTACTGCAAGAGATAATAGTTATTTATCTCTATTGGGGAAAGAAGAGAAAACACTATTAAAAGCTTTTAAAAACGCAACCAAAGCTCTCTGCACAGTGCTTATGACCTACATACAACATATAGCCATAAACTGTACATGTTTTCAACACCTACTTTATATAAGCTTTTTGTGTTCAATGAAAGCACAAGCCCTAATAAGTGAGTGTATATTCATTTTAAAAGCTTCACACTTGCTTTGACTTGAAATCCTTTTTTCTAAGTAGCTACCGTCTGTTGTAAATCAGCTTAAAGGTTAATACGTCTAAAAATCAATATCTGAGCAGGGCAGGGTTATAAGGCTCTAAGATCAGAAAGCACCGTTAAAGTCAGTCCTGTAATATAATCTGATGCATGAGTATGTGTGCTGCTGGGATGTGTTTAAAGCTCAGCCCCTGTCTCATATTGCACTACTTTGCAATCTTGCCAAATGTAAATCAAAGAAATACTTGAACGGCACATTCTTTGTCTTATCGGCTGCTTTCTCCATGCTTTTGAAGCTGCCCAATTTTAACCCAGTCTGGTCTGCTTCCACGTGGAAAGTGATGGAGAGAGATTTTGTTTGACTTCTACACATGGCCACTGTTAAAACTGTGGCTGGTTAAGGATCTTTTGTTTTTCTTTACTCCAGTTTTCCTGAATGAGCAGCCCTTAATGCTTTCTTTAGTTTGAGATTTGAATGTGCCTGTGCAAAAAAGCTTTGAGCTAATTACTTTTTTTTGTAGCGCAGTGGTATAAACAGTGTATTCATTATCCTAGATTAGTAGATTATGAAAATGTCTGTTTGAGAATAAAGACAGTAGCTGTGTGTACACTACAAAGTTTGATTAACTAATTTTCAGCCTTTCTTATTGTTGTATTGATATGTTGACAATGTAACATTACCCAGTACAACCTAAAGTGACCTCTCATTCGTTAGTGGCAGTGGCGAACATGCCATTCCAAGATTCTGTCATTCTCTAATTCTGTGGTTTTGTCTCCTTGAAGAATCTCTTGTAAAACAGTCTTCAGTGTGAATTAATCCCCACAGGAGTGAATCTGACAGGTGGTTTGCTCACACTGGATTTCTCACGTTGGTTTGCCTGTGCCGTAATCATGGCGCCCTTCACAGCTCGGCCGTCTCTGGATCAATCTGGCGCTTCTGTAATTGGCTCTCTGCCTCACCATTGAACCTTTCTGTTCTCTGTTTTCTCTCCTGCTACAGCCTCTTATCTCATGGGCTTTTTCCGTGCTGCTCCAACTTTCAAGTGATAAATGGGAATGGGCCTGAACCAGATCACGTAGTGGTGATTGGTTAATCCCGCCAGGAAATGTGGGTCACTAATGCCTATTTTTAGAGTTGCTGGCTGAGGGAAAGCCCAGGTAGAGTAGAAGTAAGGAGCTTGGGCACATTTCAGTAAAATAAAAATTTCATTCCATTTTTGGACTCTGCTTTTTAAAAAATGTTTTTAATGTTTTTTTTTTTTTTGGTCAGATATCGTGTGAAAAGAACAATAAACTTGATCTTGTTCTGTGGAGTGATTTAGAGCTTTGTCAGTGAGCCAATGAGTGAGTGCTGGTGAGTGTATCTGAGCCGCGAGGCATGAGGAGTTGTGATTGGCGTCTCCCCTGAGTGTTCATGTGGTCGGAGAGACACTCCTCCCTTAAAACTAATGTCTATTGATTTCCTTTCTCAGACAGACTCACAAGCCGGGTTTGTCTTCACCAGCCAGACGGTAGTCAGACAAGATTTAGACTCTGTAGTCTGTCAACACTAAACAAGAAAGATGCCTGTACAGGGTCCACATGGTTTATTTGTTCTGTAATGTGCTGTACATTTCTTTATTTATACATTACTTTAAGCAGGATGGACATATGAACCTTCTGCAAATCCAACATTTAGAAGCAGACGTTTCTAGTCTCTGCCTTGTAAAAATGTTGAAGCTTCACTGCTGTTACTTGTGATGCCTTTTGTAAGTCTGTGTTTAACTGATGCTGTTGCTCTGCTCTTGTAAAACACTCATGTCTGCTAATACAAAGAGGAAATAATGAGGCTTGCTTACTTTTGTTCTCTGTAGGGGAGAGTGTCTACATGAGAGTAAACAGCCTGTTGCATGAGTCTCTGTGGAAAAGCTGAGAGCCTCTCCAGTGTGCTTCTCACATTATTAATGAAGAGGCTTTCACTGGTCTATTCCAAAAACTCACTCACTTAAAATGACCGGACTAAATCATGAATTATTTATGTTTGTGTGCGCGCCATCACCCTCATTGTTCCAGTGTGAATCCTCAGGATTTGATGTGTTTTTAGAATGAATAGCAGTCCATCACTTGAGCTCTGGAGTTACGTCTTTACTTTTTGACCCTTTGAGCCACACTGTCACATTCATGTAGTGTCCGTTTGCCTGCCCAGGAGATTCCTTGGTCATGATGTTTGAGGTTTTAAGAGCTGTGCCGACAGAGAGATGAAAATTTACAACCACGTTGTCAGGTCAAAGGTCAGCTGAAACCGAGACAGTTTGGAGTGCTGGTCGGAGCTCATCTGAGAGACTGTACTTGAAACTTATCTTGATAAGTGAACAGTTTGCATGCCTTCTTCTGTGATTGACAGTGATGCTAAAGATAGAGACTGTTCTCAGGCCACAGGCAAATAAGATATCACATTAACACTGACCAGGCAATTTACCTCAAACATATGTTTTCTTATTGCCATTGTTAGATTCAACCTTCAACCAATACAAAATGACAGTACATTAATTGAAATGTAAGCCTTTCTTTTGCTGTATTGGTGAATTATACTCTGAAGGTGGATTCTCTCTTACAGTAAAGGCGACCTGAGTATGCTGCCTGGTTCCTCGTAGTGCTCTGCTTCATCTCATTCTTTGCTGCTGTTTTAACCCTGAGGCCAGTGGGACACTCTCCATCGCAGTGCACCATCCGGCTGCAACACCCAACCCCCCTCACCCTAAAGTGTTCATAATGCATCTCTTGCCAACCCTCTGTCAGCTCCTCTCTGCTGGTGCAGTGTTAATGGCATTAATATAATCCTCTATAAAAAGATTTCTACAAGTGTTAAATGCAGGAGTCTTTGCAGGTTGTGAACATCACCTTTGGGTGAAAGAAAAATGTGTTATTGGATAATCCTGTTGATGGAAGTTCATTATGTGCACTTTAGCTGGTAGTGGCTGTGCTCACAGATCTGCCACATTAGCCGTGTGTTATGACTAACCTGTAAAGAGTCCTTATCTTTGTTGTTGTAACGCTTAGCTCTGACACTGCTGACCTTCATTATCTGCGGAAGCAGTCAGAGCCAGACGTCAGAGGAGCCCAGTTGGCAGTTTGCACTGTTTTCTTTTTCCACTTCCTAGTTCCTATTCCTTTCTTTTTCACATGCTTCAAAATAACCTCTATTTTCTTTGTTGAGCGTCTGCTTTAGCTAAAGGCAGAAATGGTGGACCAATGTTGGATATGTCTCTGCGTCAGACAAACGTTATAGTGCAGGCAATTTGGTAACCTACAGCACTGGTTCCCAAAGTGGGGGTCGCGGAGTGGTGGTGGTGGTGGTGGTGGGGTGGTGATTTCCAGATATTTTTTTATTTTTATGAATTTCTTTTTTTTTTTTTTTTTATGATTATTATTTTTATATATTTTTAAAAAGGTTGTAATGATGCGAGTATAAATTTAGGATAATTAAAATAAACTGAAAGTAAAACTTTGTAAAACTTAGTAAAACTTTGTTTGCTCGGATTAATTATGACAGTTAAGTGACGGCGTGTTGCCAAGTCCGCGGGCTACTTTTAAAGTCCATTTTGGTCAAAAAGCATAGTATAATAAAATCACCAAAACAAGTCATGTTAAAAATGAATGGTACACAAACATTTCTAAAACTGTAAAAACTGTCTTTCTTTCTTTTTTTTTTTTAAATAAAACATTCATTCATAAACATACTGTCTTAAGTGCACCCCTTTATAATCATAAATTAAATAATAATAGATAAATAAATACATTCCAAAAATAAATACAATAGGCTAAATAATCGCGGATCGTCAGCAGTCTAATATTGGGGGTCGCGGTCTGAAAAGTTTGGGAACCCCTGACCTAAAGTATAATGTTAAATGTTGATATAATCTCATCTACTTGACACTAAACAAACTCATCTATATTGGGAATAAACACAAATTCATACCAGTTTAATCATTTGCTAGACCTGGTGAATACACTATGGATTAATTAAATTTTTTTCTTTCTTGCGTTTAAAGGATGACAACTGGGGCGAGACCACCACGGCCGTCACAGGGACATCGGAGCACAGCCTCTCTCAGGAGGACATTGTCCGCATCACAAAAGACCTGGAGGACAGTGTGGGGCTGGACTGTCGCCGTTACTTTACGATGACGCTGGCTGTGATCCTGGGTCTGTTGGTGTTTCTCACACCACTGGCCTTTTTGGTGCTGCCCCATCTGTTGTGGCCAGAGAAGTTGCAGAGCTGTGGGACGGCCTGCGAGGGCCTCTTCATCTCAGTGGCCTTTAAGCTGCTCATCCTGCTGCTGGCTGTGTGGGCGCTCTTCTTTAGGCCACCGCGTGCTGGACTACCACGGATCTTTGTGTTCAGGGCGCTGCTCGCTGTGCTAGTGCTACTGTTTGTCATCTCTTATTGGCTCTTTTATGGAGTCAGGATACTTGACTCACAGGTGAAAATTGTAAATCACATACACAGCCTTTACCTTGATTATTTTATCTTTTCTTAAAAACAGCAGCAGGTTCCTCCTTTCTATAAATGTTCCCTACAGCATCATTTAGCGCTTACTCCCAACCTAAAATATACTTTGAATTTTGGACTAAATGTATCTAAACATTCACATGCGCTACATCATGTCTCACACATCTTTCACACTGGAATGAAGTTAGCTTGAGCATAAGTACCACACAGTTTAATCAACATGTGGCTCTTTCAGGACGATAACTACCAGGGGATAGTGCAGTACGCTGTGTCCCTGGTGGACGCTCTGCTGTTCATCCACTACCTGGCCATCGTGCTTCTTGAGCTCCGGCAGCTGCGGCTGTATTTCTGCGTGTGTGTGACGCGATCCACGGACGGCGAGACCAGGCACTACAACCTGGGACAGCTCAGGTGAGAAGAATTTTGTTACTTTTACATTGTTACCCATTTTTAGTAAATTGTCGGTCTGTCTTCATCTCATTAAGTCAGACAATGAGAAAGCTAATGAAAGAGACAAGACAGATAGAGGTAGCTGGGCTCATCTAAGGCGCCAGGGGAGAGCAGGAGAATACAATCAGATGTGGCAAGAGGAATAGAGAGGACAAGAGGAGGCTCGGAGAGATGTGAAAACTGGAACAAAACAACTGAGAGAAATAGAAGATTAGGAAGTGTGAATTGGAAGACGGAGGTAAAGAATTTGCACTGGGAAGATGATTTAGAAGATGAGGGAGTGACTGTAGGATGAAGCCAGGAAACCGGACCAGCTGAAGAAAATGAAGGGTGGAGAACACTTCAGAGAGGAAACTCCTCGGATAAGAGCTGCACACAGTGGGCACAAAACACACCCATGAGGCTGGAGAAAGCTACAGAGAGAGAAGCAGAGGAAGAAGGATTAATAGTTAATGTGGGGTTAGTGCTGAAGAATCCTAAAATGTATGTGGGAATGGAGAGAAAGGAAAGGCGTGTGTTATCAGGAAAGAACAGCTCCGACTGGACCGACCAGGTTTTTTATGACCTTACTGTCTCTGAGGAAAAACAGGAAGATCCCATTTTAGCTTGAGCGGCTTAAACGCAGCACCGCTCCCGTTGAGCCCCGGTATCAATATGCAGCCCCCAATCTCAGGTGCATTCCTGCTCCAGGGTCTCTATAAAACCTGAAGGATTTATAGAAGAGCTGCTTTATGACAGGATGGATGAAATACAATCCTACATCAGCTGTAATGGAGTCTCTTCTGGTTTTGAGTAGAACTTTGAGGAAGACCGCTACAACTTTGAAACCCCTCTATTCTTTGTAGATAATTAAGTTTTAGTGAAATGTCAACCCAAATGGTAAATTAGACTAGCTTTGAAAGGTTCACAATCAATTACAGGCACTATCAGTATCACTTTTGTCATTGTTTTAATTTCCTAGCATCCTGTTTTCCATTAGAGACCTGTCATATTATTTGAAAAACTGTCCAAAAATCCAAAATGCTTGCACTATCCCTACAGGAACCCTTAACACAAGAGTCTATTTATTTCCGTTGTGATTGTGCATTGTTTGCAGCAGGTCAGACATGTGTGCGTCTGCTTGTGTAATGCCTGCTCGGTGTGTTCGCCGGCTGCCTTGGGGGTGTTGTCCTTTGTAAATTGTGCCATTCATCCGCACTTGGCCGGCAGCGGGCCTGGCCTCGCTCTGCCGTCCGTCTGTGACTGTAAACACACGGCTAATTAGTGCTCCCTGCAGACCAGCGCGGGGCATCTGGTCAGCCCCGACGCGCACGTACACCAACACGGACACACACGTGCACGCCTAATTAGACTATATACATGTAAATGACATATTTAACAACAAACACGCTTATTGTGGGGAACAGATCTGGATTTCATCTGCGCTCCTGCTGCTGACGGTCCAGTTCTTCTGGCGTCCATCTCCAGCCTTATCATAAAGGAGACCCTGCCTGCCTCTGCCCCTGGGCCCTGAAGGCACGCCTCTGTTTGTCTGGCCTTTGATGCCAATCTGACTGCCCCCTTCAGACGAGAAGATTTAATATCAATGCATTCCTTTGTGCGGAACAGGGTTTAACATGTTATTTGCTTTAAAGTGTTACATTCCATAACTTCTGAGGAGATGGTCAGCTGTGGGGTGAAATATATTTTAGTGGACGTGTGTTCTTCATCTTGTCCTGTTACTTTCCTTTTTTTCTCAATGTTACCTTGTAGCTACTTGGTCCGGACAGTTTTATGCCATGTTTGCTTGGCTTAATAATTGATTAAATCTTGGCCAGGCACTGCCCTGTGACTCAGACCTCAGCTCTCAACAATGGATTGGCCTATATTCTTTTAAATAAAAATGGCTACTAATGCTTAATTTGCTAATTAAGTTTAGGGAGCTGTTGTAGGAAATGAGCTCTGTCTGTGGCCTGTCTGCCCCTCGAGAGTGTGTGTTGTCCTGCACTATGCTCTCTCATGTCCTCATATCTATATCAGCATCGGATAGTTTCTTTGTTTATTTTAAGGCTTTTGAGATAATCAGAACATGCCTGTTGTTCAGGGAATTACCAGTGCACATCATACGAATCAGATGCCTGTTTGTAATGTTTGAAAGAAATCTAATGCTTTGCTATGACTGCTGTTTCATTTCAATATACAATACCATGAGCCACAATTGTGTTTAAGCCCTGCATTAATTCTCTACTGTATATTGTTTTATGTTCTGTGCTGTGAGCCACGCTTGAAGACTGTAATCTGACAAGTTCATAAAGACAGATAGAGAGGTTGTGGGGATGTTCTAAAGAGATAATATGCTGCACATGATTCAGTATGTGCCTCTCTTGCTGTGTATTAAATTAGATCTCTGGGTCTGAGCATGAAGCACTGAGGGCTCACACAAAGGATGAAACTAAATATGTCTTGTTATGGTTGATTGATTGGCACTTTTCAGCAAACCGTGGTATTTCTAACACTCTTTCCACTCCAATTGCATGCGTCCACACCTTTCTTCACATTATTATTTCAGACTGAGTGTGAGTGACATGTTACGACACCGGCCATGTGTACAGTATTATAGTTATAGAGGACAAGACCTGGCATGCTGCTTGATCCTCGATGCAAGCAATAAGATCCTGGCTAGTTATTATTTCTCTTGATATGTATGTATGTGTATTCCTTCTGGATTTTTGTTGCTCAGCCGTCACAAAGTCATATTTTTTTTGCGTTAGTCTTGTGATATAGATTTGATTTAGACTGCAACTACAATAAATCGTCATCTGGTTATCAGAAACCTGTTTTGTGTTTTACCCTTATGATGTGTTTTATGAAATTATTATCTAAACTAGAATCAAGATTTTCTCCTCAGGAAATGTTTAATCATGTTTCCCTCAGTCACAGTGAACCCTTGAACCCTCTTTGTGTTTGTTCTTGTTCATTTGCGTGAGGAGTCTCCCTAATTGGTTTCTCCATTTGGTTTCGTTTGTCTTTCAGTCGAATGGGAATTTCCCACAAAGCCATTAATTTTAGGTGTTACTGCTTGTGTTGATTCTCAAGTGTTGTCCTGTTATTTTTCCTTCCCTGACTTTTCTCTAGTATTCAGCGTGCAGCTCTGGCCATCATCGAGCACTACTATTGCGACTTCCCCGTCCACAACCCGGCGCTGCTCTCTGCTTCCAAGTCGCGCGCAGCCAAGCACCTGGCCGGCCTAAAGGTCTACAATGTGGATGGTGAGTTCCCAGCAGCCCCGGCTGAGGGTGAGTGGGTCAGCTTTTGCTTTCTGTGTTCTTTCTGTGTCCTTTATGACGGATTACTTATTACGTTTCAAGCCTCTGCAAGTAGGTCTTCTCTTGACATGCACTGAAAACTGCCTGCGAGGGAGAAAATTGATCTGCGTACACAGTATAATTTGAAAATTGTCTACAGTAATAAAAGACATAGGTGATTTGTAGTTGTAGTAAAATATAGTACTTGATACCTGCTGGGATAAATGCAAAATGTTGATTCTCTTCTCCTTATTTCTGTCTTTACTTTGACTCTGTAAGAACTCTTTAAAGCTAAACTAAAAGCCTACCTTTTGGACAGTAAGTACATGCAGCAGATTCAAACACATTCACAGGCTGCTTGTGTTCACCGTTGTACAGTATGAATTTTAAAGCACAGAGCTTTAATAATGTCTTCACTCACCCTCACACCTTCGCACTCTCTGCATGCCACATGTTGATGAAAGGTTCACTGTGGTCTTTTAGCACAGCTGGCAGAATGTAACACAAACCCTCGATTAAATTACTGGGCTCCCTTAAGTGTACTCGAGCTCCTCCTAAGTGCACTAACTTGACGCCCTCCTTTTTTTTTTTCTTGCTGTTATATTTATCTGCCCCCTTCTTTCTGCCACTGCTCTCCAACGAGTCACACAAATCGATAGATATTACATTGTGTACAGGACAATACTGACACACTGGATGGTGTATGATGTCCTATTAATGGAACTCTGTGTCGTAACAAAGGATAACCTCATGACATTTGAACTCATCATTTTGTTCAAAGTTTAGCCTACAATTTAAATGAGGGTCAGCCAGTGTATAACTCACTCTAATAAACTTAATAGATATTTATAATTCACTGTATAAATAGTAATAGACTAAATCTAGTCACATTTTCTTTTTATTATTCACTCAAATGATTTATGAATGACTTTAAAATGTGCTTAGTTGTCATTTTTAAACAGGAATGAATCTGTTTATATCCAAAAGATGTTTGTCATTCTTCTTTCCTCCCACAGAAGTGTCTCTCTCCGTCTCATGTCTGTTTTTCACCTAACTATCTCCCTCCCTTTTTCTGCCTTCACATTAACATTACAGCTGTAATAAATAAGTCCAACTCAGAGACAGACAATAATCTTTGCTTGATTAAAGAGAGGTAAATCCCTGAGCAGGGAGCAACCATAACACTTCATCACAAATGGGCTGAGGTGATTTTATGATACTTGACAAGCTCTTTGGCTCTGATAACATTTCCTCAGCTGTAGATATTAGAGGTAGTAAATTAATCCCAGCGGATAAAAGGTGTTTATTCTATCGAGCACTACAGTAGCTGTTTCTCATATTCAACACTAGACTTCCAGCCTCTCGCCCACAAAGACAAGAGGGTTCTTTGTAAATCCTGAACTCATAACATATTCTGTTCATGTAGGATCCTTGCCTTACATTAATAATTCACCAGTTCTGCCTTCTTTTAACCTGCATTAACATCTGATGGAGTTCATCAGAAAGCCCCGTCCTAATTCCAAGCTAAAACATTTGAAGATGCTCATTTAATTGGGTATTCTCTTTCCCCCACCAAGAGGCAGTGTAATATGATCTAGTGTTTGAGTATCAAAAGCTATATGTGTAGAATTAAAGCTCCAGATGATTTCAGTCCTCTATACTTTGCACTTGATCACCACACTTCCCCTTCCTTATTGACTTTTTTTTCTCTAAGACCAGTGCTCTGCTCAAGGCACCAAGCGAGATTACACATAAACTTTTCCGTCGTCTGTGTTTGTCTCGATAGGTCCAGGAAACAACACACCGGCGGCAGCAGCAGGACTCGCCCAATCTCAGTCCAGAGCTATGATTGCAGCCGCTGCCCGACGCAGAGACACCAGTCACAATGAGCTGTACTACGAGGAGGCCGAGCACGAGAGGCGGGTCCGCAAGAGAAAGGCGCGGTAAGTTCTCATTCAGGTACAGGGCATTCTTCAGAACAGTACTTTTATGGGGAGTCCTTAGAGATGAAAACAACAAATCTTTTCTGTACTGTAACATTATTATAATTAAACTATTAGATCTGCAATTTGGAATATAGTTGTAACAAGATATGATTGTTATTGAACATGGAATGTAAATTTAATAAAGCAGTTACTGGAACTATTGCTCACAATTATAGCTTTACTAAGTTTTTCTATACTTCTTTCTTCCAGTCTGGTGGTGGCAGTAGAGGAGGCCTTCACTCACATCAAGCGCATGCAGGAGGAGGAGCAGAAGAAGGCACCTGGGGACGTGATGGACCCCCGCGAGGCAGCGCAGGCCATTTTCCCCTCCATGGCTCGAGCGCTGCAGAAGTACCTGAGGACAACAAAGCAGCAGCACTGCCACAGCATGGAGAGCATCCAGCAGCACCTGGCCTTCTGCATCACCAACAACATGACGCCTAAGGTCTGACACTCCACAGTGTTTTTATTGAAAAATAACTGAGCACTAATGTTTGTCTGCGTCTGTCCTGTGCAGGCGTTCCTGGAGAGCTACCTGAGCCCCGGTCCCACCCTCCACTACAGCAAGGATCACTGGCTGGCCCGACAGTGGACACTCATCAGTGAGGCGTCTGTCACCAGCGGTCTGAAGGATGGATCAGTCTTCCAGCTCAAGTGTGTGGACTTTAGCCTTGTGGTGAACGCCAAGAAAATCCCCTACATCCAGATGTCGGAAGAATACATTGACCCCAAGTCACACAAGTTTGTCCTGCGACTACAGTCAGAGACCTCTGTGTAGGACTTTAACCAAACACTTTTGTAATGTGTCACACTGTTTTCTTTTTTTAGGTTTGCCATTTTTAATTTTGGACTTTTTTATATATTATGTATAATTCTATACACACATGAATATATTGGTCTTCTATTGAGGAATAATTTGGAAGAACAAATGGTGGAAACCTGCGGCAGATTTTTGGACACCCAGGCCTCAGACTGATGTGTAGGTGTGTATGTGTGTGTGAATGTAAATGTGTGTGTCTGCGTGCAAGAGTGCCATTTTGTGTCAAAGCTGATTTTTGAAGGATGGAAACAACAGAAAGGTTTGATGTTTTGGACACGCCCCATCAGGACTGTTGTCTCCACTCCTTTTTTATCCATCAGACAAAGACACAAACCACTAAGGATTGAAATGATGGATGTAATGAATTCTTTCTAGATCTTTTGGACATTTTTACAAGGAAAACCTTTTTGTCATTTAAAACAAACCAAATGTTTCATACATAAAAAGAGTAATTGATCAAACTTAAGAAGTTGGAATATAGAAGGAGAACATCAACACCTCATGTTGAGCTTCAAATGTATCATCCTCTAGTGCTATCTTTATTCGCTAAAGCGCGAAACTTTTTTGCTGCACTATCTTTCTTCAGTTGCAATGAAGCAAGTTCAGAGGTTTCTTCAGCGCGGAACAGGCTGTGATTAACAGCATGCTGAACTCCAAATGAACCATATCATAAGGGGTTACATACCAAGAAAACACGCTCAAAATATTTGCCCTGACGCATCAGTTCAGTGACCTTCTCAGGGCTTTTATGTCTCCTGCTCGAAGCAGACATGATGGAACGAGAAGGCAGCGCCAAGGAGACACAGCACAGTGGAAATTTATTGGAGACACTACAAACATAAATAAAAGTACTACTGATTACTTATCCTCCTGTGACTTTACATGTTCCAGGGCTCACAGGTTCTGCTGCACAAGTTATTGTTAATGAGGATGAAATCAAATCAACTGTGTCTGTTAATGAGCACAAATGCTGCAAAAGGGTGGAACCTCCTTCTCAACTGGACTATCTGGTTTTCCCTTTACAGCCTCGACAAACAGTTTACTCCTCGAGGTCAGCTGTGTCATTTCACCTTAAGACTGAGGTCATTTTTTATTTCTCTATAGATCACTGTAATCTCACTCTGGTAAAATTAAACACCACATTATGACTGTATACCAATGTTACATGTAAGAGGTTTTGCTCTTCTCTGTTATAGAAAACTGTATGACAAGAAAGCATCATGCTGAACTTCATTAGGACGTGTGTGGTCATGAGCTGGGCTGTCCCATACTGCCCCCTGGCGGTCGTTTTGATATTGTTTAACTGCCACAAGATGCAACACATTTTCTTATAAATACTTTCCCTGTTACACAAATATCATTCACTGTTGTAATATAACTATTTCCCAAGCGCAGGGACAGCACAAATCTTTTTAAACACATGCTACTGGTTGTTTTATACTTACTGTCACATGGACTTGAGCTGAACTTTAGATCCCAATGTGACTGTGCCTCTTGTTTTGACACTGTATCTATTTATGTAAACATGCATGTGTGTATGAATGTGTGCATGTTTGTGTGTATGGATGCCATTCCAGTTCACATGACCAGCCTTCTCCTCTCACTCTGTCCCTCTCCTCATCCCCAGCTGTCACAGTGTTGCCAGGTTACACTCATCTGTCAGGGTCTGCTTTGTGCTGGACAGCTTTAGATTGACATGCCATTGCAATGTGACACATCTGGCAGTTTCACAGCATTAGCATTTGTAATCCAAATAAACCTTTTTATGAACATTTGTAAAAACCGACGAGTATGTGTAATGTATAAGATGAATGATATGCTTTTATTTATACCAAATGCATATGGCTTTTTCTTTTTTTTGTTGACTACACATTTAATCAAAGGTGTAATTAATCTAGTTTTGAATATGTTATATGTCTTATGATATGATTTTTTTTTAATGTGAATTCAGATGTGTTTGCAGATGTGGGTTTAATATTCTGTCTTTTAAAACAAACTGCCTCTCTGCTCGGTTCATCATCGTCTCCATATGCACCCACGTCCCGCCCAGCTGCAGCCGTGCAACACTTTCCCTCTGTCTCTGTCCATTAGGCCCGCTGTGCACCATCCAGCAGCAAAATATCAGCTTCTCTCGACCCTATTCTGGTGGCTTTTTGTTGCCGTGGACAGGCGGTAATTGGCTTCGCCGTCAGCTTCTGTCAAAAAACACAGCCAAATCTCGTGGGTAAATAAATGTCATTGTCAGTGTCCGGCGGTGGATACAAACAGCCTCATCCCATGTCGAGGTGCGGCCTGTCGGAACTCATCTGTCCTGGGCTTAATCCACGCAGCACAACTGGGATGAAGAGACGAGACGGAGGGAGGGGGGAGAGGAAAATTTGCATCTAAATGGAAAGTTTTTCTTCCTATCAGTTCTTCCTCTCCATTTGTTTGGTAATGGCTTGGTTATGTGAAGATCGAGGCATGAGGAGACACCCTACCAGCTACTTTAGTGTTGCTTCCTCCTTTTGTTGTTTCTTTGTTCTGAACTACTCTGGCTAGAAAATGTTTCAGTGTGTAACAGTCATGTAAAACACAGTTGAGTCTTCCTGTATTATATAACATTGCCTATAAGAATTGTCTGTCCCACTTGGATGTTATTATGAGCACTAAATATTTCCCCAATATAGGACAGCCTATTAGGAACTAATGGCTGGTGAATCAAGAGAGTAATTTTATTGACCATGAATTATTATCAAAAGAAATAAAAAGTGGGAGTAAACATTTCTTGTAGGCAGTGCATATACCGTGTTGATCACATCCAGTATGACTTCATCTTCTTTTTTTCTCAAGAGGAACATGCCCTGTCTCTTGCCTTAGGCCACATTTATTTTACTCACACCTCGTTTCTGAACTCCGGCCCGTTACAAACATCCTGTTTACAGACTGCGGGGGGAATAATCATTCTCTGATGACCCTGCTTTATTTATTCATGCCCGGTGCCAGACTACAATTTCAGCGTGCCCACCCCTTATGTTGCTTTTGGTTGGGCCCCCAGTGGACAGCTTCTGAGGCCCCTGACCTCCCCCCAAGCCTCTCTGTCCAGGTCTCGGCTCCCATTAGGAAGGATAACCATGTTGAATTATTCACCGCCGCTTGAATAATTCAAGGTAAAAATGCTCATTGACTGGAGGAGAAAATGTGGCAATCTGTCATCCTGAGAGTATGTCTGGAGCTTCTTAATGAGGAACTGTGAGATATTATACACAGATGTTGTAGCAGCTATATGTTGTGCATATTTTATGATTGGTTTTAAGAACCAAGCACATAATTATTGATTGATGTGCCTTGAGAAAACAAAACAACAGTACTTTAGTCATATCCATCCAATTGAATATCATTTTATTGGCTGACTTGTATTAAAGATTTGTGGTAAGTTCTAAGCTTTAACTAAGTTCAAAAAGATCTATCTAAGGTCAAACTACACTACTTGTTCAATTGTCAATGACTTGGTGATACAGACGGGTTACTAATAAGCTCGTGACAAAAATGACATTTTTAGGGTTCCTACAGTTCTGTTTTTGTATTTCAAGCTGCACACATATTTTGTCCTAATCTTCACTGTCATCTTCATCTGAATCATGACTTTCCCCGCCGTCATCTATGTTGTGGCTGTCAGTGTCCTCCTGGTCATCTGTAAAATCATCATCATCATCATCCTCTGTGTTCACTCTCCCAGACAGGACGTCCTCGATCCAGTCCTCCAGCTCCTCAGCTGAGGGCAGATCCTCGTCGTTGGACATGTCCAGCCACACACTGTCTGCCTGGAAATACAAGGAAACAGCAAAAGGTAACTGTTAGCAAACTGTTGTTAGTCTGCCAACAGCAAGCTCTGATGTACTTTTGATCTTGACTGACATCTGTGACATTGACCACGCCGATCTGAGGTCTGAACAGGTCCAACTTGAAGGTTTTCTCCCAGTAAGTGGTCAACTGGAAAAGAATATAATGAAACATACTTAACAAAGATGGAAGGTGGTTCAGTATTGTGTTGTAAAACAAACCAGTGGGAAGTCGTCGGGGTCGATCCAGACGATGCTTAGCTCTGGGTTGTTTGTGTTGTCTCTGGCCACATCCTTCAGGATCTCCAAAAACTCGTAACCATCTACAACAAAGAATCCTTTAAAATCTTTAAGCAGTAAAGGAAAAATAATTGAATTGTATATATAAACCAAATCAGCTGACCAGGGTCTTCTTCCTCAGCAAAAGCAACAATATGTATTCCATCCATGTCATCCTCCTGATACAATTGAGTCACTTAAATATGAAAGGTATCAGTGTATCTCCATTTCATTATAATATGATGATACGCACCCATGTCTCAAACATGTTCTCAGCCCGAAGCTTCCTTAATGTAGCCCTTTAGAAAACATAACATTTAGAAGATTAATGAAATGCTTTGTCGACCTTTCCGTAACAATAAGCCTTCACTCACCTCCTGTGTTGGGTTACAAACTCGACAATGTCCATTTCTGACAGTGGCGTCCGGGCAAAATGGCCGGTTCCTCCATGAACGGCTCGTAGAAATTCACCTCGTTCATTTTGAGGGACAGATGCTTGGCTACCTTCAACACACATCATGCCAGGACTTCATTAAGTCAACAGAAGGGGGCTGAGTAAATTAGGATTTGGCTTTTAATGAGCTGGTGATAGTTAAGAAGAAATCCTAAACTACACTTACAGATTTTTGAAATGTTGCAAAGAACTTGATGTAGGGTTGGAAATGCTCTGACGCTTCCTTGAAAGCCTTGAAATCTAAAAAAAATACAACAAAACTGATTGATAAACCGATTAATACTTATGAGATTTCTCTTTCTATCCATATCTACAGTATCTGTAAGCTGTTTTTAATTTCCTATCACTGACACTGCTGTCTTCACCCATGTAACAAAGTCTGCCTTAATACAATTTTATACGCCTGTAAATGCTCTGGGCTTCATCCCAACAAGGTCAAAAGCAAGGACCATCTTATTTCTATCTCAGTAATGAAACTTCATTCCACTGTCATATTGGACACAATAGCATCTTCCTGTCTCTTTTTTCTGGCCTTTTTTCTTTTTTTGTCGAGAGGGACTATAATTGCAGTTTGACCTATTAGAGAAGTAGAAGCTATTTGAAGGCTCTCGTGAGACTGAGTGAGAGTGCCACAACGAGGAATCAGGTTTCCCTTCTGCAGACTGTCATGTAGGGCCATTAGACACAAGATCCCATTAGGGTCTTGGGGACTTGCAGAGGCGATAAGGACCAGAGAAGCGCTGGAGAACAAGATCCGTATTCGCATCTCTGCTTGCAGACAGACTGTTTCCTTATTTGCATATATCGCATGATTGTTGTGTGCAGACTTACTCAAATCCTCTCCCTTGAAGTAGCCAATTAGACGGATGTCCTCCTCCATTCTCTCGAAAGCTCTCAGTTCCATGGGATTATTGATCATCTCCACTGGGTCCTCCAGCACCTTGAGGACAGCATAAAGCAAATGATCATATATTACCTGAAGAGAGTGTATATTGAATCAGCAGTCAAAAATGCATGAATGGTACACCTACATACTCACATCCAACAGAAACTCCACCAAGGTGTCAGCTGAGAGCTCACCGTCAAACTCAATGACCCGGTCATCTTTAAAAACATACAGACTGCCCACTTCCTCCAGGCCTATTGAAACAGCATATATATGTCACCCTACTGGTTAAAACAACAGGTCCATCACTGGCTACGATGTGTTATATCAGAATTTTATTAACTTTTGTTACTGGAAAAAAACAATGAACCCAATAAAGGTTTTCAGACTGCTTATAAAATCTAAAACAAAATCATCGGATTAGAAAACATTTAAGATTTAGGAATAGTGAATATATCAAAATAACCTGTCTGTGTTGTAAGTTATTGCATGTCGTACCCAGTTTTTTGGCTACTTTGACATCCTTCTGGGCATCCACCATCCCAAAACCAATGTCTTTGTTTTCCAGAACCTGCGCTGTCAGCTGCACAGACGAGACATTACCAGTCAACATTACACACAGGAAATCATTCATCACTGTGGTTAAGTTACGCCATGTATGCAGCATCCAGCTGTTTGTTATTCACCTTAACCAAACACTTGACACCCTCTACCGTGCAGTAATGTGTTTAGCGCTTGTATATTTGTAATTCAGCTGGCTCCACAGATGTCTTTGTCAGTACATCTTTCCATTATAGCAGAGTGTGTGTGCCCCCTGTGGAGTTGTCTTGTTAGTGAAAGACTGTGATGTGTGAGTCAGAACTGTCTGTCTGTGAAGAAAAGAGTGGAAATATATAGTTTGACTTGTTTTTTATATCTGCTTGTATAAAAGGTTGCTTTAATTCCATTATCTAAACGTTTAATGGTAGTGCAACTTGTTTCTGACAGACAGATAGTAAGTGTTTTTGGAGCAAGCTATAATTAATAAAATGACCTAGAAACAATCCCAGGATGCATGAACCACAAAGAAGTGCACATCCAGAGATTAATCAGACGTTCTGTCAGCCTGAGACCTTTATAAAGAACTGCATCTCATCAGCGCATGTTCATATTAGACAAGATTAGGCAGAAACAGCCACTCATGATGTGCTGTAGCAGGTCGGGTCAATTTAACCTATTAGGTGTAGCTTATTTTATGCCATGAATGACACAGGGCACTGCATGTCACAACAGCTACACATCTAGATCACAGGTCTCTGATTTGATTAATAATGACAACTTTGTACACGATGCAGGTAGATATTAGTGATGCTGGAGAGTCAGTGGTTTTGGGGTATTTCTGTATCCATTTTCTTTATATTTAGATCAGTGGTGTGGTTACTATTTTAAAGGGTACTTGCAAAAGCAAACATATAAATATTTATAAATTAAAAATAATCATTTAAAATTTGTTTTGTGCCACTCTGGTGCAAGGAAAAAGCCAGCTGAGGTTCTCTTCTTCTGCCAGACAAAACTATTTTAAGAGTTCTTTACTAAAAGCAATGTCTGACCGCAATAAATGTTTATTGGGATACTATTTTTATAAACTCTACTCAACACTCTTGTCTTGTTCTTACCTCCAGCACCAGCTCCGTCATCTGGAACCGTTTCTGCAGGCCCTTATTGGCCGGTAGGGGCTCGTGGTAGAAGAGGCACAGCAGATCATATCTCTTTAGAGCCTTCTTGTAGTTGCGCTCATTGATGTCCAACACCCTGTCCTTTCCATCAAAATTTGGAAACTCAAGACCTTCTTCGGCAATGCAAAAGAAAACCAGTCGAAAGCAGAGACCCAATAGAGTAGAAAGCCACAACTGCAGCATTGTTCTCTAAATGCAGTGGTGTGGTGGACAAGGCAGGACTAAAGATGTACAAAATCAAAGAACCTCTTCAGGTTCAACTTGAAGACAGAAAATCAAACAGAAGTCATCCACATATATGACTTCTCTAGCAGATGTGAATTATTATTCAGCCTATATCCTCCCTGTACCCTTCACTGTTCTCTGCTGCTCTCCTGCTGTGTCGTCCTTGCCACCTGTCTTCAATCTCCATTTCTCTCTCTCCCTACATGTCCCTGGGGGGTCTATTTTGCTCCTCCATTACACTCCTTGGTTGTGACATATAGTCTAATAGAAAAATGATATAGCCCCAGCATTCATGGGGTCGTTCATGCTTGAAATAAATTTAGAAATCAAACTGTAGGCTTCAGGGATTTCATTAGGCATTTAATCATGAGTGGACGTTATCCATATTACGATAACTCATATGAAGATTTATTGCATTGTAAAAGCCAAAAACCAGAAACTGTAGCCATCGAGTTTTTTTAATTGATGTTGGAGCTAATCATAATAGCATTACGGTAACACTCCGTCGTGTGCATTACTATGGTTATTACGGTAATGTATCCAGTCAGAAGTAACAGACCGCAGAACACAGCTTTGTTCAAGCTCCAGGCTAAACTGGATGATTTAGAGAAAAATGGAGCGCCCGTGGCTTTTGGGATTTTTAATATTGCTGCACGTTTGTCATTTGGGTATGGCCGGTGCATCAGGTAACGCAAGTCTTTAATATATAGTATATATATTATGTTGCTAAGTAGCTAAAACCAACTTAGCCATTATGTGTTGTGCCCGGAGTGTGCTCACTTTGTCATTCAACACTTCACATGCTAGCTAACATGTGTGCAAGCTAAGTTTACTAAAAACTAAATTGTGTACGTCCTGCGATAAACTCGTATTTATGAACAGGATTTAAATCGTAATGGTCTTTTGAAATTTCTTTTGTTTGTTTCAGGTGAACAATGGAAAATTGAAGCAGCCAACGCTATTAAAGTCTACACACCCTGTAACCCTGTCAACTGTAGCTGCCACTTAATGTGAGTGTGACTTTAATAATAATACTTTGTCAAGTAGCATTTTATTCTTGGTTTTTAATGTCTTTAAACTTAATTTTAAACTTGAGACAGCGTTCTCCAGCATGACTTGAAACCATTTAAAGGGGGCATCTCTGAAGATTTCATGGCTGCTACGGTCAAAAAGGGAGTGGGTACACATTACCAGATCATAGGACATAAGTTATACAGAGAACACAACTGTATGTTCCCTGCCAGGTAAGAAGATGTTTTATATTGTCCTTGTATTGACATGTGTGTATAATGTTTCTTCTGATCTCATTACTTTTAATAAAATTTTAGATGCAGTGGGGTGGAGCATTTCATCTTGGAGGTGATCGACACGTTGCCCGACTTGGAGATGGTAGTCAATGTTCGCGACTACCCTCAGGTCCCCAGCTGGGTGCAACCGACCCTGCCCGTCTTCTCTTTCAGTAAGGTTAGCCTCTGGCCAGCCAGTGTAGACTTAAATGATTTCAGCTAGATTATCACTTTGTTTTTCGATTTGTGCAGACAGCAGACTACCAGGACATTATGTACCCTGCATGGACATTTTGGGAAGGGGGGCCTGCTGTATGGCCGATATACCCCACTGGTTTGGGACGATGGGATTTAATGAGAGATGACCTTAAAAAGTACTTTTTCAAATTTGCTTTGTTGTAATTTGGGATATTAAACACAAAGCTAAGTGTCTTTACTATGCTTCATCTTCTCAGGTCTGCAGCACAGTGGCCATGGAAAAAGAAAGAGTCCAAGGGGTTCTTCAGAGGCTCTCGGTCAGTATTTGTGCCATTTAGGTTACTCTCAATGTCATCCCAAATTTACTGATGCTGAGTTTATTTGTTTTAATCAGGACCAGTCCAGAGCGTGACCCACTTGTCCTTTTATCCAGAGAATCACCAGAGCTAGTGGATGCAGAATACACAAAGAATCAGGCCTGGAAGTCTGAAAAAGTCAGTAATACAAGATGTAACTAATATTTCGATAATGGAATATAGGATGATCTAGTATAGCCTATCTGGTCTCTTTTTAGGACACATTGGGGAAACCTCCAGCCAAAGAAATCCCACTTGTTGATCACTGCAAATACAAGTAAGAGTCACTAGCTTTGTAATATAATTCTATATTAAGAACGGATAAACACGCTTCCCCTTGTCTTTTTTAGGTATTTATTCAACTTCAGGGGTGTAGCGGCCAGCTTCCGTTTCAAACACCTCTTCCTCTGCGGCTCACTGGTGTTCCATGTCGGGGATGAATGGCAGGAATTTTTTTACCCTCAGCTCAAGCCATGGGTCCACTACATACCAGTCAGACAAGATCTCTCTGATGTCAGGTAACACAATCAATAACAGCATGGTGGATTTGGTTAGCGTTGGTAGGTAACCTAATTTTCCCTCCAGGGAATCTGCTTAACTTTGTCAAGGAAAATGATGCAATTGCACAGGAGATTGCTGCAAGGTAAGAAATCATGTAGTGAGAAATTATTGCTGTTGTATACTAAGAGTTATTTATAATGGTTTGATTCTGTTTTTCTGTCCAGAGGGAGGCAGTTCATCTTGGACCACCTGAAAATGGAAGACATCACCTGCTACTGGGAGAAACTTCTCACTGAGTTTAGCCAACTTCTCACATACAAGCCCAAAAGGAGGAGCAGCTATAATCAGATTATCTCCAGATTTAGTAAAACAGAACTATGAAGAACGGCAGTATAAGTATAATGTAATGAAAGGGAACTCCACAGAATGAATAATGTGATAAACCCAAATCATGGTTTTATACTACATTTCATTTCACATCAACCCAGTAGGTGCAAGAGTTAATAGAGGCTTATGAAGATTCAGTGCCTTCTCCAAAAAATCTAGATTGTTAAATGGATTTTTTTGTGCCTTATTTTATTTTATATTATCCCATAATTTAGGCCTAGTTTACATTACATTACACCTGTTCTTTTTAAAACAGGTGTCATGTAATTGTCACAACTATTAATGTTATGCCAAACATTTTCACCTAGCAGTTGATCTCTGTTGTGCTCGTAAGACAACAAGTTACATCTTTTGACATATTTTTACCTGCACTGCACTCTGCTGAGCAGTCTAGGAATTGCTTCTCACAAACCTGTACTGCTTGACTATTTCTGTAATTCCTATTGTGACCATTTAATTACAGTCTATCAGAGGTAGCTTTGGTTTTAACAGCAGCAACATGAGACAGGCAGATGTGTTTTCTACGAACATTAATGTGTATACACTGAATGAGTGCAGTGAATATGTTGTAGTATTCACATTGTACTATTAAACTTGTCAGCTATCAGGCTTGTGGATGTTTATTCTTTTCATTTGGGCTTGCCTTTCATACTGTCAATGGTTCAATGTGTAAATTGACCAAAATGCTGTGATTTTGTGAGACGTGTAAGATTGTCTTGGTTTTTTTTCATAAATAAACTGCTTTCAGAAAACTTAAACATATTGGTCTTTGTTTTATTTTAATAAAAAACAAATGTAATTCATTGCGCAAATTACTATGTCACTAATTAGTCCTCCACCGGCAGATGGCGCAGTTTGGTTGTAATTTTGTGCAGCTGAGGTCAAGGGTTGAAAAGCCGGTTTATGGTGAAAACGAACTGTCACGAAATGGAAATGTAAACCTTTATACAGTAGGAAATACTCAACAAAGCTGTATTATTTTTCTTAAACAGCTCTCGCAGTGAAAGGTCCGTTTCATTCGACGGTAAGCCCGTTTTCCACTGTTAGCTTAAAATAAGCTAGTTACATGCTAACAACAACATCTCAAAACCAAGGATAAAGCCATGCTTGACGTAATATTAGCTAGGCACGTGAAGCATACTTTTAATTTGTACTTATTTTTACACTAGTGTTATGTCTTCGTTATCATGGGGGTACTTGTTAAGTAGATATAGACTACATGTTTTAAGTTTTATACATATACTATCTGTCAAACATGCACAATTTTACTCAACTAATTCAGTATGCGGTAATAATTACAGCTTCTTATAAGCTTTTAACCCATCGAGCAACGTTATAACAGCACTACTGGTGAGTGCCATAAACCCAGTGTGGAAAAACTTCCTATAAAAGAGACACTTTTTTTTTATGAGTACAAGCAATGTAACGTTTTTGAAACATTTTAAATAAACATAAACTCTGTTATGTTGTTTATATTATAACCACTTGGGGCTTTATATTGCTGCCAACATTCAATCAGGTATTTTCTTATTAATATAATTAATATAACTGAATTTGAAAATTCAAGGTTAAAGGCAGGTTTTTGCTTTTCTACTTGACTGTGTGGCGCGCTTTAAGCAGCAGGGGGCAGAGTACTGAAGGTTCAACTCCTTTTTAAGATTGTATACTTTTAGGCTCCATGTGTTGGAGCATCACAGTTTAACAGCAGCTGGGTGATACAGTCGGTGTTGCCCTGAAAGATTTTCATTCAGCTTCTGGCTATTGGTTTTGGGGATAGAGTTTAAGAAATATCCCAACCCAAAGCCCCGTGTTTCTGCTTCTCTGCTGCAGCTTGACTCCCGCTGAAGCGTGATGGGCCCAGAACTGCCCATAACAGGCTTTCTCTCATGGAGACGGCAGGCAGATTCAGGCCCCGAGGGTGCGCTCAACACCGGCCTACTACAGGGCCTCTTCCAGAACGACAGGCCCTTTCCCTTCTGCTTCCTGTTCCCCAGGGTCCATGCAGCTGACGGCGTTGCTGCCCCATCTGCACAGAGGCACTTATCAAGTTCTTCCTCTACCCATCCTGAACACATCTCTGCTCCCAGCTCCTTACCCAGCATGATGGGCAGGCCAGAATTCCCAGACACTGGATGGGACCGGATCAAGGACCTCTTTGATAGAGAGTTAGTGTTTGGCACTGTCTGTTCCCTTTGAAAGTCATTTCTTAATTTGAATCTCATTGAGGTGTTACCGAAGTTGTTGTAGATGTTGTCAACATATTTTGTGTACAGTTCAGAAAAATTTAAGCTTACTCAAAATACAAAAGCTGGAATATACAGTGTAAATAGAAATTGTGCTCTTTGCAGACCTTCACAGAAGTATCCCGAGGAACTGACAAATGTGATTAAAAGTGGTGCAGTTGCTGCTCTTGCAGGCCTACTTTATGGGGGTCTTCCTGCTGCACGGCATGCTAGGCAGCGATACATCCAAGTCAGCCAGGCAGAGCTCTATACAAGTCGTGTGGATGCTGTGGTAAGTGCATGAATACGGGTAAGGTAAATTCAACTGAAGCAAGCAAGTTACAATTTTTTGGATTTTCATTCAGCGCTCAGCCCATAACGCAGCTATCCGTGGGTTTGTGAGATACGGCTGGAGATGGAGCTGGAGAGTAGCTGCATTTGTTACCTTGTTCAAGTAAGTGCCTGAACTATGCAATTATAATTTTGTATTTGAAATACAGCTTTAAGGCTTTGTAAAGGTATGACCAAAATCAAAAGCTATGCCATAACGATGGCTGGCTTTTGGGCTCAGTTTTTCATTAATCATTTCAGTAAAACAATTTATCTGCTTTGTTTCAATTTTGCTTTGCTTTTCAGCTCAATCAGCACAGGCCTGTCCATTTACAGAGACAAGTACACACTCAGCCATTACGCTGCAGCTGGAGGTAATTGTTGACGAACTTGTCTGTTAAGAATTAGACACATGTTCCTAGACTTACTGCTCAGTGTACCTCACGTCATATTTACTCGGATTAACAATTTTTTTTATGTCAAGATATTCAAAAACAGTCAACATACTTTTGCAGGTGTCAGCACTTACTGAACACCTACAGAAAAGTTTCCCTGTCTATATTACCTACTACAGTGCCACCTTGTGGACATTAATAGATTAGATAGATAAATATCATGCGATAACAAACGCTTACGATCTGTTAACTGGTTTGAAGTTTGTGTTTTTAAAAGAGTGAAATGTTGAGCTCTGAATGTTTGTGTCTGTTGGTGCAGCTGTGACTGGGGGCCTCTTCAGAGTGAACTTGGGACTGGGAGGGCTGGTGGCAGGAGCTATCATTGGCACAGTCCTAGGGTAAGGCTGGCTTCTGTCTCTACAACTGTCCATTCAGGCAGCATTTTTCCAGTTAAGTTGCACTCACCGCAAACAACTGCCCACACATTCAGAAAGTGATTTGATAGGACTACAGACTCAGTTGATTATATTAGCCATATTGAGTTTTGCAACATAAGACAGAGAAAGATTTGTTATGAATCAGTGGCAAATTATTATAAATGCTAGTACCTGACCTGAGTTTATTTAAATATAAATATTTCTGTAGTCTCTTTATCCACATCACATAGATAGATGTATGTGTGTGTCTAATGTTAGTATCTCCCTGATCAGTCAGGATTTGTGGTGTACCAGTGACTTAAACTCAAACGACTTTTGCGGCCTCAAAACTTGTATTTTTATTTTTGACGCTTGTTTGCTCATGCTTGTGCGTGCGTGTTTCTGCCCGTATGCTCGAGAGCAGCAATTTCTCTGGTAGCCAGCTGCGGCCCTCCCAGCGACCCTCTGTCGGCCAGCTGAACCCCCTCCCCACCCTCAACCTCCAACAGTGCATGGGAGATGCCAGGGGGACTCATGTGTACCGCAGAGGGCCATGTTTTGGGTACAAGAGCAAAGAAGCTCGCCAAGGCAACAGCTGTCCTTCTCCATTTCAACGCTGTTGTTTCAGCCTCTCATGTCCACGTAGCACGGCCTGAGAAGGACTTAGGCCTCACAAAGTCTCATTTCTCCACCCTCTCTCTGTCCCACTTTCCCCTCTGGCCACTTGCAGTCGAGTGCACACACATCTGAACGTGATCACATAATGGAGATGGAGTGTGAGATATGTGATGGTGTAACAGACTCGAGGGGCTGGTTTGGATTGTCTCTGTGATCATCAGCTTGTTGTTGGCTTAGCCTTAGTCCTCTTCTCTTGTTGGCCTCATACTATTAGGGCACACTCCTCTTTCTCTTGCTGTCTGCCTGACTGACCAGCCACCTGGAGCGTTTGATTTGTGCAAACAGCCCTAGCTCTGCCAGGTGCAGTCAGGGGGCAGAAGGGAGAGAAATGAAAGCGGGCAGCTAATCGGAAAGCACATCATGCTCCAGATCTCATCCCAGAATTGTCCCCTTGTCTGGGCACATAGGTATAGCAGAAAGGTTGGGGCTGCCCGAGGAAGCCATAATTTTCCAGTAAGGCAGCTGGGAGGAAATTGAACATAATCCTCATATTAGTTTTGACAGAAAAAGACATTGCTCCTTGTGTTTCACCTGTAGACACTTTGTAAAATAATAACGCAGCCAATGTTTTTACTCAGGATTCCTGCTGGTGCTTTGATCATCGGCATGCAGTCAATGGCAGGAGAAACCATCCGTGAGAGGAGACGAAGGGAGCGTAGAGAACTGTATGAGTTAAAACTTGCAGAATGGTACATTATTTTTTTCTGTTTATTTTTTATACAGAAAGTGTTGTTGCGCATGTTTCACAAATTGTTCTTTGTTTTGTGGCTCCTTTCAGGGTATCCCGTCTGCAGCTGACAGACGATTTGATTGGGGATCTCAGTGTCAGCTCTCAGGCCGACGAAATGACTAAGGACCTACAGAGGATTGAGGAGCTGCTCAGTATACCACCAAAAGAGACTCAAGTCGCACGAGGCCAGTGAGAGCTTGTTGGAAGATGGGAGGACGAACAGGTCTTTAGACTCAGGCACACACCTTGACTCTATTGAAATGGACCTACTGCACCTCACAGACATGATATTTCCATGATGTCAGTGAACTGCTCGGTGAACGCCAGTTCAATTTGTTGTCAGTCAAATTCACTTTAATAAATCTTTAATAAATCAATGTAAATGTCATGACACAGTGACAGCCTCCGTGTCCTTGCCTGATATCCCAAATATTTAAGTCATGTGTTTCTTCTTCCTGCAAAAAATTGTCAATTGCAAATGATTACTGTTGTATATAAGCCTGTGAAATGCAAGCAGAGGTCAGGGTCTGTTTAAATTATTTAGTTTTTTATCATACCTGTACAGATTGAGCACTTGCAAGCATTGACACAGGTGTTCTTAGGAATTTTGACATTGTTTTTTATTCTTTTATGCATAAAATGTAAAGAAGAAATCCCACTCATTTATGCACTGTATATACATGAATTTATGTACTACAATTCATAAGCGTGCTTTCTCTATCTGTTTTGTGCTTATGACTTTGCCTCTCGGGCTTTACAGCAACTAGGTCATAACATAGCCCTGGCCCCTGGTGTAAACAAGATGTGACACAGCAACAGCTGGGGCCCAGGAAGGAGCAGTGACTACTGACACCAACACAGCCGATAGACAGATCAGTGAGGTAATCGTAGAAATAAGTTCACATCTGTGTATTCTCTTATTAACTTTGTTACAAAAAATGTGTTCATGAAGCCGCCTTTCCTTGCGCTTTGCATTGTAGGTTTATAGTTTCCTCTAGAAACTCACAAAAGGAACTGCTTTTTATTTTTGTTACAATAATTCAAAGTTGAGCTCTATTTAGTTTTAAAAGAAAAATATGGCTCCTTCTGCACTTTTGATAATCGTCAGTCAGTAAAAGGTTTTCTCCTATAGCTTTGTGATCTCTTTTTCTGTGAGCTATTGTTGCCTGAGGGCCACACACTTGACAAAACAAAATGACCGTTTTCTTTCTTTGTTTACATGGGAGGGATGCTCCCATGTAAACAAAGAAAGAAAACGGTCATTTAATGTGTTCATTCACTGCCTTGACGTGTAAGGCAATTGGAATGCAAGAGCAGAGAGGCAGTGTTTCCTGTTTTGTTTTTGTGGAGCAAACAATCTTGGGCTCTTAAACACAAGTCTAAAGTATAAACTATATGTCTCACAACGAGTAATCATCAAAGAAACAGCCATAACTTTCCAAAACAGAAATAGGCCAATACTACCCTCTACTGGAGGAATTGAACTGCGTTTGTTTTTCATTCGTTCATGTCCAATTTCCAGTGTTTTATTGGTTAGGAGATTATTTATTATTTTGTTTTTAGTTCATTCTTTCACCTTTTACAGTTCATAGTAATGTAAATGTGCTTACAAGAGAATTACTGGTCATTTGTTGGGCTATACAGTACACTAAGACTAAGCTCTCGCTTCCTCCTGTGGTCTGTTCAAAAAGAAACATAGGCCATTTAAACGCACATTGTTCTTCTGCCGCTGCTTTTTATTATATCTATAATAACATTGAACTCAGGTGAAGATCGAAGACTGAACAACGCTGATTGAAGAATAGCCTAGCTGATTAATTGAGTTCACTGAGTTAAGAAGCAAACACGTGACTATGTTTTGTACATTGGAGTCCAATTATTTCATAACACTCAGGGAATTAGACAGTTTTCTTCCGTACCACGTGGGACAGGTTTAGTGGAGCAACGGCAGTTCAGTGGACGTGAAGACACTAAAACAATCCTACCCTACAAGAAAGGGAAAGTAAAAGTTACACGCTTATGCGGCATTATCATCTTTGTAATTGTAGACATTTATATATTTTCGTTTTGATTTGTATATTTGGTTTAGTTAGATAAACTATGCTGGTTTCTTCACGTGCCCCTCGACCCCCGCTCGTGAATCGCTGAGGCGTGATAAGAGTTTATAGACAGGAGAGAAAAAACCTGTACATGCTGCGTTCATCTGCGGCTCGTAAATCAGAGCTTTTCAAATGTGAGGACATTTACATTTACATTTATTCATTTAGCTGACGCTTTTATCCAAAGCGACTTACATTGTTCTAATGTAATTACCAGTGTTACAGCCACTGGAGGCAAGGTGGGTTAAGTGTCTTGCCCAAGGACACAACGACAGTATGAACTGTGGGGAGAGTGGGAATCGAACCGCCTACCTTCCGGTTGAAAGACGACCACTCTACCCACTGAGCTACTGCCGCCCTAGGACTGTCATTTTGGTCTTTTATTACACGTGATCAGTGGAAACGAGTGTAAATGTAACAGTGTAATATTCATCATCATCGTTCCTTGTCCTAATTAAATAAATCACGCATTCAACAGACACCTTTTTTCTGTCTGTTTTTGAGTCCGTGAACCCATCACGCCTCTGCCCGAAACAGCTGCGCAGTGGTTCTCTCTCGTGTCGCGTGTTGACATGACGTTCGCTCACTTCTCAAACAGAATGAAGTTTTCTTCAGTGAGTTGACTGGCGTGTCTGCTGCGTGCAGAGGCTCTTCATTCCGCCTGATTTCCCGATAGGAACAGAAGACACAATGATTAAAGACATATCCAGCAAAAGTAACCCGCTGGCGCACGCTGGCTGCCTCTCCAGACTGTTCTTGTGGTGAGTTATTTTTATTTTTTACTGATATTGATATAATTAGCAGTGCGTTCTGGTGGAAGCGCTCTGTCGAACATAATGATCCAAGCGCATGTACGTTTATGTGGGCCATGAACTCCTTACACCGGCAGCGAGTTGATCTGCGGTTTAAAAAAAAAAAAAAAAAGTTGGGGAAAACAGGGCTTGAAACATTGGTGCATTTCATTTGTGACTTACAGGTATTGTCAAGCATAATTTGGCAAAAGAAAAAGCTCCAGTTTTTAAAAACTAAACTTAAAGTAGTGCATGCAATAACAATAAAAGTATAATTAAGTCATAAAAGCTGAAGGAGAATCTATTAATCACGTGTAAATTTCTGTCAACATGGAGCCCTACAGAAAACCATTATTAAAATATATATAATGAATGTTTGGTTATGTCTTGAAGCCTCTGGTCTTTATAGGGTTGTCCTTCACTGTTACAGCTGGCTGTCTCCTTTGTTACAACTGGGCAAAAAACAAAGACTGGAGGACAGTGACATGTACAGTGTTCTTCCAGAAGACCGCTCTGAAACACTTGGCAAGGAGCTACAAAGGTACTACATCTCTATTACAAACATAGTCATTCCAATTAGTGTTGAATGTGTATTATTATTATCTTTTTAATTTTTAATTTATTTTTGGTAGATTTTGGGACTGTGAAGTTAGAAAAGCTAAAAAAGAACTTCGGAAACCCTCTCTGACTAAAGTACTCATTACTTGCTATGGAAAGTCATATGCATTAGCTGGCCTTTTTTCATTTTCTTTGGTATGTCAAATATGTAACATTCCTACATGTATTTGGGCCCTGTTTATTTGAACCATCAATGCTAAATATGCCATTTTCTGACTTTCCACAGGAAGCAATAAAAGTTATTCAGCCGCTTCTGTTGGGGAAGATTATTTTATTCTTTGAGAATGATGAACCCAATGACAAGCACAGTCTTTGGCTGGCATACATGTGCGCAGCTGCAATGTCCCTCTCCACGTTTGGTCTGACCATCTTACAGCATCTTTACTATTATCATGTTCAAAGAACTGGCATGAAGATGAGAGTGGCTGTGTGTCACATGATCTACAGAAAGGCATGTCACAGAGCTCTTAGTTGTTAAGAATAGTATTTTTTTTTTTGTTAACAAAATTTTATTAAAATATTTTCTTTTAGGCTCTTAGGCTCAGCACTGAGTCTTTGGGAAGAACTACAACTGGACAAATTGTTAACCTCCTGTCTAATGATGTCAACCGATTTGATGAGGTACATACTTGCGCACTTTGTTGATTATATCCTGTATCTGTACTTATTATTTACCACCGTGTCCTCCAGATCACTCTGAATCTACACTACTTGTGGATAGGACCCTTGCAGGCGGTAGTCATTATCTCCTTCCTGTGGTACGAGATCGGTCCTTCATGTCTGGCCGGTGTGGCAGTCGTTGGCCTAATGTTACCTGTACAAACCTGGTTCGGAAAGCTTTTTGGACTCTTCAGGTACACTTATTACCCCCAAAAAGATCTTCTGTCTTTTGTTGTCATCACGTCCCTCTCTCAGTGATTTTTGGTTTCTGATTTTAGGAGTAAGTCAGTGATACTAACTGACAAAAGAATCCGCATTATGAATGAAGTCATGTCTGGCATCAGGATCATCAAGATGTACGCCTGGGAAAAACCATTCTCAGATCTACTAACTGCAGTTAGAAAGTAAGGCATGGAGTTTAGATGCACGCAAAAATAATATATAAATAACCACTCTATGTTGTCTAAGCAGCTCTCTAGTTTAATAATTAAATCAAGAAAGCCCATTTTTACCGTTGATCGTTGACTTGTTAATCCCTCGTCTGCAGCAAATACATCATCTCAGGATGTTAAGAAATTCCATGGCCTTTCCAAGAAGCTTTACTTTAAATATCAGACATGAAGTGTATCTCCATCTTTAAAAGATCATGCTCATGTAAAACATAGACCTTTATATATGCTCTGTTTAGCACAGCCTTGTTCAGATATGTTATGACTGCCATGAACCATTTAAAGCAAACATATTGAATATTAGACCAATAGATGTACAATTTTGAATTTATGCCAATAACTACCATCATCTGGGGTCTACGGTTGGCAGGTAGACACTAAAGGCACTACTTGTAAATTGCATATAACCCCTATTAGACCTATTAACTTGGATATTAACTAGATATTACAATACAATCTTGCACTGATTAAGGTTTCTCTGATGTTTTATGTCATGTTTTTGCAGGAAAGAAATCACTCAAATCATGAGGAGCTCCTACCTACGAGGTCTCAACATGGCCTCCTTCTTTGCCAGCAGCAAGATCATTGTTTTTTTTACTTTCACAGTTTACGTTCTTCTAGGAAACACCATTACTGCCAGCTGTGTGTTTGTCACTGTGTCTTTGTATGGTACAATCAAACTGACTGTCACCCTGTTCCTCCACTGGCGGTAGAGAAGCTTTCTGAAACACGCGTCAGCATTCTCAGAATTAGGGTAAGCATATAGTTTTGTAGGTATTGTACTGTATATTTTATGGGTTGGCTTTAAAATATGCTATTTATCTCATTTTAGAATTACCTCTTGCTGGATGAGGTTGACAAAAACAGCTTATTGCCATCTCAAGAGGACAAAGAAAACCATATTGAGCTCAATAGTGTGACATGCTACTGGGATAAGGTCAACACTTCTATTTCAAAATTTCTAGTATACTTGTTTTTAGCGTTACTTAACATTAGGTTCTGACTCCATGGTTGGCTACAGAGTTTGGACGCTCCATCGCTGCAGAACATCTCCATTTAATGTGAAGTCACACCAGCTGTTGGCTGTCGTTGGGCCTGTAGGAGCTGGAAAGGTACAACCATTTTAAAGCTAAAACTGGAAGTAGTCGTTTGATTTGTGTGTTTGCTGCCACTCAGCAAACTAACCCAAAACATCTTTCTGCAGTCATCCCTGCTGAGCGCTGTTCTAGGAGAACTTTCTCAAGACACAGGGGTGTTGACAGTCAGAGGTCAGGTGACTTATGCATCACAGCAGCCCTGGGTTTTTCCTGGAACCATTCGGAGTAACATCCTATTTGGCAAAGACCTGAACCCTCAGAAGTATGAGACAGTCCTCAGAGCCTGTTCACTTAAAAAGGTTAGAACCATACCTTCTCACTTCAGCATTTCTCTCTTTGTTTCATATCTTTTATATGTCTTTTTACTAAGCTTGTTTTATAATGCGTAGGACCTGGAACACCTCCCTGACGGAGACCTGACTCTGATTGGAGACAGAGGTGCAACACTCAGCGGAGGCCAAAAAGCACGCATCAACCTGGCCAGGTAGTATGCTCTGTGCATTACTGTTTGTGTGTCATTTTGTATCTTTCTTATGACCTATGAGAAGAGATTTATTTTTGTTTCTGTGGGTTTTTAGGGCCGTGTATCAGGACGCTGACATCTACCTCCTTGATGATCCTTTAAGTGCTGTGGATGCTGAGGTTGGAAAGCATCTTTTTGCTCAGTGAGTTACTTCACTCTGCTATGTCTGCTATCAGGAGTCAATGTGCTTGTAATGATGTACAGTAAATCTGAATCTTTTGTTGGGGGTGTCGCCAGGTGTATCTGTGGATTGTTGAAGAACAAATGTCGTATCCTAGTTACACACCAGCTGCAGTATCTAAAAGGTGCTGACCAAATAGTTGTCCTTAAGGAGGTTTGTATCCTGCAAATAAAACTATTTTAGGATGTTAGTATCACAACTTAATTTTATGTTTTTGTTTGTTGCAGGGCCACATTATGGCCCAGGGAACCTACAACGACCTGCATGCCTCTGGATTTGACATGATGTCTTTGCTGAAAAGTGATGAGGAGCCAGAGCAACTGTCTCGAGCACTCGACCCTGACAAACTTTCAATACGGAGCAGGAATACAAGTCGCTCGCACAGCTCTAACAGCAGCCTTCTCCTGCCAGAGAACAACCACCATGAGTTTCCAGTAGGTGCATTTTGAAAAGGTGTGTTTAGATAAGTTTGGTGTGGATTACTTGTGATACATTAAGTGCTGATCATTTGCTTTTCTCCAGGCTGAAACCGTACATACTATCACAGAAGAGACACGTGTTGAAGGGAATGTCAGCAGGCAGATTTATGTGCAGTACTTCACTGCAGGCTGCAGCCATTTGGCGTTACTCACTATAATCCTGCTCAGTATCATAGCTGAGGTAAGTCATTGTTTAAGAGCAACAGCAATGACGTGAATGTGTCGATGCAAGTTTGTTTTGTTTCTGCTATTTCTGTCGACAGGTTGCATATATCTTACAAGACTGGTGGCTCGTGTGCTGGTAAGAGTTTGCTCTGTGTGAAGGGAAAATACTTTTCTGTAATTACTCACACTTACAATGATCTTAAACAAATTTGTACTTTGTGACATAATGAAATGGTTTATCTGTGTATGCTTAATCTCCAGGTCAAACAGGCAGTTTTTTAACAGTTCATCCACAATTGTTCACAGTGGAAATGGCACTAATGTAACACTCTCACGTGAAGACACGGATCTTAATTTTTACCTCGGCATATATACAGGTTAAAGTACTAATACTTTTACTGCCACACAATTTTAATACTCTGGGATACAATATTTTTTAATACATGTGGAATAACAAAATACATTTTGTTTAACTTTCAGGTTTAACCCTAGCTGCTGTTTTTTTCGGTTATGCGAGGAGTTTAGTGATATTTCATGGTTTGGTGAAATCAGCTCAGAGGCTTCACAACAACATGTTTAGTGCTGTACTCCGCTCGCCGGTGCGCTTCTTTGATGTCAACCCCATTGGTTGGTGAATTAAAGAGTTTACAAGCTAATTTTATTATAAAAACGAATACATTAATATGCTCATGTTTTTTTCTTTGTAGGAAGGATTTTGAATAGGTTTTCTAAAGACATCAGTCAAATAGACTCCATGTTGCCCATAACGTTTGTGGACTTTTATCAGGTATGCTCTGATCTCTTATAACACACCATTGTAATTACTGTAGTAATCTCTGTCTAATTTCTATCATTTCGATAAAGTTATTTTTGCAGAATATTGGTGTTATTGCAGTTGCCGCCTCAGTGATCCCTCTTATCCTCGTGCCCGTCATTCCTTTGCTCATTCTCTTCTTGTATATCAGGCGTTTCTACCTCCATACCTCACGGGCATCAAACGTCTAGAGGCAACAAGTATAATCATTTTAGACTGCTTTTTTTTTTTTTAAACATACAAAAAGATAAGACCCTTTTGTTAAATAATTTTTCTTCGATTTCCATGCAGCTCGGAGCCCAGTGTTCTCCCATCTGTCCTCGTCTCTTCAGGGTTTGTGGACAATCCGAGCCTTTAATGCTGCAGACAGATTACAGAGAGATTTTGATGCTTATCAGGATCTTCACTCAGGTCTGTCATTTTTACTGCGCTACAGTAGGTTCCAATAAAACCTTTGACTAAAATATAATATTGTAGGGACATGGTTTCTATTCTTGATGACATCCCGCTGGTTTGCACTGCGTCTTGACAGTATTTGTTCAATATTCATCACTATGACAACATTTGGATGTCTTTTATTAAGAGATGGTGAGGACGTAAACACATCTTATCTTACACTGTATTACTTTCTTTTCAAAAACTCACTGAATGCGTTTGTGTTTTATTAGGTTTGCGCTGGAGAGGTGGGCTTGGTGTTGACGTATGCTGTGACACTTGTAGGAAACTTCCAATGGACAGTCAGGCAAAGTGCAGAGGTGGAGAACATGGTATGGTATAATGTGTTTATTTAAAGAAGCATAGTTAGTTTTGTCAGAATACACCAGTCTCCGTGTCCTTTTTAGATGACATCAGTGGAGAGAGTGGTTGAGTACACTGAACTGGAAAGTGAAGCACCCTGGGAAAGTCAAAAGAAACCTCCTCCTGATTGGCCGAGCAAGGGCTTGGTGACATTTAACAGAGTAAATTTCTCCTACAGTGTGGACGGGCCACTTGTGCTAAAAGATCTCAGTTTCACTTTGCTGCCCAGTGAGAAAGTAAGACCCTTGGCACTGTGCCACACTCCATAAATCTGCACAAAACGAGAGAATGTCATCTTAAAGGCTTCTGTATCTTTCAGGTTGGCATTGTGGGCAGAACAGGCGCCGGAAAGAGCTCCCTAGCGTCCGCTCTGTTTCGTCTTTCGGAGCCAACGGGAAAGATTTACATTGATGGTATTCTGACTTCGGACCTCGGCCTCCACGACCTGCGTCAGAAGATGTCCATCATTCCTCAGGTGTGGACATTCACAGGCTGCATCAGTTCTTGCTGAATATGATGAGCAACTGACATTCATTTTATGATATGTTTTATATGATTAGAATTGTAAACATGTACTTTTCTTTTTAAAGGATCCTGTGCTGTTTACTGATTCTGTCAGAAGAAATCTAGACCCTTTCTGTCAGCATACTGATGAAGACTTGTGGAACGCTTTGGAGGAGGCTAGTATATCAATACAATACTGTTAAAGAGTTCTGTATGTGTCGTCTAATAGCTGTAGTTATGCTATATTTGAAGATAACCAATGTATAATAACATTTACGTTTCAAGGACTTATAGTGAAATGGTACGAGGTTTGAAGCCCAAGAAATCTCACAATTCATGGGTAGTGTCGGAGTTTATCAAAATGTTATCAAATACTATTTTTAAATAAAAATGAATAAAGTCAGTTACGCGCAATCATCAAAGAAGTTAAAACGAATACTGTTAATTGTTTATTTAACTGCATAGTCTGTCTTTTTAAAATCAAAGACATATTAAATAAAACTTTAACAAATGGGCAAATAATGATACATTTTAATCAATAACACCGTCCACCAGCTAGTTAGTCTATCTGTTCAGATGTTTGCCTGGCCTATGGTGGATGAATTTGAGTCTCATTTGATCCAAAAAGCTACAGCTTGGTTAGATTTACATTCCAACACTATTTTTGCACTATATGTGAACAGCCGTCACATGTTAATTTCCCCATTCTGGGAAGTCTAATCTAACCTCAGGCACCTTAATAAGGTGACACCTACATGGTTCACTGCAGAACATTCTGAATATAATGGAGTGTTTAGATTGGATTTTTATACAAGAAATATTTTAACAGTCCTAGGGCTGTTTATTTTTTTATTTTATTTTTTTAACTTCTTCAGCTTTTGAAAACACTTGTTCATATGGTGCAGGTGAAGCAGGTGTCTGAACCAGTTAAACCAGGTGTGTGTCAGAAAGCTTTGGACGTCATGGGTCACGCGATCTGCAATAAACAAATGAAGCTTTTTCAATAGCTGTGTATAGTGATTACGCCATTTTGTAGTTGTGTCCGAATGTCAATTGACTGAAATGTATTGCACGTAAAGTTTCCCACAATGCATTAATAAAAGTAATGAGCAGGGACCGTGACATTTATAATATAGAACTACAATATATCTGGCTGCTAAACAGTCTTTGACCAGCAGGGGGTTTCTGTGCACGTGAAGCTGCCTGGAAGCTGCCGACAATTAAAGTACCACGCCTTTAAATCTATGTGCGCATGTACGAAATTTCCCGCCATTCATTCGACGTCACTGCTTAAATGTGTATCAAACGCACGTTTGTGGCAATTAACAATCCGAGAAGCGGCGGGCGAGCTGATAACAATGAGAACTAGGTATTAAAAATATCATAAAGTAAGAGGTAACACAACCGAATAAATATATTTAAAGTGTTGATTTCTTTTGTTTAAGAAAGTATGTTGTCCGTTTTGTGTAATAAACTGATAAAATGTTTGGCTAACTAATTGACCGTGCGAGTCCGCTAGCCCACAAGCTAGTTATTTCTTGTCCTTTTTTATAGTTATAAAAAAAGAATTCACGCCCTACACCCTAAGTGTTAATTTGTTGTTTTACTAGGCTTTGAAAGTTAATGTTTCTGTTGCTTTCGCCTTTTTTGCTTAACCTGGACCATTTTATGGACAACCTTAGTAACTTTGATGTAAAATAGTGATATTTTTGGAATAAATTTAACGTACATTTTCTACACAAAGACGTTTTTAAACATAAGAAGCGGTTTGTTTTGTAGTTAATATTGAACCTCTGTCTTGTATGACAGTTCATCATGGCTAGTTATGACAGTCTAATGGCTCAACATTTTCTGTGTTGTGTTCAGGTCCAGCTTAAGTCTGTGGTGGAGGAACTGCCTGGAAAGTTGGGGACAGTTCTGGCTGAGTCGGGGTCCAATTTCAGCGTGGGTCAGAGGCAGCTGGTGTGTTTGGCCCGAGCCATTCTGAGAAAGAACCGCATCCTGGTGATAGACGAGGCCACAGCCAATGTAGACCCCAGGTATGTTCTTTCAGCTGTTTCTAGGGTGGGTGATAAAACAGTAACAATAGTCGTTGCTGTTTTGACAAGCAACATGTAAAGTTTTCACTGTATACTGCGATATCTAAAGGATAATAATCTTAATTTTGCTTTTTTATGTTGGATACAGTTTCCCTGGATTAAACACATTTGTACATTAGTTGCCTCAGACTATTGATGGGGCAGGTAGGCTAGGGCTGTATTTGTTTGAGGTAAACTGAGAGCTAAATGGAAGTGCATTTAAGTTCGCCTGTTTCTGTGGTGTCAGTATAAGGTTTAACTGTAGCAGGTGGGAGTAGCTACGTCCTCTGTTATGCACCTCTGTGGTGTCATAAGGTCCGTCACGTCTTAGACATGCAGAAAAGTGGTCTGTAAATAAACCCAATAGTTAACCACTAAAAATAGTTAAATTCTTTCAATGTGCAGAACTGTGTAGTTTACTTAAGAATTAAGGAAGATTGTTAGTAAAAATATATTCAAGCAGTGCTAAAATGGCTGTATAGGCAATTCAAAACAAAGGTGTTCAGTGCTGCTGTTGTGTCCAAATGAACAGAGCAGTAACAGCAGCTAAAAGCACTGTATTTATTTTAATAATTTGTTTGTATGGTTTAATTTTTTTTGTTTTACCTATGACCAACTTGCCTAAAAAAATAATAGCATTTCAAGCTTGAGCACACTGTCTCATCCCTAGCAGAAACAAAGGTGAAAACGTATTAACCAGTTTAATACTTAAATGAGCAAATTAGGGGGGTGTAAATTGTCTAAAGCTTTCTTTTAGTATTGTAGTACAAATCCTGACTGCTGAGAATAAAAACTATATTACCCATTAGTAGATGAACTAAAGTTTACTCTTTTGTTTTGGGCTAAAACTGTTAATAACTAGGTTAATATAAAAGGAATCTACAGGCACCATAGCCGTTAGGTAATGTCATTTTTGATAGCCATTATCACAAAAGGAAAACGTTCAATAAGTCATCTGTAACCGGACAAACCCTGCCTCCTCACTGTGATACAATTTGGGAAAAACCTTATGCATTGTTAAGACTTAATCTACAAATGTGGTTTGTTTTTACAGGACAGATGAGCTGATACAAAGAACAATACGAAAGAAATTTAAAGACTGTACAGTAGTCACCATTGCCCATCGTCTCAACACCGTTATTGACAGTGATCGTATTCTGGTGAGTGTCAAGTTCTTGATAGATAGATAGAAGATAAAGCTGCCTAAAATTGGATAAAAACATTTGGACAATATAAAGATGAAAGTCTATATTTCTTTCTTTAAAAGATAAGCATCCACTAATGCTGCACAGATTAACATGCCAATGATAAAAATCTGATGGCTTTATTCTTGAAGGTGCTGGAGAATGGTATGATCCAAGAGTTGGACTGTCCCTCCAGGCTGCTCCAAAACAAGGGTGTTTTCTACAAGATGGTCCAACAGATGGGGCAGGCTGAGGCTGCAGCGCTCCTCAAATCAGTCAAACAGGCTGACTGACTGTATCTACAACTGTAAGTACTATTTCTTTAAATATATACCAGGAAGAAACACATCCATTCATTCATCCATGTAGTTTGTGTGAACAGATTTATTTAGGTAACTAAAAAACTTGAGGTGCAACTTAAAGCTGTTTTGTATACAAATTTACAGTTGAATGTAGAAAAAACAGTGTAAAACTGGTTTGTCTGAGCAGATAAATAAAAAAAGCCTGTTCATTAAGGCTATAATTTACTTGCATTTATAACACAGCCATTGAACAGTCTTAAAGAATAGTGTAAAGAGTAATAAATAACGTTGTATAAACCAGCAGCAACAGCAAGACTAGCTCCAGTCTGCGCTCAAGCATCTCAGTCACAAAGTCCTTGGTTGACAGCAGGGGGCAGCACAAGGCCAAATCTTAAAGTGCAGTCTCAAATATGACTAGACTACCATCTTCTGTTTCTGCATGTCCATTTGAAAGGTTTGGATGACTTCGGGTCTCATATGCCTGGAACACAAAACTTAGTTTGATCTATATCACCGTGTTATAGACTTAAAGATGTAAAACCTACCTGTTTAGCTGCTTCTATTAGAGCCACTGCCTCCTGTTTACCAGTCTGCTGCACCATCTTATAAAATATGCCTGTAGGATCTTGCAGGAGAGTATAGGGATCACCATAGGCACTAATTCTTCCTGCATCAAGAACCTAAAATAGAAAGGTTTATATACTTTTTAATTGAAACTTTGCCTGTTTGTTTCAGATGCTGACATGCTGCCCTGAAGACCCCAACACTGCCCCCATAGGTGCTCAAGCCTCTCTCAGGACTTATTTCCCTATAAGCATTTCTTTTATTTATTGGCTTTAATACTGTTTGTACTTGCATTATGCATCACACAGATCTTACCTAGAAGCTAAATTCCAAACCTTGCGCTCACCATAACAGATCAAAGTATAGAATATTCTGTCAGTATGTACACAATAAGGGAAGAACAGTTTGCAAGTAGATATATTTTATTGGAATCAGTCATTTCAGATAAATGCAACCAAGACTGTTGTGCACTGGCTAAGGCCAACGTAACAAATTGTTTTGTTTTAAAGCTTTTTTATACAGTTTAAATCACATTTCTCAACTGTATAAAAAAAAGCTTTAAAACAAAATAATTTGTTATGTTGGCCTCAGCCAGTGCACAACAATCTTGGTTGCATTTATCAGAAACGACTGATTCCATTAAAATATATCTACTTGCAAACTGTTCTTAGTGGGGTTAATAAATTGTGACTGTATAACTAGCAAGGTTTGGAATTATCAGACTGCAATGAATCTAAGTACTTGAAACAATGCGACTGAATGCTTGTGAAACTGGGTTGTGTGGACTGGTGCTAGAACACAGGGATCAAGAAATGACACGTTTTATCAATAAAGTGAAAAATTCCTAGTGTTTCTTGTTGGTACTATAATGTCCTTCTTTACACCCTCCCTTGTAGCAGCTACAAGTGTTAACAATTTAAACAACCTCCAGTAACTCTGGAATAACTACATTTAGTACTAGAAGCAGCACTTAAAGATTTCCCACTATGAGGCACTTACCAGGATTCGGTCACTGTCTACAATTGTGTTAATGCGGTGAGCTATAGTGAGCACAGTGCATTCTCTGAATTTTTCTCTAATGGTTTGCTGGATCAGCTCATCTGTCCTGCACAAAAAAAAACATTAATTTACATTTTGATCCTTGGATGACAGAAATTAAACTGCTACACTTAGTGTATAGGCCAACACTGCAAAACTCAATTTAGCTTATGACCTTGGAATATTTTACATTCATTTCAACATCAAACTGATTACATTATAAGCCTAGGAAATCTTGATAGGATTTATAAATATGATTTTTTTTATCAAGCGTAAAGATAATTTAGATAGGTCTTCTAGCACACAGTCACTAGAAGTGGTCTAATACCTGGGGTCTACATTGGCTGTGGCCTCGTCTATCACCAGGATGCGGTTCTTTCTCAGAATGGCACGGGCCAGACACACCAGCTGCCTCTGACCCACGCTGAAGTTGGACCCTGACTCAGCCAGAACTGTCTCTAACTTTCCAGGCAGCTCCTCCACCACAGACTTCAGCTGGACCTGAACACAACATAGAAAACATCATTGCACAGGACACACACATTAATGGCCTACAGATTATTTTGGTGACTCATGACAAATCTGTATGATTCTTTGTTATGGTGTTTGCTCCTAGTCCTGCTAATCCAAACATAGACATAACTTGCCACAAACCATATCCTGCACCTGTAATGGAGGGTTACAACCTCATAAACTCATGCATTTTTTACATGTGTTTTGCTTCATTCTTGCAAGAATTAAAACCTGATCATTCCTTTTCTCATTACTCTTAACTAAAAATTATTTTACTATATACTCAACATGTTTCCAACCTACATATTCTCAACATTTTTAATTGTGGACCAAGCAGGGACTCATTTGTTTTAATGTAGTTAGTTTCTTAATTATAAATAAAATGAACTAAACAATTTTAGATCAAGTTGGTCAACTCTATTTTTATGAAGAACACAAAGCAGCCACAAACTTTCAGACTTGAGGATCAGAACACTTCTGAAAAGACGTCAGTCACAAATGAGATTACCTCCTGCAGTGCACTCCACAGCTCTTCATCAGCGTGTTGGTTAAAGGGGTCCAGATTCTTTCTCATGGTGCCAGTGAATAGAACTGGGTCCTTTAAACAGATAACAAATGCTTGATATTTCTCTCATGGGCTTTAGAGCAAATGGTACCTTTTATGTGTGATTATTTTATTTTCTTTAACCTGAGGAATGATGGACATCTTCTGACGCAGGTCGTGGAGGCCGAGGTCTGAAGTCAGAATACCATCAATGTAAATCTTTCCCGTTGGCTCCGAGAGACGAAACAGGGCCGACACTAGGGAGCTCTTTCCAGCACCAGTTCTGCCCACAATGCCAACCTAAAAGATGTGAATTTCATTAATGATACATGAATATGATCAGTTTAAGTACAGCATGCATGTTAACAATAAACAATGTCTCACCTTTTCTCTGGGCCTGAACATGGCTTTCAGTTTATGAAGCACCATTGGTCCATCGGAGCTGTACGAAAAACTGACCTCATCAAAAGTCACCAAGCCCTTGCTTGGCCAGTCAGGAGGAGGACGCTTCTGGGTTTCCCAGGGGGCTTCACTCTCCAGTTCAGTGTACTCCACTACTCTCTCAACCGCAGTCATCTGGACAGAGTTAAAGAGCACTCTGTTAACACACTTAAATACACTATTTTCTGTCTAATATAAAACGTTTCTTCTGTACTAAAAGACTTGTTCAGTACTATGAGCATCTTTGTCTCAAAGTAGATTTTGGGGGCGACTCGGTGGCTCGCCCGGTGAGAGAGTCGGGTCATTTGCACCCATTCCTCTTTCTCTCACCTTTTTTCTATCAATTAAAGTAGTTTTGAAATTTTTCGAATTTTTTTTCATAACAAACTAAACACAACGAAATTATTTACCTGTATTGAGCAATATACATTAAATAACTTTAATGCAAGACGAAAGGCTATATACCTCCAGAGACAAGATGCTAACCGCTAACCTAGAATTTGCTAACTGAGAATCCACTTCTTTGGCTAGCACGTGACATTCGATAGAGCTAGCATGCTAAACCAGAGCCAACAACTACACTACCAAAAATATCTTGGGGCTGGGTAAGTCTCACCATTTAGCTACTCTTACCTAACAGCGAATTTTTTTGTTGCCTGGAGCTATCGTTCTTCGACACTTCATGTTTCTTGAATCGCCGACCAACACACGCCACGCGCTCGTTCTGACGGTTTTTAACAGCTTCCAGCGAAGTTTAAGTTTGAAAACGTTGCACATGCGCACTAGCCCTCTATACGGCTCAATTAATTTTTTGCAACTTAGAATTAAGATATTTTGCAATCGCTACACAAATACAATAATTTAAACTGCTCAAATAAAAGCAAAGAATAATAATTGAACACCTTGGATTAAAACATTTTAAGCCATTTTAAACTTAATTTAAATGTAAAGACGTACCCATGTGTTTGTATAACATAACAGGTACAATTCCATTCATTTATCAGTGTAAAACAAAGCAGATACGACATGTAAGCTATAAATATAGATATTTTTCATGTTTGATTGATCATACTGGTAATGGTTCATGTGGCTTGACATGTTTAAAGGAGTGGCAGAGGAATGTGGTTGTTTTGTAATGGTTTAATGATGAACTTAATTATCTCTTGTTTTAGTAGTGGCTAATATAATAATTCTATAGATATGATTTAATATCTAACAATGCTCTAGTACACATAACATACTTCTTTTATTTGTAAAAACACACTGAGAACACAAATTGCTTACCATGTTTTCTACTTCTGCGCTCTGTCTAACGCCCCACTGGAACATACCCATCAGTGTGACAGCATAGCTCAGGGCCAAACCTACAGCACCAGCATCCAGCTCTGAAAGGACCACAAATATGCATGAACTACACACCAGAACAACTCTATTTTTTTATCAAGGTCAACTAACTGCACTCAGTACACACAGTACTTATTTAAGACAATGCATCACCGGGGCTGGGGCACTCTTGCACCACCTTGTGGAAACTTTACAGAAGAAAGAATAGCAAATGGCAATTCAGAATAATTTACTCAAAAAAGGTTAAAACCTTCCTTACGGTCTCTAAGCAGCAGACATCCGAAAGTGGTGACGATTACAAAAATAGCACAAATGCCATCGAGGCGGACAGCGAACCAGCGTGGACGTGGTCAGGAACAGGAACCAGGCCGCTGTTCAGAACAAGAAATATGTTATTGAAACGGGAGTCCCACCGCTGGGTAACAGCAAAGAGAGGTAAACCTATAAACAACCTGAGTGCACATCCTGATGAGCATCAAAAGCTGCCTGAAACCGTTCTGTTGCACCAAACGCTCGGATTGTCCACAGCCCATGAAGAGATGAAGACAGATGGGAGAAGACCGGACTCCGACCTGCAGATGCACAAAAAGTCAAGTTTGTAGCTATTTGACGTACAACCATTTCTTTAATTTACAAAACCCCAAAAATGGCATACAGTAAGTTTAATGAAACAGAGCCTGCATAATTACACTAGAATATTAATTTGGACTGCCACACACTGTACAGTATGTTGGATACTTACAAGTTGACTCGAGGCGTTTGACATTTCTGGAGGTCCGCAGGAAATACCGTCGCAGGTAGAGGAAGACGAGGAGGAGAGGGAATACGGGAATCAGTATCCAGGGAATCACAGATGCCGCCACGGCGATTACTCCAAGAATCTGTAGAAAAACCTGCACAAATGGAAACACAGAACCATATAATATATATGCGTATGTATGACATATGTATGAAAATGCCACTATAAATAATATCTTTTCTTGAGCATGAAGATTCATTGTCCTTACTACTCATTACTCATTGTCGGTAGAGCGCACCTGAATGAAGTCAACAAAGGTCCATGGCAAGTTTGAATCCAGCAGACCAATGTCCTTTGAAAACCTATTCAAAACCCTCCCTGTTGAAAGAAGCAGAATAAAGTATTAACAATGCAAAACAAAAAATGCTGTTCTGTATTTATTTTGACCTTTGAAGAAGGACAGTGAGTAAGGTTAGACTACACTTACCGATTGGGTTGATGTCAAAAAAGCGCACAGGGGTCCGGAGTATGGATTCAAACATGCGGTTGTGCAAAACCTGTGTGCTTTTCACCAAAACATAAAACATGACCATGTTCCTCAGAAAGCCAAAAATGATGGCGACTCCAGTCAAACCTGTAAAAACAACCACTAGTAAATATTTACTATTTTCAGAGTGTGGCTATAATTTGACATTTAAAAAGTATATCCCATCAATCTCTTATTAATATTACCTCCATAAACACCCAGGTAAAAATCTGTCTTGAGCTCTATAGTTGCATTGGTTCCATTAGCAGCAGTGACGTTGTGTTTATCTGCATTCTCCTGCATATTAGCCCTGAGGATTATAGTAATACATTTATACAATTACCACAGAAATACAACAAGAGTGGTCTATGTGTGCAGAATATGCTTCTTTCGTACCAGTAAGACAGCCACCAATCACTCATTATGTAGGAGACCTATAAAACATTGAGGTTTTTTTTGTGCTTCACATTTGTGTAAAATAAAGGTTAAAGTTTAAAGACCAGTGAACAGGATCTTGTCCTTTACCTGAGCCAAAAGGTTGATCAGCACCATAAGCACCAGCACCAGGATGTTGGCTCCAGCTCTCAGGTATTTTATGTACAGACTAAATTTAATGTTGCCCTCTCCACGACTCTCCTCCACAACTGTCTGCACGACCTCAGCCTGAAAAAAGTTTGGTACATGAAAGTAATCTTTCTCACAAACCACTGTAACAACTAGCCCAGGCACAAGTCCCCTAATACAAAGTTGTGCTGAACAAACCGGTAAGTGGTCCCCGTCTTTGACTGAAAGCACAGAGGAGGCTTGGGAGACGACAGAGTTTTGGGACAAAGTTCTTCTGCGGGCCACAGTTTCCTGTGTAGGCAACTGGGACTCCTCCTCGTCATCAATCTGCAGCAGTGAGGTGAAGTCTACTCCGAGCGCTGTAGCTCTGTGTATGTCCCCTTGGCCAACATGTGACCCTGATTTGGAAACACAATATTTAAACACAACTCTTAACTGCCTGCTCTATAAAGTAGCATATTTTCATTTGTTTCAACTTACATTTACATTTATTCATTTAGCTGACGCTTTTATCCAAAGTGACTTACATTGTTCTAATGTAATTACCAGTGTTACAGCCACTGGAGGCAAGGTGGGTTAAGTGTCTTGCCCAAGGACACAACGACAGTATGAACTGTGGGGAGAGTGGGAATCGAACCACCTACCTTCCGGTTGAAAGACGACCACTCTACCCACTGAGCTACTGCCGCCCCGGCAACTTGTTTTCAATTTGATGTACCGCTAGATAATGCTGATTTATGGAGCGTTTTACCTTAAACGAACAGAAAGGACAGTATAGGAATGCATAAAACAAGACATTTGAACACAAAATGTGCATTTTGAGAAGACAAACCTCTTTAAGGACAACAATCTGGTCAGCTGCTTTGAGATACTGTAGCTGGTGTGTGACCAGGATCCGAAGCTTCTTCTTCAACAGCCCACAAATACACCTAAAACATTGTGAGATAAAAATATTGACTTAGAATGCAGTGTACAAAAACACTTATATTTACTGTCCTTTAGGCAGTATTCGTGGGGCAGTACTAACTCACAGGATTGGGAGCTACTTGTAAGTGAGTTTTCACTGAGTGCTCTAAAATGCTGAGGACTGAGGTACTATTAAGATGTGGTCGTGTTCCCACTGTCTAATGACTGCCCAATGCTTCTTACAGTTAGACACCGGGCAGTGTCAACAATATAACCTTTTTAGCTTCATTATCCAGAATAACTAACTCATAATAACTGAACCAAAAGAGTAGATATTCCATGATTCCAAACATTTGTGCAATAATTCCTGTGAACACATTTAAGACCTTTAACATTCATTTACTTACTGCTCAAACAGGTGCCTCCCGACCTCTGCATCCACAGCACTTAAAGGATCATCCAGGAGGTAGATATCTGCTTCCTGGTACACAGCCCTGACAAATACATATGCCCATTGATTCATTGGATTTTGGTTAAACTGGTTGGTTACAATGTGGTGGCGTCGACTGTACCTTGCCAGGTTGACTCGTGCTTTCTGACCCCCGCTGAGGGTGGCTCCTTTGTCCCCGATTATTGTTTGGTCTCCATCAGGAAGCAACTCCAGGTCCTGCACATAAAGCATAGACTTCATCACCAACAGTAACAGTGACACTTTTTATTATATATATATATATATATATATATATGTTCACCTAAACAGTCGGTCTCATTTGTGTCATGTCAAAACCTGCTACTTATAGTTAGAGTTAATTGCTACTGCTACTTAGAGTTAATTTTGTTTTACAGACTTGGTGTCTAATGCCAAAGACAAGACATGACAAACCCTCTGGTACTGGAACATGTCTTTACTTGGAAAAGAATGTAAAGCCATTTCCCACAGTGACATGAGTTGTAAAAACAAAAACGTTGTGTGAATTTACAATTTCCATTAAACTTACAGTCACAAGACATGTGACTGACCACATGTGACACCTTCCCATTAAAATGGTGTTAGATCATTTTTGCACATGCGAGCTTCACAACTGGGGCAGAGGTCTGTTGAGATATAGTTCATCCTGCTTGTGTAAGACTCAAATGTAACTCATTCACTAATCACAACTTGAACAGAGGTTAATGATGGAGAAGGGGTCATAGGTCAACCTTTCGTGTTTGAGACGTTTTGTATTAAGGACATTGTTCATCCTAAGCCATGCTGTTGAAATCCAGAGGAATATTTCCACAATAAAAAATAAACAAATAGCTAAATTAAAGCTTAGATTAATAGAACCTTGATCAATTGTTTTATTGTGTATTTCCTTTACATATGATGTTAATGTGTTTGTGAAATCTTAGTAAGAATCAATACTATGATCGTTTGCTTGTGTATCATTGGGTAGCTATTTACTATGTATATTAATGAATTGATAACGTAACTTTATTTTAGTAATTACGGTTATGCACATTGATGAAATGGTAACCTTATATTTTAGTGGCTAATGTAATTGATAAACTGAAAATTGTAGATTTTTTTTAGTTAAGAGTCTTACTGTAAAAGTTAAGTGATGAACTGTTATTAATAGAATGTATAGTTAATGCGTCTGAGGGACTGTGGATGGAAATTAGTTCAGAGAGCTTGATCAGAGACAGTCAGACAATAAACACATTTAAGACAAACCTGAAATGTTGGCTCAAGAGGAACCAGGTCTGTGAGCATTACATCTGAAATTTTAAGTGTTGATTAAATGTTGCTTAAGTGTTGTTTAAGTGTTGTTAAGTCTAATGTTGTCATTTGTATTGAATGTGTGTTTATTGTGTTATATGTTATCTTGTCCTGACCTGCCAGGGACTACAGATGGAAAGTAGCCACTGTGCTAATTCTGGCATATTTACATTTTTATGTTCATTAATATGCACTGTCCCTTTTAAATTAAAAAAAAAAAAAAAGATCTACAGTCTGGTGCGGGCATCTTTCTTTATGATTAATGCACCTGTACATGTTCCCTGTCAAGAAATAAAATATATATCTCAATCAATCAGTCTGTTCAATGTTGCTTGAAGGTTTGTGGAGTGTCAGACGGCTCTATTCTAAACTCAACAGTTCACAAGTAAAGATGCAAGTGTCATCGCTCACCCTCTTTAGTGCACAGGCTCTCAGTACTCGCTCATACTTCTGAGGGTTAAGCTCTTTACCAAACAGGATGTTACTGCGTATGGTTCCAGGAAAGACCCAGGGCTGCTGTGACGCATAGGTCAGCTGACCTTTGAGCTTTACCACTCCCTTCTCACTGGGCAGTTCTCCCAGGATGGAGCTCAGCAGGGATGACTGATTGAAGCAGGAGGTTGATAAAGTTATCATTATCAAAAATAACAATATCAAAATACACCAATGTTAGCATTGGCTTACCTTTCCAGCACCCACAGGTCCTATCACAGCCAACAGCTGATCAGAATGCAGAGTTAAAGAGATGTTTTGTAGAGTTGGAGCATCCAAACTCTATTATGTACAAACAAAATATTAGATGGCTACATAGTAAAAAAATAATAAAAATAATAATACTAATGGCAGCTATATACACGTTTGACTCTTTAAAGCGTATAACCTTATTCCAGTAGCACATCAGGTCCTGAATATCCACAGTCACATTGTTCTTTTCATGATCCTTCTGTATTACAGCACCTGTGTGAGCAATTTCATCCAGCAGTAAGAACTCCTGAAATGTAAAATTAAATCATGAAGTGTAATTATTATACTTCACACTACAATTTAATATTCATAATTATTAAAACTACATGTTATTTGTCTTGTGAACCATTAATGAAACTACTTGCCCAAATTGGAATGTACAGAAACCTCCCTTTTCTGTCAATGTTTATTAAACAAAGACGAAAGGCCCTTGTTCCAGAGAAAGTATAGTGCATGTTTGTCTAATACTGATGATGTTTAGAATACTAGAACAGAAGTTAGAAAACTACTTGCAGCAAATTTATTTAAAATGCTGTATAGTCTAATACTAAAACAGATTTGTAAAATGAATTGAGCATGCATGCAGAATACCTGGATCCGTTTGATGCTGACACGACACTCAAACAGCTTCTCGATGGCAGACGGGAAGAAGAGGGTCACAGTGAGTCGCACCGAGGAGTACAGTGACACAGTCACAAACACACGGCTGGCTGAAATCGTATTCCCCAGGAGGACGTAGATGGTGAATGTAATGAAGATAATGATTTTGCTGGCACAGAAGAAGGAGGCCATGTTGAGCCCACGGAGGTAGGAGCTCTTCAAGGTCATGGCGATCTCCTTTCTACAGGAAACCATAGTTTAAACAACTCAGTTTCTGTATAAACTGAAATCATTGGGTTTAAGAATTTAGTTTAGACTACAAAGTCCACATACATTTTACAACTTTACAAATACAGTTGCATATGAGGCAGCACTACAGAGCTTTTCAGGGTTTGCTTAGACCTTTTGTTTCTGTTACCTCCTCACATCAGAAACCAAAGCAGCAAACGGTTTCTCCCACGCATACATCTTAATGATCCTCATGCCAGACACAACTTCATTCATTATCCGGATCCTGTTGTCTGTCAAAGCTGCTGTCTTACTCCTACAAACACAAAACTGAACTTTATCTGCATACAAAGACCTAAACCTTATGTGACCCTTCCTGTGTGTGTGTATTTACCTGAACTTGGAAAAGAGCCTTCCGAACATAGTTTGCGTGGGCATGAGGAACATGAGGACCACCATGCCTGCCAAGCACGACGGACCAATCTCAGCCCAGAGCAGCCACACCACAGCTGCTGCTTGAAGTGGTCCCACCCACAGATAGTGCAGAAAAATAGTAACCTTTATGACAACACAAATTCACAAGTTCAAATGAAATCTCTTAAACAGGGCAGACACAGGTGAGTCCACACTCCTACAGGTTATGTCTGGAAATGAATTTGTGTCTGAAAAAGTGTGGTAAAATATCCCCTCTAGATACTCTGGCATGCAGCATTGCTTTTGTATTCACGGCAAAGAAACCTCAAACCCAACTTTTGGCTTTGCTGCCAGAATGTCTTACAGAAAGCATTAGACTCAAGCTGAGACAGATTTGTATCCAGTCACTAACGAGGTGCGTGCTAACAGGTCTTACAGTGCTTATGCAAGAGCATGCACGTCATAGTGTCATCCACATCAAACCGGTATGCTTTGTGATTTTGATCACGCAAACCAAAATACCAGGTTTAATATTAACTTGCAATTTGATGAAGAAGACACATGCTTAAGGCTAAAAATGCCCGTGCAGACTCTAAAGTCCTACAGTAAGCAGGCAGTAGGGACGTTGGTCTCAACAAAGAAAATATTTAAATGTGGTATAAAGGTTTGTTCTAAGACGTCAGTAGAAATACTATAAAGTAAAATATGTGATCATTAATTTCACTTTCACATACTTCATCAAACCTGTTGACATCATTTGAAAGGAGGTTGACAATCTGACCCGTTGTGGTCTTTCCCATGGCTGCACTGCTCAGACATAAAGCCTATAGGAAAATGAGTATAGCATAGTATAGAGTAAATGACTAAATTAATTGGATTCCTCTCCGTGACTTATTAACGTAGTGAGCTAACAAACCTTCTTGTAGATCATGTGACACATTGCCACTCTGATCTTCATGCCTGCTCTCTGCACGTGGTAGAAGTAAAGGTGGTGGATCAAGGCCAGGCCAATAGAGCAGACTGACAAACCGGCTGCGTAGCCTAGTGCTGAATATAACGCTGAAGTATTTGCTGAGTCATAATCCTCAAAGTACCGAATAATGTTACCCAGGAACACTGGCTGGATGACCTTGATGACCTCCTGAAAAGCAGAAGATAAAGAAAGTGTTACAAAGAGCACAACTATCACTAACCATTAAACCTCTTTTAGTTTAGTTTTAAGGTGCGTTCCTATTGACAGTGTACTCAAAAGTTCTCCTCTCTCTCAAAGTCTTGAGACGTTGGTAGTGTAGCATGTTTATGTACAAGTGAGACAGTATACAGACCTCGACGAAAGTGAAGAACCCCAGCACTGCGTATGATTTCCAGTAGCACTGAATAATGGCTCTAGACAAACTGGGAACACGTATCTCTTTGGTCGCCTTCTGAACCGCCACGTCCCAGTATCTATATCAGAAAAATGCCGTGTTACTCAGAGCTTCTTTGTAATGTGTAGTGTGTGTCAAAAACGGTTGACTGAAAAGGCAACCATTCAACAACTAATACTGAAAATTGACACAAAGATGAAGCTAAAACCTTTGAGACATGGGCTTATTTACACATACTGTGATAGTTTCCATGATGCTACAGGCCACATACACAGCCTCAGATCAAGATCACTTATCTTATTTGGTCTCCATTCATTGAGTACTGCTTTCATTTTCTCTGAGACAAAACTTTTACATCTTCTTAGCCCAAATATTTTTTTACTTTTTACACAAACCTAATTTTGAAATACTGACGTTTTTTATTAAACTCTCCTTCCCCTTTAAAAGCCAATTCTACAACACAGACAACATTTTTTTTAAGCAGTTCAAACATTACCGTGGCAAAGCAGATAAGCAAACAAGGATTACCAGATGGATTCATGGATAAGTGGCCACTAGAAAATCTTAATTTCACTCTGTGAAAAAGAATTATTGCCTGACGACAAGTCAACAAGTCTCTTCTTGAAATACACCTCGATGATTGAGACTTCTCATGAATGAGCACACAGTCATTGATTAAAACAAAATACACCAGAAAAATGCCATGTAATCAATGACTGTGTGCTCATTCATTTGTAAGTCTCGATTCGAGACCTCCCATGAATGAGCAAACCTTTTTCTGGTGTATTTCAGGAAGACAACGTTGGATCAGTGCCACTACAAGTCTTTTTGACATGTCGACCTATGCACAACACAATAACATATCTTCTGCAACTTAATAACACACTGCATCATTAAAACGACAGTATAAGACTTACTGGGTTGCTATGGCAGTTTTTTTTTTTTACACCTTTTAGGAGCACAGTTTTGAGGATGCCTTCCCTGGATGTCTGTCTGGCATTTCCTTTAATACCCTTTCTTTTCCTTTTGTAGTCCATAAACATTAAGTCAGTGAGTTGGCGACTCTGCCCTTAAGAGAGAGTGTGAGTGAAAATGACTCTCTCTAAATGTCATCTTTGTGATTAGCAGACAATTGTCCACGATGTACCTCACCTCACCAATTTGAGTCAGCTTGTCCTTCAGCAATTACGAATAAGCACTAACAAACTATCAACAAAGATAGTTGCTCATTTAGCTCATCGAAGAAACCATTTTATATTGACTCTGTGAAATACTCAAATAGAGCTGTGGTCTGATTCTCGTCTGAAAACCTTTGCTGTTAATCAATAGGAAGATCAATGCTGTTTCAAACAACAGGAAGGGTAGAATAACCACAGGGCTTTAATAATAAGAATACCAAATTCGATTTTATATAGTGCTTTTCAAGACACTCAAAGCTCTTCATAATTAAGTCAATTATTCGTTCACTCAACAGTCACACACTGTGGTGGTAAGATACGTCTGTAACCACAGCTGCCCCGGGGTAGATAGCCATAATACGCCTACTGCCTGTCCGATCGTCATCAAAAACACATTTGTTCACCGGTGCTACGGACACCGGAGGCAAGGTGGGTGAAGTATCTTGCCAAAGGACACAACGATAGAATGAACCTTCAATTATTGGACAACCCGCTCTAACTATTCCTACTACCTACTAATAGTTAGAGCTAAAACCTAAATCCTCACTCCGAGAAAACGGCTCTGTTCAAAGAAAAGAGGTTTCCTTCATATTTAAGAGCTATCACAAGACTTTTCAGCACTGATTAGGTAAGTGTTAGTTTGCAAATCAAATGAAATAACCTGCAGAAAACATTTAGAAATGAATAACTATTTTAATACACAACACACTAAGTTAAGCAGAAAGGGAAAAAATAAAAATAAAAGTTGGGTGAGTGAAGCTTGTGAGGTGGGATGGAAGCGGAAAGTGATGACCCCAGGGTTGTTGCTTGCTTTCCTGGTGCTTGGACTTGGGACGCATACATTTTTATAAATATGTACTATGTATATGTATGTATGTATGTGTGTATGTGTGTGTATGTATATATGTGTGTGAATACAGTTGTTTTTGCTTCCTTCGCCTCTTGCCACCATCACAACTATCACTGTTATAATTATTATATTTCAAAATCACACAGTTGCAATATCGGACCACACACACACACACAAACATGCACACACACTTATGTCTGTATGTTAACTCTATATCGCCAGTGTATGTATGTAGTATATGTTTGCTGCTACCAAATTGTCAAATTGTGAAAATATATTAACATTTATTTTAAATAAATGTGTAAACTTTTTTAATGTGATCCAAAGTTTTGAACAATTTAGATTTTAAAGAAAACATCTACAGTATTTGAAATTTAGGGACATTTTGTGATTAAAAAGATGAAATTCTGAAGTTTTTAAATATTTATTTTTAAATATATATTTGCACCCCTGTTTGGTCACTTACCCAAAAGTACCAAACATAACTGAATGTAAAATGATATAATGTATAACTGTGTCTGCATGGTTACAGTGTGGGGTGCACTATATGATGCACAGATGTTACCCCTGCAGCCGCTGACCCAGTCTTTGGGACCTGTCCTCTGCCAGCACCTCAAATATGTCATCTTCCTCCAGCCTGCGTTTGGACCCAACGCTGAAAAAAGGGTTGAGCCAACTGTCGAAGAAAGAAAAAAAACACCACTTTTACAAGAACAGTCATCAACCTCAGTGAATTATTCCTTTTAGTGACCTAAGAGCACCAACCCATAAACTGTCCAGGTGTGGCACTTAAAAAATGAGTTGTTTAGTGCTTAGTTCAAAGCATTTGTATGTTTCACAGCTGCTTTTGATTACTGTAACTGACTGAGTTTAAATGCGTGCTCTTAAAGTTTGTGTAGAAGTTGGCACAGGTAAAAGTAAATTTTTCTAGAACGTTAAGTAACCATGGCAAATGATTCAGCAGAAAGCACTGTGTAAACACATCTTAGACAAATGGGAAGCGGTACCGAAGACTTCCAAGCAACACTTAAAGAGAAAAAAAAGGGGATGTAAAACTCACACGGGAAACTAGTTCTTTAACACCTTCGGTTTTTAAAGGCTCTGACTGTCGTGTTATGTTGTAATACACTTTTATTAAAGGTGTCTTGCGTCTTTAGCACAAATTTAAATCACCCGCTCGGTAGCTTGTCGCTTGGACCATAGACTCACCAGAAAAATATTTTGGAGAAAACATTGGCCGTCGCTGCCGGGTTGGTTTTGGCATCCTTACCGACTTTTTCCATGGCAGGCCAAACAACCAATGTACTTCCTTTTTCTTTAATACCTTAAGCAGGCTGTTGTACTAAGCTAGGAAGTGTCTCTCGGTGAAACACACATGTCACACGGAGGTCGGAACCCCCAGTTCCTTAGTATAAGTTACGTATAACCCGAGGCACAGCACAAACGATAAAGAGCTCCCGATGTGGTCCCGCCTCCGAGACACATGATTGGACAACCTCACGACCGCGGCACGCTATTTGCTGCGCTCTGTCCTCAAAGCTGATCCCATTGGCTGCGACATTCACAGCGCGTTGACTACATGTCTGTGACTTTACTAGTACTACACTGGAAGAGATGACCTTAACAGTAGTAACGTAACAGGTTGTAAATATATAAACACATTTTTAAAGATATGTAATAGAAAGAACAGGAAAAACGTGCTGTACTAGGGTTACAGGTTTATATATCCTCTCGGAACAAACAAACAAACCTCGGGTAACTCTAAAAATGTATTATTACATCTTTATTATCTGGTATTAAGTTCAAACCTTTGATAATATTCTTGTCTACATAACTAAGCAAAAGTATTTCTTTGCCTCTCTCCTTCACATAATGTCCAGTCACACCCTTATATTCTTACAGTAGACATTCCATGATAACATGTAAAAACAAGCCGGTGTTTATAGGGGGAAATCCACACTTGTTTTCTTCCGGCAGATAAAAATCAAGAGGCCCACTGCCTGTTACAAATGTGCACTTTTGTAAATCTAAAACTAGGTTACTTGTTTGTTTTTTTTACCTGGTCTCTTGCACAAACACAGAGACATGAGCACACACATGGAGGATATCTATAAATACAAAGCAGGTAAGAGATGACAGACGCCATCAGACACAGTACAGGTGTTTCCTGAGCTGATATAATAGACTGGGCTGGCAGAAGGGAGAAGACTCCCCCCATTGTTGTTCTCTCGCTCACTCTCCCTCCTCCTCCTGTTTCATTGTTCAGGCAATTGTTTTTTCAAAGTAAATCCAGTCACATGTAAGCGAGTTAAACATTTTCCTGACACATAGTTGTCCAATGATAACAAAAGGAAAGTCCCACCTCAAAATGTTGGTGTTCAGCTAAAGTAAGAGAAAAGAAAAAAAATCAGGGCCAGCAGGGAGCAGACAACCCACTACAGGGATCAACATTACTTTTTCATGCTGTCTCAACCATAGGCCTGTTTTCTTTTCCTCATATTACCACTGTGGTCCTGAGAACTTTATTTCATTCAGTGTAGGAAAACACAGAAGAAGGCAACAAGGCATATTGTTTCATTTCAGGTGGCTAAATTCGTAATGCCACACATTATTCATTCTTGTACATTTTAGAATTGTCAAATAAATGGCAAACAAAAGATTGACTATTAAATCATGTATTTCAATCATCGAGCGATCCAGATAACAAGCTGTCCCACCTGCTGCCCTTTCATTAACAGGTTTACAGGATTATGATCTCCTCTGAGAATGCCCAGCAACAGCAGCCATGGAAACATATATTCAAGACCTCCAACTCTAGAGAGCTAATACCAAACAATTGTCACTTATCCCATGGTGTCAACTGTAAACAAAACCGATGTTCTTGGAAAGCAGTTAGGAGAAAGGATTAGATGCTTTGTAGGTTTAGTGTGTATTTGGAAACGCTAGCTAATTATTTGCCCCAGAATGAGAGGTTAAATCGAATCCTTGTTTGGAAAAGCAAATCCAAACAGTTTAAAAGCTAGAAACGCAAGTAACTAAATTATATAATAAATCATTTTATGATAGGTCTTTGTTTACCCCTTCTATGTTCCCTGTCATCCCTCCTCCCCCCTTAAGGCCTCTGCTCAAAGTCCAGTCCTCTCATTGTGCCATGTGTTGGGAAGCACTTAAAATGAGCATTACAGGACACAACAAAAAGTCTATCAATAAGATTTTGTCTAATCATTTCAAAAGTTAATCCTCACATCAAAAGGCATGAGCTCAGTTAATTTGGTCTTTTTACTGGCAATGATACATTATACTAGAATAATTAGCAGAGGTTTACAACAAGAGAACAGAAACCTCACCTCAACTGTACAACATGTGCTGTCTACACTTCACACAGAACAAACAAGACAAAAAACTGTTCAGACAGTTATGTAAACATTTCCACTAGATGGAGCTCAAGTGCTGTACAATTTATTTAAAATAGTTGAATTTTACACTGGTGTGCTTGAAACTAACCTTATTCGATCATTCATTGATGTAATTCATCATAAAGCCATCGCCTCTTACTGTTACTCATTTTGTGTTCATGACTTTTCAGATCCTTCCAATTAAAGGCTTCCGCAGATCCCCTTGCAGACCCTCCACACGGTGAGGACTGATGGGCAGTAAATACCCCTTCACTCCCCCCAACATACAACAAGTGAATGTGCAAATGTGTGATGTGAATTTAGACGCTGACGTACCTTTCCGAGACCGATCCTCCCACCTCCATCTCATTTACCTCACCTGTGAGCACCTCCAAACTCTCCCAGTCTGGACATCCAGGCCCAAGGAGCAAAGAGAATGGGGAACATGGCAACAGAGATCGTAGCCTTTCTCCTAGCCATCTCCGGCTGGATTCTGGTGTCGTCCACGCTGCCCACCGACTATTGGAAAGTGTCCTCTGTGGATGGGACTGTCATCACAACAGCTACTTTCTGGTCCAATCTGTGGAAAACTTGCGTCACTGACTCCACTGGTGTATCCAACTGCAAAGACTTCCCTTCCATGTTGGCTTTGGATGGTAGGTTTAGTGACAGGGTTACAATGTTACTTAGCAAACATTATTAGTATTTGTATGGGATTGCTTTGGTTTTCTGTGCTTGCCCAAATGCAAAAAAATAAAACATTGATTTAGGTAAATCACTAAACACATTTTTCCTGTTCTGAGTTTCACTTAAAGGCCACGTTTTAAACTAAATGCCACTATTTTCTTTTCTTTTTTATATTTATATCTATATTTATACACTGCAAGTTTTAGCAACTTTTTCAAAGATGATAATCTGAAACTCTTATTGCTTTGAAGCCTACATCCAGGTTTGTCGGGGTCTCATGATTGCTGCAGTGTGTCTGGGTTTCTTCGGTGCTATCCTCGCCTTGGTGGGAATGAAGTGCACCAAGATAGGAGGCTCAGTGACCACCAAAGCTCGCCTGACTGTCCTCTCTGGATTTCACTTCATCCTCAGCGGTAATCAGCAGACTAAAGGAAAAAAAGAACAAACACAGTATTCATGGTCAATTTGAACTCCTGGCATTGTAGCTGGTAATCTACTGTGAATCACTCTCTAAGATGTGGGCAAATGTTTCACATATTTGTATTCTCTTTTACAGGCCTCTGTTGTATGACTGCATGCTCCATATACGCTCACCGGATCACAACTGACTTCTTTGACCCCCTCTTTGTTGCCCAGAAGTAAGTACTGGGGATTAAAGAGAGAACTTGTAAGACAGCAGATCAAGATCAAAGGCTCTAGTCACATCAATTCCATTTCATTTTCTCTAGGTTTGAGCTGGGGGCCGCCCTGTTCATTGGCTGGTCTGGGTCTGTGCTATGTGTTCTAGGAGGACTCATATTCTGTATATCCTTGTCTGACGGCTTCAGTTTGAGGCAGGTTTTTTCGACATTGTGATCATATATGTCACAGACCACTAAGACAAATCAGGGCAGTCTGCTCCACACTGCACTAAATCCATAATCTATTTGGGGATCTTGTTTTATAATTGCTAGACCTACAGGCTAAATTGTTTGATGGTTACTTTTGATACAGTGCTTATTATGGCTGAATGTTTCCTTTGTTTTGACTCTTGTAATGAGTTCACACTGAAAGTCACCTTCACTCAGGGCATTATAGAGAAATGTTGCTTTCCAGAACAAAACATTTTCTTCATTCAACAGTCTAGTATTACAGCCATGTCTAATTTTTATTTATGTTTTACCTCAACTTCTTGAACTTCCTGGTGTGCACAGGGCAGAGTATTCCTACAGTGGAGCTGCATCTTTTGTAACAACACGCCACAAACACAGCAAAGACGGCCAGCAAGCTGCAAAAGGAAACACAAGAGCCACAGCGGCAGTTTGGGAGAAATGCATACGTGTAAATTTAGACACTTCTGCTGGGTTCTCATAATCTGAAATAGATTTGAAGCAAATATATGTTTTATACCTGTTTATACCTGCTTATTTCTGTCAGTGACTTATTAATATAACATGTTCTCTTTTCTGTTAGAGCAGGAAATTTGATTTGGCACAAAGCACAACTCAAACTCCGCAGTCACCTTCAACAACTTGAGCACACATTCAACAACCCGTTTTGGAATATTATGTGTATGTGATACTGATGCTTAGGACATTCTTACAGACCTACTGTAACTGACTTTATTCAAAGACCAATACTGTTCTTTTTTCTCTAAAAAGCTTTTGTCTGATGGTTAACAAATCTGACCTCCAAATGTCACTGGGTCCCATCCATCTTCAGTGATATCTCTTCAGATCTGAGGGCCTAACCAAACGTTTCCCCTCCAATCAGCCATCCATCTCCACCTGGGAATTATTATCAGTAGGAACCCCAGTGCTATGTTACGTGAAACCTTTCTGCCCAGGGGTTGGATACTTGAAGCCGCTAGCAGAGAGCGGCTGTCCTGTGCTTTACAACCCTATATCTGTAAACAAGTGTCAGGTATCCGGTAATCCTCTGGACGCTCTCAGATAAAGGCTGCATTGTCTTATGTATAAAACAATAAAACACATTTAAACCTGCAGGGTGTGTGGCTCATAAGAACACGAGGAATGTCATATGAATGGTATTTATGGAAGTTTTTGGACGTAAATATATCTAGCCAATCCGTGGTTACGTGTTTTTATTTTAAATAAGTGGCCATTGTCCACAAACAGATTCTGGTTTAGGGTGTATTGCAATAGTAAGCCACTAGATGGCAGTAGCAGCCCATAAATAAAGAGCAACCTGCCCCAGCCAACCTGAAACCACAACAGTGTAGAACAATAAAGAACACAACCCACTTTTTATTCTAAGAAGATGGATATAGAATATATATATATAGTTTATACATAACTGTGGTGAAACAAATCCTCTTAACTCAAGTAAAACTGGTGATAAAAAGTTTATCAAGCGCTGGTGGATCAGGTTAAATCCTTCCTATTGTTCTGTTTTCATCAGTTAGGGATTCCCCAATTCCTATATCGCCCCACTGCTAGCAATAACTTTGTCATAATCTTAGACGATGTAGTAAAGAGTCTTTCATCTTCTCTTAAAGACCATTAATCACTCCCTGTACCTCTTAATAACCTAGATTTAGACATAGCTCTAATAATGAGACTTTAATACAGTCAGGCTGTGTTAAATGACTAATAACAGGTTTAAGACCTGAGACAAAGTACAAGAAGAATGTACAAGAACAATGCCTTGAGCGGTTAAGGTCACAGCATCAATGTTATTAAGCTTCCACACAAAGATGGAACAGCTAATCATTGTAAATTCATTAGAACATTACTGCAGCATTGTAAATTAAATTAGCACCAATGTTGACATCTTTGTAAAATATTATCTGAAAGCTATTATCTGAAAAATAAATTATGAATTTGAATGCCATCTTTTCAGCAGTAAAAATGAATAATACAGTCTGTTGCTTTGGTAACTTGAGACACATGCTTAGCTGTCAATATTTAAACCTGCAAACATCTATGGGAACTTGAGTGGTTTCTTACCCGCATGTTTTTGTTCTCTGGTTTTAGAAAGGAGCTGAATAGCTCTGATCTGTACCTGAGATTGAGTCAGTGTAATCTATTGAGAGCAGCAGCTCAGAGACCTCCTGTGTAGATGCACATAGCTGCAACATCGACTTCTATAATCTGTAAATAGTATAGACCAAAAAAATATTACAACTGGATTTTAACAGATAAACAACTGTAAGAGGGAAGTTAGAGGAAAGCTAATAGAATGAAGATCAGAGTGGTGCAAATCTGGGGATTCCTCATGACAGTCCTTGGCTGGATATTTGTGGCCTGCACCATGGCTATGGAAGCCTGGAAAATCAACTCAATTGGTGGCAAGGCCGGCTCTTCCATCCTCAAGGTCGCCTGGTACTGGTCCAGTCTTTGGAGATCCTGTTATACAGACTCAACTGCTGTCACCAACTGCTATGACTTTCCTGTGCTCTGGTCGGTGGAAGGTAAGTCAGTTTTTAGGGGCAGTGACGTCTAACTAAGTAATTAACTCGATTAACTTGTTTTTATGGTCCAGGACACGTCCAGATAGTACGAGGCCTGTTAATGGCAGCCCTATCACTGGGCATGCTAGGCTTTGTGCTCAGTTTGCTGGGCATGGAGTGCACCTTCATTGGAGGAAAAGACATATCAAAGTACAAGAAGATTTACACTGGGGGGTGGTGTCATATTATCAGTGGTAAATATTTTCACAACCCTCTATTTTTTAAAAGCACTTTGAAACTTTGATTTCTAGGTCAAAATGTATGTTTGTCTCACTCAGGTATGATGTCGGCAAGTGGATATGGTGTTTATGCGCAGTACGTCTCAATGGAATTCTTCAATCCTGAATTGGCTGACCTCAAGTAGGTGGATATATGTTAACAAATAAATTCTAAAAGCATTTAACGTCCGTCGCTTAAACCAACTAACTGGGCCGTCACAGATTCTTTTCTTATATTTAGCCTAAATCATGTGTTTGTAAGCAATTTGATGCCACTGTACTGTACATCCTACTATGATAGGATGATGTATTATTTAATTTCTTTGCGTTAATACACAGGTATAACCTTGGTACGCCGCTGTTCCTCGGTTGGGTGGGCTCTGCCTTCCACATGGCTGGTGGTTTCTTCTACTTGTGGTCTGTTTGTAGGCCGGTGTGCGGAGGAAAGACAGTGTGAGTACACAAACATGCAATTATCCTAACATGTCAGGGGCACTCACTATATTGAGAACTCCACTTCCTCAATAAATAGCATAAGAGTGAAGGCCACATGTTGCACTAAAGCCAGTAAAATGGAGCATGTGCATCCTGTGACTCCCACTCAGCACGGATTATAAACCTAAAGCAATAGATGGGAAGAAAAATACGGTAGTATTTACACATCTTTCCTGTTTGCTGTAGATCCAATATAATGCACCATTTTACCAGCTTTTCTTAATCATTCCACTTTGTAATTTCCCAAATCCTCTTAGTGCCCATTTGAGTATAAACCGGTGCATAAAGGATAATGAAGGTGTTTTAGATCTTGTGGCTCTTTTTCCCAGGGTGGTTACAATCAACAGACAACCAGTCATAGAGGAAACCTTCTCCACAGCTCTGTCCACGGAGTCGGACCTCACCTCTAAGACCAAGCTTTCCTCCATTTCAGAGCTCTCATCCAAGCGCTCGGATGTGTCTGAGATCTCCTCGCGTTTGGTGCGCAAATCCAAAACAGGAGGCGCAGCCAAGACAAAACAAACATCCAGAACTGTTAAAAGCACTAGATCTATAGGGGCCAGGGCAAACTCCTCTTCAAGATTGATTTCGTCCAGCACGTCCACCTTATCTGAGTCGCGGAGCAGCAGCAGAAGCAGTCGAACCGTGTCTTCTTTGTCGGGCATTTACAGGAAGGAAAATCTACCTTTTGTGAAGAATTCATACCTGTGAACAAAAAAAACCTCATAAGATAAACTTGTGTTGTTTAATGGATTAATCTATCTACAGAAAAGGCATAATCTGTGCTGTAAAAACAAAGCTGTAATATATTATGAAACTCTTCTGTATTTAACTTTTTATCTGTTGCACATTAAATCAATAAAGTATTATAAAATGGGGTTTTCTCATAGACCTAACATAATGTTTATACAATGACTATTACCACAAACTAGTAACATCTACTAAAAAGCTGTTTTTTTATATTCTAATTTAATTATGATGTCCTCTTGATTAAAGGAATAAAAGGGTTCTTAAGTTTGGCTGAGGCATTTTATTCTCAAGTAAATCTGCATATCTCTTTATTGCATTTACTTGCACATATATACAGTTTTATATATATATATTTTTTTACTTTTTAAATACATTACATACTGTGCTTATATTAATACCACACTAATGACTAGGACAGCGGAAGAGGACGGATGGACTAATTTTATGTTAGGAACCTGAAAATAAATAATGACGGACATATTATTAACAACATCTGTTTTCTATTTGCTGTAACAACTTTTCTCATGCAGCATGCAGTTACTTTTGGTAAAAGTAACTGCTCGGGGCATCTAGTAACTGCTTTGTTTTGTTTTCCTTAAGTCATGTGCTTTCACTCAGTCAGATATGGGCAATGGTTGTTTATACATACACAGTTCTAGAGGCTTTCTGCCACAGTAGATGATCGAGTATGTTGTAAGGTACGCTTTAGTAATAAACTGAAACAGAAGGTTTAAATGTTATTAGTAGAGTGTACTTTAATGTCGTAATAATCCACAATTATTATGTCAAACATGACTGCGAGAGGTATTTTATTAGCCTATTGGGGCCAAGTAGTACGCTCATTGTAAGAGGTTAAATAAAATGTGCAAAAATATTAGTTTTAGAATAATGTTGAATGACTCCATCCTTCAAAACATTTCTACCGGAGCGCTGGGAACATAAAAGATGCTTACGGAGCAGAACTGTCAAACTGATAAGATGGTAAACCTGCTTAACAACCACACTGCCACTCTGCTGTGGACGCATCAGCAGTGTCCCTCACAGGGAGTTGTAGTGAGTCCCAGCATCTTGGCTGTGTCCCGTCTTAACAGCACTCACCATGAAGTACAGGACGGTGGTGATGTACGTGGAGATCGGCTGCTTCGTGAGCTGTCTTTGCGGATGGATGCTAGTGTGTTCCACTCTCCCCACAGAGTACTGGACCTTCTCCGAAGTGAGCAATCGAGTGATGACGACCGGAAACTACTACTCCAACCTGTGGAGGGACTGTGTATCTGACAGTACGGGGGTCTCTGACTGCAAGGACTACCCCTCCTTGTTGGCTCTGCCTGGTAGGATACGATAGATACATTTACTCTTAACCACAAAGTGCTTAGAAATGACACGCCTGTTACGTGTATTCTAGTGTTCTTACAGGTGTGCCGAGCCCTAGCCGTGTGCGCTGTCATCACTGGCTTTTTGGTGGGGTCCTGACTCTTATTGGAATGAAATGCACTAAAATAGGTGGCTCTGAGATTGTTAATGCAAGAGTGACCTTTGCTGGAGCACTCACCTACTTGGTTTCAGGTAAAAAGACAACATTATGGAGGAAATTGTTGTTTTAGTTGTCCTTTTAAAAGATATATAATAAAATAATTTTCCATCAGGATTCTGTGGGATGATAACTTACACAATGTGGGCCCAAAAAGTCATAAGTGAGTTTGTGGATCCAAATTTTCAGGCTCAGAAGTAAGTATTTGAGAATACAAACCTGTTACATAGTTTGCTGGAAAATAAAGTTTAAAATTTCAACACATGCTTTTAGATTTGAACTTGGAGCTGCAATTTTCATCGGATGGGGAGGGTCCATGCTGCTCATCTGTGGAGGAATTGTGCAAGGTTACTTCTCGGGAAAGAAAGTCTGCCATCAAGGTAAAACTAAAGCCTCAAACCTCTTTGAAAATATTTTATTACAAAGTTGAAAAGATACATTACTTAACCAGTCATTTTTCCTACCAGCTCCTCAGACAGGCCTCGAGTCCCTGGGTCTTACGTCACAGCCCGCTCCAGGAGGACTTACATAGTCCCTGCCTCAACCTCCAGACTGACCCTAGCGCCACCACTTTTCTATGAAGGAAGAAAGAGCAGAACAACAAGAGGGGCAAGATCGGCAAAAACTATTCAGACATACAACAGAGACAGCTTTGTCTGAGAAAAAAGACAGTAAAAGAAAAGGATGACTTATTAGATGCTATATTTAAATAGACAAATTGTACTCTAAAAACAAAATGTCGCATTGAAAACTTTTATTGTTGGTATAAATAGTTTGTATACAAAATTTACAATTATTTTTTTCTATTTAAATATGACAAGCTTACAAAAAATTACATACAAAGCACTGGCAACATACAGTACCAAAAGAGTGTTTTTTACTGAATCTACAAAAGCATTCAATCTGTGAAAAGAAATTAAACACTGTAAAGGTTGGCACAAGATATAAAAGAAATAGAAAACTTCAATAGAAAAAAAATCTAAGATAAAATACAGTCTAAGATATTCTAAGATATGATATGCATTTCTTTATTTCCTAAAAACTATTTCTAAACAATAGTTAACAGTGTAAATACATTTTCAAAATATTGCTTACCCCTATTATTGGATTTCTATTTGGTATTCTGTGTAGATGTCAGGAGGTGGGTTAAGGTTTACTTGTGCTTGGTATTTCACTAAGTCATGTGTTATTGTTTATTGCTAATGTCCTCGGAGTCACTGATGTCACTGAGGTAGTACAAGCTGCTCTTCAAAGTGCTTCCGGTACCAGCTTCAGTTAGACCTGTCAGACATCAAAAGATTAAAAAAAGCATTAACATTCAAGAACAAAAATATATATATGTGGTATATGGTTGCTCCGGTACTAACCTGATTTGGGACCCTTTCCTGTGGACGTCCCCCAGACACTGGTGCTGGCTGAGTCAAGACTTTTCCTCGTTGGTCCAGAGCTCGGGGCTGGCTTAGGGATTTCCTGTTTCTCTTCTAAAGAGGAGACCACCCACTCGCTGCTCTCTTCTAGGTCTGTGTACTGTCGCCACACAAGAGAAGATATTAGCTGTTTACAGAATTAACTGAGTGATGGTTTACCAACCAACCGTTATTCATTTATTCAACCTTTTATGTTTATGTCACCAAATTCAAATAAGTAAATAAAATAAAATCTCACTGTTAGTTCCTGGATTTCATCTTCCCTCTCAGGCAAGATACTAATGCCCCCTACTGGTTTCTTGCCCAGTCTTTCAGCAAACTGCTTTTCCATTTTTTTGGCCATGTCATTGATCTTATTCTCTGAAAAAAAAGAAAAGGTTAACGATGATAGGGTTAAAGATGAAACTATAGTAACTATGAAACTAGGATTACATTGAATCCATTAGGTCAATAGCTACTTCTCTTTTGACAGTCTTGTTTTTACATTTATCTATCTTCTATTGCTTATCGCATTAGGAGTCTACTGTGTATGTCTGTAAGTAGACTTACACTGACAAACTGAAAAACAGCTATTCATTCTCTCATTCATTCACTGTGGTCCAATTCAACTACACAAGCATGTCTTTGAGCGATAGAAGGAAGCTAGAGTCCAGAGAAGAACCAGGGACATAAACTCAGCAATAATTTGCATTTCTCATAAAACCATATTCAACACCAAAATGAGCTATGATTTTTCATAAAATGGTAAAATGTCATGGTTGTGTACAGGTTTTATTTCATGAGAACAAAAACTGCTCTTACCTTTTCCAAAGCTCTTCTTCTCCACATTCCCATTCTGGTCTTTAAAACCCTGCAGCCTATTTGGGTCAATTTCCTGTAGCTCACTGATGTCTGACCAGTCCTCATCTTCTTCTTCGCTGTCCATCTTTGCAACTGCTGTTTTAGTCACTCCGCTTACAAACCCCCTGGACTCCAGACCAGAACTAGTGGTTAGGACTGGAGTTCGGGCTTTACTTTGGACCAGGCTGGACCTTTGGTTCTGTTGGATCTCTTCTGTGTCTGTTTCTTCTTCTTCAGATTCCTCATCTGAGCTGAAAGGAGGTGTCCTTAAGAATTACACAAAAATCTTTTGTTCAAAATTAATAATGTTTCAGGCTGATGTGATTCTTTGTTTGGCGATGACACTTAATATTCCAGTTTTCTGTTTGCAGTGGCTTTGGCTTTCAGGCTTATTATATAAGTTGTTATACATTTATAAATAACATAACTTTGTTGCCTCTACACACTTTGTATTCCTAGTGTGTCTACCAACATGGACTCAAATATCAAAACCAAGTGCACATTACAGGAAAGATTTATTTGACACTCAAAAGAACCCAGAGGGCTTTTACTTGGAAGAGTAGTTCCTCTGTGGAGTCTTGACATTGGGTGTAGAGGTTTGTGGTTGAGGTCGGGGCGTGCGCCTTGGGGTTGGCTGTGGGGTTTTGGGCTGTCTAACTGCAGCTCTGGACATTACGTGTGCTGCTTTGGAGGGCAGACTACTGGACCGAGGTCGGATCTGCAACACTAAACATACACAAACTATGTTAACACAGTCACACAGAGCTGAGTATCTTGTTATAAATATTTATGTCCACACATAACAGCGCATAATGCTATGTGTGATGTTTGGGAAAGCACCTTGTAATTGTTTGTTTCTGGAATCAGGCTCATTGCCCCTCTTTTGGCCTCCTAGTTTCTCTTCCACAGCATTGTTTATCTCCTGCTGGCAAATCCAGTAATCAGGCAACTCTCGTGCCATGCTCTGCCGCTTTGAATGCACCTTGGCCAATATGGACTCCATCTCCCTTTTTGTAATTCCACACTGATCCTGAAAGGAGGAACAAAGAATACAAATAGTTACACACACGGTGGTTACAACATTTAAATCATATTTAGGGTTACTGTGCACGTCTGGTGTTTGAATTTATGGTATAAATGGTATACACTACTGAATAATATGATTTTTTTTAATTGATATAAAATTCTGTATTTGTAGTGCCATGTGATCTCCAGCAGAAGGCAGTATACACTTGAAGGTTCTATAACAGACTTAGGAGAATAAATATTTAGGCCCCAGCCAGCAATAGCCCAGAGGGTCTATTATAATTGCTCGGATTATTATTATTACTATACTTTTTCCGTGCCTTCGATTGCAAAATTGACCCCCTGAACGTTAACAAAAAAGGCCAAATGCCAAGAGAAATAAAAAAATATACTAAGACTCCACTCTCAACTCAACAGGAAGGTGGTCGTCTTGAATTGAAATCACAGATTTCTTTTCCGTCACATTTTGTACATCTCATGTTAAATGAAATGAGCTCAGATTTGCTCAGCATTATCTACAGAAGTGGAACATCAAAAGTTACCTACACTTTTTGAGTAAGCGTTAGTTTTCCCAAAGCCCCGTCGCAAACTTTGTGTTCACTTAGTGATCTCAACCTCTCCTATTTAACGGCATCGGATTTAGTCAGACCCAATCAAGAAGTTGTGCACAATGACGCCGTGAGCACAAGGATATGTCAATATAATGGCTACCCTTTGAAATGGCTCTCCAGTGCCCCTAACATTTTAAATGTGACTTTGAGAATAAGTTTGTTATAGACGGATGAAATTTGGTACAAACATTCCTCGTGGCCCCCTGAACATAAAAGCGGGCAACACCTGTAATCTGTGACATAAATTAATAGGATCAGACCATTTAGGTTGATGTTTATTAATGAAATTTGGTCAGAAAGGTGGGTGAGGGCCTTTGATGCTGCTTGCAACTTTAGTTTATATTGTGCCTCTAATAAAAGCTTGCCCCAAATGTAAACAAGTAAGTTTACAGTAAGTTACGTACAGGTTTAATTCCAAGGCGTTCAAGCCTTTTCTCCACAGACTTTTCCAGTTCTGGTCTCATCTCTTTCTTGATATTAGGGTTCATTTTGAGTGCGCTGATGTTTGTCCGCTGTTTTTTCACAGGCCCAGGCTCAGGTTTTTTCTCCACCTGCTTCCTCTCTGAAAGACTACTGGACTCTGTAAAACAGCGCTGGGTCAGATTTCAGTTTACAACATAAATTGCATCATGAAAGAATTATTCATGCCAAGATAAATAAAGAGTTTGGAGGCTGTGTGGGGCAGGCAGAAGAGGAGAACGCCTACACTTTTGCACAAACAATGCGTAAAGATGACGGATGGATATAATAACATAAACTGCTGCCACGTGATAAATAACAGATTACAGCAGACCATGATTCAGTTTCCAAAAGAGTGGTGAGGTCATCTTAATGCATTAACTACCAGCATGCTAAGATGACTTAGGACTAAACGCTTGATGAAATGACCTCTCAGGACAGACTGATTCATGCAGACAGCATGCAGTCAAGCAGCTCTGCTGCTTTTTAGTCCATTTTACCTTTCTCCTCTTCTGACACCTCCTGTATAGGATCCAGCATAGGAGCAGAAGTGGGCTCCTCTAATTGGACAGCACATGAGGTCACAAATCAATAGAAGTCAGACAAATAAACAGTAGTAAGGACACTATGTGTGCTGGACTCTATATGATGCATCTAACAAAAAACTGAATCTTCAAAACAGGAAAAGAATGTGCACTGCCCCAGTGGAAATGTGGTCATTGTACCAAACAGTAACTTACCAAGTACAACTCTCTTTGGCTTAGGCTCTGTTGCTGGAGATGTGAGCAGGACTGAATGATGAAATTTAGTTTAGTTAGAATTTGAAAATAAACATAACAACATAACAATAGAAAAAAGTTAAATCAAAATAAATCTACCTGGTGTTTCTACTACTTTGGCTGGTGGATTGGAGGCAATCGTCTTCATCTAAAAAAAATATAAATTACAAAAGAACATTATCAGGTTCACATAGTTGAGCTACTATAAAAATGTCCTTATTGTGTCTCCCCTGCAGTATGCAGTAAATAGAGGAAATCCTGAACAAGGCCTGACCTCCTGCCTCATTTCCTCTGTCGGCATAATCGTGCTGGCCACAATCATTATGTGTGTGTATGAACTAACGTGTGAATGAGTACTGACCTGCTCCCTTTGAGCCTTGATGGTTTGTTCCTTCTCATGCAGCTTTCTCCCCAACTCGTGCTGAAGCCTCTGACTGCGTTCCTGCTGTTCTGACACAGATAACTGCATTCTGTTCAGCTCATCCAGCAACTACAGCATAGAAGATGAACAATAACATGTCTGTTGCAATGTTGGAATAATAAAAATTAACTCTAATGCAAAAAAAACTCAAACTTACCTGACTCTTCTCAAGGTCATGTTGAGCCTTTATATCTTGCAATCTAGATTCCCATTTTCTGTCCTAAAATACATTATGTTGGCTCACAATATGTATGCATCTTTAGTTTTTAAAATATACTTTTTAGTCTTACCTGTTTCTTGAGTTGTTGTTCAAGCTTATGAATGGCTTGTTTTTGCATTTCCTTGTAGTTGTCCAGGTCTTTTTCTGGCTGCAACTGTACAGGACTGATTGTCTTTTCTTGTCTGGCAGACTGCTGCTGATTTACTTCCTATATATTATATAGATATGAATATAATACATAATATAAATAATATTACATGTGTAGTACATACATTAAGTGCCTGGATATTCCGGGTGTACATGAATTCTATTTCCCGTCGCATGCCGTCTCGGCTGTCCTCAATCTTTCTGTCCATACGTGCCATCTCCTCAGCCTTAAAACGGTCCAACTCTCTCAAAAGGTCTCTCTGCAATGACTCCTGTTCTTTTTCCTAAAGTAACCAACAATGAGATGAAGAATGAGCAAAAAGGCTTCCTGTCATTGATGTTAAGACAGGACATTTAAGTGTGTTCAGTTCTACCTGAGCTATCTTGGTTTGCAGGGCCTGTTGCTGTCGAATAATCTGCTCCTTCAAGTTCATGATCTCAGATTTAAGGCTGTCAATCTCTGATTTCTTCTCGCTGTCTGAACGCAACTCTGAAACAGATAAAATATCAGTGTGTTACAATAGCAATTTGACTCCTATAAATCATCAATTAACAAGTTAAGACCCCTTTCTTTCCTAATATAGCTATTAAAATTCATAACATACGCATCTCATACTCTTCTGGGTGACGTCGTTGCATATGATTCTGAAGATACGCCGAATTTAGGAATGATTTTTCACAATGTAGACACTAGGAGGAGAAGGAGGTTTAGTTAAGAAGATGCATCCAGTGTTTTGATGCCAAGGGGAAAGAAAACAACATAGATATAGTTATAATATGTGATCTTTCAATGAGCATCAATGAATGAAATCAATGCTGTTTTGTAATGCTATTAGATTCCTATTTCACTGTAGATGGTACAACCAGCACACAAATCAATAGGTAATCATTAAAATGAGGTCACAATAGAGAGGCTGTTTAGAGTTTGAAGCAGACATCAGCCTGTATGTCCAAACTCCAGACAGATAGCGCGAGTGATGCTAATTTGTTCCCTAAGGCAGACATCACCACACTCACAGGGATGCACATCAGACTAGATGCAGCCTCTGTCATAAACACACACACACAAATCACACGCTACATTTAACACTACAGCTCACAATGCTGTGACTTCATTCAATGTTAATCGTGCTGATACTGATATCTTGTCGCACCATATGGTACCAAAAACTGAAAGACAGTGAGAAGTTCTTTAAAGGCGTAGCTCATGACAATTAAATAAAAGTAACTGTAGTGAGACTTAATATGAGCACAGAGTATGGCTGACTTTACTGGAAAAAAACACCAAGGGTCTTTAGAGAACCACACATTCTATCAATTATTGAGCCACTTCTGTTAGCTGAGCTGCTAGTGCACACCTAGCAACCACATGCTGTTATGCACAGTTGTTGCCCTGGTAACTGCTTAGCTGGCTCAGTAGCAGATCTGTACATTAAATAAAAGTGGTTGGTTGAAATTCAAAATTGTGATTACATTTGTTCAGCCTTTGACCCCACAAAGCCTTATTCCTTTAGCATATAGATGCAAACACATGGGAGTCTATGGTTATGGTGACTGCTATCTGTATTTTTAAATAGTTTTAATAAATGTATTTCCACCAAATGACACCATCTGCTCTGCACCTTTAAATCTTTTTTCACCACAAGACTAAAACTTATTAAGTTCAAACCACAGCAACACTAAAAAGTATAATTTAATACAGTAATTTCCACATTTATTAATGGTTAATTGGCTATTATTAACCATTAGCTCATGAAACAGCTGACTAAACATCTTTATTGCTAATTTTTATCTAATGTTAAAGCAGAACCAACCCATTTTAGAAGCTTGGTGTTAGTCTGTGTTTTTTTTTTTTTTTTTTTGCAAATTCTTATAGAAAACACCAGAAATGGAATCCTGTGCTTTAAATAAAGCCATGACATTTTTGTTTCACAGGGCAGAAAGCAAGCTGTGAATAGATCAATAGAACAATGACAGAGCTGGGGCTCAAAGGGGGAGGAGTCAGACGAGGGGAGGCTTACAGCCTCCTATACACATGTGAAATGTGAATGCGGTCAATAAACCTTTGAAATTCAAATACTATACCTTATGGCTGTTGATAATTCCTGGTGCAAGCAGCGTCTGCTGGGTGCGAATGACCTTCTTCCTCTGCTTTAGCTCCCCGTGTAGCATCTTTACCTTCTCTTCTTGCTTCTTCCGCTGAGCCAGCAGCAGTTCACACTCCTTCCCAGCGGCTGCTAGCTTCTCCTCCATTGCTTGCAGACTCAAAGTCAAAAACTCTTGGCAATACAGCAGCCACTCTATAGATAGCTGGGCCAGACGTACAAGCTTGATCAGAGCAGAGTCTACTGGACTCTGGCACCGTGGACAGCGCTCACCATCCAGGCTGCAGAAAGTCACAGTGTGGATGTGCTCCTGAAGGGCATCCATGTCTACCTGGCTGATCACCATGTCTATGTCCACTGCATTAATCCGTCTCCAGTCCACACTCCCCCTCCGCAGTTGGAACTTAAAGGGGGGAGCAGTGGAGACGCCACTGGATGGAGTCATACCTGCTGCACAGTGCCCGTTTACAGAATGATGGCTGAGTGGGGAGTTAAGAAGGGATGGGATCCCTGCTGAAGAATGGGCCCCCTGGGTGTCACCGGTGTAGGGGTAATAGACACCGTCTTGAAAAGGCTGAAATGAAGAAAGAAAAAATGCTCAACTCCATAACAATACCCCAAATGTAACATCGGCAGGCAGCAATTTGTCGAGCCTAAGAAGAAAAAAATCTAATCAAACTCAAAGAAGCACAGTCGCAGCTAAGCAGTATGACATGGATTCCACAACTTCACTCGCTAGCTTCCTAGTAATGCGCTGGTGCCCATACACAGCCGCGCTTTTCTTACCATCTTCGACTGGTGTTGTACGCCTTTACAGGCAGAAAAGCACCGTGCAGCCGTCGACCCTGGCCGGTTCCGCCCCCTCGCTGTTCAACGTAACAACGCCGAAGCTGGGCGTCCGCCACGTTACCATGGAGACACACACAAGCGTCCCTGGAGAGAAAATGTTATCAAAACATTGAAAGCATTAGGCCATGTTTTCCCTAGTCTGTACCTGCACTGCAATCTACAGGGAATGCGTTAATACCTTTCAGTCTACGATTTAAACACATACAACACAGACTGAGGTAACGGGAAAGCAAAAGAAAGGCACTATAACGTAGCTACAAAGCCAGGTTTAATAATCTTGTGGAATTAAGTTACCGAAAACAATTGTTTCAAGTCGAGGCAAGCTTTTAGACCATTGTTTGACCTTAACAATGCCAGCCATACATGCACAAACTTGCCCGATAGACTTCATCCCCACTTAAATGACAAACGTAACAACCAAAATAATTTTAGCTAACTAAGCTACATCCCAACTTCGCGTCTTGGCTCGCTTTAGCCCCTTAACCATTCCTCCTTTCCAGGCTAGCTAACGGACATCTTCAGCGTGTAGGAAAAAACATTTGAACAAACAGCGTGGCAATTGTACAGGACAATACAATAAAAGCAGAAAATCGTATTTTCTTCTTATAAAATGGTGTATTATAATTTGCCACAACAACTTACCTTGAAGCAAAGGTTAGTTCATAAAAAAGTTTTTTTAAAAGCAGGACCCCGAGTGGTTTGAGGGTGACGTCGTAGGTCTCCACATTCCTAAATCCGTGCTCACAAAAGACCGCCATCAGCTTCCACACCATTAGACAAGAAACTTCCTGTCAGCTTTTACAAAATAAAACTACATGGAAGCTCATTAAATCTTGTAAAAGCTTCTAAAATAGTTTGGACGAATATCTTTTATCTCTGTGTCCAATATTTAACAATATTTAAATATAGGCTATGTGTATTTTCAAGCCACGTGGGGTAATAGGCTGTTAAAAACGTTTAAGTCTTAGCTACACACATTGTAAGTGAAATTGTTTCACTGTTAACAGAGAGTGTGTAAAGTGTAAAGAGTTGCTTATCTTTTATTAGCTGTGTATTTTTATCTCTGAATAGCCAGTAGGCTACCTGCATACATTATCCTTTTAAGTGCAGTGACGCGGCAATTGTAGGCTATATCGGCTTTAATGTGTAACTAAGATTTCTGCTCGTTCCTGTGTTAGTGTGGGCCCCTTAATGAAGCTCGCAAGATAAAGGGGGGAAGGGAAAAGATTATAGGACTTTGAAAAGGGGTGTAGGTACCAGCAGGCAGTAAAGTGGGGTCTTCACACTTCCCGTGCTGGCAAAAGAAGATGGAAGAAAATTAGGAAATCACACACAAATAGTATCACACTTGGGGTTGTGCCATAGTAAAGAGAAAACCTACTAGTTAAGTTTCTCACTAGAACCATCCGCTGCCGTTTCACTGAATGCCGGACACAGTTGTGAGACCGAGCTGCTGTGGGAGCTGAATATCCAACGTCCAATGTCAATAAAGGAGTCAGATCATATAGGCAATTGTTTTGAACCAAAATAACCAAAGTCTTTGTTACATTGTTACAGTTATAGTCTAGACCTATATCAGGACATTTAACTGCACATTAATTATCTTTGATATTTGATTAATCGTTTTTATTATTCAAAACGTTATAGTTGTTAGGCAGAATGAACTGGTTATAGACCAGCAGAGGCCACATGTAGTCTACTCTTTAAACTCTATTGTTATTTGTTAACATGTGATTATACTGTAATAATATATAATCCACTGCAATGACAAGAGCACGTTGAGCTGGTGTTACTTTTTACATTTTTCTTGTGTTTTCTGTGTGAGTTTATACGTTCTCATTCAGAAGCCACGGTTGGTTACCACATGCTATGTCTTGACCAGCAGATGTCAGCAGAGATCGTACCTCGTCGCAGCGGTTCCTGAGGCCTTGCTGTGGAGGAGTGATGGCGTCCCTCCCGTTTCTTTCCTCTCTGTCAGAGAAAATGCTGCCTACTGCTGCTGTGATGGAGAGCAGCTGCAGGAGGCGGCAGAGTCCCTTCTTTAATGGGATGCAAAGCTCAGCAGGGTTGATGCACATTGCTTGCACACACTATTCAAATACACACATAAGGTTTGTACTCAACAATTAGTTTTAAAATTCTCTCAAGGTGTTTTGTTTTTGTTTTGTTTTAGTTCTTCAGAAGCTTGAGATAAAAAAATTATTTTCATTGAGGTCATTGCTGGAGTTGGTACAGAGCTAAAATAGAGTGAAGGGAGATGAGAGCGTGTTTTAACAGCATCAGAGCTGTCAAGACAACAAGCTGCATGGGCACGTCCCTGCATGTTGAACTCTCAGGCAAAGTCCCAGTGCTATAAGAGGCCGACCGTGTGCCATTTCCCTGGTCAGTCCCTAGACAGCTTCAGTCGACACTTGATAAATAGAGATTTTAATTCTTGCGGACAGGGCCTTTGACTGTCAGTGTAGCCTTGGGGCAGACAGGGGAGAATCTCCTCACAGGCTGTGTCTAGTACAGACAGCCTTCCTACCAGTGGCATCACAATGAGGCATAGAAGTTCAGCTGTAGGACAACATATTCAGGGATGGTACAAAAAATATGCAGACAGGGTAGTTGCACAGGGGCCGAAAGGTACACCAACTTCACCTAAAGGAGAACAAACAACACCATCAAACAGTAAAAAGGAACAAAACCTCAAAAAGCTTTCTGGTGGAATTTCTCACCTCAATAGATGTTCCTACTGCTATGTACCCCTTCAAGCCAGAGTAAGGAAGATTTTTCTTTCTGATAAGAGCAAAAGACATGCGTTACTGAAAAGTGCTGCGTTGCATTAGTCATGCAGTAAAAGAAGCTGGGCCTTGTTGTGTGGAGGTAGAGGACCGGACCTCTTGAGATGAGTAAGCACGGCTCTACACTCAATTTACTGCTTGATTTATGAGTTCATTTCCTGCTCCAAGTTCTCAGTGGGGGTGAGGTGGTATATCTTTCCCACTATAGGTAACGGTGGCTCCACTTCCCAATCCCCCATGAGACCCACTCGCGCCACTCTGGGCCTTAGCAAGACTATAAATAATGGCCACAGTAACAAGTACACAGAGTAGACAAGATGCTAAAACATCTTTATTCATGAAGAGATTCTCATTTTCACAGTAAGAGGATACTCTGTATATTCAAATGTATGGGTACAGTATCTTGGCTTAGATCTTCATATTTCAAACAATGATAATGACAAAGGTTAAACAAGCCTGTTAATGCTTGAGTTTATAGAAAGTTGGCTTCTTTGAGGAGATGCAATAAAGCATTTGGTTGTGAGCCATGTGTTACTAGCATCATAAACAACTTTCTAAGGAGCGTTTGAATTCCCACTGAAGGTCTTGTGTTTGCTAATGCACTCACATGTGGGTGCGTGGCAGTGCCAGTCCGATCCCTTTCACATGACTAGCTCCAAACAAATGAAAGTGTCAGCACAGCGAGAGCGCTTGCCACTGCACGGCCAACTTGAAGTCGAAACGGCAATCTCCAACTGCCCACTGGTTTTCATCTCAGACACTTTGTTGTCTATTTTCAACAAGGCAGTCGTGGGGGTCACAAGTGGTGAATCAGCCTTGTGGGAAGGAGAGATGAAAGAGCGCTGCAGTGGGGAGGGGAGCAAGCGAGAAGCATCCCACCGTTTCCTTTCATTGTCCCTTATGAATGTTGCTCAGGTCAGATGAGGTACCGGCGCTAAAGAATTATATATAGCAGACAAATGACGATGTTTGCACTGATTTTTTTCTCATCCTCCTACTGAGCAAAGAGGCCTGTGCTCTGTAGGGCCAATCAGTCACCGCAGCAGCAGCCCATCCTTTGGAGGAAATCCTAATGGAGATCGAATGCATATGGAGAAATTAATATAGGAAGAGTGCGCTCGTGGGTATGAAAGTTAAACACACATTTCATTGTAAAACATTATAGGACTGGACTTGTAGCAACAAAATCAGCATTTGCATGAACAGGATCTTTCTTTATCAGTCCAAACAACCCAAATGGTGAGATTCAAAAGTAATTGTGTATTTATCTTCCTCTTTTGGGACAGTAGTAGGCCTATAGTATAGCCTAAATGTCTTTAAAATTCCAGTAAAAAAGTTAAAGGCATCAGTTTACACTAGGCCACACAAAAACCTTTTTTTCAGCCACTGAGCAACCTGACTTTGCTGTAGACTTCTAGAGGTAAATTAACATTGACAGGCACTTAATCAAGGGATGTTATAATGATTTAAGTTATGGATTTCTCCCAGATTAAAAGTCTTTGTGAAAACGCCCCTGAGACAATTAATGGTCAATTAACACAACAATTACCTGGCATTTTACAAAAGCAGGACAAGCCTTTTCCTCGCCTAGAGCTGGAGTTGTTCTTCGCTGATAATTCTCAGGTGCACTCTCCCACCTCGTGTTCAGATCTGCCTCTGTGAACACTAATGAAAACAGTGATGTGGAAGCTGCTATTAGAAGGAAACTAACACGGAGGTATCTCATTTCTGTCTCACACTCCAGTCGCAGCAGCAGCCGGCAGATAAAGTAGCACCTTGTTATGACATTAGCATTTAAAGGAGTCATAATTTCTACTCCATTGCTCTCTTGATTCCTAACCTGGAAGATCTAATTACATTTCTCTCTTGGTATTAAGTTACAGGGCAATTAGAGCACAACATACACTGGGATGACAGAGAAGGGGATTATTATTTGAATTATGTAGCCTATGATGTTAATAGCAGCTGTCCCGAAAGCCATGATTTGCGTTTAATGATGGCCGGCGGCGGCGAACACTTAAATTTCAAAAGGAGCACGAGTGAAAGTGTTTGGTAGCCCTATTAGAGACTAAATGTTACTTTTGACAGTTTGAACAAATGAGGGACCGTGCCGGAAAGAGGAGAGAAGATAACTGTCGCTCTCTTTGAGCTATGGCAGCCATCCAATGCAGAGCTTCTTTGTATTCTGCGAGCACCTCGTTTTTGTGTCAGCGCGGGACAAGAGAAGCACTTAACGTGACATTTAGAGATGCTCACAGATTCCTCTGGAGGCCACAAGGATAGAGAAAAGAACCAATGATGTTATCGCAGACATGTGTTTTAAATGCCAGGAGGGGTGCTTCTCCACAGCGCTTTGGCCACAAAGATAAGAGAATCACCCCGCCTTGTGGTTCTTGCACCTTTTGCACCGGTTCTGGGGATCACGTTAAGCTTACCCTGAAATGGTTTCATCTCGTTTCTATCAGATATGATCTTTTAAAGGCTTACAGAACAATCTTCTTAGGTTGTACATTAGGGCTGCTGTTATCCTTAGAAGAAATCCACACATACATGGAGCGTTTTAAATAGTGGCCAAGAGAGGGGCTGAGCTTTGAGTGGGCGACAGAAGCTTTCTGAAACGTCTCAAATCTTTACCAAATGGTTGTAATGCTCATCTTTACAGTCATTTGTAATGATTCCTAGTCCTACAAATAATGATAACTCTTCTTTCCATTAATACCAGACTTAATATCTCCTATTGATGTGACTCTATCCTGAAGGGACCTCCATAACAAGACAGCATGAATATTGAAAAGGGAACAAAAGGTCACTGCTCTTATGGACAAAGAGATTGAACTAATCAATCATCATTTCAGTCTAAAATGTGGTCCAATTAAACAAACCTACGTGCCACGGGACACAATGACTCATGCTGATTCTCTTCAAAGGAAAATCGACATTTAAATATATATTTTTAACAAATAAATCCGTGGAATATGAGCCTGGATATTTTGCAAGTCAAATGGCCTCAAGCCATCTATCTTACAAATGAACGAAGCAGTATTTTTCTTCATGCAGGCTATGTACGCAGCCGCACTAAAGCGTTTGATGCGAGGTCTAGCGACTATGCTGTACTCCCTAATAAATCAGCCAGCGAGGTAGAAGTATGAAGATAAAGCTGCATAGTGATGAAGCTACTGCACAGGAGCAGAGTTTAGGAAACAAGGTTAGCTATTCATCACTTGACGTCCTCGCAATGCGTCCACTGTTCGGGGAAAACTTTCACACACTCATTTTTCCATTTGTCTCTTATAAAGCGACTTGTTTGTGCACTTTATGCCCCTTCCCAAAGTCAGAAGCCTCAGCACACCGTTTCCCGAGAATAGGTCCCAAATGCACCACAATGTCAACAAATCAGACTTTTTACTATTCTATTGTAGGATGTACTTGTTGTCCATGTCAACATATTATATCACACATTTGTTTTTATGCACATTGATGTTTGTTTAGCATTTTTTGCTATACGTTTTAAAGACACTCCCTACACTCTACTAATTTAATTGCTTTTTTACCCTTGGCCCACTCATAGAGCAGTCATTGTTAAATCATTGGCCAAGTGGGGCATATTTCTTGCTTGTCTCACTTATTTTTTCTGCTCCTCTGTGGAAGCAACACTGTCCTAGCTACATCAGGCAAATGGGCTACTGTTCTCCTGTAGCTCACAAACTTACACAAACAAGCATGTATTAAATAAAAATAAATAGATAATTACTCATGTAAAACGTGGCAGGAAAGGTTTCTCATGTATTTAATTTGGTAATATACTCTAAGCAGCCATTTCTTTTTCTTTTCATCATATTTTATATATTTTTTATATCACATCATTGGACTTGAATTGGCCAGCTGCTCCTGTTCAGAAAGCTGCCCCCCCTCACTGCGACTCTCAATTAAATTCTATGTGTTTACTCGAGGAGGAATAATCCATTTGTACATTTCTCACCATCTTAAGGCTCCTTGAATATTTAAGTCTTTGATGTTGGGTAGTCTAATGCAGTTACCTAAGCAGCTTGCCACAACTGTCCTCCCAGAAATTCTCCCGGCACGCTTTCTATTTATTTTATTTTTTTCATTTCTTTTATTTGCAATGTGTCTGGATGGCACCAATAAAGTATGCTTTTGAAGCGGCGTCTCAGGAAGGTGTTTTCCAGAGATAATGACTTATTTGAATTCTCACTCAAACCCCGCCGCACAAATCTACCTTTTATAAAACAATATATATATATATATATATAATTCATACTTAAGACAATGAATTTAATCATGACCTGTTGGTGAGAGCGTGCATGCAAATTTTGGCCAAACGTGAATTATTTAGTTCCAATGGTTAGAACAACAAAGGAGCCCCACTGCCAGGTAGATGGCACTGGTGCAATTTGGAAAAAATGAAAGAATAAACAGGACAGAGGACTGGACTGTTTCCAGCAAACATGTGACTGGAATGCATGATGACCAAATCCATGCAGCACGCAGTCTTAAGCAGCTGCTCTGTAAATTGGCTGTAAAAGTAGCAAAGAGTTGAGAGTTCTTGGGCAGTGGTCCCAGATAGTCCCTGACTCAGCTCAAATGCAAGGACGACCTGGCACGGACGCACACCACCAGAAGGACCATTATCTGCCATAACGAGGAAAAACCTCACTAGAATCCACTGCGTCTGCAAGGACTTTTTAAAACAAATGTCAACTGTACAAACAAGTGTTTAATCACGGCATTTAGAAAAGGTTGATGTACATTATGGAATCATTAAAGTTGAATAATTTACCAGTAAGAGCAAAGACAACAGTTTGGCCACATGCCGGTTGTAAGAGCTGAAAAAGTGATGGGAAAGCTCCTCTAAGTGATACCTTCATACATGGTCTTGTGAAAAATTATGTCACATTACTAAAAAGAGCATATTCAAACAATATATATGTAGATTTGCTGTAAAATGAAAGCAGCAGAACCACAGCCACTGGGCTGTTTTCTGTCTAAAGGTTATAGAGTAAATCTTTCTACAACCGCTGACAAATGTAAAATACAACTCTAACAGTATCTTTTCTAATTCAAAAAGAACTCCATCTATCTGGCACATAATGGCCCTTTAGAACAGCAGTGTCCAAACCAGCCATCCATAGCTTATCAAACCTCCAAAAACTCAAATTAAATTGTTCTTTAACACCATTAAGTTCAAACAGTCCAACATCCTTACAATCAATCAATTAATTCATGTTTTATCATCCAGTGTATTATTGCAATTTAATGCTGGAACAAAGAAAAGCTGTGGAAAGAAAAATGTACTTGCAGAAGCAGCACATAGTGTGCAGAATGCATTTAGATATTCTATAGGATTTTTTCTTCACATTTAAAATACACTTACAGTTTATTTGAGGCTTTCACTTTGAACGCTCCAAAGCCACAACCTTTTTGAAACGTTTTCTCACTAAAGGAATTTTAATTAAAATGTATTCAGCTTTAAACCAGTCTCACCCAAAACGTCTTGTTATTCCTTTGTTCTAAATTAATTCCTTTGTTCCCTTCTTCTTTTGCAAAGTAGAACAGTTCTGTCCTTGGGATGGTCGGCAGTGAGGCTTTTAGTTTTTTCTGATTAAGACGGTGTGGCATTTATTAAGAGAATGTAGGTGATAAATCACTTCCAATTAATATTTTGTTTGGGAAGACACAGAAAAAGATACTTAATATGAGATTTATTCATTTATCTCAGGTTCATTTCCACCAGCGTCGGAATGTCAAACATTTTATTTTAATAGTAATTTTCCTACATAAAAACAACAAATACTGCTCAAATGTGGCTTTAGTTATTCTGTCGATATAATGCCACATTTGCAACCTGTTTACATCCTGTTTACATCCAAGCTTGTATCATTTAATTTCAAATGGTTGTGAAATGCTGTTGCTGAAAGTAGACAAAGATGTGACTATAGCCTCAAGGCAGTATCAGTAGTAATCTATGTGATATGTTTGGCAGGGAAATTGTACTGCCATTTCTTAACGAATAAGAGAAGCCAAAAAAGGTGACCCTAATATTGGGGTACATGCTACAATAGCAAAAGCTTGATGAGTGAAATTACAGTCATTTTCCCTTTGACATTCATTCAGCTGTTTGAATCTACTTCTGTGCAAAGTGACACACAGAAACTATAAACATCCATCTGTGCTCATGGTGGAGACAGGAAGGCTGATTAGGACGCCACAGGACACATCACCATCAAGCAAGCTTCAATTACCTGCTAGAAAATGTAGATTGTATCTCAGCTCCATTCTAAGTGTGGCTGGTAGCCAATGATGGTGATTCTCAGCCCAGTTGCCAGGGAGCTCCGCGCGGGCCAGCAGCGTCCTCATCCTACAAGACAGAGTAGAGTGTCCCCATTAACAAGGCTGCAGTGTGGACAGACTGATGCTGTGCCTTGTGGTGCGCTACATGTCTGAAGGCCTGCTGCTGGAGTCTGCAGAGAGGTCTTCACATATCCTCAGTCACTTGTGTCATGCAACCAAGGAGAAAAAACAGAGATGCCAAAACACCAAATATGCTGAGTTCACTAATAACTTGTCTGCTTTTTTTTAAAAAACAAAAATGACAAAGTCCTACCTGCAGCCTGCTATTATCTTCATGAAATCAACTGACTGGCCTAACCTCATAGAACATTACCTGTAATAAGTATTGTGGTAGTAATGGATACAAATATAAATCCTGCTCAGGGTGAAATTTTGAGTCAAAAATTCAGGGACTTGTGTTTTGATATGTATTGATACTAAAGATTGGTTCCATGTTGATCACTGACATTATATCCCTCTTTAAGTAAATGTCTTCACAATCTCAGAAGAATCAAGAATTATCTTAGTTTCATTGAGAACTTTGAGATCCTAATAGCAGCAACAAACAAATGCAGAATGAATGGCTACTGAGCGCTCAGGTGGCTCAACAGGCAGATGGAGCAGCAGTCAGTGGGGGTGAGGAGTACCATAGGTGTGATATGACATGAGATAGCGAGCACAGAGAAGAATAAACACAAGAAAGAGAGGATGAAAGAGCAGCTGTGTGTTTTACAAAATGATGACTTACAAAACACATCTGCACACTTTACTTGTACTCCCTCAATCTGATGATGTTATGTAAATACTGTATATGATGATTCATAATACAGGTGTCTCAGTGACTGTCTTCATCTCTAATCTCTCACCTGCTGAGGAGAATTAAACACATCACTTGTAACCGATAACTGTTCTGTAAAGTTTCCCTTTGTGTATTTAGTGCTTGTTAAAATGATTCATGTGTCTTTGTTTTCCCCCATTCTGTGAGTTATAAAGTTGGTGGCAAGAAACACATATTTCTTTCATTGAACAGTGTGATATCTCATTGAAAAAGCAGCAGCAATAATGTCAATTAGGATTTGTTTCTTTAATTTGTCCTTATCTTTCTTGTGCAGCACTTTTAGATTTTCATTTGCCTCCTTTAATAGCATCTCAGGCTGCTCATTTGCTAGAAATGCCTAGATACTCTCAGCTCACCAGAGGTGCAGGAGTCGAGAGGTTCTCACCACGGATCATTTTAAAATCAATACTTAATTTCCATAAATACCAAATACATACACAGCTCCAGTCATTCCAAGGCTGTAATACTGAAAACAAAAAAGGCCAAAACAGATAAAACAGAAATCCCCAATCCAATCATAACTTCCTGGAAGCTTCAGTTCCATTATTGGGCGAGCTGTACAGTATATAGCTGCAGCCAGCTGATTCAGCACATGTCCTAGGGTTATTTCTCATAAGGCTTGTGTAGTGAGCGTCAGGGACCTCGTAAATATCCCAGCAGCACAGCCAGAACAACACAAGCCTTGCTTCACTGCACAAAACATTAATGCATATTTTTTCCCCCTTTGCCATCAGGGACTGTGCTCAGATTTTAATCAGTGTCCCATTTGTAGAAAGCACAGTGTCATATCTGGCTATAGAAGAGGCCGGCAGGTAAAGAGCATGCTGACACTGGATATTATCATCACTCGGGCAAATGTCCAGCTTGTGCTTGACCTTTGAAAAACCACATCTACCTTGTCTTGACACTTAGCATAACTGATTCACCTAGACCCTGCTCAGACGAGGGATGGTGGTCTTGGCTTAGGGACAAACTCCCATACAGATTAAGTCAGAGCTGAGGGCCAAAGAGCATTCAGTGCACAAAGAGGATTGGACAGAATGCATACCAGAGTGTGCGCTGGTGAAATCCCTTGATGGAGGGCATCTTAGGCAAAATAACAAAAGCTTTTGATCTGCACAGCTTAAAGAGAATCCATTACCATGAGGTCAAATGCCTTTAATAGTAGCCATTGTGTCAGAAACCTGTGGATCAGGATTTTAAGTTTGTCCTGGGATGATGACAAGAGAGTGCGCAATTTTCCCTCTCCTGCGCACAGGTCCAATTATTGACATGACATAATGCTGGAATCTGTCCATGGTCCTGAAACGATTCGTCTAAGGATTTAACTCTTTCCATTTGGCTGCATGCATAGGATCTATCAACCACATGACAACACATGGACATGAATATAACAGACCGTAATGCAGCAGAGAAATGACTGATTACACAGAAAAACTAAACAGGTATTTGGAAGTGCAGAATTAATATTATACTACTATAGCAAACCACTATAAGAATAAGCTACTTCAATAATCATATATGTCATATCAAAACAATATGGAGATTGTACAGTAATTTCGGCCCCCCAAATTGGTGTCGGTGTCGGTGTGTGTGTTAGATTATAGAGGGAGTTGCGTCACCGAGTTGGGAGCCGGGACAGATGACTGGCGCAGATGTAGAGTTAAGTCAGGGATAATGAAATCGGAAGATAGTTTGTTCACTTTTCAAAATAAGAGAGGGTCTGCAGTTGTGTAAAATGTCTATTCATCTTTAAGCTGGTGACTTGTTAAAGCTCAGCAACTGATAAGTAATTGACAAGATCTGATAGAATAGGTCTCCAGTCAAATGCTACTCACCAATTTATCACTGACTGTTGAAAAACGTTTATCTTGTAGGGCCTATGTCTTGAGTGAGTCAATTCTGTACTTTTGCGCTTGTGGAAATTGTTCTTCCACACAGATGTAAACCATTGTTACACAGCAAATATAACAATAGAAATCAAACAAAATCAATTAGGTAGCATTAAATGTTTTGTGTTTCAAAACAAGAAATTACACATTTGTGATGGTCTGCAAATAAAAATAATGTCTGCAGATTTTTGATTATGACTTCTGTTGCAAATCCTAAAAACTCTAATGATTTCAATCAGTTTTTGAGCAATTGTGTTAAAAATGTGACCCTTAATTTGTAAGTTTCAAACGGAAGGGATCGTGTAACTTCCGTGCAGCTTGTCGCGGCGCTCTTGGCTCAGATAGTGATCAGCAGTTGGCACCGGCAGGACAGCCGAGCTTGCACACTGCAGGCGCTGGGATGTGCCGCTCCTCTGACGTCCCTAAGGTGTTAGTGCTGCGTAGACGAGCGCGAGTTATGTCAAGCATCTGATATATTTAAGACAAGACATGTTCGGTGAAAAGTAAAGATTTTGAGTGACGGCTTAAAGTTTGAGAGCTGTTCTGATGCAGGACGAAGTGTAGCTGCCGCCCAGAACTGAACTTGCAGTGAGGTTTTCAAGTGACTCGCAGGATGATACGAGGAGGCGAGGGGAACGACTGGGACGTCACGATACCGCTTGCGCCGACGGAGTGACTTACAGTTTTCCACAATGGAGGAGAAGTTCAATAGACTTCTGTTCGTCCCCATTGCGGCGGTGTTGTTCTTGATGATCGGCTACCAGTACGTGTGCCCCGCGGACAGCAACACCTGCTACTTACGAGGGGACGAGAAGGGGCTCTTCCAGCGCTACTCCTCGGGCTTTGAGTTAGTTTACACGGACGAGACGGACGAGGACCTTCCCTCCAAAATCACATCCAAATTTAACTTCACGGAGCGGGATCTGGACAGGCACATCGAGTTCAACATACGCGGAGACGACGTGATGGTGTTTCTGCACATTCAAAAGACGGGCGGGACCACGTTTGGGCGCCACCTGGTCAAAAACATCGAGCTGGAGCAGCCGTGCGACTGCATGCCGGGCCAGAGGAAGTGCACCTGCCACCGGCCAGGTAAAGCGGAGTCCTGGCTCTTCTCGCGATTCTCCACGGGATGGAGCTGCGGGCTGCACGCGGACTGGACCGAGCTCACGAGCTGCGTGCCCGTGGTCATGAACAAGAGGGACAAGAAGAACGCGCAGAAGAGCAAAAGGTGATTCGCTTACTGTGTTTTATCATGCAGACTTCAAAGTTAAAATGTACTTATGAAGGTTTGTGTGCTTCAAATCAGCCAACCAGTTAAAAGTTTAGTTAAACCAACCATGCACTAGTTCATATTTAGGATGAACAGAAATTATGATTAACCCATTTGCAGCCTGTAATAAGCCACTGACAGTGTCAATAACTAAGGAGTTGTCTCAATAAACAAATTAACTACCTGCACAGGCCACATCCCTAAACTACCAACCATTAGGTCTACCATTAACAAATAGTGGGTTATGGAGACTTTAGGGATTAATTACACATTGTTTATGTAAAAGTGAAGAAAATATAAAAGACTTGACTGCTGTAATAACTCATGATTAGTTATAGACCAAGAAATCTGAAAACCATAATCACTATCCTCCATTTAATGCATTTCAAAAAATTAAACACAGAATGATATAAAAAACACATTCTCCCTGATTACAATTATTAATTGTTATCACAAATTTTGGGCATCATGAAATCAGCTTCCTCAGAGTCTCCACTCTCTGAACGCAGTGTGTTATTTACATGCAGCGCAGGGTATGCCAACCTGTTACAGCTGTTGTGTTAAAATTCAAACCACGTGTCACGTGGCCTTTATTTCATACAGGAATGGCAGCAATGTAGCAGACACAGTGCAGGTCTGCTTCCATTTCCTTTAATTACAGAAGCAATAGAGCTCAGCTTAAGCGAGTAAATCACTTAAGAAGGCCACAGTCCTCTGAGGTGTGGTGCCTGTGTGTGTAAGCTAATTTGGCTTGTGCTGGGTTCAGGGAGCAAATCTCCATCTGTTACAGAAAGCATCAAAGGGGGTCAGGCCTTCAAGAATCCTGCCAATCCATTAGCTGTCCTCTGAGTTCATTTAATGCTTCTAAATAGTCTTGGAGAGGTGCCTCACAACCATATCAGCACTTTGAGTGAACTAACAACACTACAGCCAACACCTGTCAACCCCACAGAAAAGTCAGGGTAAACAGCTCTCATTAGTGCTGTGATGCATACAGGACTATTCTGTTGGATCTTCATTTAATTTCAACAGAACAATTCAAAACGATATTTTATGACCTAAATCTGGATATGAATTGTAGAGTAGGTTTCTGCACATGCACAGTGTAATTTCAGTGCAACTACCTCTTGTTCAAAAAAGAAAAACACTTAAGTACAGGGATTCAGACCTAGTCAAGAAAAAACCTTTGTTACACAGCTTTTCTCACAATGTTTATGTGATAGCCAGTTCTTTTGGATTGGGGAAGTGTTTATTGAAGTGTCCTGTTTCCTCTCACAGTTTATAAGCACTGAATGAATGTGTTTTTCACACAGGAGCTATAATGCAGTCGATTACCACAGAAACAGACAATGAAGCATAGAATATGATACAGCAGTGAACATATTGATAACCACTTGCTGATAATCTGATACTTCATTGACCAGCTCAGTGAAAAGCTTTTCTGCCAGCCTCTCCGCAAGAAGGTCAGAGGTTGGCAGCTCTGTGGAGCGGCACGTCGTGAGCAATTAGACAAGGTCTTGTTGAAGGACAACATCTATACATGTTTTACAGCCGTGGCTCTAACAGTTCAGTTTATATCTCTCATCCACCGATGAATGTGTCCATCCAAAGGCAGTCACTGCCGTGTGTATGTTTCAGCGACTTTATTCAAGCATTTAAAAATAAATTTTTGTTTCTTGAAAAGTACTATAAATGAACCAAATGCATCATGACTCATATAGGCCTACCTGTGAATTTATCAGGCCAGTTATGAGTCATATTAATCCTAGATATGTTGTAAAGCTAGATAATTTCCAGTCCCATCAAAAATACCATTAAAACCCATTTTATAAGTGGATAGCACTGATTGACCTCAGAATAGAAGAACAATTAAGACTTCCCATCATGTGAAATGAAAAGATCTGAATAAGAGCAGACCAGAGCCATAAGGTTTTCTGTAGCGGATTTATCAGACCCGAAAGCCTCTTGTTCTGTCACTTTGTGCTTTGTCGCCGATCTGTGATGGGCTATGACGCATATGGGCATGGCAGCACCAGGAGTGGAACTAAGTGTTAGCTCGTATGACGTTATCAGCTCAGCTTAGTGCAATATTTAAGGTTTTTCTGTAAGAAGGATGTGCTTTTAAATTTTATCTCTGATCTTAATGTTCCACAAAAGAGCATTTTTCCTGTTTTAGCAATAAAGTATCTGTAATCCTCTGTGCACTAGAGAAGGTACCTATGTTCAGTGTATTTTTAAAAGCTCTTTAAATTCTTTTTTTGTGTGAGATTACAAAAGACAGTCCATCTCACAAAAGTGCCGAAATATATAGAAAGATGACTCTTGTCTTATACAAGTCACTTATAGCGATGAGAGCGCAGGGATCAAACATCACAAGAACGGAAGACGCCCACTCAAACCCCGAGGCTACACGCAACACGCTGTGAAGTAGTTTGTAGAGTCTCATCCCAGACCTGCAGACATTTTCCTACATCTTCCTCCTAAAGTAGACATGTCCACTGAGCTTTGACTTGTGCTGATGGCTTTTGCCTCATTTTTCCAGATGTTACCTCCTCGACAAACTCACTACTGTATATCTGGGTCTCTGGGGTGTGTAAATGATGGAATGAAAATTCCTCAGACATTTCCCATTGTGCTTCTCTGAATCAAGGTCATGACGAATGTAACGCAGAGCAGCCAGCCTTCTCCTGGCCTCACCTCATTAGCGCACTTATAATCAGAGTAGGTGTCCTGTATGTTGGCCTGCTGCTCTCCCCTCAATCCAGCAGCACCATCTGTCTGCTTTTAAACACTTTATAGTCACCTTCAAGTCCCCTCTCACACCACAACACTGAATGTCAACTACTGAAATGCCACCATGAACTATTCAAATGCCAATATGTCTTTAATTATAGTCAACAACGCTTTAAGTATTGGTAAACACACCGGCTGAGGCCAGTGGTTTGAAAATATAAAATGTCTAGTCTGAGCATAAGAAATCTTGCCATAATCAAATTATTGCAAGCTGCCTATGACAACCAATGTTTTGAATATCAGTGAGGACAGTAACACAATCCAATCTCCCTTCTCTCCAGAGTCCACAAGGAAAACAGAGGGGACTGAAGCCCTATTCTGACATCCCTGTGAGATGACAACACATAATAAATTGTGTATTCACTTCAAACCTCAACTCTACATGTAAATGTGAAAAGTTTCTCAAGAAATATGCCCAGGAAATAGGAGAAACATCACTAATTAGCTCCTTGGTCATACGAGGAGTTGGCATAGCAACCAGATTCAGTTTTGATAAGAGACATTAGTGGCACAGCTTTAACACATCTTTGGCAAAACAGAGCTACATTTAGCTCCTATTTAGAGGACAGTCAAGCAAACCTGTGGCACTATTTGATCAAAACAAATTGAAAAGAAAATGAAATCGCTTCATATTTATTGGTACTTTCACTTCCTTTTAAAAGTCATCACGCTCACGTTGGTTGAGTTAACCTGCACCTACTCATTTGCTTTCGTTGTGTCTGGCAATTTTCCCTTCAGCACGCCAAAAATGACTAAGTAATATAGGGCCAATTCAAGTAGTTTTTGATAAGCTCAGCCTGGCCAGAAGCTCCTGCAGGGCTTTGCTCGCAGCATGGGGCTACAGCATTCGCATCGCAGCAGGCTACAAAATTGCTGTAAGGCCAGACGTCAAACCTGTTTCAATTGCTGAGTTGCCCTGGTTGTCCTCGGCAGCTGCCCCACACTGAGCAGTCAGAGAGTGTAACATTATTACTGACCTCATTATTTCAGATTAGAGCCAAGAATGCAAAGCTGGTCACAACCGAGATCAGCCCGAGTCTAATTAGCCTAGTTCATTCTGGGCACATTTAAGGTTCTCGGCGGTTTAAGCTACTAATTTGGCAATGGGACCTAGTTTCCCATGATGATAATAACATTTTAGGCTTCAGAATATGGTAATATCTACTAGTGCTTAACAAACTGCAGGACTGACCTTAAAGGGTAAAGAAGAAAATACCATTCAAGGTGTAAGTTTTCAGCCACGGTTCCTTAAGATGAGAACAAAAGAAATGTGTAGTGGCCAAAAGTGATGTGAGTCACTGCAAATCCTCTGCTTAAGAAAGAGCAGATTGTACTGTATATTAAGGGAGAATCTGCTGTAAAAGTAGTTTAGAACTGTCAACATTCACTGTCAACATTTCTTTGACGTCTCTAAGCTCACACATCAAGTTATAGCAAGCTGCTGACAAACGCACATCGCTGTTATAAACTGAATATGACAAGAATGCTGATTGTCAAATTATGTCGAGTGGTTAGAGTGTAAAAATGTGACCCTGAGTGTCTAGAATATCCGAAGTGTATAGAGCAGCGGATCTGTAATGTGCCATAACAAAAAGATGAAGACAGAACGGTGAGTTGGATTCTGCACAGACGGTCTGCTGCTCTTTAAAAGACAGTTTGCATTTCACTCAAGTGGGATTTGTCACTTCTTGTAGGTGGAAATACAGTACCTGACACTAGAATTTTTTTTTTTTTGGCTAACAGGGTGAAAGTACTAGGCCATTTGGGAGAAAGAGAGCTGCAGCTTGACGCTATGATATACGCACAAAGATCTTTTAGGTCTGCTGTCCTTACACAAGATAATGAATCAGGATGAGAAGGATGCATGATGACCTCACATGTTAGCTCATGGACGTGTGCTTAAAAAAAATGTGTTAAGCTAATAACACAACATATGGTGGCATACGGCAGCAATGAAATCAAACCTCTCACATACCTGGCCATGTGCATATTTACGCAAAACCCAGCTGTGTCTTATTCACATTTAATGATATATGTTACCATAGTCTAAGCACACAAACACATAAGTAAATTTGTGTTGTAGAAATATACAGTATATAAAAGTTTTAATAGTATGTAATGTAAAATAGTGTTGCATAAAAACTGCTATCCTTAATAGCACTGGGACACAGTGAGCATTAGACAAATCTACACAACAAATAATTTAATTACAATTGAATCACACAAGACATTGTTTTGTACCTGTGGATGGAAAAAGCAGCATAGCAGCCCTTAATAACAAATTTCTGATTCATTACATAATGTCCCCATAAAACCACTTTCAAAGTTGAACCTTACAGTGTTGCAGATGGCTTTTTTTTAAAGGAAATGTGTTAATGAACTGATGCATCTGTAGATTAGGTCATTTGTTTATTCATATATCCTGCATTTGGTGAGGCACAGTGTAAAAAATGTTATATTATGTATTTGCATTCATATATATATATATATATATATATATATATATATTTTGAATATGTAAAAATTCTCCTGCAAGAGATTATATATATATATATATATATATATATATATATATATATTTTTTTTTTTTTTTTATCCGTCCATATATATATATATATATATATATGTATATATCAAGTTACTTACCGGGAATGGGATAAGATGCTCTAATGTTATCAAACCACATGGTTTAGAAACAAAACTAGGATCTAAGAGTCTGATATTTCCACAGCGTCCCTTTAAGTAAGTGTGTTGTGACTTGTGTTGTTGAGAGAAATGAGAGATATTCTGAGGATCTTGGTAATCTCAACACTCTTTACGGGGATTAAGGGCATTTGAAGACAGGTTTTATTATACAGGGAGGGAAGTAGTGGATTAATCTACAAGTCTACATTTATATATACAAAACCTGTCGACTAGACTTAATTTTGTTTAAAGAGAAACATGTCTTTTTCATTAACAAATCCTTTAAACCATTTCTTAGAAGCAGCAGCACAACCTCCCCTTCAGCTCTGTGTTTTTTAAAGAAACATTTACAGTTCTTTTTTCCCTTTACATTAGTAGTTTTTTTACAATTTTACATTTGTTTTTTGTAACCTGGGATGGAGTCAAGCTGGAATTGAAAAAGGCTCAATAGCCTTACCTGAGTCAATTTTCTTTACTCCAAAGTGAATTTCCTTTTAGAAATTCCTCTGTTTGTTGTGGGTAGATGTGACCTTTTGCTGAGTATGGACTCCCTTTTATCCGTCCATATCTACATAAACCTAGAGAAGCGTCTGACGCCTCACAAAGCTGCAAAGATTATGATGTCAAGCAAAGGTTAAAGCTAAGACGCTAAAGCTACTAAAGCTGCACAAACCAGGTTGGTGTGTGTGTTGATCAGCTAAACAGCATGTTGAACAAACCAAAGTCTGGGAACTGTGGTGAATGAAGCTACATGAGTGGCATCCAAATGTGAACAAACAGATGGAAGATTTTGTCTAAGATTTATCAGCATTGAGACACTCTCTAAACGGTACAGAATCCACAAGATGTGAGCCTAAATCTTATTTGTATTTATCATTTTGTTTAGTTTTCCACAAACTACATCTCCGCCCAGCTCGGCTCACATAAGGCCTGGATGCCCTGTCTTTCTGGAAGCATTTCTTGGTTCCCTTGTCTCCACTTCAGCTTCCCCTTTTCCTTTATTGCCCAAAATAGCATCTCATATGTGAGACCAGTGAAGATCACATCACAGTGCAGCACCAGGCTCCTTGCTCATCACTTCTCTCCTCACTCCCTTCCTCTCAATCTGCACTTCACAGTGATTTATCAAATACTGTTAACAGCCAACAGCCCCACCAACTGGGTTACACTGAAGTTTGGAGAGCCAAGGCTCTATTAATGGAATATTTTGAGCTAAATCGGTGGCTGTGGCTCTGTTTGGTATGTGCACTTGGAAGACTGTAATTGGCACACAAAAATTAAATTAGTGTGTGAGAGAGAAGCAGTTGAGTGGAAATGGCTCCCACTTGACCCCCTGGTCCGGAGACTGATGTAATGAGACTTCTCCTTAACTTGACAGCCTGCTGTTGCTGAATATGCCATATGATGTTCCTCTTTCATGGCTCTAATTGCCACTCGATTTACTTTTTTGGGATTAGTGGCCCTCTTCTGTGCTTTCCAGTGCTTTCATTTGCTCCTCTACAGACATCCTTTCACCAGAGTCAGGTGGACAAAGCTGAAAATCAAACCAGGCTAAGATTGTATCTGCTGCGCCAAACGCAGTGTTATCTATAACACTGGTCGGGCTGCAACAAGGGCTGTAAGTTCACTCTGCAGAGAGTTCATTCAACATTCCTCTTACACTGCACAAAAGTCCATTTTAATGCAAGCCTACTTTTAATGTCAGCCTTATTGAGAGGTCAAGAAGTGAGCTGCAGACAGCATGCTATTCAGCTAGTGGCCCCAATGACAATAAGCAAATTTAGCAAACAAATTAGCATTTAAGTTTGTACCAAATTATGGAGCCAAAACAATCAAAATACTGTTAAAGATATAGTGTGCCTTCTGCAGATATCCAACTACACTACCCTCTGGACAGAATATAAATCTTGCCATAAAGCATCACATCAACACAAATTAACATCACAACACATGTATTTAAGGTTTGTATTGATAAGTGTCAGGTTCCTGTGCATTTGCAGCAGTAATTGTCTCCTTTAGTCTTTTATTAAAAAGTTGCTTTACATTAATAGCTTAATGTGAGTTATCGGCCCCTTTGATATCCATTCCAAAATGGATTTAATGTCTGTAATTCTAAATTTTTCACACAAAACTAAAGACTAGGCCGACCTTTCCGTCCTGAGACTAATAAGCACCAGTGGTGTAAAGTAACGAATTACAAATACTCTCATTACTGTAATTGAGTATTTTTTCTCAGGAATTGTACTTTATTAAGTAGTTTAAAAACAGTGTACTTTTACTTGTACTTGAGTACATTTTTAGTGCTGTATCGGTACTTTTACTGCACTATTTTCCCTCAACCTGCAGTCACTACATTGTTCATTTTTTTTTCCTGTCAATGATGATTGGCTAAGGAGAATAATCAGTCCAGTGATTCCCGTCCAATCAAATCGCGCATAGAAAACTTGCATCAGACAGACTTCAAAACACCTGGCGCCAATTTAGTTTAATCATGGAGGAGGAAGGAAGTGTGGTGGATGCTTCAACATGCAGTAACTCAAATACAGCACTTCAGCATCCTTGGCCGTACCTGAAGGAGCTTTTTACAATGAAGGCGAAGAAGGGCAATTGTGTCGTTATGTCATGCCTACTTTGCTTGCCCAGACCGGTTGAAATATCAGCATTCAAGAGTTCTTCCTCTAATTTAAAAAAGCACATCGAGGTAAGATTTCATATTTGCTAAGTATCATATCTTAAATATTTATGTTAAATGGTATAATAAACGTCACAAATATAGTGTGGGGGGCATAAATAAAACTGTGTTAGGTTTTATGAGCCAATGTGAATTAGGGATGCACCGAATCATGTTTCAGGCAACCGAAATTATTCGGCCAAAAACAATTGCGTTAGCGATTAGCAACCAGCTTGGAGTGAAGGCACGGTCATTTTATTAATGCAGCAGTATGGACGTGTTCGAGAAGACGCAAAAATCATCGCAAGCAACGACTGCTTAATAAGACTATCTCGTCAGTCGTCGTCATTGATGAGAAGAGGGAGCGGGGTTGTTGCTGGTTATACTGTAGGCCTATGTATAATGACTTAAATCGCAAAATGGCTTTAAACCGCTACTAAATACACTGCAGAATACAGTTATAAAGCTACATATTTATTTCACAGGGTATAAGGTGGAATAAGTCACAGCATAATACTCACTACTCCCTACTCTTGAGTACTTTTGAAGGGGCTACTTTTTACTCGTACTTTGAGTGGTATTTAGGACAGGTACTTTTACTCCACTCACATTCCATTTTTTGGTAAGTAATAGTACTTTTACTTGAGTATGATTTTTCAGTACTCTTCCCACCACTGATAAGCACATAAATCTGTCCAATGTTACATATGTTTACATCATATATTTTTTAGATTTTATTATTTTTAAAAGTGTTGGCTCTGTAAAAGTAGATCTGTTGGACTGACCTATTTTGAAAAAAACATTACATGTCTAAACAAATGTGATGTCCAAAATAAAGTAAAAAAAAAAAACAGTAATGCCTCCATCACAGCTAAAGGCCAATCTCTTAGGGTTTTGGAAGGTGACTATGATCTGGCGAGATGCCATGTGACTGGAAGTGGAGGTGACTATTCTCCAGAGCCACTGGTAAAGGGTTCCCTTGCGAGTCCAGAAACACCCTTAAAATGGATTTGCTCAGACTGTGCCAGTTATCAACACCCTGAATTTAGTGTGAAATCGATGTGCTGTCTTGTGCTCGTTTGCAAAGCTGCTTCTTCTCTCAAGTTCACTGATAGAAATGCCTTTAAAAGTGATACTTCTTTTACGGTGACCACAGAGCAGTGTGAAAGCATCTTTACCCAATGCTTGAACAAAAGGCAATATTGATGATATATTTTCACTTTTGAAAATGAAACAAATGAGATTATTGTTGATAGGGTGAGTTTTTGTATTGGCTGCTCCTTCAGCAGCATAAATAGTTTCCATCAAGGCTTTTATCATGAGGCTGACGGTGTCCTTGATGGGAGTGAGTGAATTAACAAGGCAGATATTGATTGCTGGCTGCGAGTTTCCTCTGTAGCTTTTTGATGGTGATTTAGAGAGTGAGAGAGAGACAATCACAGGCAGGAGCTGGTCGATAGTGTTTGCAGGTTTGCTGTGTGGAGAAAGGTGACAGGCAGCAAGAAGGGCATGAACGAGGCGTTGCCATTGATCGGCAGCAAAATGCAACAAGCTGATTTCACTTTCTCTATGGAACAGTACACGGCCACGCACGGTCACACGCAGAGCCGCTGCTGATTGTGCTTTTATTTGACAGTGCAGAAGAAGAATCGCTCTGACAACATAAGGTTTTTGCACAATCAATCAGGTTTTACTGAAAAACCTGAAAATGTTCCCATGTTCTTCTGAATGACTTAAAAGGCCATTTAGCACAAGCAATGAGACTTTTAGCACCTACAAGGGAAAGAAATGCAGCAGAACCCAGATGTCTGAGAGAGATGGATGTGACAAAGAGTTATTTAGTTCAAGAAGACCTGCAGCCATCACCCTAAGAGAAGTTGATGCAGAGAATTTTTAATTCTTTCCTATTTTTTTTTATTGACTTTTTTTAGTTACTTTGCCACTTTGACTAGCATTCATGGAAGCTCCACTGATAAAGTGTGCCTCTTAAGGTATGCACAGGTATTTGACATGAAAACATAAGAAGTTGATAAAAATATAATATGGTAAATTGTCTTTTTTATTTTTTACTTGAGGAAGAAAACCTCATCATGCTTCCAACCGGTAATCGTTCCTGACTTTTATAATCTGAGCCTATTACTGTCGCTGACACGGGTATGCAGTGGCGGGCTTAGCAAATTTGGGACCCTGGGCAAACTTTTGAGAAGGGGCCCTGTAACACTTTTTTACTTGAGCAGTTTCAACAAACTAAATGTCTGTAGCATGTTTGTAGGTTGTGGGTGTTTATGAGCTCATTAAAATAAGATGAAATCAAATTTCCAACCCTGGAAACAAAATATAGCAAAGTGTTTTAGCTTATTTTCTCCTGCTCACTGCTTGTACTTTTGTTTGTTTTTTTCCACTGTTGATGGTTAGTTTAGTGAAGTATTTATTTTACATAGTCCAGCCTTATACCTGCCTGCTAAACCCCGAAAAATGGGCTGGCAACTCCTATGGTATGGGGCCCCCCTAAATCTGGGGCTATTGCCTTGAAACCCCATCACATTGATCAGCCTCTGTTGTGAGGACAAACTCCCCTCAACAGGCTACAGCTTAAGCCTCTTTGTAGGCCGTTGTATAAAATATTGATAGTTAAGGGCAGAGGCCTCTCTCTGAGGTCATGACTTAAAAGAGAGAAATATCTGTAATTAGTGCTAATTAGTGCTGCACCACAACTTAACCAGGTTAAGTTAACCTGAGGTGAGTTAACCTTAAGCAGGTTTACTCATCACTAGAACAATAGAAGGAGCAGAAAACTACACCGCAAAAGGAAGAAAAACAGTTGCACACGCAAGTGTGCAAGTGTTAATCTGGAGATCATAATTCAAAATGTGTTTTTTATTTATAAATATAAATTATTTGTGTTTATAAGCTCTAACAGGGGCTACTTTTCACTCATCACTTATCCACAAGAAAAAGACTGAAGCGCTCAGACAACACACACAGACCTAAAACTGCGGAAGAGCTTTTAGTTTTGACTTTATGTAGCAGAGACCTTTTAATGTGGGCTTCAGTTTTAACCAGTCTCATGCTGGTTAAAACTGAAGCACTGGCACAAGAGGCACTGGCACACTCTGGCACACCGAGGCTATGTCAGGGCTGTAGAGGCAGCCAGCTGCAGCTCAAAGCCTGCTGACTTAATGGTACATCCGCCGGAAATATTGACAGTGCACAGGTCACAGATACTTGTGTCGTGTCTTAGTTCGCTCTGTTGGGCCGCTGTTTTACACCGTGGCGCGTAGTGAGAGCACGCAAGGTTGTTGCTGATTTGGCTCTACAAACATAAGCCTATCAAAATTGCCAAACAAAGCCACGAGGCTGCATAGAACTAGCAAAGATTTGTTTGATAATAATATATTCTAATAATTTGATAATTCCCTGACGCCACTGTCGAGTTATCAGTATAGGCCTACCTGTCCTGGTTTTTACGATTAGCCACACCGGCCTTGCAGGAGAGGGATGGGCAGACACAGAGCGTCAGAGAAACTGAGCAACTGTACTAAGGTCAAACACCTTAGTACAGTTGCTCAGTTGCAAAACTGCGGAAAAAGTGTGGGTGTTGAACCCTCTCACTAAGAAAAGTGGGTGCGACGCGCATGGGGGTTTTACCTGGGTCTGGAGAGGCTACAGTCTCCTCACTGTCAATGCTGCTCACAGAGGATTTTCCCATCAGTTTTGGTCCGGTGCTTGTGGGGCCCTTGCATGTTGGGGCCCTATGCAATTGCCTACTCTTGGCTAATGGTAAGCACGCCACTGTGGGTAAGAGGAGAGCTTTGACATTTGCTGCTCTTTGTCAATAGGTCACAATGAAAACGCAGATGCACAGAGGTGGCTAGCATGGGCACTTATTGATTGCCTGTCTCACAGTTAGCTGTACAGATAGATGATAGGCACAAGTGGAGGAAAAGAGTGAGCCATTTTCCAGCAAGTACAACAAAGGTAGCTTTGTGAAGTGCCCCTGCATGTCCATCCATCTCGAGCTGTCCGTTCAACCCGCCAAAGATGGCCGGGTAATTCACTTAGATTCCTCTGTGGATGGCCATTATCCCTGGGTGGTGTGCTGTCTGCGGGTGTGTACTGCCATGATATCATCATGGCACTCACTTAAATATATATCACAGCTGATTGATATCTGCTGGCTGGCAATAATTGCTGAATTGTGGACCTTTTAAGGCTGTTTGGCTGTACGCTCTGTGCTCACTAAGACAGCTTTTCTCTATTTAATCAAATTTAGCAGTTAAGTGTTTGAATGCTCTCCTTGTAAAAGCTCCAGCTCTAAACAGCTCGCTGCTTTGCTTCGCTGCAAAATATTGCAAATCATACAAGGAAGATTTATACAGGCACCAATTGAGATAAAATACGGCAGCCATTTTTTATGTTTCAAAAACAACTCTGCAATGAATTTTTTATTTAGTTAACAGAAAGCTTTCAGGTAGACCGTTTTGAATGTAGCAATGAACTGTATGACTTTTGATTCGCCTTTCGATTTGGTCTGTTTTCTGTGTGTCACTGGGAGGTCACCGCGATCCTGCACCCGGATAAACAATTTCTATTTCCATTTTATCAGAGCTGTTTTTTTCTTTTTAGAAAACCAACAAAATGTCTGAATTTCTCCCAGCGCTGACTCTTTCAGTCACCTCGCTGTGATGCTGGTCCTCGCTGAACTTAATAGATAAGAGCGTGGAGCTATGTTAGTTGAAAGGTTTTCACGTAACCGGGTAACAGCAATTTTTGAAAACGTTGTTCGTGGCAGATCCGAGTGATCTTGAAACATTAAAGGTGCTGGGGATAAAAAAGTTATTACATGTGCTAGGAAGAAAGAAATTGGTATGACAAGAACAAAAAATTATTTCCCATTTGCGGAAAGTTAAATGTTGAATATTCTTGTTTGCCTTTCTCCCAGAGTCTTTATTATTCATAGTCTAATGCTCTCAGATGAACTGGCTGCTGTTTGTGAAATGCAGCCTGTAGGAGCCATTTATGTTTATTGTTGGCATGATATTTTATATTGTTTGAATATATTTAAATTATTGTTTTGGACACTAGGTGGCAGTGATTAGAGGCACATGGTTGTATATAGGGGGCATAGGTTACAGGAAGTGGAAAACACAGGAAGGGGGAGCACACACAGTTCTCACCAGACCAAAGAGCACATGGCCCAGATCATAGACTATGGAACCAAATTAACTGGTATGTTCATCTGTTTGTACTCTTTTACTTGCAATAAACCACAAACCTCAACTGCAATAATCTTGGAAAGGCTTTTTGTGTCTGCGTACAACTTCACTCCTACCTGTGCATGATGGCAAAGATACAAGAAAGGCTAAAGGTACAGCAAAGTAAAGATTGCCATTACAATAAGTGAGAACTGTGCTCAATAAGTGAGAACTATGCTCTATGAGTGAAAATTGAGCCTGTAAAAGTATTGGAACTGGATAAAGATTGTTTTCTTTCATAAACTGGACACTACCATTCCCAATGAACGGAACATAGACGACACCTGTGCGTAGCTGATGGAAGGAGATTGGAAACTCTGAACGACAACGCGCAGGCTGAGAGGTATGTGCAACATTAAGCTTTATTGGAAAAGCTATGAAACAGTGACCAGAAACTGCGACACTAATGGATTTTGTTGACTGAATCCTATATTGTAACTACAAATATTAGCTGTTTGAAACATACCACCATCAGTGTGTGGTTTACTGGATCACACTAAAAGTGAATCAAATATGTCTATTGTCAAATCAGACATTAGGTCACAAGTTGACAATGTTGCACAGGATTCTGAAAAAGAAAAAAGGGTTATTAAACACACTGCTAAAGGTTTGGAAATGTTCATTGAAAACTGTCATAAAACAAGAAACTTGAAATATAAACAAGCTAAGAGGTCAATTGAATTGCAGAAAGAACTCATGAAATCAAAGGAGAATGCAAATGAAGTGCAATCTAACTTGGTTAAATTAATCAACATCTGTGATGAAGCCAAAATAAATCATGAGTCATTGGTGAAGTTACCATTGCCTAAAAATGAACTTGAAAAGCAAAATCACTGGTTTCAACAAAAAATGGAAACTTTTGATGGTTTTATACAGGATGTAAATGTATGGCTTTCAGAAGTTGGATGGCATAAAACACATACCATTGCTAAAAGCGTAATCATAGATGACATTGCACCGGATGACAGTGTTTCTAATGTGTCAAAACCCAAATCAAGCCACAAATCAAGCTCTTCATCACGTGCATCGTCAACATCCTCTGCTTGCATTAAAGCTCAGGCAGAAAAGGCTTCTCTTATGGAACGGGTTGCCGCTCTGCAGAAAAAGCATGGCCTTGAGGCACAGGAAAAACAACTAAAAAGGAAGAAGGAACAACTGGAACTAGAGACTGAACTGGCAGCAACCAATGCAAAAATCAATGTACTTGAATCATTGGAATCAAGAAACAGCTCAAGAGTATCTGATGGGATGAATTCGTATTTGAAAAAAGGAACTGCGCAAAGGAAAACGTCAGTCAAATTAAATCCACATGCAAACACCTACTTACCTGATCAAGTGCAACAAAGACAGAAGGTGTGGACTGGAACTGAATCTTCTTCCCAGAAACAGGTTGTTCGACCAAAGGAAAGAGCTGATGGACCATCTGTTAGAGCTCAGGATATGACTCATCTAACACAACCTGTATTTAATGATGCTAATCAATGTGATATCTATCACATAATTCAGAGGCAAAATGACATCACAGCTCTTCTAGCTCAGCAAAATCTCTCTTCTACTTTACCACCAAGAGACATTCCTGTTTATGATGGTGATCCATTGCAATATGGAGTTTTCATCAAGGCATTTGAGAGAGGAGTGGAAAGAAAGACAAATGACTACAGCGACTGTCTGTATTTCTTAGAGCAGTACACCAGAGGGCATCCAAAAGATTTAGTCCGCAGCTGCCAACATTTGTCTTCAGCTGAGGGCTATAAAAGAGCAAAAGATCTACTTAAAGAACATTTTGAAATGAACATAAGATTTCCACAGCATACATGGACAAAGTATTTGCCTGGCCAGCAATCAAGCCAGAGGATGTGAAAGCATTGCAAGCGTTTTCATTATTCCTGAGAGGTTGTTGTAATGCAATGGAACAGCTCACCTATATGGAAGAGTTGAATGTTGCTTCCAGTATGAAGACCATTTTTCTGAAACTGCCTTACAAGCTCAGAGACAAGTGGAGGAATAGGGCATGTCAGCTCCAGGAACAACATGGACGTCGAGCTAGTTTCTCTGACTTGGTAGACTTCATGGAGAGACAAGTGAAGATATTGTCGGATCCACTTTTTGGAAACATCCAGGATGCTAAGACAAATACATCTGTCAAAAGCTCCACCTTTGTTAAAGCAAGAGAAAATCTGAGACCAAGAGGAAGCAGTTTTGTAACTACTGTAACACCTGTAGAAACACCAAAACAAGAAAAAATGACGACAAATGGAATGAAAAATTTATCTGCCACTAATTCTCAAAATTCCTGTTTGTTCTGTGATAGAGATGGTCACACATTGGTGCGGTGTCCACAAATCAGGAAAAAGATGCACAGGGAAAAAATTGACTTCTTAAAGAAAAAGCGAGTCTGTTTGGATGTTTGAAGGTAGGACACATGAGCAAAGACTGCAATAGTCGGTTGACTTGTGACATGTGCAACAAAAATCATCCGGAAATACTTCACATTGAACAAAAGGACATGGGAAAGAAAACAGAACTGAGTGAGAAAATTGAGAGCAATACTGTTCTCTCACCTCATACATGTGGGCATATTGGGGCGGTGAAGAAGCCTGTCTCTTCTCTATTGTTCGGTACAAGTAAAGACCACCAAGGGTGATATTGCAAACATATGCATTTTTGGATCATGGAAGCTCAGCTACCTTCTGCACAGAAAGATTGATGAGAAGACTGAATATAACAGGACAAAAGGCTAGTATTCTTTTGCGTACAATGAACCAAGTGAAACCTGTGACCAGTCATCATATTTCGGTTTAGAGATATCAAGTCTTGACAGAAATGATTTCATACAACTGTCCAATGTATTTACACATAAGATCATGCCTGTCTCCAAGCTCAACATTCCCAGACAAGAAGACCTGAATCAATGGCCTTACTTGAAGGATGTCAAGATTCATGAAATCAATGCTGACATTGACCTGCTCATCGGCACAAATGCGTCTAAGGTATTGGAACCTTGGGAGGTGGTCAATAGCCAAGGGGATGGACCATACGCTGTGAGGACCCTACTGGGGTGGGTCATCTATGGTCCCTTGAGAGGAGACCGCGACATCAGGGATGAGAATGGCTGCCCTGTTGCTGCTGTCAATCGAATGTCTATAGTGAATCTAGAGGAGCTACTGGTCAAACAATACAATCATGACTTCAATGAAGTAACCAGCAAGGAAACAGAGGAAATGTCCAGAGAAGAAATAAAATTCTTGGATATTGTGAAACACTCCACAAAAATGACAGATGGTCACTACTGCCTAGACTTACCTTTCAAGCAAGAAAATCCCAGCATGCCAAATAACCGTTGCATAGCAGAGCAACGTATCCAAAGCCTGAAACGCAAGTTTAGTAAAAATCTCTCGAAAGACCTGCTCATATCCACACTATTGCTACGACATATCCATGAACAAATTGGCCACGGAGGAAGAAATCATATGCTTTCCCGACTCCGTAAAAAATACTGGATTATGAAAGCTAACTCGGCAGCAAGAAGGATCATAACAGACTGCGTTGTGTGCAAACGACAACGGGGAAGAGTTGGAGAACAGAAAATGGCAGACTTACCCCTGGAAAGGATTCTACCAGACAAGCCTCCATTTACAGATGTAGGAGTAGACTACTTCGGTCCTATAGAGGTCAAGAGAGGACGAAGTCTTGTTAAGAGATATGGCGTAATCTTCACCTGCATGGCAAGCAGGGCAATACATCTGGAAGTTGCATATACTCTTGACACAGACTCCTGCATCCATACATTACGAAGATTTATTTGTAGACGAGGTCAAGTGTTGTCTTTAAGATCAGACAATGGCACAAACTTTATTGGAGCTGAACGAGAATTGAGAGAAGCACTCAATGCCTTGAATCAGGACAAAATCCAGACTGTTATGCTTCAGAAGGGAATAAAATGGTACTTTAACCCCCCAGCAGCATCTCATCACGGTGGTGTATGGGGCGTTTGATCCGCATGGTTCAAAGCGTGCTGCGCTCTGTTCTTAGCCAACAAGTTCTGGATGATGAAGGATTGCAAACTTTAATTTGTGAAGTTGAAGCAATCTTAAATGATCGACCCATTACAAAGCTTTCAGAGGACCCAATGGACCTAGAAGCACTCACCCCAAACCACCTTCTTCTGTTGAAAACCAAGCCAATACTACCGCCGGGACTATTCGTAAAGAGGACTTATACCTAAGACGCAGATGGAGACAAGTACAATACATGGCAGATCTCTTCTGGAAAAGGTGGACACAGGAGTACTTGCCTTTAATCCAAGAACGACAGCGGTGGTCAAAGGTAAAAAGGAACTTTGCTCCAGGTGACATAGTTGTGGTAGTTGACTCCACTGCACCACGAGGCTCCTGGTTAATGGGCAGAATACTGGAGGCGAAAACAGATGCACAAGGCCTTGTGCGTGCGTTCGACTTCAGACAAAAAACAATATATTGGAAAGACCAATAACAAAGATATGTCTGATAAAAGAGACTGAGATTTAGCAAGGACTGGTGGTAAAGACCAGATCCCACCAGGTGCCATGTTCTGGAACCTCTGGCCCTAAGAATGACAATTTTGAAAAAAAAAAAAAAAAAAGAAGACAGAAGAATCACTAAAGAGGATTAAATGCCAACACACACATTTTAGTAATTGTTATAAGACAATTAGGGGCGGTGTGTAGGAGCCATTTATGTTTATTGTTGGCATGATATTTTATATTGTTTGAATATATTTAAATTATTGTTTTGGACACTAGGTGGCAGTGATTAGAGGCACATGGTTGTATATAGGGGGCATAGGTTACAGGAAGTGGAAAACACAGGAAGGGGGAGCACACACAGTTCTCACCAGACCAAAGAGCACATGGCCCAGATCATAGACTATGGAACCAAATTAACTGGTATGTTCATCTGTTTGTACTCTTTTACTTGCAATAAACCACAAACCTCAACTGCAATAATCTTGGAAAGGCTTTTTGTGTCTGCGTACAACTTCACTCCTACCTGTGCATGATGGCAAAGATACAAGAAAGGCTAAAGGTACAGCAAAGTAAAGATTGCCATTACACAGCCGATTTGATCAATAGTTTCAGCCTCCTTCTCTTCAACTCCTGTATAATTCACAGCACACACATGGATCTGTTAAAGTTGTTAAATGTTGAACTGTAGTCTAGATGATGTTTGGCAAACACACCGTTAGATAAAAGATTTCATTATGAAGACAAAAAATGTAAAGCATGTTTAATGTCACAAGGAAACAAATGTGGGAAACTGATAAGCTGCATTCAGCACAATATAGATGAATTGTTGCAGCAGTTGTCCTGACATTACTGGGACATGTGCTAAACCTCAGAGCCACTGCAGTCACTGCATTTCACTCCAGGGACGACTTCCTTTATTGTTGGGGAGCTCCAATTGTGAAGCTAAATGCAACTTTTATGAGGACTTCTTTTAAGACTCTTGTGCAGTCCAAACACAATTCAATAAGATGGGATCTTTCTTATATAAGAATCACAAACAAATCGTTAACTAACTTGTAACATGTAAAGCAGTGTGGACAGATAAGTGACAGATCTCATGACCTGTGTTTTTTTTCTGCAGGAACTTCTATTACATCACAATGCTACGTGACCCTGTGTCCCGCTACCTCAGTGAGTGGAAGCATGTCCAGCGTGGTGCCACTTGGAAAACGGCCCTCCACATGTGTGATGGCCGCCCAGCCACTCAGGACGAGCTGCCTGCCTGCTATAGTGGCGAGGACTGGACAGGCGTGTCACTGGTAGACTTCATGAACTGCCCTTCAAACCTGGCCAACAACCGACAAGTACGCATGTTGGCCGACCTCAACCTGGTGGGATGCTACAACATGTCGTCCATGAGCGAGCTGGAGCGGGGCCACATGCTGCTGGCCAGCGCCAAGGCCAACCTGGGCAACATGGCTTTTTACGGCCTTACGGAGTTTCAGCGCAAGACGCAGTACTTGTTTGAGAGGACGTTCGGCCTGCGCTTCATCAGGGCCTTTACACAGATCAACACTACTCGCGCCGCCAGCGTGGGCATCAGCGAGAAGGTGAGGTGGCGCATCGAGGGCCTCAATGCTCTGGACATGGAGCTGTACGAGTATGCCAAGGAGCTGTTCCTGCGACGCTACCAGTACCAGCGACAGCAGCAGCACCAACAGGAGCGGCTGCGTAGGCGCCAGCTGAGGCAGCAGAGGCAGCGGCTGCACAGGACCTACTTGGCCCAGCTCTTGAGACTGGGAGTAGAGGAAGGGGCAGAGGAGGATGACGAGGACGAGGAGGTGAACAGGCTGGAGGAGGTAGCCACCACTGAGGATTACAGCAGCCAAGTGGTCCGATGGTAACAGGACATATACTGACTGGGTGCATTACCTGTTCTGGACCCCTCTGTCCTCCATTTCTGCTGTGCTCCTGCTGTTGTTCTGCCAAAACCTGCTCCAACCCTCATTGCGCTTGTTGGACTACCCAGTAGTGTCTTAATATTTATGATGGATGTATTTGTCATGGCAACAGACATTTTGTATTTATGTTTTTTCGTATGGCTCTTTTTAGCACTGCACTGATTAATTTATTCATTAGCTTTGAATGTTGTCAAAGCAGGGACAATGTTCCAATTAAAATGAGCAGACTTTAGCAGGTAATGTGCTTTACGAGGAAACAGGAGGCCAGTTTGAGTTTGAGTATGACCTGAGGGGTGTGTGCTCTGTATGTGATATAGCGCTGTGTTGATCAGTGAAGTATTGTAGTTACTCTGTGGTGTTTGGCTTCTAACAAATATCAAAGCACAAACTTGGAAATAGTCTGCTGTGTTTTTATTCTGACTGATTAAGCTGCAATATACAGAAACAACCAAGGCAATGTCTTACAGGAAATGTGTTCAATAAAAATAAGCAGCATCCAGTGATGTAAATGTGTCCCTGATGGACTTTCTGGTCTGCATGTGTACATGCACGTGTTTTGCCTTTTCACAGCATGTTCTCACTATAAAAATGTAAAATCTTTGTGCACTGTGCCAACTTCTTCTGACGCATACACCATACACTCACTTACGCATGTTTTATTTTCCTTCCTAAGATGCAAAGAGACTGCAGACTGAAAGACAGGCTGTCAGACTTGGTTTCAGTGCTCTTACATCACAGAGAGAACATTGGTATTTCCGCCATTAGGCCATTGATCACAGGCTCTTCACTCCCAAATTGATCATTTAAAGTTCAATTGACCGTGACTCTAGCACAGTTGAAAAAAAGGAACGACAGCAGCTCGTTGAACGCTTTTTCTGCTTTCTAATCTGACAAACGTACTGCTCTCAGCTCCACTAGCATTCCATTTGCACCACACCAGCAAAACAATCTATTTCCATGCGTTTCCACAGATAACAGGCATTGACAATGTGAGGAGCTATAATCTTTGTCTTGTCTATTTATTTTATTTTTTTTCAAAGGAAAATAAGGATGAGGAGATCCATGACGAAGCAGGAAAGAAAATGGTTATTTCCACAGACTAAAATAGCCCTTCCAGCAGCAGCTGCAGTCTGTTTTCCTCAGGGCATCAAGACAAAGATTAAAATGATATAAACCTGTCAAATGTCACTGGTCAATGAAGAATATGGATTTTCCACTGTTTGCTCTACAAATATCATGTTCCATTATATCACTCAATACATGCATTTGATTTTATGACTGTGTTATGTTGGGCACAAAATAAATATTTTGAACTGATTAGGGACAAAAGGCAGAATGACATATGGCATCCTGATCCTGATGATGAGGTTTACAGCACAAAGGGTAGAAATAGATAAACATGTTCAGAGATATCTTCTTTTTGGTAGTGAGGATTTTCTGCTGCGTTTTTGTACTCTTCAAAGCCCTTTGTGGTCGTAGTGCCTATAAGCACTATAGAAAGTAGGTGTCAACTTTGAAAATGAGGACTGAGCGGCTGCCTTGTTAGCTTATGACGAGATGAAAGGATCTGCTCGAAGTGCTCGGTTAAGTGCTTTGATACAACCTGTCTTTCACAGATCAGTAGCTGCAGGAAGTGTTGTTTTGCTGTAAACTCACTTTGCTGTGTGTGGAGACAAAAGCAGCAAACCATTTTGATTAATAGTTTCTTTTTATGTTTAGATTTAAATTAGTATTGTGATATGTGCCCAAAGATGGATCTGCAAATATTTGCAGGGCTTGGGAAAAAATCCTAGTTTTTTAAAGACTGAAAACAATGGCAGAGCAAATGTTCCTGGTTTAAAAAAAAGAATGTGTCAGCTTAATGAAGCTATGGTATAAAAAAAAAAATAAAGGTTCAAACAAACAGATAGCAAAATAAATCAGATTACAAAAACAGCAGTGTATTTTCATTTGAGTTTATGGCAGATAGAGAATCTGGAAGACAAGTCTACTCCCATAATGACTACATTAGTACAGTAGTATTTTTTTCAATCAGAGAACATTTATAAATGACTAAACACTGGTAAAACGCCTCATTTCCTGCCCTTATCAGTGCCAAAGATCTGAGTTCTTGGGCTAATATAAATATGAAAAAGTATTCCAACTGCAACATGTATTTCCTAAGACCATTACAATGTAAATGTTGCTTTGAAAATCATCCAAGTGCAGGATTTTTTGTCTTTTAAAGTAGTTCACTCTCACTCTACAATAGCATTACAAAAATTACAACTGGCTTGACGCATACAAGCTTTAAAAAGAACCTTATCTCACTCAAGAACTTTTTTACTTTAACTGACTTTAACCGTCTTGTGTTGTTTATTACTGTGTATAGTTGTTAGTTGGAAGTTCCACATGTGAAGAGTGTTGTGCTGTTATTGAAGGGGCGCGTCACTGTCTGGCCTGCTGATGATTGCCAGGTTAACCAGTGAGCGGCTCTTTCTGAGCCAACTCTCACAGCAGAACAAGCTGATGAAGGCTTTTTTGAACCTATTGCCTGACAGTGTGTACAAGGCCAGGTTAAAGAAAGTGTTGAATGCAGCCAGAGGTCTGGAGATGATGTATGCTGCGTGTACTTTATTTTCAATATTGCATGAGAGTTCTGGCATGTTGCGCGTTTCAATCCGCAGTGCACGCAGGATGTGGTACGGCAGGAAACACACCACAAACACCACCAGGATGAGTATGGTAACGCGCCGAGCCCGCATCCGTGAAACGCTGCTCGTGTGCGGCCCTTTACGGAGCTGCATGACTATTCCAATGTAACACATAAAGACCACAACAAGGGGAAGTAGAAATCCAAACACAGTAATAAGTAAACTGTACAAGTGAATGTCATTGATGTTTGTGGTGCTAGCAAAGTCCAGGCAGTAGGTGTGATTGTCTTTGTTCGTCAGATCTATCACAGTGATCATTGGGAGGATTGCAGCAGCGGCGATAATCCACACAACAACACAGGCCATGATGCCCCAGCGCTTCTGCTGCACCTGCACGGCGCACAGAGGCTTTGTCACAACCACGTATCGAAAAAGGGCGGTGCACGTCAGGAACAGTATGCTCCCGTACAGGTTGAAGTGAAAGCCGAATCGTGTAAAGCGGCACATGAAGTCGCCGAGCACCCACTTGTCCCCGTTGCTGTAGTAGTAGACAAAGTAAGGCAAGCTCAGGGCATACAAAAGGTCCGTCAGAGCCAGGTTGACCATAATGATGCTGCTGCTCTTCCACGGGCGGAGCTTGAACACATAGACAAGTAAGGCCGTCAAGTTGCCCAACAGACTCCCGACAAAAACCAAGGAGTAACCGACAGGCAGGAAATATCGCTTCATCAAATCGTCCACATCAGTGCAGTTGTCACTCTGATTTGCCATTACAGAGCCTTGGCTATATGAGAAAAATGAAATATTTAGAACAAGGACTGCTCGTTTGGATAAGGTCATAAAACATATAAATACTCCTATAAGCTCAATCTTCTGTAATAAATTACTCAACCTTTTTTCATTTACATTTGTGTGTTGCTTATAATAATATTACATTCAATATTCTATCTTTTTCATTTCATTCCTATTTTCCCTCAGCTTCCATACAGCTGAAGGAAGGAAGGACGGAGGAAAGAGGCAAGCAGGGTAAAAAAACAACAGAGTGATATGGGTTGGGAAGAAACAAACAATCACGCAAACTCAGTGGGAACGAGGCAAATAAATCAGTGTTCCTTCCTTGTCAACAGTGTGGATTGCGAGCCGCTCGGGATATGACAGCGCCTATGGCATATTGGCTTGATGGCAGCTTACTGTAATGCTGTCAGTGCAATCTGCTCTCATTAGAGATGTGAGGAGATATGCGTGGTGCTGTTTACACATTGCACTTACATTTGAACTTGGAGTCATTAAAGTTATCATACTTTAGATTGGGTTTAAAAAAACAACAAAGTTTTATAGTAGACTGAATGTAAGAATAAAAACTTGTACTCACTTCTGGTCGCAGTGCCCTCATCAGTCCAAGCCGTGAGTGCCTCGTCCCTCCAATCCATTCCTTTATTAGTCCTCCTCTCTGCTCTTCCAGTCTTCCCCACCCACAGGGAAACACCAGCATTTGCCTGAAAGCCCTCCCTCTGTTACTTTACCTTAAGCTGGGTTAGCTAAAAACCTTCCTGTTAAGAGCCCTAGGGTCATTTTACATACACGATGTAAGCTCAACAATGATTATACTCTAGTGCACCCTTTGTTCAGAAAAAATAAAGAATCTAAAGCAAGGGTTCAGCCCATAGTGTCACAGTTACATTTGAACATTGTTACCTGATCACAGAGGCCAAAGCTCTTTCAGGTTTATAAAGAGAGAGTAGGATCGTATTTACAGTGGAATTCCAGTTTTCTGAAAAAAATTTGTTCTTCTTCAAATCTGATGTAATGTAATCTGATCTTCATCTAAGTCAAGGGAATTGAAAAACATAATGTGTCTAAAATAATTACAAAGTTAAGTATGTTAACCTATGAGTTAATGACTTGAGCTAATGATCTCAAAAAAGCTAATTGGAGTCAGGTTTTAGCACACCTGGAGTCCCGTCAAGATAATATGTTTGGAGGTGTGGACTACAGCTACTTTGACTGATAAAAACAGGTGCAGGGCTAATCCATAGTTATAGGAAGTGCCTGGTTGAGGTTATTGCTGCTAAGGGGGAGTCAACCAGCTATTCCTTTTAAGGGTTTATTTACTTTTTCACTGCCATTTTGAATGTTGAATGATGAGTGTGTTCAATAAAGATATGAAAGAATTTATTTATGTAATTATTTTTAGACACATTCTGTTTGTCAATACCCTTGACTTAGATAAAGATCAGATCACATTTTAAGACAAATTTCAGAAAACAATGAAATTCCAAAAGGTTCACATACTTTTTTGCCACTGTATGTGCAAATCGTTCCTTTTACAGGCCATTGTTGAGTCCGACCTGAGATGAGAGAAGGGAGATGCAAGAGCATCAGCCTAAGTTAAAGAATTACAAAAACAAAATCAAAGCTGCACCTAGTAGACTAAAGATCTCAATGATTATATGCACAAATTATATGCAATCAACTGTCTGAACAGCTTCCTTTAAAACCCCGATATAAGAAGGGGAAAACCTGCACCCCGAAGGTGATAGAGCAAAGTAATTAGAAGAGCAAGAACTAGGAAGTTTGGCCAAATGTGGTAAATCGTGAGTTATAAGTCCTTCATTATGTCTAAGAAGTTTCTTGTTACAAATTATATAATCGACTATTCATGTCAATACTCGTAAATAGACTAATGTAACTTTAGGTCAATTGGAAAATTATAACTAACTTCCTTGTTCATAATAATAGATAACTTATGAACAAACATAGTATGTTAAATTAAGCTAGTTAGTTAGAGAGAAACACACAGCTGTTGGCTCATTGGCTAATTGTTAGCATTGGCCATTTCTGTGTTAGCGTTGCCAGTTTGCTGTAGAGTTTATTATTATTATTATTATTATTTATATTACGCCAACATAAAGTCATCATTACCGTTATTAACGTGTTTGTTTTGTGAGTAACACTGTGCTACAATCTCCAACAACCAAGCTGGAATCGGTCGTGGCTACCGTCAACGGTCGTGGCTCAAGCTCCAGAAGATATTCCAGGCGGAGTTAATTAAAGTCCCGCGCTCGTCACGTGAGATGCATTTACTGAAAAAGGACTTTGTTGGCTTTTATATTCAATAATCGCAGCAAAGATATATTATTTTTAGAATTAAATTAAAATAACCTTAATTTATACCTCTGATAAATAACTGAAAGGTAGGCTTATTTGAATTAATATTTAAAAGAAAATTGAAAAAGACTCGTAAATAATGCAAGTGTATTCAACTAGGCTACTAGGCTACTACTTCATTTTTAAGGAGCTATGATGATGTGTTTAAAGAGCATTACAGTGTGTGTGTTTTAACGCTGCTATTCACTCAATTGGACATTCTTGTTTGAGAGTTAAAAGAAGCTACAAATATAGCTACATCTTTGTCCCCCGCTTGCCCTTAATCTATTCATGTGTCCCTTTTCTCTGTAGATCACACACTTCAAAAAACAGCATAGGTTTACAAATGTTTATTTTACAAAAGACTAGAAAGGGTGTAAACAGATGCATCTAAACAGTGTTTAAAATGTGTGTGGGATGGTGCAATCATTGAAGAGGCATTTATAGAAGAGATAAAATGTCAAAGATTAACTCAAGACACACAAATCTACGTTCAGAGGAAGATGCTGGAGGGTTACAAAATAAGGGTGGAAAAAAACTACAGTTTGGGCATCCTGGCAGCATTGAGCCGCATGGACACACAAGAGGAGCCGGCAGCATAACGCATTTCCCTCAGCATGCCACTCCACTGCTTCTTATCCTCCTCGTATCTGACAAAGAACACAGGGGGTCACTAATTAAAACAAATAACCAGCAAAAGCCATGAAGTTTTAATGTCTAGAAACCCCTCATTGTCCTATAGCTTTAAAAGACTTACTGCCAGACGTCGGTGACCTCTGTGGGAGCCACTTCTTTGTTCTCCGTCTCAACCATGGTGAAGCCGCCCACAGCGTACAGCAGGCCGCCGGTGCTTAACAAGTTGACAGAGCTCCTCTCTTGGGGAAACTCTGTGAACAGCTCCCACCTGAGGAGAAGCAACATTAGGATAAGGTCAACCACAAGACAAAGTGGACATTTAACGCACCCAGATGTGACCTTAACACAGTATAAATGACACATACTTGTTTGTGGCAAAGTTGTAGCTTTCACACGTAGCAGTGAGGCCCTCCTCGTTCACTCCACCGGCCACTATAATCTTGCCGTTGTGGATGACGGCTCCAAACATTGCTCTAGGTGTCTTCATGCCTGCCAGCTCCCTCCACTCGGACTGCTTGTGGTTGTACGCAAACATCTTGTTGAGAGCTTTGCTACAGAAAACGAGAACAAAATAGAGAATTTGAATTATATAGAACTAAAATCCATTGCTATTATTTGAAAGTACTTCCTTTTAAAACATCTAGCGACAAAAAGAAAAGATTTGTGTGTGACTAATGGACCAATTTCAAACATTGAACACTAAATTCAAACTATTCAGGCTCAAATAATAAAATAAAATGAGGAAAATGGAGTTCCTCTTCTCTCTGCTAAGACTACCAAACTTTTCATTCTTTTGTTGTTGGACTCAGCTGAACTTTCCTGCAGGGAGGAGTATCTACAGTACACCTGTAAGCGCTTGACAGTTAGCAGAAAGCCCCTTTTACAGCTGAATACACTGAACTCAATGATAACCTATTATTAAGCAAGACAATCTATTCTCTAATTATCTGGCAGTTCTACACGATTTTCCGTTTTCCATTTCCTGGTAAAGGATTATTAACTTTGGTCCATGCCAGTTCAGAGTGTTATATTTAGTGCACTTGTTTATAGTATTGTAATATCGGTGATTTAAATGCAACGCCGGATCATGTTCCTATTATTATGAGATATTACCGGACTCTAGTGCTGTAATTGTTGTATATGATACTGCTGTGTGCCACCGTGAAAGACCAGAAACAGCTGCAGGGTCTCACACACACACACACACACAGGCTCATTAACTCACTTGTCATCAGTCTTTCCTCCGATGCAGTAGACCAGTCCTTTGTGGGAGACAACCGAGTGACCATGGATCTTCAAAGGAAGCTTTTTGGTCTCACTCCACTTCAAATGACTAAGAAAATGGACGTTTAATTAACATGTGATCACTTGAATTATTATTATTATTATTACTAAAGCAGGAAAACAGACATTAAATATCCTGATTTGCGTTGTTTAGGAATAATGCTCACACATTCAGCAAATAGCAGTTTTGCTCTCATAATTGGTGAGAAATGAAGAGAATTTTAAAGGCTCATTGTGAGTATTAACAGGAAACAATTCTGTCTACTTCCTGCAGTTAATTATCACCTAAAACTCTGTATTACTTCCAGTGCAGGGTGAGAAAAAAAGAAAGATAGAAAGAAAAGATTATAGTCACTCACTCGACATCAAAGCACATAACAGTATCCAGCGACTCATTGCTTTGGAGGTCTTTTCCTGCAATGGCGAACAGCATGTTCTCACTCTCTCCCATGTTGAAGAGGCATCTTGGAGAAGGCATGGGCGGCAGAGCAACCCAGTCAGACGCAAGTGGATCCAACTGCAGTGGAAAAAACATTTATGTTTATCTCCTTATGAAAGAGAGCATGAATCTACAGTGCACACTGTATCCACATATTGATTTAGCTGTAAAATGGAGTTATTCAGGGCTTTTATCACTCCTCACAACATGCTCAGAGCTGATAGGCAGCATGGGAAACATAATCCAGGCATTGATCACAGACAGACAGATAAGTGTCCCAGTCATATACTGAAAAATTAATATGAATTTCTGTCTCATTTTGCTATGATCATGTTCCCAGTCAAGGACAAAAGCTTATCTTCAATATTTACTAATAAGACACCTTTGCTGTGTTAAACTTTGTTGTAGTAAAACCAGCACAATTTAGATTCAAATGTTGTAAATAAAAGTAAAATTTTCCTTTTTTTTTTTTTTTACAAAAATTAAAATACATTTTAAAGACAACTTCCAAAGTTTCATATACCTATATAAATTTACAATTATTGAAACAAAGAACTTACCACATAGAAGTAACACTGCAGGGGAACATCCTTATTTTCTTCATCCACAAATAGTCCACCAATGATGTAGAGCTGATTTTTCTGTGACGTCAGGCTGACGTGGTTTCGTGGGACTTGTTCTGACATGGCCGCAAGGAAGCATTCGTTATCATTGACGTCATACGCCACGGCCGCAGTGTCATTGATCATCACAATGAAGTCTCGCGTGTACATGCCGTGCCTGCGGTTGTCGTTCAAAAAACCAGGGAAAAGGTTCTCTTCTTCCTCAGCTTCTTCTCCCTCTGCACCCTCCTGCCCCTCCTTTTTCTCGGGTTTTTCTGGCAGCTTCCCTTTGAAGGCATCCTTGATGACCTGGATGGACTTTTGCAGCTCCGGGTCAGCCTTAATGATCTCATCAGTCTCCACTTTTTCTGTAAAGTACTTCTCTGGAAGCAGGCGGAAACGTATGCAGTTGAAAGCATCTTTGAGGATCTTGGTGCGACTCAGCTTGTCGTGGCGGACCCAAGCCATGACTGCTTCAAACACAAGCTCCTCCTTCTCCACATTCAAAGAGTCACCACCAATGACAGCAAAAAGTTCATGAGGTGCAAGCTTGAGGAACTCCTCGTCCTTGTAAAGGAGTTCAAAGCGGTCAGCAATGTAATTGCGTGCGGCTATGGCCAACCTGGGACAGCTTAGCACCAGGCCCATTCGGAATATGGCCATGCAGTTGGCCAAAGAGATCTTCTTCTGGAGGTAGTTGACACAAACAGTGAAGACGGACGGGATCTGGAACCGGTTTGCCAGGGCGATTATATCCTGAACATTATCATCAGTCAGGTCGATCTCTGCTGAGTAGAGGTACTTGATGATCATGTCCAGGATGGTGGGGTTCACCTCCTCCAGGACCACTTCCTTGGTGTTTGCCGCCTCCTTCCCATCCTCTGTGAAGAAGAGCTCCCTGAAGTAAGGGCTGCAGGCGGCCATGATGAGCCGGTGGCAGGGGAAGCAGCGGTCACCTACCTTTAGGGTACAGTCCACAAACTTGTTCTCATTGAGTAACTCCTTGAGGCCGTCCTGCAGGAGGGTGCTCTGAAACAGGCGCAGCTCCTCCTTGATGGCGTTGGGGTCCATGGCACGGCAGGAGGGGACACAGTAGAAGAAGGGGATCCGTGAATAGAGGAGAGGAAGGACAAGGCAGCTACAGGTCCTTCTGGCAGTGGTCCTGGCTCGAAAAGGAAGAGTGTCCAAAAGGTTCCCAGTGTGAAGACCCTGCAATTTAATCCCGTCCCACTCTAAAAATAACCACCTCTGCCCCTGGCCTACTCCTTCTCTTTTGGAATCTGACTGGGCCGAATCACAGCGCAGGCCACAGCTCTAGCAGCTGCTGTCACAGAGTGAAAAAGCAACTGGCCGCTCAGGCCCAGGATATGCCACTGTGAATCAGCTCGGAAAGTCTCATGTGGCCGGCCAACAGTGAGGACAATGCTGTCGACGCCCTGAATAGAAGGCATTACCAAGAGGTTAAAAGTGGAACCTAATGTGCACACATCTAGAAAATAAAAAATTGTTGATGTCTCCTCTGTTACAATAGAAACACATCTGAATAAGCTCCAAGTGGGTAGTTTAGGCTTGACATTTACACCACAAAGTACTCCTTGAACTTCTTCTTCTTTACTTAATACAATATTTTTGTTTTATCTTATGTTCACATTTAGACCTATAGTTTGGGGAATTGTCAAAAATTCAGTGTACAGTGAAATCCTTATTTCAAATGTCAAATGTTTTATTAATAATGCAAGCTAATACTACAACACTATGGTGGTACAAATGCAACTAAAGCTTTGATCAAGTCTCTTATTTTCTTTGATCTTGTCTGGTCTTGTCTAAAACATTACACCCATTATGCCAAAAAAATGACCCAGTAAAGCAGCTGTTGCAGAAACAGGTGGAAGGCACAGAGACAAGCAGTTCTGTCCCCCAATCAGGCTTGTTCTGTTGTCTCCTGCTCTGTGCGCCCTCAACCGAGTGAGATCAGCTGCTTAGTGAGTGCACAGTGTTTGCTTTGCGCAGGAACATTTAAAAAGACGTCATTGCCAGCAAGGGAATACCATTGCTTTAAATTGAGTTGCGTCATTCACATTAAACAAGTAAACACTAAAACTGGCAATTACAGTTTACGCTGAGTTGTTGAAATCAGTTGTTAGGTTTTCATCTCAGTAGCCTGATAAAGCATGAGGAGTGTGTAGAGTTAGATAACATTTCTCCCATGGGCAGTCCTAAAGATAGATCAGACTACACCACTTGTCTAGGAGTGTCTCACATGAAATTTAAGCAGAAGGGGAGAAGAAAACTGTGCTACTTCCCCAGCAGCAGATATGTCTCTACAGTTGACATGATGCATTAATGGGTGTTACTTTAGATTGGATTTATTTTTTATCAGTAGGCCTTGAAAGAGAAATTACAGTTGGAAGCCATACAGTTGTAGAACATGTCGACAGTCCAGTTGATCAAAACCATTTGCGCCTAAACGTGAATAAGTGGCTTACCTTTACATCACAGACATGAGCTTGTGTTACCCAGTAGAGGGCAGTGTGTATATGTGTCAGTCCATCAATATTTCTGTAAGTACAGCTTGAACAGATGAAGACAGACAGAGTGACATAACGGACTAAAACAATGTAAACATAATATCACATTCTGTGTTATAAAACAAAATACAAACACTTTCAAATGAACATTACACAGCATCAGCATTTTAAACAAAAGGAGCATAACATTTATCAACATAAGCGACAAGGGGCTGTGTTAGTTGGATTATGCACAAAGACAGTCACAGACAGTGTATAAAAACTGATCAGGTCCTGCAGGTGTGGGGTGCCCCAGAGATTGATAAAACACACAGTGAGAAGGCTTGTTTCTAAACCTGAACAAAAGTGATGGATAATCTTAACTACAATCAGTGCTGATAAAAAACAATGGAGGTATCTGTCAAAGTGAGGTTCGGTTTGATTGTGATCAGTGACGGATCATGTATAAGTGTAAGGCTGATAAGTGCTACAGGGGGCAGAAATTTGATCCAGAGTGGTGCATTCACAGGAAAGTGGCTTCCAACCAACGTACATTCAGACATCAAGTATACATTATATGCCTGAGAATCTTGCAAAAAAGAAATTCTGAAAAAATGGCTGTTATTAGCTGCCCCTCCTAGACGTATCTCCTGCAGTTCTTTGGCAGATGGCTTAGCCTCCTGTAAAGTTAAAACACATGGCCCAGTGAGCACAAGAAAATGAAAAAACTAGAACCAGCCATGACCAACATTGATCAGGGGAAAAAGCCCAGGTGTGATTGACATGTAGTATATGAAGGATACATACCGATGGAGATGACTCTTACACATGTCCTCCTGCACTCCTCTTCTGTGTCAAAACGGTTCTTGTTGCCGTTACAGCCTCCATACCAGAACTGAGCGCAGGCATTGGCCTGATTGTCGTAGTACCAGCGGATGTTGTAGTCACGACATGTGCCTTGGTCCAGGACCAAATTACAACGAGGGTCTAAAGGAACAGTCTCTGCAGGGTCAAAGGAGAAGAGCATCATTGTTACTCAAACTTCAGATTATAACATTTCTGTTCAAAGTCTATGGACCAGATAGAGTCTATTCTATTGCTTCAAAAATAATTGGCCCTGCTGCTCTTCACCTACCTGCCCCTATTCCTGGACTTGTCAGTCATATGGTACTTATCAAAACCTGTGAACCAGACCATCAGGATCTCACATTCACAGGGCACTGAACAAAAACAGGTTGTGCACAGCAACATGTCCTCTTAAAATGTGTGATTCTGTTGTTGTGTGCTGCTGAATAGATTAACCTGATTTTAATTTGGGTTTTAACAAGAAGGCTCAATTCTAAGGAAAACCTAGAGCTTTTTTAACACTGTTGAAATGATAATAGCCAAGACACAATGACACATTATAAAAATGACTACAATTGTTCACTCAGCAGGTAACTGCTTTGTATTTGTTCATACACACATACCACAAAGTGGGTAGGTATATCATTAAATGTTTGACATCCTGTAATCTAGTTCATGAAAAGAAATATTTATATATATATATTTGTAAACTAGAACTGATGCTAGGTAATGAAGTTTTAAGACATGCCTGGCCTTGTTTCTCGTACCCCAGATGTCTGAATCATTTAGAAAAAATGTCCTTCACTTTTTTTGCGTTTTATTTCCTACTGTTGATAAAGGTTTCTGTAATTACTCCCAAATTGTTACGGAAAACTAAAATGTTCTTTCCTTTGATACTATCATGTTTGTGCATGTACAGACTTCTAAAGTAAAGGCAGTACCTTTTGGAAGAGCCGGCCTTGGTACCGGGACGGATTCGACTGAAACACCTGAAGTCGATGTTGTTATGTTTGTAGTGGAGGAGGAGGAGGAGGATGATGAAGATGATGAAGAGGTGCTTCTCTCAATAGCATCAGGACGGTTAAATGTATCACCACGCTCACTTCCCAAACTTGTTGTGTCAGTGGAACCAAACTGATCTCCTCCGCCCTAAAAGTATTTCAGTAACATTATGTAGCTGTGTTTAAGTCACTCACTTGTCTCATGTTAGAGGTCATTTCATTCAAACAACTCAGACATAGCTCCATACCTGTCCAGTGCTGGATCCTTTGCTGTCCTGGTGGGTGACCACAGTGCTCCCTCCTTGACTGTGGCTTCCTCCTCCACTGCTGATGCCAGTTTGATGTCCACTGTGTGTGTCTGTTATAGGCCTGTAGCCATAGCCACCAGTCGCATAGTTCCCATTAACAACGTTCCTGTTGCCATTGGCGCCGTAGCCGTTGTTTCCATGGCCGTTGTAGCCATTAGTTATTTTGTTATAAATCAGGGCTCCATTCTCATCCTCGCAGAACTGGCTAACCAGCTTGGATTCCAGAGCTGAGATGGCGAGACATGGAGGAGTCAGTGAAAGAGGACAAAGGCTGTGTTGCCATTAAGGTGCATTCTTTAAAGTATTTCTAAACATGTACTGCTGAAGATGGAATCACTGAGCCTAACCTTAGAAAAATATCTTTACTTAGCTTTTGATGCAAGCTATAATCTAAAAATAATGCTAGTGTTATCCTAGTATGGGCTGATAAAGTTGGGTTATGGTGGATGCTTTAATACAGAGACACGTGACACTTACCTGGCAGGGTGTTGAAATCATCTATGAGGAACATGTGCTCGCTGTCTGGATCTGATGCAATGAGATTGAGCTCTCTCAAAAACTCAGCTTGTGTCGGGTCAGAAGTGTTCACAATACCCAGAGCGAACATCTCAATATTGGCTGCATGTGCTTCTCTTACTGCTATATCCAGCTTTACAGGTTCTCGCTTGTCGGTCTGGCCGTCTGTAATAACAATGGCCACTTTACTGACTCCCACACGTGAACTGTAGAAGGCGTCCTGAGTGGCTTTGCGAATTGCTGTGCCGGTGTGGGTTCCTTCGCCGATGTACGGAATGTTCCTGATAGCTTGTTTAATGTCCTGTTTGGTCACGTAGCGGGCGAGGTTGAACAAGAGCTTGACCTCCAAACTGTACAGCACCAGGCCGATCCTGGTGGCGTTGCGGCCCACTGTGACCCGGTCCACTAAGGCATTGACAAAGTCCTTGATAATCTCAAAGTTTTCTGGTCCCACACTCTCCGAGCTGTCAATGACAAACACCAGCTCCATAGGCCTCTCCTTACATTTGATCCCACATCCTGTAATGACATCACAAGGATACATGGCAGGACATGTCAGTGTGAGAAGGTTTGATCTTTGCAATGGGATCTGATGATTAACAGATTAAACCTGACAGCATCTTAATTTCACAAACTAAATATTCTCTTATAACACAGTGTGCCAAGTTGAATCAATAACGGAAATGAAATAAATACAAAACAGATCACAAGATACTTTACCACAGATCTCTCTGATCATCCGAATAATGTCCTCTCTCTGTAATGAATACACCAACACACTGTGAACTCAAATGAAAGCAGTAATTTATGGGTAAGTGTATAAAGTGTATCGAATGGGATGACTCACAGTGAGGCCTGCTTCACCTCTGATACCCTGTCGACCCTAGAACAACAATACAAATATATAAAAAAAAAAATTGCTTCTTTTAAAACAGTATATAGAGTGTTTTCAGGTAAGGTCCAGTACTGAGGTGACAATACTTTCTGGTTTCTGTGGGTGTGAGAGTATAATAATATAAAAGGCGCTGCTGGGAAGTAGCTGGACACTTGTTAAAGGGGCAACAGTCATGAAATGACATTAGAAGTGTGTGTTTTGTAGTGTCTCACATGATTCCTGAGTTGACAGGAGCAAGTCTTGCTCCTGTCAACTGAGATAAGTATTTTGGAACTAAACCTAACTATTTAGATTCTCTGTTTACAGGTGCTCATATGATGACACAAGTCAGCCCTCTTACAGGTAGTCCTGGAGTTCCAGGGTCTCCCAAATCTCCTTTGAATCCCTTCTGGCCCCTCTCACCCACTGAGCCACGGTCACCCTATGACACACAATGCAGTCAATCAGAACATGATACAGAAAGCACACAAACTCATACACAATGTCTGCTACTTGCTTTAGCTCCAGGAAAACCTTCTCCAGGGAGACCCCTCGGACCTGTCACACCTTGGACCCCCTGCTCACCCTGAACACAACACAGACAGACAACATACAAATGTGGAGTATAGTGCAGTACAGAAACTCAACATTTATTAGTTAAAAAAAAATCGATTTCCAAATGGTCACAATATATTCCAGTATACCTTTGGCCCTTGAACACCTTGTCCTGGTGGCCCTATTGGCCCAGATGGTCCAGGTCTTCCAGGGTTACCCTGCAGTATAAAGATATTTTTTACCCATACAAGACAATGCCAGCACGGCTACAATTTGAGTTATGTGGAAGAAGTTTTAAGGATCTGAGTCACCCCATACAGTGTGTGGCACCACTATTCCTTAAAGATATACGCTAAGAATTGAAACCCCTTTTATATTTAACATCTTGGCTGAGTACCTAATTAAATCGTGCCTGGTGCCTTGAGCACTCAGACCTGCAGAGACATCAGCTAGAATCCCATGGGACTCGGGGTGTGATATGGGAGGACATAAGGGTGCTGGGTGTCGCTGCACTGAGGCCTGTTAGACCAAGTGCTTCTCATCAGACACATATGTCCACAGAGATTCACACTTAGAGCTGAAGTGTCAAGTCATGAATGCTGCTAATCATGATAAATACCCTGAACAAATGTGCTCGCTGCTTTGAATATAAGACCCCTGACGTGAGTATGTTCGCACAAAAGATGAAGCCGTTTTTTTCATTTGCTGCTTTCTGACTGGAGCTCATTCTTTAGAGGACATGACTCAATCAGGACCATCTGGCTCTATGTCAAATAAAATTAAAGAAAGCTTTGGGCAACTAAACACATTATTATGTTGTCCTTGACATGCGTTTACAAAAACAGATTCCTTTATATGAGTGAAAAAATGTAGTTGTTTTCTGTTTGGTTGCAAATAATTTGAAGTCTGAATAGGAATATGTTAAAAAGTACTAGAGGTCCTTGGAGGCCTTCGCCCGGAGGTCCAGGTGAACCAGGCAACCCACGAAAGCCTATATCTCCCTGAAAAGAAGGAAAAAAACTGTGAAGATACATGACAAATAGGTTTAAGTAAAAGCATCTGGACTCAGTTTTTAAGGTAAAGACGTTTCGTCTCTAATTCCAAGAGACTTTATCACTTGGAATTAGAGACGAAACATCTTCACCTTGAAAACTGAGTCCAGATGCTTTTACTTAAACTTTTTTGTCAAGATGTCCTGGATGACTGGATGACCTTCACAGATATGTGAAGGTACATTAATATTTACACAACAATCCATCATGCAAATGAAGCTCTGTGATGGTGAGTACAATCTTGTTTCCTTTAATTAGTTTCCCTTAATACATGCTCTCACCACAGCTCTCACTGGACTTAACTCAAAAGGAAATTCAAACACTAGACTTTTACAATTACTAATACTGTAACTATTCCAAGTGTTTATGTGAATTTGTAATATGTTTTTTAAAGGTCACTTGGGTTCTGCATGATCACCCAGAGCTATGTAACTGTATAGGTTTTCTGTTTTGTATGTGGTTTTCTCAGTTGTGGGATTTGCTTTGTTGTTATATAAAATTGCCCTTCAATTGAATCATCATGTCTCTTGTCACTTTTAGTTCAATCTGATCAAGGCACAGCAAATCTAACCATATAGACTGGAGTTCACGCTCAAACAGCACACTGGGAAATAAAAATGCAAACCAAACTTTTCAATAGTCAAAACACATGACCTCTGCGTCCAATGTTCGTACCTTTGGTCCTGGGACGCCAACTCCTTCCGGTCCGGGTTCTCCTGGAAGTCCAGGCAAACCAGGAGGCCCCTAAACATGTGATACACAAACATGATTTTTTAAATTATTTTAGATTAGTTTGATGAGTGCTTCTCTCCTTTGTGGAATCTTATTAAAAAGGTATCTTTGATGGAGGAGGTCTGGAAATGATGGGACAAAAAACGTCATACAGCATAAATAATAAGAGAATATGCTATTAAGAGAAATGTATAGGCTTTTTGAGTCTATATGATATGAGACATGTCAGTGTCTAAGTGAATTCCTTACCACAGGGCCAGGGTAGCCATCTCCTCTGAGACCAGAAGGACCTGCTGAGCCGGGATCTCCACGGTCACCCTTTAAACAGGACAGTGTAAATCAACATTTACCCAATACAAAAAGTGACTGAAGTGATTTACAGACAGCACTTCATAGAAACCAAGTGGAATGTGGATGTAAACGGATGCATATGCTCTCTCTTCTGTGCTGTGTAATACATCAATATCCAGGAATGTAACAACCTAAAACCATGCTGTGGCATTTTACTAGATGATCCTTTCAACAAGTGGTGTGCAGTGGAGACATCATGCCGAGATACACTTTTACACCACAGCATGTTTTCAATTTCTTTTTGATTATTTATTTTTATTTTTGCTGAATGGAGGGAAATGGTGCATGTGATGAAGTCCAGAATTAACATGTGTTGCCAGATCTGACTAGGATTAAAGTTTGAAAAATACTTTTCTCCAGCTGTGGCAATCTGTGTTATCCTCATCAATATCAGTAAAGCCATGGCCAACATAAACATTTGAAGTTAATGTCTTTTTGTGTAGAGGGAGGCGTCACCTTTGGACCAGGAAGTCCATAGCCGGTCTCCCCAATCGGGCCATGTGGACCATTTGGGCCTGGATCCCCCTAAAGGGTATAAAATGGTAAATGGTAATGGTAAAATTAAGATAGAGCTTCTTTTATTATGGAAACTCACATCAAGAATAAAATCTAGTCTAGTTCTGCCATTATGATTGTTACCTTGGGTCCAACGACAAACCGTCCTGGTGGACCGGGTAAACCCACTCTGCCCAGTGTCCCTGGCTCACCCTGACCAAGAAATCATTAGCACAGGAAGTATTTTACTACAAGGACATTTTCAGATAACTAAAGTAGCCACGTCATGGGCCTACCTTTTGTCCTGAGGGTCCTGCAATGCCCGGTGGACCGGTCAACCCTCGAATCCCCCTTTGGCCCTGGTCGCCCTGAAAGATGACAATGAGGCTTTTTAAGCTAATTGGAATCAAAATTATAGATAATTTACTTCTACCTTTTCTCCCTGAGTGCCGAGTCCAGGTGCACCTTCTAGCCCCCGAAGACCTATAGCTCCTGGTTCACCCTAAACACACATAAAAACTCTGCTAATGAGTGTCTGCATGACTTTGGACTACTTGTAATTGTTGATTAAGTAGGTATTGTGTAGAGAACCTTCTGCCCAGGCGCTCCGTCCTCTCCTGGCAGGCCCGGCACGCCCGATATTCCTAGGGCTCCTGGTTCACCCTGAGAACACATTGATCTATGTCAGGTTACAGGCTATAGCCCTTAACGACTGTAAGACAAACACTTCAGTGGCTAATGAGGAGTGCTTTGACCCACCTTAGCTCCAGGTTCTCCAACCCCTCTCTCCCCAGGGGCGCCAGTCTCTCCAGACAGTCCTTGATCTCCCTGCATCACGCAACCCAATCAACCCATTTAAAACCCATAGACTATGTTCCACCTAACACTGAAGTGTACACATGATATTCTAACTGTCTCAATTGGCTGAAGATTTAGACAATGGCAGTGCATATACGAACCTTTGGTCCAGGCAAGCCCTCTCCTGTTAGGCCCCTGGTTCCAGGTGGGCCCCTTGGACCCTCCACGCCCTAAAAGAAAACACTGGCAGTCTTAGTAAATACAATTTGAAATGTTGGGAGACTAGGCATCATTACATTAGCAGTTATCTCTTAAAGAGTTACACAGGCTTGAATACTAATAGTTTTTAGTAACAGAAAGAAAAAAAACATTAATTACAGAAAACTATCACTGTTAAAAGGATCTCCACAGAAATTTAACTGGGTTCATTCTTTGCCCATTTTCAACTTTTGACAAAGCTAGCTGGGTTCTTCTGTAAAGTGTGTATTTCAAAAGCATAAATACCTTTTCACCCTGTATTCCTGAGCCTGTGAGGCCAACAGGTCCTGGAAAGCCTGGAGGGCCAAAATCACCCTGAAGGGTTAAGGAAAAAGTGAAGTTAGATACATTTTTTCTTTCTCTCCAAAATGTATGTCAGACATCTGTGTGCTTGGTGACAATAAAGACTAATATTGGTTTTGATGTCCTTATTTACAGAACTGAAAGAAAATCTTCAAGAGTAAAGAATATCTGTCAATTTCCGGAGCAGATTTATATTTTGACACTGTTCCCACCATTATCAGCCAAAGCTTTGAAACCTACACCATCCAAACTCCAAGCTTCTTTCGGCACCTTTAAATTGTGACCTCCTATTTTACACAGGCTGAATGTGTTCACCAGTCATTCTGCCGGCTCTTGGCCTCCGTCACTACAGTGTTCTGTTATATTCTCCTGTCTGTGAGAAAGCTTTTCAGAGAAGCATCTTCTTTACACTTTACTTTACTTTACTTTACTTTACTTTACCTTGTCACCCTTGATTCCTGGGCCCGGCGATCCTCTGGGCCCCCGCAGCCCCTCCAAACCTCGCTCACCCTGGGAAGACAGGACACAAATGGCTGCCTTTAATCTTTTAAAAAGGTTATTGTATAAATGAAAACAATAAATTAAGTGAGGCTTAGTTGAAAAGCATATATACTTATGCTTTTGTTATTTTCCAACACAATACAACACTGGAGGCTAAATCAAGGTATTTTATGTGAGGTCCAATAATCCTGTTTATGTCTGCTTGGATTGACACATTGTAAATGCAACCAATGTGAACTAATCGTTTTTCAGCTTGTAACCACAGAAAACACCCCAAAGGAATTCTGGGACTTATTCCAAATTGGTTCTTGGAAACATGCAGAAAACTACTCACTTAAATTTCATCCATTGCTATTGCTGTAACTTAAGTGTGTAAACAAAAACGCCACAATAAACAAACTAACCTAAAAAACACAGATAATCCTAAAACATTACATTTCCACATTAAAACAACATTTAAAGATTTTTCACACACAACACTTCCCTGAAGGCACAAGTAATACACAAAAAAAGTTACTTGTGGTGATAAAAATGGCAGTAAAAACAGTAGGAAAGCCTTCGGCCTGAGGCTTAATTGTCTAACTGCTTTGTTTATACAAGTGGTGCCAAGCAGGTAAGTCTATAGCCCTCTCTAGATTTTTAAACAGTATTTGACATGCATTAAAGCAAGACTAGAGGGGGTACTTGAGTGTTTTAAAAAGCACAACTAGAAGTACAGAGACAGATTAGACCAGTAATCCAAGTTGACAGTAAGCACAATGAGGAGACTGCTGCATAATGTCGGGGTGTACTGCATATGACGGTGGAGAATTCATTTTTCCCCTTGAGATATTTTCTATTTCACAAAGTCATTCAAGGACAACAGAAATGCAGTTGCAGCAACAGAAATATAAAATTTACACTGTTTTTCTGTGTTTGTATTGTAGCATTCAAATAACTTAGTCATAGCTATGTGATCACTATTTTTGGCACAAAAGCAAAGTGCTAATGATGTGGAAAAATGGTGATATAGCTGCTGAGCTCTTGTGAATCTGGATCTTGTCGAGGCATGTCATAAGAAAGAACGCTGCTTTGAATCATGAACGCCATCTGTGCGTCCGCAGTCAATGTGCAGGAAAAACATGCACCTCCGAGGCCAAAGGCAAAAACGGTTGGAGCTGCAGCCCTCATGTTTGGGTGGAAACCAGCTGTCAGCATTTGAGCAAAGATGACAATTGATCAATTAGATGAAAATCACAGCAAGTGAAAAATTAAGGATTTCCCTGGATTATATCTTACATGTGTAACAAACTGTTGTAAAGAAGCCAACAAATAATGATATTTAGTTCTACCCTACACCTAATTATCACACCTAATTTAACCGCTGATTTGGTCTGGTGCCGTGTCAAAACACTGCTGCTGTTAAAAAGCTAATTTCCAAGTGCTCACGCTGATTCTGTAACAATGATTTCTGAGCTGATGGTGTCCCACTTAATTTTCACAGCGGATATGGCTTTGAGGCAAAAATACAGTTAGTGTTAGAGCCTGGTTGGTGAAGAACGAAAGTGCCAACAACACTAGGATCAACACAGAAAAGAAACAAGCAGAAAGCAAGAAAAATGTCATATCTTTTCTTGACCTTGTGTGTCAGTGACATGGTTTGTCTGTGCACTTCCTGAGACAACACAGATGCCAGACAGTCTCTTTCTGCCAACATGCTACGTCCTCTATTGGGGACAATCAATGAACCAGATACGCAGTCTGACAATAATGAGATCCATATCGCAGCACTGCATGTGAATTCATGGAATTTCTGTGTTATCACCTCATCTAACTGTAACGCTGTCAATTTCCTGTCATTATGCAGTGGAATCTGGAGCCCAAAAGGGGCCTTTGCTCAGGTCACTGAAGATGGCAGTGAAGCTAAGGTGAGTGTTTGAAATTGGGTTTGAAAAAAGCTTTCCACTTGCCTTAATATCAAAGGCTTTCAAGAAAAGTCATAAAACACTCACTTTAGGTCCCGGGAGACCTTCTCCTGTAGGTCCTTTCTCTCCTTGGACGCCCTGTGGCCCCTGAGGCCCCTAAATAAATAAAGAAAATAAATGTTATCATCACTGAAATGTGTCCATCTAAAGATTTGGGCTTTTTCTTCATCTTTACCGGTGGTCCAGGTTCTCCCACTCCCAGAGGACCTGGAGGCCCTGGTTGACCCTGGAAACCAATGTCTCCCTAAAAAACAAAATCAGTGAGACATGTTGCAGAGATTGGACTGTTGTAATTTATTTTTCCAAGACAATGACAGGGCAAACTTCACCTTAGGTCCTTGTAGGCCGATCCCAGTTTCACCCTGAATTCCAGGTGGCCCAGGAAGTCCCCTTTCCCCCTATAAAACCCAGACAAGAAAACACATAAATACATGCCCAGTCAGCCACACACACATATCCTAAAACTGCAATATGCAAATGTTTGCACAAAACGAGTAGGTTTTGGTTGCCAATAAAATACCCTTTATTTCTTTAGCAGTGTGTTACAGAATTTATTTTCAACATAGATCTAATAGACGTGACTCTTTGTTGTAATTGTTCGTTAGTGTTTGCCATATTTTTACTGGTGTTACTTTGTTCTTTTCTTTTCTTTAAAGCAACACTATGTCAGTTTTCATATATATATGTATATGTACTAACTCAAGGGCATTGATATGGATCAGTAAGAATCTCAAAAGTGTGGAACGTTGTGATTATCTGGTAAGATGGGTGCCCCCTTGTGTCTTTTCTTTTTCATGTCAGCAAATTATCAAAATGTATGTGGGGTTCAGGTGGCATTCTTCAAGTGCCGGCCTTACTGGTACTGACCCCAGCAGCTGTAAATCACAGCCAGAGTGTGCAGTGGGAGGGCTCACACCAGGCGTGAAGAGGGTGTGGAAACGTTAGCGGGTTGCATACCGCTATTCTTTTTCCCACTTCCCTCTGCCCTTTTGAGCAAGTCGGGACAATGTTTAACACCAGACATTAGTCTGCTGTTCAGGTGATATAGGATGACAGCTAGACAATTAGCATGAACATTCTTCCAAAATAATTAAGGAGCCAGGAGCTGGTGGGGAGTGTGGGCTCATGACCGAATTGGCAGCTATAACGTGTGAGAGGGGCTTAAAAAATAGGATCAGACAAATAGGTTGACAAGGTAATAACAGATGAGCTACTTTACAGGGGCATCCAACGTTCCAGCGCTGATGGATCATAACTCATGAAGTGTTCACATTTATGACTGCCCCCTGTCTGTATCAGATTGTATTTGATGATGTTGTTATTTAGACCCATGATGTATGGATTTAATCTCAATAAATTCTGAATGTCAACTTTGTAAATGTAATACGATTATGAAGGAAAGTCAAATTTTCAAATCTCTCACTGTATTTCATTTCAACTCTCATTTTCTTCCTTCGTGCTGATGAATTCACTGACATATGGCCTTTTATATGACCATGAAAGGGACTTAACTTGAACCAGACAGAATGAACTAGAAAAAAGAGTTTTGTGCAGCTAACCCAGTATCCTTCAGGAATGCAGCTGCTTTTGTAACTGTGGGTCACCTTTGATCAATGCATTTAGACGAAAGAAGGTGAGCGGATAACTTTTGGTGCTAAAGGAGTTTGTCCAAACATAAAATGCTGCAGTGGGGTGGACAATTCCATTTCTTCTTCATCCTTTGTATCATGAAGTCAAAAAAAGTGAAACGTGTGAAAAACGTACTTTTTTGCCCATTGGACCTTCAGGGCCGGCATCACCAGGTTGGCCAGGCAAACCCTAAATGGTCAAATGTGGGTAAGGATGTACAGTTTAATAGAAATACTGATTACTACAGCATTGATAGTGGCTGCACATAAACTATAAATAAATGTGGTGCAAGTGGCCTTTACCTGAAGTCCACGGTTGCCTCTCGACCCAACATTACCCTCAGGCCCCTGAAATAGCACAGAGATGTACATTACATATTCAGTGTCCTCGTTTTCAAAATCTAAAGCTACTGACAAGATAATAACCACAAATAGATGTTAAATGAACATACTCTGTCTCCTTTAACTCCAGGTACACCACATTCCCCTCTTTCTCCCTGTAGAAGAACAAAGAATGGTTTAGTCATGTCCAAAGCAAGGCATAATTACTTTCTTTAGCCATTTTAATGACAGAGTACTGTCTCCATAAAGCAATGTGTTTAAACCTATACAATAACACGGGATTTACAGTGTGTAGTCAGTGGCATTGGGGCATATACATCCTGCAGTGTTTTAAAACTTTAATTGGTACACAGCTCATCTCCCAAAATAGTTTTTTTTCTGATGGGAGCTGAAGAGGCATGGAATCTATACTGTACCTTCTCGCCTTTGTATCCAGATTTCCCCTGTGTACATAAAACAGGCGGGTTAAGTCATGGAGAGCAACAACTGAAACTCCGTCACACCGACAACGTAAAGAGACTTTTTATCCTCTTAATGCTCATATAGGGCAACAATAGTAATTTACCTCACACAAAGCAATTAACTTCCCATCATTGGCTCACCTCTGCTCCTTCTCGACCTGGAATACCGCTGAGTCCACTTTCTCCCTGAGGGAAGGACAGTTTCATTAAGTGCACATGCCAGCTAAGCGTTTCCACAATGAGATATGGTAGTGAGAATAATATAAAAACAAATAAATGAATATGGAGCACCTTCTGCCCTTTAATCCCGGGGCTTCCATCCTCGCCAGGACGACCCTTCTTGCCCTGCAGCGGAAAGTCGAGGGAAAGCCACATGTTTGAATGACATCATGAATAAAGGCAGCTGCGTCTGAGCTCAGATGAGGTAGGGGAGAACGTGAGAGGATCGGACTGGCTGTCTGCATTCATGTCCGCGTGTGCATGTTCTTATCGTTCAACTATCTTCCTGTCTTTATGTTTCTGTTAGCTGGCTCACACACCAAGTACAACTCGTGTCTGTGATGTAAACCAGCTTTTGTTCTTTTTTTTAAGTGTTCTCATCTTTGAATGTACATCAAAGCAAAAGCACTCAGTCTAATTGCGGCCGACCTTGTTGTTTGCATCCCAACATGAATCGAGCTGTGAAAGACAAATCTGACGGCTTGTGTCCTCCGCCAATCCTCAGCACGCAAATTCTTCAAACTACCATAATTCACCTGATTTCCCATGCAAATGTCTGTTTAGGCATGTTCTTAAAGAGTTCTATAGGAATGTGAGACATTCTCTTTACAGTCACTGCTGTAGTAATGCAGAGCTCCTCAAGAAAACCACACAGTTTACTAAAACCTCTTCAAACCCGGCAAGTAAATTCACTTTGGGAGAAATGTTTTTAAGGACATTACATGTGGTTTTGTCAAATGATGTTAAGAGCAGGGTGGAAAATACTTACAGCAGGGCCACTGGGTCCCCTCTCACCCTTTTCACACGCACACTGGCTCTGGGCTAATGGACACTGGACACATAAAGAACAAGGGTTAGATGGGACATTTAGAGGAACAACAAACAAGCGAGTGGATGTGACTTACCCCTTCATCTGCCAGTGCTGTCTGCGAAACAAGAAAGAGAGAAATATGCAGTTACATTGAATCCACATGTTCATTTAGAAGCTGTTTTACCCGAGTGAAAACCCATAGGGCTCATAAATAGAGCCCTTATGGAAGTGCCAAAGCTCATGTTCATATAAAAAACTTTACTGCAGGATTAAATGTCTTCATGTCATGGTACTTAACAGGTTTTGGACTAGTTTGGTTTCATGACAGGAGAAACCATTGCTTTAATGGTAAAAATGGATAAATATGTCATATGTATTTCCTATACAGCCTTTTGTTTTACCAAGACAAATTTCAATTCACCTGATTCTCATAAACCACATAAAACTCCTTCTCCATTTCCACAGATTGCTTTGTCAAATGGCCTTCCACCCTGTCCACCTGTTTCTGCGTATGAGATTTGACTCACTCCTCTTAACAGCGCTCACATTTTTTCATAGCCGTGCATGTAAACGCCTCGTGTTGCTCGTTCTCGTCACATGAAAGCTGACCACACTCGCTGTACAAGGGGTCAGATTCGAGACTAAACACGTACCACATGCATTGTTCAGGAATAGCATCTCTAGGTAGCGGCGAGAGCTCTGTGTGTTCTTAGAGCATGCATTTGAAGCACTGGCACGCTAAAGATAAAAGATCGCCTCTCAGCTGGGACAGAGGCACATGCTTATGACATACAGATGCTGTCTGTTTGTGGAGATGAAAGTGGGATTGTAGACTGGCTGCTGCTGGGCTCTTGCATGCCAGCACAATGCAAACTGTCAGCTCAAATGCTCTTGACGTGCACAGAGCTACGTTGATAATGTTTCCTTGATCATATTTGGATGTGCACCACCTGAGTCAACAGCCAGCAGTGGATTGAAGTGGGTTGGAGGAGATGCTTGAATGATGTAGCGTGCATATATGTGCTTGCTTGGTTCCTGTTCTAACTGCACCCACTTTTTCCCACAAAGAGGATTTAATGTGGAGCACATGTTGGAGCCAATAGCCAGGTTGTGTCTTCAGGAAGTTCCTGTGCAGCACATGTTCTAATTAACACACTGGAAATGCAGCAGCCGTTTGTATCAGGAAGCCCAAACTAAATAAATAATTGAACACGAGAGAGGAGAAAAAGGCTGGAAATTATTTTTCTTGTATGATCGGTTACTATGGTAGCAGGTAGCAGGTGTAATTCAGGTGCCCTGAAAAAGTGAAAAATGCTTTCATTTGATTTGGCTTGAAAATGGTAGAAGTTTAATTTATAAGCCTTCTTCTGTTGTAACAACAGCCTTTGGTATCAATCAGCAATGGAGCATTTAATCATAATTGCAATCAAAGAAAACCTCTAAGCCAAAGAAATGTTGGAACTTATGAAGAGGTCTGGGCATGTCTGAGCAGGTTAGGAGACATTTTAATTTCTGCAAACTTTGTCAATGGAATGTGGGATTATGAAATGAATCCCACCAGTCCAATCCCAAAATAAAAACTCTCTAAATCTCTAAACACCCATAATCTGTTGTTTGGTTTGTTTTGATCCAAACTGACAGAAGCTGCTATGTGCTTCTGAAAAATGTATGTCATTTGCATTGGCTAGGTCCTGTCCATATTTGAAAGCACAGGGTGGTTTATTCTTTAGTTTAGTGTGATGGGCAATATACTACAGTGTCTTGGGTAAACTTACCAAACTGGGGGCTATCTCTAATTCAACCATCAAAAATATAGCATGCAGAGTAAAAAAATATAATTTACTTACAATCTCCTTTATGATTTTGTCCACAATGACTCTGTCCTGCAGGTTGTGAAGGTAGCGAGAGGCGGGCGAGCTTGCTATTAGTCTCAACTGGGCAACGTTAGCGGGTTCATTGGCCTGAGGAGTGATGCCTATGGCAAAGAAGCGCACGCCCTGGTTTTTTGCATCGGCCACAGCCGAGAATATGTCAGGGTTTCTGGGATGGGAGACGCCGTCAAACAGCAGGATGGCCACCTTGATGCTTTTGGGCTCAGACTCTTCCAGGTAAATTTTGGTCAAGTTGGTAATGGCGTATGTGGTGTAAGTACCATGGCCGATGTAGACAATGGGAGTGATTCGTGCTTTGAATTCCTCCACCTCTCCACTGTTTGAAGGTTTGCTCTGTGATGACATGACTGCTGTACTGAAGCAGAGCGGCGCGCGAGATGAGGCCTCGACCTGTCTGCAGACGTGCACCTTGCAATCGATCCATCACATCCAAGGCAAAGCGCTTCTCTTGGGCATGGTTGTCTTTGGCACTCTCTGAGCTGTCGATTAGAAAGGCTATCTCCAAACTGCATTCTTCATCAACGAGTGCTAAGAGGAAAGAGGAATTTACAGACTTCTAAGTGTCAGTAATCAAGCAGAAGTACACATTTTTTTGCTGTGACATTTGTCTTTGTGACTGGACATTATCTGTTATCATCCCCAGACTGGTTCTACATTATATACACTTGTCTGTGTCTGTATTTCCTGATCCCAGCTGAACAAGATTTATTGTTCATTATTTTCATATCCAGCTGAATATAAAGACCTAACTCATCACAGCTAAGTGAATTGCGAGAACCAGAGTGACACTTTTATCTCTGGAGTGCTCAGAAGGGCTAAAGGTGATTTATTGAACGTTTAGACCCAATAAGTTGGTGCCTTTATATAAATACCATAAATAAAAGTGTGACACTTTCATGAATGTGACATATAATTTTAAAGAGAAATAAAACTAACTCTACTTGCAGAAGCAACCTTCAGCAACAGAAGGAGGTCACAGATCTAATATAGGCTGAGACTGATAAATCACATTAATCTTCACTGAAATATGTCACTGACGGAATGTGCCTGGGGAAACAGAATTCTGAGCACATAAAACATTTGGATAACAGAGCATACAACGGTCACACACGAGATGGATGGTTCTGAGAAGCCTGAGAGATATGATCAATCCACAAGGAGTGCATCCTCCAGCGATGTCCTTGCTGAGGATCATGTTCTACTTTTTTCCACCTGTGGCAGCACTGTTTTTGCAGTGATAAAAATAATCCAAGTGCCACCTGCACCAAAGCCCTGACTTCATTCCTCAACAGTGTAAGACTAGAATTGTAACAAAGACAACACCACTTACATTTACCATTCGGGCTTAGGGAGTTAGGTGAGAAGATTTTGCTCTTCTTTCTGGTGGACACCACTTCTTCTTCATAATTATCTTCATAATCTTGTGCCAAAAGACCTTGAAGTCCCCAGAGGAGCAGGAGCACATACAGTGAGGGGACCATGACTCTTCTGAACAGACACAGAAACAGAAAGATCATCCATAAACATGCATGTCTACATCAATACCTCTGAAAAACCGAAGCAAACCTACAACAAGCTATAACAGGCTCTCACTTGAAGGGCTTAGTCATGAAGCATGCATAACTTACAATAAGGCTGACTTTGGGCTCAATGTGTTCAGCTCTCCTATTTGAAAAGTGCAAAGAAGGTGTCTTCATGGAGAGAAAACCTGAGTTGAATATGTATCCATGAAGTTGACCTAATAGTCTTCTTGTTGAAGATGGATCTGAGAGTCTGCAGGTCAGGCAGGTATCTTGTACAGACACCAACAGAAAAAGTGTGTTGCCAAAAGTTTTGCCTGACTCTCATGAGACTCCCTCTGATGTGAGCCATTCTAGGGCACAGTAAATGAAGCCAGGCCAGCCCTCTTTCAGACTCACTCCCATTTCAGTGTGGGAGGGGATCCAGACATCCACATACTTCACAAATGTCATGTCAAAAAGCCGGCTTGGAATAAAATGATGGTTTGAATGACTTCATGAAACTATCTTTTCCAATCTTCCATTGTAGAATGACATTTTTTTGAAGAAGAACTATAAACCCTAGGGCTTAATACAGAAACTGATCTTGTTGCCTAGTAACATTCTGTATATTCGCACAAATTTTCCATGGTATATCTGATATTAATGTTTGATAATTATCTGACGTTAACAGACCTCACCCTATAATAATTCACAGTGTTGGAAATGTCTGAATATGGCATTTGTAGCTGTAGGCTAAACACCTTGCAAGAGCAGCTCACCATTATTTCACCTATGAAAACTCAAAGAACCATGTTATTTGTTCACTTGGTGTGATTTACTGTAAACACTCAAAAAGCAGAAAGAGGTAAATGAGTATAAAAGTGCACTATTCATGTAACATTTAAAGCACAGGTCGTCTCTTACGCAGCGAGAGTAGAGTATCTGGTGTAGTGAGATGTTAAATGAATTGTCATATTCATTCAAAATTCACACATAACAATATAAGGGCCTGCACTGGTCCACAGATTTATCCAATTTGCATTTTTATTGCTTTCTTTCTGTATAAACAAAATCAGATGACAAATAAAAACCAACACTTGAGTCAGATCTTTGCATTCTGACAAAGAAAGTTTGTTGTGAATCTGTTAAGTGATTATTGAAACTTGCTGTTAGGTGTGTCTGTATAGAATACTTGTCACTGCTTAATCTCATTATAATCCCTGAGCAGTGCTTCAGTCCAGAAAGTGTTTGGTCTGGTATAACTCTGTCCCAAAGAAGACAGCAAGTGTTTTTATTGCCTACTGTGTTAGTGAGAAAAGGTGGCCTGTCACTCAAGAATGCTCCTTTGAGCTCCTTTAACCTCAAATAGTTATGGCTCCTTGTTGTTTCGTGTGGAGAGCTGATTAAGCAAAGCTGCAGGAATTACAATTATTATTTTATTCCCTGATCTCTGGCATTAGTTTTTTAGATGCAACTGATGTTTTAAAGACATGTTAAACTAGACAGAGAAATAGGGCACAGAAGACTCAAAAACAACCAGTTACACATAAAATTACAATTACAGTTTAAAACAGCATAATAAATATATTAATTTATTCTGGTTACAGAACCAGATAACCACATAAATGAAACTCTCATGGTTATGAAAACTCAAAGTACACTGATGGTGTCACAGAGGGCAGAGGGAAGGGCATGGCATATTTGTAATGTCACATTTGACCAAGATTTCTGAAGAAAGGTGTGTGGCATAAGGTAGGAGGAAAAACAAGAGTTAGCTCCTCTTAATGACACAGTGGAAGCCACCATTGCTCTTTGATTATTTCCTACCCCTGCAGGTATCTTTCCTGCAACATTTGGTGTAACCACTGTTTTTACAAGCTAATGCATGTTACTTAAACACATACTCAGACCATTTGGGGGTCTGTGGATGACATTTGGCTGTTGACTGTTGGCTGTTTTGTCAGATGAATAAAAAAGATCCAAGATACAGAATTCTATGTCTTGACAAGTTTTTATACCAGTCTGAACAGTGACCTAACATTTAAAACATTCTGTATAAGTTGCCTGTCATTGACTTCCACAAAGGTTAAAAGTAGGATGTGGACTTTGCAAAACAATTTGAGTATTCATTGGGGATGTTAAAATGCTAAATATCTCAGACTATTGGTTCTGTTAAAAATATAACCATACCGCTTTTCTACTGACAGGGTGTGTGTGTGACTGCTCTGACCTTCACTTTAAGGAATAGAGTTGTTCAAGCTGCATCTGGGTCCCCATCATTCTGTTTCAGTCTGGGCTGTAGCCACAGCAACAACAATCAATCCTAAATCAAACCAAAAACACACTGAATGGAAAAGGTTGACACAAGAATTACCATACAACAGTGTATAAAACCTTGTGAAATTGTTTAGTGGAAAGTGTAATGCAGGGTCCTGGAAAAAAAAGGTCACAATCTACATCATCTTCCACATGTTTGTGTAATAAAGCAAACCCTAACTACTAAACCCTGGCAACACTAAACACTGAAGCCATCACTCCTCAGACTTCACTTGTGTGGGCAAATTCAAAAAGCTGCAATGTCATCACAACAGATTTAGACAAGAAAAAAACTCACAGTATTTAGCGGCTTTGTTTCTGTGTTTTTTACATGCACATTTAAAGATTCTAATAAAAGTTGCTGATTAAATGTGATCTACTGCATTTATTGATCTTGATAAACTTACATCAGAGATGTGAAAAAAAAAAAAAAAAAAACATCAAAGTCTGACTCTGTTCAGGTTCAGATTGCATTTTGCTTTCTAACCTGCACACTAAACATAAATCAGCACAGCGACCAGCTAATAAAAGTAAACTTAAACATAACACAATTTAAAATATAGGCCACACTAAAGTTACACATTCGCAGTGTAATTAGCCTACCTTATGTTCCAATGATGGAATATAAAATCAATAATGTTCTGCCAATTTTGTTTTTTTCCCCCTAATGCTTAAAATGGCACACAGATGGATATGTTAAGCTTTAAGACAGAGGTCCTCGAGTTGTTTTCCATTTAGAGTACAGTCACTAACACAATGTCTTTCTGGTGTCCTTTTCACATAACAAACACAATCATTACAATGGTCAGGTAAAACAAAAGTATATATCAAATGCATACATCTTGTTTGTTCATGTTGTGAAGAAGTGAGGACTCATTAATGTGAGTGCACACAGATTTACACAGCCTTGACATCAGAAATCTTGACGGAATAGATAATAAATAAATGCCCTGCCTGGTTCAACACTACCCCCCAGTGTCATAAAATTGTATTACTACACATGGTATGAGTTGAAGATTTTGCCTAAATACATGCTTGTTTATCTTCTGTGACTTTTCAAGCCTTAACATTACTGAACTAAATTTAACTTTTTCCTCGGTTTACTTGTTTTTCTTAAAATAACGTTATTATGCGTGAAATAGCATAATCTCTTACAATGATAAATAATCGTAAAATAAATTCTTAAAATGTCTGTGGGCTGTTCTAATTGAGGATATTGAAGCAGCTGCAGACTTTGTTATTATATCACGTATAAAAACATACATATTTAGCGTATGCATTATATGTTATTGTGTGACACGCAACTGAGTTTTGACTAATAAATATTTAAGAAATAGGCTACTTATGAACACTCCTTTTACGTTTTTTTGAGTATTCTGACATTAGGAGGCTTCATCTGTGTCATTTTTAATGAAGGGCATCTTCAATGGGAGGGCAGAATGTCAGGGAGAGCGGCTTGACTAAAGTTTGTATTTGCGCATGCTCCAAATAACAGAATGCGTGGGGCGCAAGCGCAGTTGGGTTGAGCAGCCATTCATTATAAAGCCGCAAGTTCCTCTGTCTCTTTCCACCTTCAGCCATTTTGACCATGTTAGGAGCGCTGGGACGCTGCTGCACCGGGGCTCTGCAGGCCCTCAAGCCTGGGGTTCACCCCCTGAAAGCTCTGGTTGGATCCCCGGCCGTCCTCTCACGTATGTCTTACATGCTTAGTATATTTAGCGATATGGTGTGTTGTGAAAAGTGGCATTGTCTGTAGAATGTAGGCTAGGCTAATCTTAGCCTGTGCTAGCCAGTCACCTCCACGCTGAATGTCTACCGGGGGTGTCGCAGGGCTTTAGGTTCAGATATCATGTTAATTATCCGTCAATGGCAGGAATTTATTTTACAGGAGTGCACTCTTGCATTTACAGTTACACTAATCGCAAACATGCTACACTTCTCGGTGTTGTTCTGGTGTTAGCAGTAATGACCTTTGTAATGACGCTAGGCCCTATTCGGCTGGTTGTATTGTATCAGTTAGAAATCAATTGTATCTATTGGCGTGCACGTTGGATTTGTTTATACATTTTAGGTAGACATTTGTCCGTGGCATGAAAGTGGTGGTTGGCATGCTTCTGTCAGCCAGATGTCAGGAGCAGTAACATTAGCAATACTAGCTTAAAGCCAGGATCATTAACATTAGCAATACTAGCTTAAAGCAACTTTCATTCATTTGGCCAGCACTTTGAAGTTATTTGGAGGAGACCGTGCACATTGTACAAATGATTTGGGCAATGCAATCAAGCACCTTTTGGCTTTATGTTTGAGTATTACTGAAAATCAGTGAGTTATGGGTCTGGCCATGTCCGTAAAACGCGATGTAATGCCATAGACTAATAGGTTCAGTATTCTCGTTAAGACAACGACGTGAGACTACACTTAAGACAACGAACTAAGCCGACCAACATTGTGTATTTTGCAGGCCGAGACTATGCCGCACCTGCTGCCGCTGCAGCCGTGGCCAATGGACGTATTGTGGCTGTCATTGGTGCCGTCGTCGATGTCCAGTTCGACGAGGGCCTTCCTCCTATTCTCAACGCTCTGGAGGTCGCTGGCCGTGAGTCCAGGCTAGTCCTAGAGGTGGCACAGCATCTTGGTGAGTGCCGTTTTATATTCATCTGGGTGATAATTTCAGCAGTATTAAATTTGTACTAATCCTCTAATGTATTGTTTAGGGGAAAGCACAGTCCGAACCATTGCCATGGACGGTACTGAGGGTCTGGTGCGTGGGCAGAGAGTACTAGACACTGGTGCCCCAATCAGAATCCCTGTCGGCCCAGAGACCTTGGGCAGGATTATGAATGTTATTGGTGAGCCCATTGACGAGAGGGGTCCAATCACTACAAAGCAGTGAGTTCACGTTCTATATTAATGTCCTATAACAAACTATGGTCAGAAGTCCTACATCACGTTTTTTGACTAGGCACTCAAATGCAAGTTTTGCTCATCGAACATAACTTTATTTTCAGAACTGCCCCAATTCATGCAGAGGCCCCTGAGTTCACTGACATGAGTGTGGAGCAGGAGATTCTGGTGACTGGTATTAAGGTTGTGGACTTGCTAGCTCCCTACGCCAAAGGAGGAAAGATCGGTACGTGACTGTTTGACTTTGCAGGCTGTAGCTTAACTGTTATAACCTTCAAAACATCCAAATGTTTAATTCTATACCCACATTGTTATGGACAGGTCTGTTTGGTGGTGCTGGTGTCGGCAAGACTGTATTGATCATGGAGCTTATCAACAATGTGGCTAAGGCTCATGGTGGTTACTCTGTGTTTGCTGGTGTGGGGGAGAGAACCCGTGAGGGAAATGATTTGTACCATGAAATGATTGAGTCTGGTGTCATTAACCTGAAGGACACAACCTCCAAGGTAATCTTTAAAATTCCCCAAAAAATTTAAATGTATACATTTCAGTATTTAAAGTCATCTTAGCAAGTCTTGCCCCTTTTCTTGCTAGGTGGCGCTGGTGTACGGACAGATGAATGAGCCCCCAGGTGCCCGTGCCAGGGTTGCTCTCACTGGTCTGACTGTGGCAGAGTATTTCCGTGACCAAGAAGGTCAGGATGTGCTATTGTTCATTGACAACATCTTCCGCTTCACACAGGCTGGCTCTGAGGTCAGAACACTTTTATTACAAAATAATTATAATTACAAAATTAGAGTAATAGATCAAAACGGAAATACATCATGTTATCCGCTTACTTTTCAGGTGTCAGCCCTCCTTGGTCGTATCCCCTCCGCTGTGGGTTATCAGCCCACTTTGGCCACTGACATGGGTACCATGCAGGAGAGAATCACCACCACAAAGAGGGGGTCAATTACATCTGTGCAGGTAAACTGACGTATTTAGAGCTACATTAGCTGTACTTTGTAAGCATAGAAATATACATAACATATTTTTAATTTGTCCCAAACTTTCCTCCTACAGGCCATCTATGTACCTGCTGATGACTTGACTGACCCTGCCCCTGCCACAACCTTTGCTCACTTGGATGCCACCACTGTGCTGTCCCGTGCCATTGCCGAGTTGGGTATCTATCCTGCTGTTGACCCCTTGGACTCCACCTCTCGTATCATGGATCCCAACATTGTTGGAGCTGAACACTACGATGTGGCCCGTGGTGTGCAGAAAATCCTCCAGGTTTGTAGTGAAATTCCAAGTGATTAAAAATTAGAATTCTAAATTTATGCTAACCTGTTCATTTCTATTACTGTATTAGGACTACAAATCCCTGCAGGATATCATTGCTATTCTGGGAATGGATGAGTTATCAGAGGAGGACAAACTGACTGTGTCCCGTGCACGTAAGATCCAACGATTCCTGTCACAGCCATTCCAGGTTGCTGAAGTTTTCACTGGCCATTTGGGCAAGCTGGTGCCTCTCAAGGAAACCATCAAGGGCTTTAAGAGCATCCTTGCTGGTAAGCCAATGAAAAGTGCAAGACATTTAAATGCCATCAAACTTTCCATAATGAAATGCTATTGCTTTCTACTTTCAGGTGAGTACGACTCTCTTCCTGAGCAGGCCTTCTACATGGTTGGCCCCATTGAAGAAGTTGTTCTGAAGGCTGACAAGCTGGCTGAGGAGCACTCATAAAATCCAATCAATTCTCCTTTTGAAAATAAAGTGGCGGAAATGGGGTTAGGAGCACTTGGTTTGTAAAACATGTCAAAATGCAAATGTACCAGTCTTGTTCATAGAAAGTTCTATTTAATGTTTCCAACGAAAGGATGGAATAAAAGCTGTCTTTCCACAAAACATCTTTCAGCTGTACTTCCTAGACTGTCCTTTTTGGCTTTAGTCTGTTCAGGCTACTGTTCATAGCTTTTCATAAATGGCCAATTCCCTTTGATCACAAGATGGCTTTGTTAAGCTACAATGACCTATACTGGCTGTTAAAATAAAACTGGAAAAATTCTACATGAGTTGACTGACTGCATACTTAAGGTCTTTAAGATTTAAAAACATTTAGCCATGGAGTGATTATTAAGATCTTGGTCGAAACATTTGACAAAGTGTAACCTACTTTTACAGCATTTCCAGAGTAAAAATCCTTTTAATGTGCTTTAATATTTTATTTGATTTAACCATTAGTACATAACTGAACAATAAGATGAGAATTCATTTTAGATGTAAACAAATGATAGCTGGAATAAATTGTTAGTTTACAATTGTGTCACTTATTGCACTGATTTGGCAATTGGAATTTCTTCCAATGTCAGAATATAATCAGAGACACGTGTCGGCATGTATGACAGAGGCAGCCAGAAAAACTTGGCATCCCAGCCTGGGGAGTAGCGTAGTCGAGGTTGGACAGCAGACACGGCATGCTCCATACAGTGGACCACTTTCATCAGATCTCCATCGCTCATCTTTGCCACTTTATCCCTTATGACATTTAATGCTACAAAAGAAGAAATTAATACTACCACTAATTAAAAACTATCTGGTAAAGAATAAACTTACCCTTGTCCACAAAATGAGGCCCATAATCATCTTTAACATCTTGGGGCAGTTTGTCCCACAGTGTCCTCACAGATTTGGAAAGGATATCAGAGTTGGTCACATTTGTTTTGAAGAACCCAGGCTCAATGCAGAGGACTTTGACACCAAAGGGACGCATGTTAATCCTAGAGATCAGAAATATTTCAAAGTTTGAGTTCCCAGTTGGATTAAAAAAAAAATTGTAATATACATTTCATTTTTTTACCTGAGGCTGTCATTAAAAGCTTCCACACCATACTTTGACACAGTGTACGGGCCTCCTGTAGGACTAATTCGTCCAAACACACTGGCGACATTGACTACCCTTCCCCTGGCTTTCTTTATTAGTGGCAAGACACTCAGGGTCATGGCTATGACCCCATTTAGGTTCACGTTAAGCATAGATGTGTAGTCATCAATGGTGAGCCAGTCACAGGGGGCGGAGGGAACCGACACACCTGCGTTGTTGACCACAGCCCACAAACCTAAAGAATTCACAATAAGACAATAGTTAAGTAACTTTATTTCCCACAAAATTACAATCACACAAGAAGAATTCTGCAACCATCAGTGCAAACATTTTTTCAAAAATCACACTCCCAAGCAGTTCTAGCTATTCTACTGGGCTGCAGTCACTGTTATACAAGATGGTCATTATAAAAAGGGACATATTTCCCACAATGCTTCATTGTAAACATGGCAAATTCTATTTTTTTTTTTTTAATGTATGTATTATTTAGCTTTTAACATTTTGTATTGCAGTGGTAGCAGGGGGAAAATAAAACTTAAAATGGAAGTTAATGTGACCTAAAATGGCCTGGTATTTTGTGTTGACAGTGATAATGTTATGCTTTTGCAGTTTTGACACTAAAAAGGCAATTTCATTAATAAACAGTAGTAAATTATTACCATACTAGCATTAGAAATGTCTATATAAGAGCTAATAATCTACTCGAAATGCCATAAAATGGCTCCAGGAGGGCCTAAAGGTTAAGGTTTGGGATGACAGAAGAAAACAGGATTTGCTCAAGGAACTAAGGTTTTTTCAAGACACCCTCACTTGAGTAAATATTTGTAAATTGTTACAGGATTAAGTGAATAATGTACACACTTGTTCTGTTTAACTGTCCCAGAACCAAAAGAAATATTGAAGAAGTGACACTCACCTCGCTCTCCTACTTTGTCTTTGATCAATGCAGCAACTTTGGCAACACTCTCTTTGGATGAAACGTCCAGGTGCATTGTGGTTAACTTGTCAGAGCAAACCTTCCTCAGCTCTTCCTCTCCTTTCTCAGTGTAACATGCTGCAATCACTCTGAAGCCCTGCTTGTCCAAATGCCGAGCTAGAAGGTGTCCAAAGCCAGAGTCGCAGCCTGTGATGTACACATACTTGTTGCCCTTGTCTGGGATTCTGGGTAGTTCTTTGATCCAGCGGTATAGGTAATATAAAACCACCAGTGCAAACAGGTACAGGAACATGTCTGTAAAACCAAGTCAGAGGTTGGATCAATCAGTACACCATGCAAACCTTAGTGTTGCAATCTTCTGCTAGGCAAGGAGATAGGACCCAGACAAAGTACACAAAGTACACAATGTGAATAAAAGGGTATCTACATGTGGTAAAATAAAACGCTAAAGCACTGCACTGAATCAGAGGGGAACACTTCATAACTTCTCAACTCGTTAAACAAGAAAGCCTGTAAACATCAACAGCGGTGTAATTGTTTTTCTGTCGCTGTCTTTTAGATACTGACATCCGCTATAGACCGTTTAGGAAAAAGTAGCTATACACCCAAAGAAAATCTCTCCCGTCAGTATCGTCACAATAGAGATAAACTCGAACGGTTAACATGCACATAAATGTTGAGAAAAGGTGACTCTAACCTGTGTCCAAACGTGTGTCTCCGTGAATCCAGTCCAGTCCCCGCGGAAGAATGCAACTGCAGGGTTTGGGGAAAATCAATGTATATCCTTGCACTTTGACCGTTGTTAATAGTCCAACTATTTGCCCCGCCTCTCTGTCGGGAAACAAGTCGACCCTCAGGAAAACAACTTCTAGAAAAGATTACGCGTGTGCACGACCAGACGTGCTAAAATGCGTTTTTTCCACTAACGTAGCTAAACACGCAAACGAAACACGTTGCACTGCATTTGATTTGTGGAGACGATGGAGTACTGTTATAGTGATTACTACAAACATTAATTTCACTTCGTCAAACTAAAAAAATTTGACAAAGTGTGATTGACTATTACAGCTTGGTCAGAAGAAAAACCCTCTAAATGTGGTTTGTGTTAATTTTTAATTGTTAAAAATTATAATTGTTATCAGAAATATTTCAAAGTTCGAGTTCTCAGTTGGATAAAAAAAAAACAACAGCTCCATTGGTTTTTTCAAGTTGAGTACAAACTCTTTTTCTGAGACTGCAAAAAAATCACAGAAGATAACCCTAACATGAACCACAATGATATGATTCTTGAGCCATCGACTGATTCTTTTCGCTTGGAAATCTCCTACACCTCAAAAGCAGCTACGTTGGATCAATCATGTCATGTGGATCATGTCATTCCTTCAGTTGTACTTTGGCAACACTCTGAAGGCCTGCTTGTCCAAATGCTGAGCTAGAAGGTTTCCAAAGCCAGATTTATGACCCTTCATAAGGGCATATGTAATATGTATAAAGGTGAGAGGTACACAGGTACACAGTGTTGCTCTTAAAAGCAAGAGTGTTAAGTAATATTTGATTTATTACACTGACCCAGTATGAAACTGAAAAGAACAGAGTAAACCACTCTCTTTACAAAAGGGGGTTGAGGATTGAACCAATTCAGGAGTGTGTGCCATCTACGTTGGATCATTCATGTCATGTGGATCATGTCATTCCTTCAGTTGTACAGCCCCCATTCTTATTTAATTTATTAATTTTTAACATATTTATTTTCTTTGTCTGTCTGTTACCCTTCGTTTACTTCCTTTTCTGATACTGTTCTGTATTTTATGTTTAAAATCTATCTCAAAACAATAAAAACACATAAATATAATGATTTGGTTCAACCTGGCGCCCTACTTTAGGCACTGGTACTATACAGATGTTAAGAGAATTGTATATTTCTTGCTATTACTGATTGCTCTCAGTCCTGCTAAGATCATGTCCTTTAGCTGTTATTCACACACATTCAGGACATCATGTCCTTCATGCTAATCTAAACAAGACATAGCCATAGACATAACTAACCACTGTCTACATTCTGCATCCTGGGAACCTGCCATGGGAGGCATGAACAATGTATGCCTCTCAACAATGTACAACCAACAAGCAATAAAAACCTCATGTATAGAAAGCTCTGTGAGCAATTTACTCTGTACAATTTGTTACTGTGTCGGAATTGTTTCATTCTTGCAAGACTTAAACCGGACCATTCATTCCATTTCATCACTTATCAGAATCAGAATCAGAAAGAGTTTTATTGCCAAGTATGCTTGCGCATACAAGGAATTTGTTTTAGTGACATAAGCTACCAGTACACAGAGACACCAACACACAGACAACAAATAAGTGTATAGACAGACAACAAATAAGTGTATAAACAATATAAACAATTGTGCTATAAATGATAATTGAATAGGATTGAATAAGATGCAGGGATGTACTAGGATGGAGGGGTAACAAATGAATATAAGGATATTGCACTTTTCTTTTGCATAAGCATAAGTGGGGAACATTTAACTGTTCGTGAGGTAGATTGCCTGGGGGAAGAAACTGTTTTTGTGCCTTGCTGTTCTGGTATTTGCGGCTCTGAGGCGCCGGCCAGATGGCAAAAGTTCAAAAATGGGGTGACTTGGGTGTGAGGGATCCAGAGTGATTTTATGAGCCCTTTTCCTCACTCTGGTTATATACAGTTCTTGAAGGGTGGGCAGGGGAGCACCAATAATCCAGCAGTTCTCTGTAGTCTTCTGATGTCTGATTTTGTTGCTGAGCCAAACCAGACAGTTATAGAAGTACACAGTACAGACTCAATGACGGCTGAGTAGAACTGTTTCAGCAGCTCCTGTGGCAGGTTAAACTTCCTCAGCTGGCGAAGGAAGTACAACCTCTGCTGTGCCTTTTTCACGATGGAGTCAATGTGAATGTCCCACTTCAGGTCCTGTGAGATGGTAGTACCCAGGAATCTGAATGACTCCACTGCGGTCACAGTGCTGTTTATGATGGTGAGTGGGGAAAGTGCAGGGGGGTTTCTCCTAAAGTCCACGGTCATCTCCACTGTTTTGAGCGTGTTCAGCTCCAGGTTGTTAAGACTGCACCAGACAGCCAGCTGCTCAACCTCTTGTCTGTAAGCAGACTCATCACCGTCCTGGATGAGGCCGATGACTGTAGTGTCATCTGCAAACTTTAGGAGCTTGACAGAGGGGTCTTTAGAGGTGCAGTCGTTGGTGTACAGGGAGAAGAGCTTATTGATCTTGAACTAAGAAATTCTTTTAACAACAGGATTTCCTTCCACAGAGTAGGGATCCATTAGTACAGCTGGTTCAGACACTGACAGAGTGGGCTGCTCAGACATCTCTGGAGCTGGTTGTGGATGAAACTGGAGACTGCCACGTGGACAGAGGAGGAGGAGTACTGGTCGATGACAGGAGGGGAGATTTTTGAGAGTGGCTTTTTCTGATGATGATGATGATGATGGTGGAAGAAAAGAAGTTTAAAAAAAGAGTCCCTTAGACTATTACAAGCCTCTGTGGTCCATCTTTGATAAGTATTTCTGTTACAAGCACACACAGTTTGTAACAGGGCTGAAGGAGTACCAGGTTTTGCCGACCGGAGGCAGGACTATAGCAGGCCTCTTTGACATTAGCATAGAAGAGATCAAGTGTTCTATTCTCTCTTGTTGGCACAGACTGGTGGACAGATAAAATATTAAACCAGAACTAAAACAGGGCCAGGGGCACGTGGCGGTGTGGTTAGCACTCTTGCCTCACAGCAAGAAGGTCAAGAGTTCTGTGAGGAGTCTGCATGTCCTCCACGTGTTACCGTGGGTTCTCTCCGGGTACTCCGGCTTCCTCCCACCGTCCAAAGACATACATGTATAGGTTAATTGGCAATTCTAAAGTGTCCCTAGTGAATGAATGTGAGAGTGAATGGTTGTCTGTCACTGTCTGTCTCTAAATGTTAGCCCTGCTACTGTCCAGGGTGTACCCTGCCTCAGGCCCAAAGCTGCTGGGATAGGCTACAGTCAGCCCCTAACGTGACTAAGCGATAGAAAATGAATGAATGAATGAACTAAAACAAATATTATTAAAAGAAGAACTTTGATCAATGCAGCAACTTTGGCAACACTCTGAAGCCCTGCTTGTCCGAATGCTGAGCTAGAATGTTTCCAAAGCCAGATTTATAAGAGCATATGTATGTATAAAGGTGCCTTGCGAAAGTATTCGGCCCCCTTGAACTTGGCGACCTTTTGCCACATTTCAGGCTTCAAACATAAAGATATGAAACTGTAATTTTTTGTGAAGCATCAACAACAAGTGGGACACAATCATGAAGTGGAATGAAATTTATTAGATATTTCAAACTTTTTTAACAAATAAAAAACTGAAAAATTGGGCGTACAAAATTATTCAGCCCCTTTACTTTCAGTGCAGCAAACTCTCTCCAGAAGTTCAGTGAGGATCTCTGAATGATCCAATGTTGACCTAAATAACTAGTGATGATAAATGGAATCCACCTGTGTGGAATCAAGTCTCTGTATAAATGCACCTGCACTGTGATAGTCTCAGAGATCCGTTTAAAGCGCAGAGAGCATCATGAAGAACAAGGAACACACCAGGCAGGTCCGAGATACTGTTGTGGAGAAGTTTAAAGCCGGATTTGGATACAAAAATATTTCCCAAGCTTTAAACATCCCAAGGAGCACTGTGCAAGCGATAATATTGAAATGGAAGAGTATCAGACCACTGCAAATCTACCAAGACCTGGCCGTCCCTCCAAACTTTCAGCTCATACAAGGAGAAGAGTGATCAGAGATGCAGCCAAGAGGCCCATGATCACTCAGGATGAACTGCAGACATCCCAACCTGCAAAAAGTCATTTCAGGGAGGTATCCCCATCTTCCCTGCAGGGACAGGGAAGATGGTTAAAATTGATGGGAAGATGGATGGAGCCAAATACAGGACCATTCTGTAAGAAAACCTGATGGAGTCTGCAAAACGGAGATTTGTCTTCCAAAAAGACAATGATCCAAAACATAAAGCAAAATCTACAATGGAATGGTTCACAAATAAACATATCCAGGTGTTAGAATGGCCAAGTCAAAGTCCAGACCTGAATCCAATCGAGAATCTGTGGAATAAACTGAAAACTGCTGTTCACAAATGCTCTCCATCCAACCTCACTGAGCTCGAGCTGTTTTGCGGAGGAATGGGCAAAAATTTCAGTCTCTCGATGTGCAAAACTGATAGAGACATAACCCCAAGTGACTTACAGCTGTAATCGCAGCAAAAGGTGGCGCAACAAAGTATTAAGTTAAGGGGTGAATAATTTTGTACGCCCAATTTTTCAGTTTTTTTATTTGTTAAAAAAGTTTGAAATATCCAATAAATTTGTTCCACTTTGTTCCACAAAAAATTACAGTTTCATATCTTTATGTTTGAAGCCTGAAATGTGGCAAAAGGTCGCAAAGTTCAAGGGGCCAAATACTTTCACAAGCCACTGTACACAGGTACACAGTGTTGCTCTTAAAAGCAAGAGTGTAAAGTAATATTTGATTTATTACACTGACCTAGTATGGAACTGAAAAGAACAGAGTAAACCACTCTCTTTACAAAAGGGGGTTGAGGATTGAACCAAATCAGGAGTGTGTGCCAATCTGCCTGAGAATAAGTTATATATATATATATATATGAATAATTATTATATATTATATACATATGTATATAATTAAAAAACACATTTGGATCTGACAGGTTTGATTTAAATCTCTCACAAGACGGTTCTACATTTAACAAAAAATCAGAAACAGCAAAGGATGATAATGCAATGTAATGTTTGAATTATGGCCAAAAAAGGTGTATAAAAGTAAGTCAACACATTTTCACTATGTCTATTATAAGACTAATGTAACCGTGAAACTGAAACATCTTTGTGTGCACTTTTGAAGGTAACACAATCACATTATCTGCCAAAACACCAAGTCCTTGAAACTCCTTTCATAATGTTTTAGTTACAAGATATAAGTGTGATGCAGCTGTGCACTTTCAGAATCCCAGGAAGTGCTGATAATAGCTCCTAAATGAAGCTTCTGTCCATAGAAGTGAGGGCAGGGAGCTGTCCCAGCAGCCTCCAGCTTCTTGAGATTTACCAGGATGCACCAACAATACACAAGGTAAGAACTAATGCATTTTAGACACAACAGTTATTTCATTTGGTAAATATGTTTAGTCTGAGGCTAACTACAGACAGCTAACTATAGTATAAATAGTAATAATAATAATAGTACAGTATAATACCTATATCAAAATCATCAAAATAACTAAATTCTTCTCTAAAAGCTGACATCATTGACACTACCTATTTGTATGAGACACTGGTAAAAGCATTCGACTGCACAGCTGTAAAGAACATTGATGTGTTCATGACCATGACTATGGAGAGGTACAAGAAAGGAAACTATACTGCTTATGGTGCTAATCCTTTCTGTGTCTTGTTGTCTTACCAATCTTCACCACTAAATGGCAGCAATGTTTCTTTTTTGTTTTGTTTTTGCCTGTGTTCCAAAGAGAGTAGGAGGAAGTTTAGTTCAGATACCGTAAGTGCATTGACCTACTGCAACATGCTCAGACGCAAAATAACAATGTTTAGCCCCATTAGCATAACCAGGAAGAATTATCTGTAACTATATTCAACAAGAACAAACTAACATTAACTAGCACAACATTTATGCCAATTTCACAAACATCAGCCTGTTTGCAATCATTCACAGGCTGTAACTGCATGGCCCTGCTTTTTATATCATATTTAAATCTAAGGCTGACAGGACAGTTTTTAGTATTCTATAATAGCTCATATTGCCCGTTTATCATTTTTTACTACACGTCAAACAATTCCTCTGGAGCAAGATGGATCCCTGAATTGGTGCCATTAACTTAATTCAGCAATGAAAACGTCAAGTAGTTTTTAGCTTCCAAACCCAAAAGAGAAAACAGTGTCCAGACCATAGATTGCAAATAAAATGGATGTAATCCGTCCATTGGTCCCCTATTCACCGATATTGTCGTTATGAAAGGGCATAGAAAGGTTACATCCGGGCTTTTCGGCTTTTACTGCATAGTAAAACAAGTTTTCAGATAGCATAAACAACCCCCAGAGTTGTCACGTAGTAAAAACTTAGCTCTAGAGACCGGAGCCATCTATTGTACCAGACTGTAAACATGATTTTTACACTTGTAAAGTCGCCATTGGGTTTCTCTTTATATTTCCGCTTTTGGAGCCTGCCCTCTGGTGGACGGCGGTATATCGCTGTATTTTGCTGTATATTGCTGTATTATGTCTAACCCTAACCCTAAGCCCAGGCAAGGAAGAGGCAAATGCACCAAAAGCCCCAACCCGGCAACTCCAGGATGAACAGGTGAACAGGTGATGTGTCTGGCAATGAGAGGACACGTGCTACCAGAAATACAACAGCTCCCTTTTCGTAACATTGAAAAGTCTCTCATTCATTGCAAAAGGATGCAGACCACATGCACTTGTTGCAGGTAAAGTATTTGCCTGAGGAGGTCAGTGGCCTCTTTAGCAACCGGCAGGACACTTACCCTCAAACAGACACTCTGACCTTAGGTTCCAACCAAGCCCAACTAGCTCAATAAAGCACATGCACAGCTGCCAAGGTACACAGTATAAGAGCAGACACCGAGCTGCCACAAGCACAGCACACTCAGGCATAAAACATCTCAATGTCATCGCTAAATGCTGGTGAAGAAGGGTTTGTGTGTCTGTGAGTTTATCAGTTGTGTAAATTTAACTATAAAAACTACATCTTATACCTGAATGGAAACACATAGGTAAGTTCCTCCTAATGTCTTGTTGAATATTAGCTTGAAAAAGGATTTTTGACAAGTAGAAAAACACACGTTTCACAAGGAGTGTCAGTTTTGCCTTGTTCTTTTTTCAGATGAATCAAAATGCCTGTTGGATCAGTAAAACTGCAAAGCATCAAAAGACTTGGACAGGAGAACCACAGCTATGAAGTTTCAGATGACGGTACATTATTAATTTAATTTGGCCCACAGTGGAATTTCATGACTAAGAGGCAGATGAAATATTGAACTGAATGAATATAAATAATGTTAAACATGGATGATGGTGTTAATAATATAATGTGTGTGTTTCTGTCTTGTAGAACCAGCTGGGTCGTACATGTGAGTATGTTATGACCCATTTACATTTTACTGGCAAAATCTAGAAATAGAGGTTACAGTTGCTGCTAGTCAAGTGTTCTTCTTTTCTGGAAATGTGAGTAGTAGCTAGAAAGAGTGAGTTATTGTTGTGGAGGGCAATGCCCCCGGCCAAGTGTGCTGTGTGAATCGGAGTGAATGCATGTGTCCTGTTTGCTATAGTATAACAAAAGTATACATTTGATCACATTTGAACTTTTTAATGTTTTTGTTTCGTGCAGGTCTATGTCGGCCACTAAGGAAGAGAAAAAGTGAGTCAAACACTGACATACATGTTAGATACACCTCCATTTTTACAACATGAAAATACTTTTTGTCCTTTATTGTAAACAGAGCACAGGAAAAGGCTGAGCAACCAGCTATAAGAGTTGGCTTCTTTGAGTTGGTAATAGACTTTTTTTTAAACAGAGCATTAATAAGTGTTCATTTAGCTGTTAATACAGTTTTTTTTATGTCTGTACAGTTCCGTTTTGCTACAAAAAGGGATGTGCTGATGATGGTGGTGGGCAGTGTGTGTGCCATCCTACATGGCTCGGCGCAGCCCCTCATGCTGCTGGTTTTCGGCCTGCTCACAGACACCTTTATCGATTATGATATTGAGCTGAATGAGCTGAGAGATGACAGAAAGGAGTGTGTGAATGGCACGATCCAGTGGAACAGGAACTATACAGCTGGACTCAACCTGAGCCAGCCCGCCTGGGGCATCATGGACAATTCAACGTGGGAGATGCTCACTCCTCTGAAGGAGCAGCCGTGTGGGTAAGTGGCTTGTGGGAAATGCATTAGCCTGGCTTTTTCAACAATAAATATAATGTATGATGTGATATTAAAAGATTTTTGCTCTTTTTAGATCCATGTTTACATGCAATCTTGCAGGGCTTACATGATTTATTTACTGTGTGTGCCCACTTTCAGGAATCTTGACATTGAATTTGAAATGACCAAATTCGCCCTCTACTATGTTGGCATTGGAGTAGCTGTGTTTTTGCTGGGGTACTTGCAGGTTAGTCTTCCAAAAGGACCTCATGAAATTCACAGGGGCTCATCTGATATAATTACCGGCTATATCATTTTTAATAATTTTTTATAAGGACAGTATTTACTAAGATAAGAAAAGAGTTTAAAATTCTAATAAAGTCTAATGTTTTTGTTACCACACAATGTAATACTTGGAAAAATACCAACACTGTCAAGTTCTGTTGGACTTGATAGTTCTCTCTAATCTTTCTGTAGACACAAGCTGTGTACTTCTAAACCAAAATGTGATTCTAACTTAAATTTGATTAGAGTATATCAACGCTGTTAAATTGTACCTTCTGCAGCCATTACAAATACAGCATCATCTGACTCGAGCATGTCTCCCAAACTGTAGATTTCTCTCTGGGTGACATCAGCTGCCAGGCAAATCCAGCTGATCAGAAAAATGTACTTCACTAAAGTGATGAGGATGGAGATCGGCTGGTTCGACTGCACGTCTGTGGGGGAGCTCAACACTCGCATGTCAGAGTGAGTGGCAACATGGTGGCTTTCTGAATAGTTCTGTTCTGATTTGATTGATTTCTAACCATCCTGCGTGTGTTGCAGTGACATCAACAAGATCAACGACGCCATTGCTGATCAAGTGGCCATTTTCTTGCAGCGTTTTACCACCTTTGTCTGTGGTTTCTGCGTTGGTTTTGTTAAAGGGTGGAAGCTAACTCTTGTCATTGTAGCAGCAAGTCCTCTAATTGGTGTTGGAACTGCTGTTATGGCTGTGGTAAGCTTTTGTTTCTGTGTGTTCCTACTTTAGTTGTGCAGCTTCATTTAGTTAAGTGTTAAAGGTTATTTGCACATCACCACATTCATTACTATGACTTCTCTGTTGATATAGTTTGTGGCTAAGCTGACAGGCCAAGGGCTGCAGGCCTACGCAAAAGCAGGAGCTGTAGCTGATGAGGTCCTCTCCTCTATCCGGACTGTGGCAGCTTTCGGCGGAGAGAAAAAAGAAGTGGAAAGGTAAATTATGCAAGACGACTGTAGCTGAGTGCTTCATGCGGCTGACATGAACTTCTTAAACTACTGTGTGCAGATATGACAAGAACCTGGTGTCAGCACAGCAGTGGGGGATCAGGAAGGGTCTCATCATGGGCTTCTTCACTGGATACATGTGGTTGATTATCTTCTTGTGCTACGCTCTGGCCTTCTGGTATGGGTCCGGTCTGGTGGTGGACACAGGGGAATACACACCAGGAACACTGCTACAGGTTTGACACAAAAGTCCAAACATGAAATAGCACTTTTCTTTTGAGAATATTCTTATAATACGATTTATACAAATAGTGGTCATTTTGTTATTATTTTCAAGATAAAATTACATTGCACAGCACATCCAGCTATGATTCTTGCAGGTGTTTTTTGGCGTCTTGATAGCTGCCATGAATTTGGGACAGGCATCTCCATGTCTGGAAGCGTTTGCCTCAGGCCGTGGAGCTGCGACCACCATCTTCGAAACTATTGACCGAGTAAGACACCTGACATTATCACAAAGGGCTTTTATTAGGCACCTGAAATAACATTTGTTATTGCTAAGGCAACCGCTGGGCTTTATTGATGAGTTCTGTTTTGAAATGTGCCACTGGCAGCAACCGGAGATTGACTGTTTATCCGAGGCTGGATATAAACTGGACAAGGTCAAAGGAGATATTGAGTTTCACAATGTGACCTTCCACTACCCCACCAGACCTGAAGTGAAGGTAACCATTCAGTGCTCTATCGAATAAATCGGGGCATAGGATCATTGTTTATTTCACAATAATGATGTGGCGTTACAACAGATCCTGGATCAGCTGAGTGTTGCAGTGAAGTCAGGGGAGACCACAGCGTTCGTTGGGCCGAGTGGAGCAGGGAAGAGCACTGCAATACAGCTCTTCCAGCGCTTTTACGATCCCAAAGAGGGCATGGTGTGTTTACAAATCAAACAAACATTCAAAAATAGTAGATTAATATCATCATTCTTGTGTCAATCGTCCTTTTGTTAACCTAGAAATGAAGCCCCTGGCTGTAGCTGTAGTTTCAAAAATAGACATCCCCGGGGATTGTTAAAAGTACATGATAATCTGTTTCATTACCTGCCAATAGGTCCTTACAGCCTTGCTTTTCAATTTTACTAGGAACTAGGTAATGCCTTTCCATTTCCCTTTCAGCCTCTACAGAAAGAAATAGCCTTTTTAAAATTTGCAATATAAAGGTTATGCACAAGACTAATTTTCCTCTCAGTTGAAAAAGTATATTACAGCAGTTTATTAGCATCATCCATCATGTGAGTTGAGCACCCTGCTTATGCGCCCTGCGTCACAGGTGACCCTGGATGGTCATGACATTAGAGGGCTCAACATCCAATGGTTTCGATCACTGATTGGCATTGTGGAGCAGGAGCCGGTGCTGTTCGCCACCACCATCGCTGAAAACATCCGCTATGGTCGTCCCGGGGTGACAATGGAGGACATTATTACTGCTGCCATGGAGGCTAATGCTTACAGCTTCATCATGGACTTGCCTCAGGTAAAAAAAAACGACTATAATATTTTGATTTGCTTATTTATGCACTCCATTTCCACTTTTCCTACATTGTTAAGCTCTGCCATATTGTTACAGCTAAAATTCTAAAACTCAAAAACGTTAACTTTGTCAGAAATTTGACACGCTGGTGGGCCAGGGTGGTGGTCAGATGAGCGGAGGTCAGAAGCAGCGCATAGCCATTGCCCGAGCGCTGGTCAGAAACCCTCGTATTCTACTGCTGGACATGGCCACATCTGCCCTTGACAACGAGAGCGAGGCTGTGGTCCAGGAAGCTTTGGATAAAGTAGGTTCCACCATTTGTAGACTTTTTAGCATTTCAAAGATTGAACAACGTTGATGGAGATTATTTCTTGATGTTACAGGTACGCTTGGGTCGTACCACCATCTCTATAGCCCATCGTTTGTCCACTATAAAAAATGCTGATGTGATTGTGGGATTTGAGCATGGGCGTGCGGTGGAGAGAGGCAAACACAATGAGCTGCTAGAGAGGAAAGGAGTCTACTTCACCCTGGTCACACTGCAGAGTCAAGGGGACGAAGCTCTCAATAAGAAGGCTCGAGATAGTAGGCAACAGTGTCTTTAGATCAGCTTGATTAAATGTGGGAGCAACAACATCACATCATCCCTGCTCTGTGTCTTTGATTAGTGGCCGGCAGCGAGGAAGAGCTGGAGGGTTGCAGCGTTGTCATTGCCAGAGCAGGCAGCTACCGAGACAGCTTGAGGTACAACACAATCACATCCAATCACCTCCTGTCCTGTAGCGCCTGCTCATTTGCTTACTCGTGTATAATATCCATTAACACAAGCCTGAGTCTGCATCTAAATTAGGTTATTAGAGCGGCCATTTTGTGGCTGAAATTGAGTTGTGTCAGAGCAGAAACTGACACTATAATTTGCTTAATTAGCCTTCTCCATTTAGTTGTCCATTTGAAGCATTTAGCTGGCCCCATCATCAAGGGCCACCAACAAACAAGAGGCTGCAAGTGTCCTATGAGAAACATTAGAAGCAGAATTTAATGTGGCAGAGGTGGCAGTTGCTAGTAGCAGTATTCTTGCATTGAGAATATTCATGTGTAAAATGAAGATACTGAATGTACAGTAGATCCCAGCTGTAAAAGAACACCTCTGTTCCTCTGACATACACTTTGATTGCAGGGCTTCCATTCGCCAGCGGTCCCGATCACAGCTGTCCAACCTCATTCCTGACTCGGTTTCCTTCACTGGAGATCTTGGCCCCCGAGCATATTCTCTTTCCCATCCGGACAAATCAAAGGTGTGAGGTGATTTAAATGACCCTGACCATGTGTGTGGGTGGATACTTGCAGCTGCAGCATTATCCACATGCTTCAAGTTTATTTTGACTTATTATTGGCTGTATATAATGTGTCATGGATTACAATTTTACACTTGCATGTATATTTAGACAAGGGAACCAAGCCACAAAGACACTAGTTAAACAAACATTACTAATATATAATCCAACAAGGTTTCAATAACATGTTGCATTACCAGCAAATGTTAAGTTGAAGCATTCTAAATGTTAAACAATAGGTCATTTGTATGGTACCTTTTAATGAGCTAATTAAAATGTTTTGTTGCTGCCCTCCGTCCACAAAACACCCTCAGACCTTCATACGCTCGCCACAGGGGCCTTGTTTTTCATTTTACTCCGTCCTTGGGGTGTCTCTAAATAACTGTTGCCTCACACAACCCTCCTCTCACTGGGAATGATCCCTTTGTAGTACTTTTCTAAATCAATTATGCCTATGAGTTGAATACTGTTGGTGTCATTTTCATAAACAGAACACTGACCCTGTCCCTGATGAAGAGGAGGAACTTGTGGAGCCTGCTCCAGTAACCAGGATCCTCAAGTATAACATGCCCGAATGGCCCTACATGTTATTTGGTTCCATCGGAGCTGCCATTAACGGAGGCGTCAACCCAGTGTATTCTCTACTGTTCAGTCAAATCCTTGCAGTAAGAATCACATTTTCTAAATGTGAAGGCATCAGTGTGTAAAAGCATATGTGAGAACATGCTTCTGTGTGTGTGTATAGACGTTTTCAATTACAGATCCTGGGGTTCAGCGGAAGGAGATTGATGGTATCTGCCTGTTCTTTGTCCTGGTTGGCGTGGTTTCTTTCATTACTCAGATGCTTCAGGTAGAGTTAAGGCTAAGACTGATCCCATTGCTTCTGCCTATTTTCAACCTTTAGTGAACTCACATGAGACGTTTCCTGTTTTATAATTGATCTGCGCGTTCTGCTGTGAAATTACACATGTATCTAAAAGTAAAGAGGCTGGGATGGTGGTGGTGCCTAATAACACTGGCCTGTTTCTCTGCAGGGCTATGCCTTCTCTAAGTCTGGAGAGCTGCTGACCCGCAGGTTGCGGTGCCTCGGCTTCCACGCCATGCTGGGTCAAGAGATCGGTTGGTTTGATGATCACAAGAACAGCCCAGGAGCACTAACCACGCGGCTTGCCACAGATGCCTCACAGGTTCAAGGGGTAAGTTACTGCCTTAAGAAACAAAGAGATATCTATTCATACCTTTAAGTCTCATCTCTCAGATTTTATACACAACCATTTCAGTTGAATAGTGTATAGTTTGAAGTATTTGGCCACAGATGCACGTGGTACTTATGACACTAACATTAGCTTTTCACATGTCTGTTGTCAAGGCTACTGGCTCCCAGATTGGGATGATAGTCAACTCTCTGACCAACATTGGTGTGGCCATCCTTATGTCCTTCTTCTTCAGCTGGAAGCTCACACTGCTCATCTTGTGTTTCCTGCCCTTCATCGCTTTATCAGGAGGTTTCCAGGCCAAGATGCTCACAGGCTTTGCAAAAGAGGACAAGCTGGCCATGGAGGCAGCTGGACAGGTCAGTCATGTCATTTCTACAAAAGCTTGGAACACAGAACACACTTCCTATTTAATAATTCATTGAATAATACTTGCTATTTAATAATACTCAATAATCTCAGTTTACAATCACAGGAAGAAGTGTTCAAAACTCAGTTTGGTGTGAACTTCCTTTACGCTCTTATCTTAATTATGCAGGGAACCCACCCATTCCGTCCTTCTCTTAAAGTAGATTAGATGAAAGTTTAATGATCCCTGTGGGGGAAAGGAGGAGCACTGCAGCAGCAAAAAATAGGATATAGATAAGAAAAAGAAAATACTTGATCCATGGGCAATTTTTTGTTAGAATATTTGAATTGTAAGCCACACTTCTCCAGGCATCCTTGTGTTTTGATTTGCTGTTTCCTTGAGGTTCAGTCTGCTTCCTTAAATGTGTGACAGATTTCTGGTGAGGCCTTAAACAACATCCGCACCATCGCAGGCCTGGGGAAAGAGAAGTTGTTTGTGGAAATGTATAAGGCTCAACTACATGCTCCGTACAAAGCAGCGTTAAAGAAAGCTAATGTGTACGGAGCCTGCTACGGTTTCGCTCAGTGTGTCATCTTCTTTACCAACTCCGCCTCCTACAGATTTGGGGGATACTTGGTGCGACATGAGGGGCTTCATTTCAGCATGGTTTTCCGGTAAGAAAGGGCAGCATCTTTGTGAAATTCCTTCAACCATCAAGTCCTGGAATTATGTTTATTTTCCTGTGTCAGGGTAATTTCGGCCATCATTACAGGTGGCCAAGCCCTGGGCAGAGCATCGTCCTACACACCAGATTACGCCAAAGCTAAGATCTCAGCAGCACGTTTCTTCCAGCTGCTCGACCGCGTGCCTCTTATCAGCGTCTACAGTGACAAGGGTGAAAAATGGGTACGAGGGCATTATGTGATCCTATATGTTATGCACTGTACTACAGACACACACAGGCTTAGCATATGAGACAGAGCCCTTTTTCATAATAAATTCAAAGAGAAACAAGACTCAATGACATGAGTTATTTTTCTTTCTTTATGACTTTCCTTGTTAATTTTGCATCAGCCATAGAACAATAGAAGAGGAAAGGGTCTTTTACTGCACTTGTGCTGCTTAAAAAAAGATATTTGTCCTGACTGACTATTTGTCCTGAACCACATGGTGGCACTCTACCACCCTGTCCTTCACAGTGACCCTTGTTCTCTGCTTTGTTTTCAGGAGAACTTCAAAGGCAACATTGAGTTCATTGACTGCAAGTTCACGTACCCGACCAGGCCCGACATCCAAGTCCTGAACGGTCTCAATGTGTCGGTCAAGCCCGGTCAGACGCTGGCTTTTGTGGGCAGCAGCGGCTGTGGCAAAAGCACAAGTGTACAGCTGCTCGAGAGGTTCTATGACCCAGATGAGGGCCAGGTGGTATGTACAGTTAAAAAAAAAAAGTATATTGCATGAAAAGATATTTTTTGCTCCAGTAACTTTCCATAGCAGCCCTCGCCATAGCCCCTGTCTCGGTGTTCCTGTCTGCATCTCCAAATACAGTGTATGCTACTGTAGCTAATACGCAGATCTCACAAGGCCATGTTAAGAATGTCAAAGCCTATAAGATCCAATCAGATATACTGAAGTGGTGCTTGGAGGTAAATGCCAGGAGGGTAGTAAAGTGTCACTATACATTATAAAATGGAACCTGCAGTTTGTCAGCGTCACAGAATAATTGGCGGACATTTAGTGTAGATTGAGCCATTTGTGATTCTCATAGTGCTTAGATTCATTTATTAGTCAGACATTTCTGCTGACGTTGTGCTTTATTTTAAAAAAGCGGGCACTTCATCCAGAATGACGTGTTGCTTTTGTGCCAGTAATGGATGACTGCCAAAATTCAAATGGCCTTAATTGAGTTGAAAGTGGTTTGGAAATGCTGTCCTAATTTGCAGTCTGATTTTAAAAGGGCAGTATCACCTTTGTGTTGTTGTTGTTAAAGAAAGGCGGTAGGCCAATAGATGTTGATAGCTCAATGAGTGTTTGGTATTTCTACTTTTGCTTTGTAATAATGGAAATAATTACTTCCTGCAGCTGATTGATGGCCACAAATCTACACGCGTCAGTGTGCCCTTCCTGCGTGCTAAGATTGGCATTGTGTCCCAGGAGCCTGTATTGTTTGACTGCAGCATTGCAGAAAACATCAAGTATGGTGACAACTCGAGGGAAATCAGCATGAATGAGGTCATCACAGCTGCTAAGAAAGCCCAGCTTCACAGCTTTGTCATGTCACTACCAGAGGTACTGTGCACACTATGGGTTTGCTTTGTGATTTTTTAGAAAACAGGCTGTTAACAGGGTTTGGTCAGACACATAGAGACACAAACACATACAAGAACAAAATACAAGAAAAGCCAAAGATTATTACTAGGCAGGAATGCTGATGTGGAACAATAGACACTTTGGCTGAAGGCGGTAGGCCTAGAAAAGAGATGGTATTTTCATTACAAATGGGCTGACAGGTGTGTGGCAGGTGAAAACTGTTAATTAACAAACTAATGCATTATGTACATTATAACATAGTAAAACCCACAAAGTGACATCTTCACCATAAATCCTCAATGCTAATGCCCTATCCTGAAAATGAAACACATAAAGTCTTAGTAGTTCATTATTTCTAATCATGACAAGAGACCTCCGGACTTGGCTTACATCCAGCTTCCTCAAATTCAACAGTGACAAGACAGAGCTCATGGTTGTGGCCACCAGACGACCAGCTTTAGAAGGCTGAAGATCTGATGCTGAACATTGATGTCAATACCATCTGCCAGTCGCGATCAGTCCTAAACCTGGACGTCATTCTGGATTCTACCGTCTCTTTTGACCCCCACATACAATTAGTGAATAAATCAACAAAAATTTTCACCCCCGCAACATCTCCTGTCTCCTTCATTCACTTCTGGACTCTGGCAGAAACGCTCATACACCCAATGGGGCCAGGACTTGTAATCTCAGTGAGACTTTCCTGGATAAATAAAAGGTTAAATAAATTTAATAAAAATAACCTCACGTCTTAACTATTGTAATGAAATCATTTGCGGGATCACTCAGAAGCTCCTGGACAGGCTCTAGTACAATACAATACAAAACTCAGCTGCCAGGGTTCTCACACACACCAGGCCCAGGCAACACCTAGAACCTCCTTGTTATGTGTGTGTTTTATTGTTAAGAGCTTTGGGTGTCATAAAAGGTGCTATATTGTTAATATTATTAAATGCCACAGAGAATTTCTTTGTGAAATAGTGTTAGGACTAAAAATAAGGAGCTTTTGACATGCTGGTGTAATTGCTGATGAACTAACATCACAATGTAATATTGTTTTATTTTGTCCCTGCCACAGAAATATGACACCAACGTTGGTGCCCAGGGTTCTCAGTTGTCTCGCGGTCAGAAGCAGAGAATCGCTATTGCCAGGGCTATCATACGGGACCCTAAGATCTTACTGCTGGATGAGGCCACCTCTGCCCTGGACACAGAGAGTGAGAAGGTATGTAGCCCACACAACATTCAGAGGCTGAAGCAGTGATCCACAGCTCTGTGCAGCTGCTTGATATTCTGCTGCTACAAATAGCAAGAAGAGCAACAGTTAATTATTATTATCATTACCATCATTATCATTCATCATGTCTATTATCAGCAGCAGCTCCCTGTTCTTAGTAGAGTCTCTTTAACTGAATATGGGCTGTGGGCCTTTTGGCGCTCGAATGTCTGAAGCCTGCTGAGGAGCAAAGAGGCCGATGTGGCGCACTGATCTCCTGGAACATTCTAATGATAGTAATCAAGGCATGATTGTGAAATTGCCATAATTGTACAGCGTGTGTCTGTGTGGGTGAACTGATGACAGTTGAGTGTGTAATTGTAAGTGTCATGTGTGTTTTTGCCTGTGACAGACTGTACAAGAAGCTCTGGACAAAGCCAGAGAAGGCCGGACCTGCATCGTCATTGCCCATCGCCTGTCCACCATTCAGAACTCAGACATTATCGCCGTTATGTCTCGAGGCTTTGTCATCGAGAAAGGGACGCATGACCAACTCATGGGCCTGAAGGGAGCCTACTACAAGCTGGTTACCACAGGAGCGCCAATTAGCTAACTGCTCAAGGAAACAGTGGCCATTTAGTTAAGATGGCGAGCAGCAGAGAGGAACCAGCGTATGGAGCAGCTTTGTCTCACAGTGTGGAGACATCATTAAAACTAAAGAGCATGTCAAGAAATAAGAGAAAGTGCTTTAATCAGGGCAGTTCACACTTAGAGTATTTATTAGGAGAAAGGAGTTTTATTTTTCTTTGTCTGTTCTCTACATAATAGATATAATTCAAATGCTGATATTATCCTTGCAGTATTTTTTCTCAGTGCTGCTGCTGCAAATATACAAATTCATATTTTGTAAATCCTAAGCGTAAAGTTTATGAAGTATAATAAACAAAATGTCAACCTCCAGCATTGTAACGGGTGCTATAACTAATGCAGGGGAAAAATTGGTTTGCTGAAATTTGAAATACCAGTTGTTTTATAGCAATCACTTACCCCACCTTTAATGGAGAAGTAAAAAAATCACAGCAGCTATAAATGAATAGCAAATCAAGTTATGAATCTGAATCTTTTGAAATGAATAACATTCGGGTTGATCAAGAGCTGAAATGATTGACACCTTCCTAAAATGAAAGAAAATCCTTTTTCAGCTGTATTAGCCTACCACATGTTGATGAAATAACAGAAATGTATAAGGGCAGCAGGGATGATGAATTATATTTCTTTGGCAAGGCACAAGTCTCAGCATTAGACTTAACACAGATCACATGCTGAACGTAGAGCTCTGCAAAGCTCCTTAAAAGCAGACTTTAGAATCCTTAAGTGTAGGTAAATACTCAAAGCGTTTTAATTGTTTGTAGCTGTCAGTCAGTCATGTGGGGGACAGGTTGAAAGGCGGCTAACACAGAAGGGTTGTCAATGTTGCTCGGCAGCAACACCACAATAGAATGACAGCATTAAAACCTGCTGCACCCGAACACGTGGGGATAATGCATGGCAGAGCTTTCTGCTATTTGAAGATAATGTTGGATGGCAGCGTTTTAGGGCTTAGTGGTCTGTATCTGAGAGCTGCTGTAGGCCTCTCCTTCTGCTTTTGCGCTTACATAAACTAAAGCATGAATAAGCAGTTCGATAGCTGCTTAAGAAGTGCCACTGACTGAATTCTTGAGTCTGACAGAATATTTAATCTCATACGAGCCATGATTCTCTGGTCCATGTTGATGCTGCCTGCATATCAGTCACATCTGCACTCCTGCAGATGTGACTGATACTCCATCAGTTAGTTGTAATATGTGATCACGCCACACTGACCTCTGGGAAAATGGAGTCTTTAATCACAACATCTCCAGACTCTGGGAAAATTAGCATTCCTCGGTTGCCATCTCATCTTACGGCCTCTCCTGCCAATTCAGCGAGAGGACACAGTTTGACTTTGTGCCATGTAATGCCAATGCGATTCTGATTGATAAAGAACAGGCGCCCGCAGGCTGACTGATGTGTCTCTGCTGGCTGTGAGAGCCATAAGCTGCTGCTTGCGTGTCTCATATGATCTCCATTCCCTCATAAACACCACACACAGAATCCAGAACTGCTAAATTGTAAATAGATTTCCTCTCAGCTGACTTGCATATGCTAATCAGTCATTAACTTGATGCAAATACAGCTGCTTGGGTTTTGAGGTAATGTGATTCGATGAGGCAGCACTGTGTGTGAGCAGTTCTCATAATTACACGCCCATATTATTTCCCAAACGATCTATTTGCGTTGTGCCTCTGTTTTGGCCTAACCTCTCTGAGCTGGACAGTGGTCTCTAAAGGATTTAAAGAGCTGACAGCCAAGAAGCCATTACAGCTCACTGAGAGGATGGCCGGCAAATTGGTTAGCTCGCAGCAGCAGTAAATAAGATGGAGAGACCCCTTGTTTTTCACCTTGTCGATACCTTAGCCTTCGGCCAGCAGACTATTGGGTCAGAATTTAAATCTTTTCCACAGAAGAGCCACTTTTAGTCAAAGATTACTTAACCTTCACAAAAACAAAATAAGACTATACAGCATCCTCTGAATTCAAGACTGCTCTAGAAAGTCTTGACAAATATAGATGGCTCCATAAAAATGAAATTACACATTTCATTGTAAAATAATGCATATTTGAAGATGTATCATTAACCCAAAGAGAAGTAAAACAAACAAACAAAAAAGCTGCTAGATTAAATTATTCTAATTTCATCATAATGGATGACAATCATTACCATTACAACTTTTTATTATCATAATCATTATTACAGCATCAATAACAGTAAGTGTGACCACAGGGAGGCGCCGCCATAAATTAGACCAATCTGGAATTAGGTTGGAATACTGTATTTAGGGCTTCAAACGTCACATTCCTCCTGACTAATTTAGTGTTGCTTAGATAATGTTCTCTGACGGACAGACTGAGGGACTTGAAATGTGGACTCCTGCTGCCCTGCTTTATATTTTATTAAAGACACATTTCTGATGGTGGCAGTAACCTCAGAGACATTTCTTAGCCCTGCAGTCAGAGGCGTGTCATTCTAATGGCTGCTCTAAGCTCACACATTATTCTCTGCTATTTAGCTGGAACACACACACACACACACACACACACACACACACACACACACACACACACACACACACACACACACACACACACAGAAGTGAGCAGTTTATTAATGGTGTACATGACAGTTCCAGAGCACATTCATTAGTTTTTGTTGTTTTGCAATATCACAATCTCTAAAACACAAATTATCCTACATGCCCCTGCAGTTCACTTCACAGCCACCTGAGTCATTCAAAACCAAAATTCCAGTCTTTAATCTAGGCATGTAGCTGTGCAGCTGAAAACATCATATATATTATGATTCCATAACTTAATACTGCCTGACTGTCACTCTCTGTAGTGTAAATTCAGCTGACAGAAGGACTAATGCAGCAGCAAGACCTCATTTATAAATATCAAGCACTGAATATTGTTGAGTTGTGAGCCGTGCTTGGCCTCAGTAAGACTATTACAGAGACATTCAGGTGGTAATTTGAGTTGGTGCAGGCGAGTTGTGGAGGCTTTTCATGCGACTGTGTAAGCAGCTCAGCTTGCATTAAGAGTTGACCTTTGTCCTCCTAAATTTACCAAAATAATAGGGATGTGCGTTCTTTCTTTTCACATATCAACTACAAATCTAAGATCATTATCTTGCACAATGGGTTTCCTGGTGTGTTTTCAACATTCAGGCAAAAAAGTGAACATAACTGAGGTGGCATTTATGAATAAAATTAGCATGGGTTGCTCACTCAAACGTGTTTGTCAATCAAACAGAGCTCAGTGGAAGACATCTGATCACAGATAAAAAGGCAGTAAACACAGGACTTACATAAGCACCTCTTTGACCTTGGAGCCTGCTCATTGGAAAGCACATATTTCACACATATGACAGCTTTCACTTAATCTTCTCTTGCATTTACAATTAATTAAAAAAGCAAGGCAATATGAGAGTAGTCACTGGAGGGGCTATGTTAGGAGCTCTTCAGGGTCTTCCCTCTGATCTTGTGACAAATATATCTCCATGCTGGGATGAATGAAAGGTGTGTGGACAGCCATATTAAACTGTCCTCCCTTGATTCATTGATAATGCAGGCAGTGCTTCCATAGCCTGGTTCTACCAGACTCTCGTACATTTCATTTGTGCGAAATGAAATTGAGCGGAAGTACGTAGGAGGGCGGAGCCAGGCTAGTGCTTCCACAGTCAAAATAAAGAATCTTCCTGTAACAGCCTCCTCAATAGATCTGTCACATTTCAACTTCCCCAGAAATCTCCTTGAAATAACCTAACGTGCCGCTGTCTAAATTGTCTGATGGTGCTGATCAGATACAGCGTCTGAGCGCAGCCATTAGTGGGATTAGCAAGAAGTTTTTCAGTAATTGAGCCAATCATTGACCTTGCTGGGATCCTGTGTTCAACGAGTAAGCAGCATGGATGCTCCATTCTTAACTACATCGCACTTACATCCAGATGAGCCAGTGTTGGTATTGTTTGGGATCATATGCTCTTAATATCGTTGGCATTATAACGTTTTCTCTTTGTGAAATATTGGTGTATTTATTGTAATGCAAACCAACTAAGTATTGCTGTGACAGAATCACATAGATAAATGTACATGGTCTAATTGACAACATCAGCAGATGCTTGAGACATGTAGGTAATAATGCGCACTCTGTAGTGTTACGGAGGCCTATGCAGTGCGTCTAATGCCTTCACACTCCGTATCGACTGAACACATTTACGCTGCTTAAATCTAAGGCACAAAACACAGAACTCACCAGCTCAGATGCGGGAAAACTGTAGTCCACAGTCCATCACTTTGCTGTCACCACGTCACTGCAAATGCCTTTAAACACACATTATGCAACATGAGGTTTTGCCATTGACTGCACAATAATATAAGGTTATATAATTCTTGTCAGTGGGTAAATTTTACCCGCCCAGGTTAGGGCTATAATTTAATATGGGGGCTACGTGTTTCTTTAATAAAAAAGTATTAAAGCCATGAAAACAAGCTCATAAAAAAATGCTAATATTATTTTACTTCAAGCTTTGCTAACCGTTACATTGCACTAGCTAGCTAGCAGTAGCATTGTTACGACGGTAGACTTGAAAAAAACAAAAAAACAATGTATTTAAAACACAATATATACAACAACAAAAAATTAGTATTGTCTATTTTTTCCACTTACAGTATGAGTTTTTGTTAGCATGTAGCTTTTGCGTGTTGTCCTGTGTTTATTAATGAGCCGCTGATAAGAATTCACGTGCACCTGTTGTTAGCGAGACACGCTGCTTTCAGTTATGTCTTATGAGAAGAATACACTAAAATACATGGTTTTATAGGTGTTACGGGTAGAAGAAAACTGTTTCCTTATTTAATAAATGAATTATTTTGGCTACAACTGTAAAACATATTGTTAGGCTTAGCTCCCTTACTAAGATAAAAACATGTCCTATGTTGGTAACTGTGTCTTTTCACCAAAGAAAGCACAACCTACTGCACTCAGCAGGCTATTACAGCGTGAGTATTGTGTTTATAGCCTATTTAACTGTAAACCGTGTAAAACTGGAGTCAAAAATGAAAGCATCAAGGGAAGCAGGAGTCTGGGTGTGAGAGCTGCTCTTAACTGCAGCATTCTGCTCCAGTGATGAACAGTCCCACAGGGAGGGATCCATCATGGCCAAGGCACACAGACACCACTTTCTCTTCTGTCAGATCCTTAAGTGCAGCATAGTGTTTGGAGTAAACCTTACTCCCCCTATGGCTTGGGTGCCTATACAAACATGCACACAGAAACCGTTTACAGATGTATACAGATGTCCTCTCCTTAATTTTTGGACTACAATAGGAAGATGCAGATAGCTGTGTTGTCTGTAATAATGCAATCATTTATACAATTTTTTTTTTTATACTTTGGCTTTTTTATTCTATTCCAAGGTGATAAAGTAATAGTAAATAGTGCAGTCAAAGGTGTACTGCCTTAAATTGAACTGCTCCATTCATCATCATCTTTCTCACAGTCAATCTATGGCCCCAAAATACAATTATTTAAAAGGCCTCCTCTTTTGACCAGTGTTACAGTATAATGTGGATATGTTGAATGAGCTCTGTCTCTGGCCTTGTGTGGACTAGACTAGACTAGACGTGTACTGCGAGGCTGGTCTAATTACTGTGCAGTGCCTATTTACATCAGTAACACTGACAGACACTGGTCTTTCTGTGTTTAGTCAGCGCTGAATGCTAACAACAAGAGGCTCAACTTAACTGTTTGCAGTTCTTCTCTCACTCGTTAACAAATATGGAACACAGGGAAAACAGCTGTCAAAATATTAATTTTTAACATTGTGCAGTGCAAATATAAACCCCATTCACCATGACAGCTTTTTAGGGCAACACCCAACAAGATTTAATTAATTTCTGCGGCAACTTTGATCTGCTGCAATCGGCACGACACATCTTAATGTAGAGTCTAATGGATTCAACTAAAGGGGGCTGATAAAAGTAAAAGTGGATGTGAGATGAGATGCTGACAGTGTTGGTACAAGAGCCTCAGGTGGGACAGCCAGGTAGTTGGTCACGACTGGGTAAGTGTACACTCCATCCAAGTGTGTATGCAAGTTGAAATGACTCTAGAGGGAAACTTTGAGCTGACAGTGACATAACTCACACTCAAGCTTTTTATGTGTGTTTATCTCCCAAAGAATGTGAGTTTAATGATCTTCTATGGCACATAAATCATCCATCAAAAATGTTTGCGCCTGTTTTACCTACCATACGGTGAAAGACAAGGTTATGGTTATTATGCCCGTAAAGGAGTCTGCCGGCTATTCTCTTGGCTGCAGTTATTGTGTTGTATGATTATCTTCCATCAGCCCTGAGCCGTCACATCCCCCACAATCCCCCACTGACACAAACTCGCCACCACTTAATTTCATTGTCGATTATCTTCCGGAGCGTAGAGAAGAGCAACAGTTCTCCCATATTAAGTAAATCAGAGGCAATAGGAGCGAAGGAGAAGCCTCAGATGTAATGTAAGAGGTGACCTTGTAGTTCTCTGTGTCCTCATGCTGCTGGGTAATAACGTTTTTTTTTTTTTTTTTACCTCGTTCAAGTAACACCACTTTGTTGAATTGATTCTGATCCTTGCTGTGTGTTTTGATTATTATCCAAAAGTATTTATCAGCTGCAGAGAGGTATAATCTATTTCTCCTGGTTTCATCTTCTTTGTGCACAAAAACAACGCCTGCAAAGAAAAGCAAGTCAAGTATGAGTAATGGCGCCTATTAATCTCCCAGATCTGATTGAATTTTCTGTAAAATGGGCCCGATACACACTGAGGAGTTTTCATCTCGTTGGACTTCGCAATGTCAGTCACTCACTGTTGTGTACCCTTGATTTGATTTGAGTGATAGATGGAGAGCAACTTATCAGGCAAGAGATGCTTTTAAGACATGGTCCACAATACAAATCAATAGCCAAATGTTTTAGAATGTGGTTTCCAAACCGAGATTGTGACTCCAGGAGCTCTGAGGTCACTAAGGTCCAGTATTTTTTTACTCACAGTCCAGTCCTGGGCCATAACAGGACCTGCTCCCTGGATGAATACAAATCACCCCTTTTCTACAAAACCACAGTAAATAATAGCTCACTCCCGGTGGCCAGAAGTGGATGTCTGAGAAACTTGCTCATTACAGCTATTTAATGTCAGAGCTGACAGCTGTGATGCACATATGGGTATTTTTTTACATTTGTTCTGACATTGTGGGATTGTTAGCAGTAACCAGTCTATGCTTTTAAGCCCGCTATATAGGGTTGGATATTCAGTGATTAGTCTTGAACACACTTGTAAATGAACTAGTTTAAGTTAAAATTTTATAATAACGAGGCCATAAAATGCACATGCACACTCTTAAAATCCATGGGTGAAATGCTCAGAGAGGGTTGAACTTGCAGTCATGCACAGTGCACTGAGGGCAATCATGTATTTACAAGGTTAAAAGCAGACATCATGGTCCAACCTGTGGGGTTAGGAAAATTTCACTGTCTTGGGGTGATTCCCTGAGGCGGAGTAGGCTAAAACAGACTTAGAGAGAAAGGGCATAGAGAGTTCAACATGTCTATAAAAGCTGTAATGCACGTTAGACAACTTAGTACCATGCCTGAAAATCTATGAGACTGGACATTGGTGTAAGGCCTGTTCAAAGATAGATGTGTATAATAAATGTGGTACAGCCAGAGAAAGATGAATCAATATGAACTTATTTTTTATCCTATATTTGAAGTATGTGTACAGATACTTCACTGGGACAGACAAAACAGTATCCTCCACATTTTTGGCAAAACATTTTAGGTTGACAAGTGCAAGGAATAAAATGTCTACATAAACAAATATACGGATTGGTGTTCTGCCTGAAATAGCCTTGTTTTACATTTGGAGCTGTGTTGTCTGTCAACGATTCCGGGCCGCAGCCAAACACTCGCTCAAGCATCTGCTAAGGATTTCTGAGGCCTTGCAAAACAGTGGATAGATGTTTAGGAGCGGAATTGCTGGGAGGGAGGGTGTCAGAGACAAAAGAGTGAGAGGCAAGCGAGCGTGCAGTTAAGAGAAAACAGTCTGCAGTTTGTCTGGTGAAACTCTTTTACAAACCAGCCGATATGTTTGCACCACGTTTGCACCTTTCCCCCACCTCTTCAGTCTCTTTAGACATGTTCCCAATAGTTTGTGTTCTGAAGCGCAAAATAGCAGTCAGATGTGGGTCAGGTACGGCGCAAGATGGATGTGGGTTTAATAGAGATTAATTACATCCCAAATGAGTTTCCGAAGTCCCCCTCGGCCTCAGCCTGTGCTTCTCACTTCTAATACTGGCCTAAACGACTTAAAGACTAACTATTCAAGAGGAAAAAGCAATGCAAAGCTTTCATGGCTCTTGACATTGTTTTCCCCGATTCGCAGTATTGTTGTCAGTTTCCATAAAATGGGCTTGTTGCTTTTTACATTTTGATGTTAGGGAAAATAGTCTAGCTCTAATTTGTTGACCAGGCCAACTATAAAGCGTACTCTTGCTAACTCTGCAAATAGCTGTAGCGGAAAAGAAAAAGAAGGCCCACATAGCGCTCGAAGGGCTAATTGTGACTTGCAGTAATATTTTATGAAGTTATTTTTCTGGGTCGGAGAGAAAATATTGTTACAAACTTAAAAGAAATTGTGTGCCTGTGTTTTCAACAGACTTTGATTGATGTAGATTTGAGTGCAGCGACAATAACTAATGAGCAATTTCCCAGAAGAATGTTCCAACGTAGCTTTAGGCCCCACGGCTTCATTTAACTTCGCTCTAATTAAGACAACAAGGACCGGGTATCCTCCTATCACATTAGCAGTGAGACAAATTCACGCCGACTGCTTCACAATCTCTAGAGTTTTTCACATGAATATGAAAAGACTGCAAATGACTCCTTATGTATATTTAAGGCAGGATAAAGTTTTCATCATTGGTGCAAAGAGTGACAATCAGGAGGCTTTTTAGAGCGACAAGGACTCCCTCCCGCCCCGCCTCAGAGTAATGAGTGCAGCTCTACGGTACGCTCGTCTGTTAACATGCATGATTCATACAGACAAGCAGCCGATTATAGTCAGATATGGAATAAGCACATCTAAACAGCACTTCTCACTCTGCTTTCCTCGCCAGCACAAGACAGGACACGTAATGACATATATGCGAGAATCACATCCACTTCTGTCTTCATAAATATAAAGCCCAGGTTTCAGTCTAGGCTGCTTTCAGAGAACCTTCACAGGCCGATCAGCTATTAATGAGAGTCGACTTTCATGCAAACATGAATATACATGGTAGAAGCTCGCAGCTGGTCATAAATATGCGCCTGCTTCTTACTGTGCCATTGGTTCCAGGAGTCCAGGCTATGTGCCATGCCTTTTTATCACTCACTGGATTCGGATTCTGCCGTTCTGTCATGGCCCTGGTGCTTCCCCGTCTCCCATTCTAATCTACGCCTCCTATTTAAATGCCATCTATCTGTTAGAGAATGGCAAGAAATTATTCATGCTGCAGAAACACAGCCATCGACAAGGACAGTATCTCCCAGCTTGTATCAATATTAATACCACATATCAATATTTAGGTGATTTTTTACATATCTGAGTTGAGCTAAGCTTGCATGCAAAAGTACATTGCCTATAGAGTGCCTATAAAACATAAAACATTGATGCTGTGATGCAAAGTTGAAAAACACTGGGATGTCACAACCTTCTGCTGGTGATTTGTTTGGGAGAAAAGCCATTCCAATATAATTCTAAATCAACTGGCTGAATGCAATTTTCTCCAATGTTCAAAAACCTGGGAGACAAGACGAAGATTAAACGCCTCTGTGCTTTTGATTGCGGCAATGCTTCAAGCGCTGACCTTTCTGTCTCAGGGAGCTGCAAGTAAATATCAAGTCTGGAGGTACACGGCGCTTCCTCCAGGTGAATGCAGTAATTAGGCTGGCTGCAGGCGGCTGGCCGTACACAGATGAAGTCATCTCTATGTACTCATACTGAGAGCGTGTGGCATTTTTAATACGGACTCTAATGATTAGATTATTCATACAGTGACAGATTCCTGCTTCGACGTGACTGAGACATGCTTGACTTTTATTTTGTGACCGGTTCTTCTTGTGATGCTTTGTTACACATTAATGAGCCTATGCTTTGTAAGCTTTCATCAAAGTGTTTACTTGTACATCGTCAGAATGATGCTATATAGAGAAACTTACACTGCAGTGAGTAAAGTACTTGTACAGTATTGTTCAAAATAATAGCAGTACAACTGCGACTAACCAGAATAATCCAAGTTTTTAGTATTTTAGTAGTCTTCACAAACTGTGGACCTTGGACCCAAAAAGAACAAGTTTACTCTCATCAGTCCACAAAATGTTACTCCATTTCTCTTTGGGCCAGTTGATGTGTTCTTTGGAAAATTGTAACCTCTTCTGCACAAGGCCTTTTTTCAACAGAGGGACTTTGCGGGGGATTCTTGATAGATAAGCTTCACACAGACGTCTTCTAACTGTCACAGTACTTACAGGTAACTCCAGACTGTCTTTGATAATCCTGGAGCTGATCATTGGCTGTCATTCTGGTTATTCTTTGATCGATTTTGATGGTTGTCTTCCGTATTTTTCCACGTCTCTCTGGTTTTGCTCTCCATTTTAGGCATTGGAGATCATTTTAGCTGAACAGCCTATCATTTTTTGCACCTCTTTATAGGTTTTCCACTCTCCAATCAACTTTTTAATCAAAGTACGCTGTTCTTCTGAACAGTGTCTTAAATGACCCATTTTCCTCAGACTTTCAAATGCATGTTCAACAAGTGCAGGTGGCTTCATCCTTAAATAGAGGCCACCTGATTCACACCTGTTTTTTCACCAAATTGATGACCTCAGTGATTGGATGCCACACTGCTATTTTTTTTAACACAACCCCTTCAACTAATTGCCCAACCTTACGAGCGTGCATATCATGAATGCTGGGTCTTGTTTGTTTTCTGAGAATCTACTGCACCTACTGGTAACTTATTTGCCATGTAGCAATAAAAAATATACTAAAAACCTGGATTATTCTTGTTAGTCACATTGTACTGCTATTTTTTTGAATAATACTCTACAAGTACAAGAGGATCTGACACCAGTGAGGCTAATGAAGAACAAAAGCAGCAGCTCCCAGGTCAGTGATGACCCAAGGCCACACCTCTCTCATGCACATCAGAATGATTTGCTGGAAGCTCTTACTCAGCCCTGCTTTACGGTGATGGCGCTGTAGCTGCTGAATGAAGAGGTTTTAATGGCAGCCTCCCAGCTGTTTTCAATGAGCCCTTCCCTCTCACCTTGGAAAAACTGCACCTCACAGATGGCACTCTGCACACTGCAATTTGTTCCAGGCCTATTTTCTGGTAAAATAGGCCTCTGCTACGCCTTAAAGGACAGGTCATGGAAAGGTCATTCTAGGGAGAAAGTACAAGAATATGCATGAGTGCTCGACTAGAACTTTTTGGCAATTCATAAAATCATGGCTGTGGTAGATTGGGCTGTATTAAAACCAAATGCCTTCAGTCTTAACAGCATCTAACTAGATTGCAGAGGAACTCAAGGTCTGCTTTGTGCCCTTAAAGCGTTTCATTTGCAGCCAAAGCTCCAAGGCCTGCCTTTCAGTGCTTTGTTTTGAAATCGGAGTGTTCCCAAATGTCTAGCACTCCGCCTTGCTCGTTATGAGGTTCATTTAGCACAAGCCCCAGAATAATCACTTGCTTTTCATTTTCCCCAAGCTTTAGCTCTTTAAACACACTACCACTGGCCTGTTTGGCCAATTACAGAGCAGACTTTCTATTACTCAGCATCTTCTATCAAATAGCATATGCCATAGGAGATGATCTGAAGAATGCAAAACTCAACATCAAGGAGGAAACACAGCAGATAACAGTTCATTCACAAGTATTCAGGCTAAGCTCAGAGTAATGCATGTTATTTGGAAGAACAATGAAGTCATTAATCAACAACAACTCTATGTCTTATTCTATATGTGTAGCTATAATCACAATCATATAATCACAAAACAAAATAAAATAACAAGAACTTCACAATAAAAGCTGTAAATGATTTCAACAGTCTTTCTTGAAGGGATCAAAAGAACGTACTTGAGACAGAGATAGCAACTGGGAATTGTTAATTGTGAACAAATGTGTACCACAAATGCATGTTTCCTGCCTACAAGCTCCCAAAAGATTTTGAAAAAGTTGAAAAATACCTTGCCACATTTTTATGTTTATCTTTGCAAGTACATAACTCAAGACATTGTTCATTCCTGTACCCCCTCTTCCCGTAGGAACTGGAACAAAGATATCAGGTCTGCCATGTGCACACACATACCTGGAGGTAGAGGCAGCCTAATTAGACTGGGCTCGCTCTGTGCTTATTTGTCCACACTTGCTGACATAAACATCCAACCTCATTACCTCAATATACCACAGCCACCTAAAGGCATACAAGGTCACTGTTACGCTTCATTTTCAAATCACAGCCATTTCTTTTGTTAAGGCATTATAATTGAACATATCAATTCAACTGTCAATTACAGTGATGCTTCATTTGATTTAATCAGCCATTACTTCCAGTCTGTTTGTGTGACACAGACACCTGCACTTTATAAGACCAGGATGAGACATCAGAGGCGCTCAGCGTGAGCCTGTCGTCATGTGTTGGGACCACGCTTCAAACCAAGCACAGCTGCCACCATCAACAGCATCCCTAATGAGATGCTTTCATTTCTACCGCTCATGTTTTTGCAACAGTTGCACACTTCAGAGTGTAATTTACTTTCCGTCAACCCAAGTGGATGTATAAATTTAAAGTGTATTATAAATCTAGACAAATAAAAACACTTTGTTTTAGTCAAAAAGTACAAATAACAATTCTTATAGAAAAGTGCTTTATTTAATCTCAAATAAATGAAAAGAAAGCACTGGAAAAAGAAGATCGGTCCCTAGAACACGCTTTCACTACTGCTCTTACAGTACATCTGTTCTCTTATGTTCAAGTAATGGAAATATAATAGTCTGCAGCCTTCTCACAGCACTGCCTCAGACAAATAACTGTACCGTACACATTAACAGCAGTAACATTCAGTCGGGAATGAAGCAGCTGATATCTTCACACCATCTGCAGTGTTTTTTTCTAAATAAAAACTTTTTAGTGTGCACAATACAAAGCTCTGTTCTGGATCTGTTGTAAGAAAATACGTCTGATTCTGAAAAGAATATATTACAGCTTACAGAGTCAGGCTAGAGTCTATTGAAATGAGTCGCAGAAATATAAACTCACCATGGTCCTCACGGTAACAGCTGCTGTGGTGCCAGACACTACATCCAAAAGCAAAACCTTGATCAGAAAATACAAATGAAAATACACGAGGAACATTCATCATTAGAGCTCAACCCAAAAGGGTAAGTGTCTGTTGTGTTCAATAGTGTGGTGGCATCTGTCGTCAGTAACTAGAGACAGTTTGTGTCTCGTACAAATGTGTGGTTTAACACAAACCTCAATGATACCTGTGGAGAACAAACAAGGCTCCTACTGGTAGTAACTACCAGAGTACACCTGAATATTGTACAGATCCTTAATCCATCTTTGTGCCTAATTTAGGGATTCTGTGAGCATTATAGCACTCAAACAACTTGTGTCAAGGAGAACAAGGATTTACAGAGGCCTTTGCTTTAGACTAAGGAAGAAAACATGGTCAATACTTGGGCACAACACTGTGTGCTGCACAGTACAGTCCCAGTGGTGATAAAGCAGAAGACATTCATCCCTGTGGACTCCCACTGCTGCTAACATTTCAGGTGTTTCTTGCTGGTCATGTCATTCCAGATGCGGTGCATCTCCTCGGGGGAGATCTGGTGGACAGTGACCACCCTGCGATAGCGGCAAAGGCTGTAGGCCATTTTCCAGTGGTTGAAGCCGCTGTTTTGAAACGGGTGTATACCCAGTTTACGCAGGCACACACCGACATACACGTCCTCCAGGTGCAGCAGCCTGGTGTGTAAGGAAGTCTTGTAGATGAGCTCAGCTACATCTGCTGAGAAGACGTAGCCTGTGCCTGAACAAAATGGAGGGTACTTGCTCTCTGGGTACAGATCTCTGGGCATATACCACTTGCTGCGCATGTCTCTGATTGGCCCACCATTTATGACGTAGCCTGTGAAGTAGCGCCTCCTGGGTTTAGTAGTGGGCTTCAAGAGGCTGTAGATCAGGTTCTCCATGTTGACAAAGATGTCACTGTCCGTCTTCAGGACGTATTGAGCCTTGGAGCAGAAGGTGGCCACCCAGCGCATTCCCATTAAAGTCTTCAGGGTCAGGTTGTGGTACGAGTCAATGAAATCCTCCACCACAATGTCATGAAAGATCTGGCTCTCCTGCTCCACCATCTGGTTAAGAACAGCATCCGTGCTGCGGCCCAGCAAAAACAGTGTAACCGCTCTCACATCAGTGAAGGCGCTCTCGTCACCCCATGTCTCCCGGATGGCCTGGCGGGCGTCAAACTCCTTGTGGGTGGTGCTGATGAGGATGACCAAGAAAGGGGGCTCTGCCTCACATTTTTGAGCCTCATTTATGAGGTAGCCAAAGTCATGTGGGTTGAGCGAGCGTGTGCGGATGTTGGTGAAGGTGGTGTTCTTGTTCACTTTGGGGGTGTTGCGGACCGGGATGCTCAGCTGACCCAGGTATGAGGAGGAGGGTCGGGACACACTTAGGTACCATAGAGCGCTGGCCCAGCAAACCACTGTCAGGAGATATAAGCAGGAGACCTTTGAAGGCATCGCTGTTCACTGGGCTGGCTTCAGTGGCAGCAGCTTTGAGAACGGCGGGGCCAAGCCTCCATAGGTCGTCCTAGATCTGGAGGCACAGCTTGAGGCTGCCTCCACAACACAGTTGACATTAATTATCGATAATGGACTCCTTCAGTCTAGCATTAGGGCTGTGATTAAAAGACAGCACTGCTGAGAATTCTTATCATGGCAACAGTCTCACTGTCCCATCGCATCTTCAGGAGAGTCTTCAGCTCACTGACAGCATCTAGAAAAAGAACAAACGCACAGTCAGGGCCAACATAAATCATACTGTGAACAGCAGATAAGCACACAGAAGTTCAACTCACAGTGCATACATTTGTAAAATGTATTTCTACATGACAAAGCATAACATCCTTTATCTTACTCAGACTGTGTGTGAAGCCTACCAGTCCATTTGTCTACAATACAGGTTCAGTCTGACCGAAGACAAACTCCAGCTACTTTCAGTTTGCAAACGCTGGTGATGTAGCTCTGTAGGTGATGGAGCAGAGAGACGACAGAGACAGAGACAGGGAGGTCAAAGTGGAATGTTCTCATGGGAAGATTATTGTTCCACTTCTTCTTATCCTCGGTCTCATTCTGACTGCTGACATATTCCCACCATTTCTCCTACCATCCCCAACCTTTTCTGCACCTTAATGTCAAACTGAACTGGCTGTGTAGATTTTCCTTACTTTTGCTTTGTAATGAGCTTTTCTTTTGTTCGCAGCTCTGGTAGAAACTAGAGGTCGACCGATACATCGGTCGGCCGATGTATCGGGCCGATATTTGTCATTTTTTTATATATCGGCATCGGCCGATATCCGTGTTTAGTAGCGCCGATTTAAAGTCAGGCATGTCCGCGGGCAGCCCCGAAAGTGCTGCTGCTGCATCTGAAGGACCCCATGCCAAAACTTTTGGACGACTCTACAACTGTCCTTGTTGATAAAGGTAAGGCTTAAATTCTGATATTTCCTTATGGACATATATTTACTATATATTACTAAACTATGAAGTGTTGCTTTACTTAGTGAAAGAAAAAAACTAATAGCATAGAACCGTCGGAAACTGGCATAATGCTACAGCTGGTTTAAGGTTCGCTTTAAGGACTATAAGTTAGTCCAAAACTATCAGCAACTTGCTTTCTAACATATTAGCCCCAATGTTATAAGTTCAGTTTTATTTTTCCTGTGTTGGAGTCGGAGAATTTCACTCTGTGTGTGGCGTGGAGAAGTTGGCAGAGCTCTCACAAACACTGCAGCGTGTTACGTTACTCCGCCCCGCTCACAAACAGCAGCGTGCTCGGGGAGACAGCTGTCCTCGAGCTGCGCAGAACGGTGACATTTGCTCGGAAGCATGGATTGATGCAGACAATAGCCAGGTTTCTTAAAGTGACGTGTTACGACCAATATACACGTCATACAGTTATTAACCTCATTAAACCTGTCTAACGTAACCGTCAAGAATGTCAGAAACCACTAAGGGTTTAGCGCCGTTTTTTTTTTGTTTTTTTTTGTGTGTGATAACTAGATTATGGTAATTTGGTTTGTAACTTGTATCTGTTATCCAATCTGTTAACAACAAAAACAACACATTAGTGAATTGTTTTGGTTATTTTAAACTTTATCAATTAGAGTGCAATTGTTTTAATGTGTATTGGCATTATAGACTGAATTGAAAATGAAGACACTACTTAAATGCTAACCATGAATATTTATTTTGTTAGTAATTGCTGTCTGATGGCTGAACAAAAATCAAATCCAGTGTGGCAGCCATTTCACAGAGCCAACTCCAGGGAAAGCCAGGTGCAATATCTGCAATGGATTGGTGAGCTTGGGAGCTGAAAAAGGTAAAAAGAAAAAACACCACAAATTTGTGGAGTCATCTGCGGTGTCACCACCTCCAGGCTTGATGATTGCACTAAAACTTTAATGTAAATGATTGACAGTTTTATGATGGTTCAAGTCAGTGTTCAATAAATGATTGTTAAGTTTAGAAATGTTGTGGATCGACTTATTATTAGTGTGACATTTTAGCATGCAAATGAAGGGGAAAACTTCCAAGATATCGGCCCTAAAAATCGGCAGCACATATCGGCCATCGGCTGACCCTGACCTCTAAACATCGGCATCGGCATCGGCTATAGAAAAACCCATATCGGTCGATCTCTAGTAGAAACGGATTCAAAGCTTTAATTGGATACAGTGACAGACCATAAAGGGATGAATTTAAGCTCTAAATATGGAGTAAGATAAAACCTGTTCATTATTACACTCAAATGGCTGTGCTTCCGGTGTTTAAAATGCTTTAGATGTATGCAGGGAAGGCAGTGATGGATGCCCAATTCACAGGATTTTCACTGTCTGAAAGCCAACCTTAATCTAATCCTTCTTTACAAACAGACTTTTATTTCCTACAGACATAATCTCTTTTGATGTGGCAGCCGCTCTTAAAACACACAGACGTGGAAATAACATTTTTTATCATGCATAACTGATGATGAACATAAAAACGTACAGATCCTATTAGAGATAGTGCATGCGGTGCAGTGTGCAGGGAGGCTTGTGGCCTGTTTTCAGACAGATAAAACAGACTTTTATCATGATGGAGATTTGTCGTGTCTTCTGGTGCGAGATGATTCTTTTCATCAGGACTTTTTCCCCACTCGTTCCTCCCTAGTTCCTATCTGCTCCCTCCTTCTCTTTCTGAAGCAGAGTCATCAATCTCACGCTCCAGTAGAATCCATCTCATCATGGCTGCTTTTCCACACCTCCTCCTCTCATGCTCTCAATCACTCTGTCCGTCTTTCCTTCACTGGCCGCTTGATCCATCTTTATCTCTCTCTACCTCCCTTTCCATCTGCACTTTCCTCATTCGCATCCCTCTGCTGCTTGATTGTTTTTGTTCGTGTGACTTCTCGTTTCCCTTTTCCCCCCGTACCATTCTTCTCGTTCTTGGGTGTTTCTCTGCTGTAAGCTCTCCCATATCCTCCAACTGCTGCAATCAGTCTCTCTAAAGCTACTCAATCCCACTGACTCCCATCCACTCTCATGTGTCTCCATCCGAAAAAACAGTAACTCATCATATTCATTCCTTTTCACAACCTTTTTCCACTTGTCCGGTTTCCCCACAGCTTAAGTACTAAGTGTTGTTTCATTAACCTCTTACACTGCACTCTGACTTCTCCAGCCCAGAATAATAAGAAGCTTATTTGGCGATGCACCTCACAGACCCCTTAAAGCTGACTTTTACTTGAAGCAAAGTGAAGGATGGCTGTGTCATTTCATGCTTTTCGGTGCATTAGCGCTCAGGAGAAATCCTCTTTTAAACGACCTGAGCAGGTTTTCAAGCACTCAGATTTTCTAACAGGCACAATGGAGAAGCATTTGGTTGGTCATATGTTGACCACCTAGAGCTGGAACTTCTTTAACACAAGTTTTAATGACTTTTCCAATGGCTACTGCTGTGTAAAACATAACTGTCTTTATTATTATTTCAGTTTGTCATTGAGTACAGCCCTGTAAATCTGAATGCTACAGTCTATAGGTCTAATTATTAAAAAATAACCTTTAAGCAGGCTATGTTGGCCATTGACATTGACTCCTGAAACATTATTGACAGCACTACTTAGTGATTACAAATGAAGGGCTAAAGGTGGTGTAAAACATTGACTTCATGTGCTAAACTCTTGTGTAAAACAGTTTTATGTAATTTCTATTATTCATTGAGTATTCTGTCATGGGAGTTTATAAGTGGCTGTGAAGGATAATGGTGTTATAAAAGTTTGCTAAGTGATAGTTGGAGTCCAGTAAGGAGGCTCCCTTTGGGGAAACAGGCGGTGCAGAATCTTGCCATGTTATGATCACGGTGAAGCTCAGGGTCCAACTAGTTTCCTTTACCAAATATTTTTTTTAAATTCCACTTAAAAATACGGGTGAATACATTAGCTCTAGTTAGCACTGACAGGTTGAACAATTTTTCAGCTAGCCTGCCAATTAGCCCAACTAGCCTGCTAATTAGTGTTGCGGGAAGTCAGCAATACAGAGACAGAGACAGGGAGGTCAAGTGCAGCCTGAAATGAGTTCATAGAAACATATTTTCTGCATTGGAGCTTTGTGACCTTTACACAGTGTATGGCATAGATTAGGCATGCCCAGAGTCCGGCCCAGAGGCCAATCATGTGAGATTTTATCATTTATCAAACTATTTAAATCCACCTAAAACTATTTAAATCAAACTAAAACCTTCTTTGCAAAAAGTTTGGACACCCCTGGCAAATATTGTCTGACCTGTAAATAAATGAAATGCATTGAGTAAGACCAGTGTTAAAACCTTATTATGACCAGCACACAACACAATCTGTTGGAGGGAGGCTCATATTTACTATCAACAATAATCAAGCACTTTTCATATCTGCTTTGCTGAGCCCATTTATCTGAGGAATACTACTGCAGCAGAAACACAAAGTAATAAAAAATACCTTGTTTTAGAAATAGAGTAATTAGGAGTAAAAAGTGATAAATATAATTAAAGTGCAATGATGACCGTTGTTATTAGCAGCAAGGTTCGGTGCTAATGATCTGCTAATCTAAACTGGTTGTCATGACAGCACAGTGACGAGCCATAGGAGAGCGAGTAGAAAAAGGCAGTGTGTGTGTGTGTGTGTGTGTGTGTGTGTGTGTGTGTGCTGCACAGTAACATTAAGTGCTGAAGTGTTTTGAATGTAAACCCCCCTCTGGGAAGTCAATTTAGCAACCTCACACTGAGCTCGGCGCACTGCTCGCTGCTCCATTACTCTTCACAGATCCAAGTCTCCACATTATGACCGCCGCTGTTTGCGCACGAGAGGGCGGCATTTAAAAATACCCCCGTCTGTATTTTACAAATCATGGTGTACTAGTTGTCAAGTTACTACTTTGTACCGCTCAAGCTCACAAACCCCACTTAACAATTCAAAGGGACAGTACTGTAAAGTCACCTGATGGCACTTGGAAACTTGGCAGCTTCTACCAGACCCAGGATCATGGAAGAAGGCCGTCTGATGCAGTAATGAGCAGCAACAAGCTTTTATATATGATTGTATAGTGACATTTATGGGCCAGAACTCAAAGCTGGGCATTAGGGAGCCTCATTTCATGTTGCTGAAAAATAATTGATTACAGTCATTAGTGCTGTGTGGAGTGACCTTGATCTGGTGGGGGGGGGAGTGATGAGTCAGTGAGAGTGAATGGTGCAGAAAAACAAAGCGAGGCGCCTTACTGTAATACACTATAACGTCTCCTCCCGTGTGTTGCTGTGGCATGTATGTGAGAGCGGGCGGCGACCCCTGAAGGGAAAACAAATCACATTGGGACTCTGGGATGACACCCTCCATTCATGCTGCTTGGTTCAATATTACAGATTTAATTTTAGGAAGCTGCCTCCGTCACTCAGCGCTCTCACGACAGCTGCTGTAAGAAAAGCTGTCAAAACATCGCGCAGAGAGATTCTTTATGCGACAGGGAAACAATAAGGAAGCATTCACTCTAATGCATTAACACTAAACATAATAAATCAGGAGGATAATGGAGCCTCAAAAATAATGGACTTTATACAACATGGCACTCAAAAGCAAATTATTTTCATCAACAGTAGCAAACAAACACCTCTTGAAAAATGAAGGCAATTTATGTGTAAATCAATGTTTTATTCCCAGTTGGGGTTTGTCTTTCTTCTTTTGGAACCACATAAACTTCAAGATAATGGATGGAGAGACAGACTTTCAAAATAAAAGCTGCTCCTCCAGTTGCCGCAGTATAGTTCGTAAACCAACTAAATATTTTAGTTTTACAACCAAAAATATGAAAAACGTAAGGTACGCAATTGTCTTTCTTTTGTTTGAAGAAAAAGTGTTTAATCACTTGAGCTTATAAGACTGATCTGTGACAACACAATACCTCTTTAAAGCTATAATAGAGGACCTGAATAAATATAGACTGTGGATTTCATTGAGCTGTGAGTCAACAAATATTACAACTGCTGTCATTTGGAAAATAAGTGTATATGTAAATGCAATGCAGTCTTTAGTAGTAACTCATCGAATCACTCCAAAAGCAGTTTCCTGAAGACCAGTGTGTGCTGCATATGAATGTTGTTATTGTGAATAATATGTTCTGCTTTATGAAGATATTCCAGGAGCTCATTAACCTTTTCTCTATTAATTAGAAATGGTAATTTATTAACATTATAAAACAATTAAAACCAAGACTGGCACTGAGCCCATTATTTTTCAAAAATTCAAACGCAGCCATAACTGGCACCTTATCTTGTGTTCCTTCTGTAAAACAGGAGATAAGCTCAACAGGAGGTTTTAAAACTGTCCATGAGAATAAAAAATACAAACTGTCTGCTGTTGAATGTTTGATCCTCTTTCCTTCCAATCTCCTGCCAAGACTAAAACCCATTATGTCGAGCTCTAAACATTCAAAAGGGGAATTAATGCGTGAAGAATTTAACAGCCGTGGCCAAATTGGTTAGCATCCCACCTAATATGAGAGAGGGACAATTAAAATGTCAGGGATGGGAGGCTCCCAGTGTGCCACTAGCTCGGCTTTTGTTTCCAGGATAATAAAGAGCCCATGATTGTAGAGGTGTAGTCCGTATTACAGACCACAGGCTGGACACTCGGGGCTTAGTGCAAAGCCTCAGAATGCGAAGCAGCTTAGAACCGACAGAGGAAATGGGATATCAATAGCAGCCAACAGATTTGGCTGCAGCACAGACGCCTGATGCTCCTTGCCCACTTTAGTGCTGTGGGGAGCCCAAAGTGTGCTCCAAGCGGAAAAATCTTACAGTTTGTTTCAAGTTAGTCATCTGCAAGCTCAGGGGATCTCATAATGTGAACTAAAGTTTTCTCTCCTTTAAAGTCACTCGAGTTGCCTTCACTTAAATGCATCACCCATCTGCGCCTGGCGTTGGTAAAAACTAGCTGAGAGTGAAAAAGGCACAGTTGAGTCTCATTATCATACAGTAAGAGTTTCTCCGAAGAATTAGGAAGTGGTGAGTTCAGGTGTATTTTGTTTTTTATTGTCACTGTGCAGGCTGTTGCGTCAGCCACAGTGCACTCCTCACTCGAAACAGACCTGAATGCTAAGCTCCCTCATAAATTGGAAATGACAGCATGATTCATGCAGGTGATACATTTCAGTGTCTGACTGGGTGACATTGCTGTTATACAATATTCAGGCTCAGGGTGCACTGGGGTAAGTAGGGACGCAGCTCCGAGGACACTGGAATATGCTAATGCAAGCAAGGCGTACTTAGCAGCACAAATTAAACATTATGTGATGCAGCTGCAGAGGACAAAAGCCTGAAAACACGTAAACACAATGCTGAAGGTAACACGGTCTGATATGGCAGAAAGAGCTTGTAATAACCTTCACAGATGTGGCTGCAGGAGCCAGACTTCAGACTTTTATAGTATTGATAAAATGTATCAGCTGCAGTCACTAGAGCCATGTGCCTGGGGCTAGCCACTGTTCACGTTTAGAAACTTCTATATTATCCAGGGCAGCGTTTTGCTGATGCTGAGCATAAACCTTCAGCACTTTACTGGCCAAACTCCAGTTCATGTGCACACACCTAAGAACTGCCAAGGCTCACAGGAACTTCTTTTTCTCCTGCTGAGGATCTACAACTCTTTTCAAACATCACTGAATGAAGCACAAGCTGCTTTAAAGGCACAGCAGCAGAGTCTGAATAACTGCTCATGTTTTTTGCGATGTTCATTACCGACAACTCCTCTTGGGGCTGCTTTTTATGGCAGGTCATTTTCCACATGCAATAAAGCGTTCCCATCTGCCCCATGGGACTTGATCGACACAAATCACCTAGAACCAACCATAAACCAGCTCTGAAACTATTACGTCTGCTGCTGAATAAGCACATTTGCAAGACCAAAGAATTTTACAACCACAAAATGAAACATGAAAGAAACGGACTCATTTCAGTTTAGAACGAGACAAACTGTGAATTTCATACATCGGCATAAAAAGTTTATTGGGTTAATTACTAAAACTCTAATGTAAGTAAGTAAAGGTAAAGCTAAAAACTGGTATTGAGTCTGACAAATGAGATAGTTCTGAAAAATGCCATTTGTGCTGAATGAATAGCAATGATAATCACAATTCCTCTAAATAATTACAATTACCTTATAATTGCTTTGTGCCACTATTGTAATAGGTGTGACAGGTGGTAGTTCTGGCAGACAGAGGGTAAGTCCATTTTCTGTTCGGTCTTTCTTAATCTAATAACCACACTGATGATAATTCATTCGACCTGCTCCGCTCCACAAATGATGTAAAGACGCTTCTCTACTGCATCCTTCATAGATGCTCTTTCAGATCTCATCAATCTCATGCTCTGCACTTGGACGTTTGGGTCGAACCATAACTCCACACGCACAGCCCGCGAAAAACATTGGCAATAAGATTCACCGCAGAAATGGAGGAAGCTCTGTGAAAAGGTGAAAACAAGCCAATCAATAGAGCAGCGGTCTCCAGTCGAAGTGCCGACCTCGTATGTAGCACAGATCTCTCAAGACAGCCCTCACTGCTGCGTCTTTCATTTGGACATGGTGAAAGTGTCTACAGGGATCTCATGGACGGTAAAAGATGCAGCACAAGTCTCTGATGAGCTCGTAAATTCGCCGCTATTGATCCGGCTCTGAAAACTCTCTCTGGGGGTTTCTTGGTAATTTTATTTTCCTTTGTTACATCCATCAGCGGCGCTATAAATCAGACTTCCATTATATTGGGGGAGTATAATATCCTGGAGAGACTGGCCCCTTTTCTAAATCACACATATGCAGTAATAATAATAATAATATGTGAGTGACACTGAGGGAGATAAAGACAGACAGGCAGAGGTAGAAATATTCAAATCAGCGATGTCATTACGATTCTGAGTGATCACCTTTTTCCATCATGCCCCTGTCCATATGGCAGTAATTTGACTGAGAAGAGAAAGGCCCCTATCTATCTACTTAGGCACTTAGAGCTATAAACAGCATGTGAAGTATTCCCTCCAAACGCAGCAATTGAAGAAACGGTCCTTCAGGTGATGATGGATGACTGGAATAAGTGATGCTACATTTAGAGACAAAATGGGTAAAGCACTTAGTTGGGAAATAATATTACATTTTAGTGCCATTCTCATCCTTATTGAGGGTAATCAATTAATAAAAACAAGCTAAACACTATTTCCCCAAAACGAGCTGGAGTTGAAGAGGTTTGTTGAGATAATTCAGTACATTTAATAGCAGTAGTAGTGCACCTTTCAGGGAAAATCCAGACACACACCCAGCATTGAAAACATTGTCCGTGTATAACCACGGCATACAAAGAGCATAAATTGTGTGACAAATTGATTGATAGTTTCATTTCATCACATTATGCATATGTGAGTACACGAACAAACCCCAAGTGGGCTCCCTCACCGCCTCATAAACAGCCAATCATATCCCTGATAATGGAGCATGCAATCACAACACGTGCCGCTGAATTAATGAGAGCCAAAATGGTACAATGACTCATTATTGATCTTTTGCCATGTTTACATATGTGCCCTGAATAAATTGGCTGATAATGACAACATTCTTCAGCTTCATCACTTTGGTCTGAGTGAGAAATGTTAGTGTCCGAACGCCAAAATCTACTCTGGATAGAGATGGATATTCATCGTAGTGGCAGTGTACAACAGATAGTGCTACAGTTTGCACATGCCTATCGTGTGAGCCCCTGTGCGGCCTTGTGCGGACTCATGGCGCTCCTGCATCCTGCTCCCTGCACATGACAGACCATATGCTCACCAGAGGGAACCTTACATTATGGGTATCAATTAGCTCCAGAACACATACCCAAGACAATCTACAGTTAAGCACATAGAGCTTCTTCACATTGAGTAAATTAGCTACAGGAAAACATCTGGCTAGAGTGTGCTGACTGCAGCCTAATGCCCGTGTTCCTCCACTGTGCAGAGCTGCAGCCGCTATCAGGGGCCAGGAGTTATCGGGAACAGCATCTCGGCGCTGGCAGATGGCTATAGCGTGGAACAGGCTCAGCACATCCTATTATATTGCAGGGAGCAGACAACTGCACCTGTCTAGATAACACACAACTGCAGGCAATTGCGAAGCCCGAGGAGAAGAACGCACACTAGGGCCAGAGCACTCACAGCGGTTTCATCCTACACTGGCTGTGCACTTCCAGTAAAAAGACCATTCCTATTTTATAAAACACAAACACCTCGTTCTAGTGTCTGTAGAGTTAGCTGAACCTCAGAGCTGATTCAATGCCAGATAAAGATTCATTATTGTCATCTACAGACACATATTTTTGAATATTGCTCATTACAAATACCAGCCTGTAAATATGTCTGTATATATAAATACATGGTCATATCGTACTGTTGGCAGAGCACACTGAAGACAGCTTCAGCATGAACACTCCTCCTCTTTCACACATCCTCTTTCTGTCTCTCACTTAGACATGAGTGCTCAAACAGGTCATGAATGATGATGCTCCTGTTTAGACTATATTAGTGTTTGAACATAAATAGGTTGCAGGAGACATGAGTTGGCAGAGTCAGGGCACATCTGACAATTTACTAAATGTAATAAATCATTATGGCAATCCAGTAATGTGTGCCATATAAGAGCAGGGGCACATGCTGGCTGTTTAAAGGCATCATTAGCAGCAGGTGCAGGTGACAGGAGTCAGTGGACGCCAGATGTGCCAGCTGGCTGCTCAGTTGCATCACGCCATTTTAATTAAAACTGGTAACACCTCGGCGTCTGTTTCGCTGCTTTTTTCTCAGTTTTACAAACGACAATAACAGTATCCCATAGTTTCACTGTTGAGGTGTTTACCACATGCAGTGTATTGTTTAAATTAGAGAGAAATCAATGCTGAAGAAAAGAGAAAGAAATACAATTGGTGTTAACCCTGACTGAGATTTTCTGAGTAAGGCCGAAATACATAAACCGTAAATGATAGTTGCTGACGGGGCTTACTAAATATTTGTATATTTGCATATTCCAAATGTCCACCACAATGTAATAACGTTCTTATCAGCTCATAGTTGAAGCAGGCAGGTAAATATTAATGAAGCATCTGTATATACACTATAACCATAACCTGCCAAATCACTGCGGGCCCTTCAGGCGCTGTGGTGTGTGCGGGTAACGTGATAACCCAGGGTCCGGTGGACTGATGCTGCCTAAGGCTATCCAGATGAAGCAGCTATCTCCAGCCGGCACGAGGTGCGGTCAAAGGCCACGTTGCTCAGTACGCCCTGAGTAAATAAATGATTCCACCTGTCAGAGCCGCTAAGCCTCTGCTTCATAGAGGTGAGGCGCACCAGAAACCATGTCTTTGAGTCCATTTTTTGTTATTTATGTGAGCGGGGAGGGGAAGAACAGAGGGCGCATCAGAGGGCAGCGTGAAGAGCGGATGGTTTTAGAGGTGTTTGGCTTCAACCTAAACTCTGACATAAATACACTCTATAGTTGCTCCTGCTCTGTCTAGATATATGAGAGTCAGACACTTTCATATGGACTCACAGAGATGCACACTGACAAAACAAAACAGTTTTGTATACTATTAACATTTGGCAAACACACCCGTAATAGATTTTGCAGTATACAGATGTGTGTGTGTGTGTGTGTGTGTGTGTGTGTGTGTGTGTGTGTTTCCATGGCGACTGCAGCTGCAAAGGGTGTAAAAATGACTGGAGAAACAGGAGCAAAAGTTAAACTCATCTTTGCATGACTAACAAAAATGAAACAGTGAGGCTAAAAATGATTTTTGTCCCAGTACAGTGAGGACTTTGGGGCTGACAGATATCATCTTATTTTAACACTGAATTGAACAGGACCGGAAAGCTGAATGCCACATTAACGAGGTCTTTTCGAACATTTTCCCCTCTAGACGGGTGACTCGGATAACATTTAAAGAAAAAGACTTACATACCACAACTCTGCAAGGTAGTGTTTTAGTGACCATTAGACATCTGCATTAGAGGGCTGTTGATCAATAGCAGCAACCTTAGGATTATTTTGCCAAGTGCCAAGGCTTTAACTCTGTAAATAAAGACTTAACGGGCCTCTAATGTAGCCCACTCATTGGGATTATCACCAGTAAAGAGGTTAGAGAGCACACTGAGAGAGACAGTGCAGGCCTGGCGTGTGTGTGTGTGTGTGTGTGTGTGTGATTGAAGTGGATGTGTGTCGCTTTGACAGGGAGTGATCCAGTAGCCGTCTCAGCGCTTATGACGGCTGTCTGACGGGAGATCCATCTGCGTGATTAGCTACCGTGCCGCTCAGCTCTCTGCTCGAGATGGATCGATGTGGAGCGGCCCTGCAGATGACGCCCCCTGTCAAACCAAGCAGCACAAGTCCAACGTGAGTGTGTCTAAAGTGTATGTGGACTGTACTGTCTGGGGTGCTCCAAAACAAGACAGTCCCACAAAAAGACTGATGATAATGAGCTCAACTACTTCTTCTGACACTGGTGACCCTCTCATTTTGCCGTTTGTCCTCGAGCAACTGCCAAACAGTCTCCGTCAGAGTGGCTCTTTGAGAGGCACACACAAGTGGGGGGTCTCAATCCAGGGCCACAGTGACATTGCACAGCCTCTCTTTTTCAAATCTGATAATTGTGTCTTAAAAGAGAACTCAGATCTGACTGGAACGGTGCATAAAGGAGCGATGGGCGAGCCATTTACCAGAAAACATGAGCACCTTTCTTCACCCGCCACTCTTACTGTGGCAGCGGCCATCTTTATCCCCAGATGAATCACATTTTTACAAGCCGCTTTCGACTGCTACAACCTCAAATTCTGTGTGGCTGCAAAGACTCATTAGCTTCAAAAAGCAATGCGAGTAAAAGTTATGAGAGGGTTATTATAGTGTATTTTCAACCACCAACATTACCAAAATTTGACAAGAATTTAAGTATATGTTGTTGCTTTTCGAATATAAAACGAAGTAAATTAATATGCAGTGCACTTAAGATTTACTGGCCCTCACGGTACATTAAAGTCCACAAAGTAATCATCTTCTCAGCACTACACTTACAAAAACCTTCTCATAAAACGTTCACTTTATTAAACGTTGGATATAAACATGCCACAAAGTTTTTAAGACCCAGAGGAAAAACTCTATTAAATTTTTCATCGACTAAGCATGAAGATTATTTTAGTCGGGCGCAAATGTAACGCCAAAAAGGCTAAACTCTTGCAATACATCACTGTCAGCAGGAGGAAATAACTGCAAAGGCAAAAAGTTCTGACCCAAAAAGAGCAGTATATTTAAAATTCCGTCGTTTTCGTATAGCCTTTGATTTTCCACCTTGTCTGTCCTCTCCTTTTAACCCATAATTAATCTATTTTCTCTTCCTTTTCTTTCATATGTCCATTTGAAGTGTTCGCCTCACTCTCCTGGCACCGCACTCTCGCTTTCTCCCGATCACAATAAGTGTTATCACTCCACTAAAACCGTTACCGTGACAACAAACTCTCTGCCTACTTGACACTGCCATAAAGGACTGCTTTAGTGTGTACTTGGAAATCGCATCAATTAAACTGTAATTGAACTTTGTGCCACCTTTTTTTTCTGACTCCCTCTTAAGTACAGGGTGAAATCTTCTCAGGAGGAGGTGCAGGATTGGGAGCGGCCGCTGAAATTGCCTGCAAACTCCGTCCCGTCTCGCTCTCATCCAAACTCTCCACACGCTCCAGATGGAATATAGTTGTTGAGTGACCCCCCCGCTCTTGCCGCAAATTCATTTTTCTGCCGCTGCCCTTGAAGGGAGGACACCCAGGAGCTGTCAGGATCAGAACTTTCTCCAATGTTAAACTCAGCAGGTCCCAGCCCCACTCCAGCACTTTGTCTGATTGATTTTGCACAGTCTTTGATGGGAGCAAATATTCGGCAAAAAGGTATGTTCCTGAGCAAAACTGACAAACGAAAAACTCCAAGTTCAGTATTGTAAAGGCATTAAATTAGACTGTAAAAAAAAATAACAGGTCGATTCCTCTTTGTGCCCTCGCTCAGTTCTTATTTAACTCAGCTAATCAATATTAACATGAGATTTAACAGTTTATAACCATAATCTAAATTAATCCTTCTGTTTTGGCAGAGAAGAGGTCTAATTTTCTGTTTGGAGTACCACACTCAAACCATAAAGACCACAGGGACCACCCTCGAACGCCGCAGTGCTTCATTTGTTACCATTCAATAACAGCCTCCGTTGTAACTTTCATTAAATCACTAATTAAAACTCCCATGGCAAATGTTTGGAGTTCATCCTTCTATCACTTTAATTAAGCTAATTGCCATTTGCTGTGGTGCTCATTGTGATGTCATTTCATTAAGTTTAAAATTTATTGGATGGACCTGTGGCATTGTATGAATCATACGAATCCATTAGGACTATTTGGCTTCATTAACAGAAACTATAATAGTAACCCTCGGTCTATTGTCATATATAAGTGAAGCCTTGTATAGCACATGATTTGAATTATAAGCTAATGGGAAGTAGTTTTAGTGATTGTATAAGGCACTAAGGGATGATAAATGAAACAGTATCAATTAAAGGCAAACAAAGTGCAGTAAAGATGCCAGTGTGAACATGATGATGACGCTGTAAAGCTAGAGTAAACGTTGCCGCTGCGTGCACAGTGAAGCCTTTATCACCACTTGATTCATGCTGCCATCTTGGAGGACTGTGTGTGTTGACTGTCAGCTTTAACAGCCCAGAGTTAAAGGTCTATCTGTTTAAAGATGACACTGCTATATGCACATTTATATCAGGCTTGGCTCTTGTTGTTTTAGTGCCTGTGTGTGCAGTTTATAGAGCGTACATATCAGGAGATGATACATCTAAGGGTGAGGATTTTTCATCTTCTTACTGCCGCCGCACACACAAATACACAGGCAGATAAACCAGCCTTTTATAGTTTTAATTATTCTGATAAGATCTAAAGAAAGGCATTTGGGAATCATTTCAGCCCATAGAATAATGTAGCATAAACCCTGACTCTGATTGGAGTCTATAAGTGAGTGCACATTTAATATCTGCCAGCTCATGTAATCCAATAAGTTCTTCTACAGATCAGGCAGGGAGCCACTACGGGTGTAGTTTTACACAAATGAACGCTTTGATTGTGCTGCTTTGTGCTTTATCAATTACACAAAGAAGAAAAAACACTGTCACTTCAAGAACCCATTCTTTTTTACACTGCACCACATGAGTGAGACTTTCATTTTATTATTACAGGCAGATTCTTCAACTACAGTGAGTAAGGAAGCGCCTGCTTTAACAACTCCACATAGTTTGAAAACTTTCAGCTAGGCTTTGGATGGTATGATAATCTGACAATACAATACACTAGACTTTCATTTCTGGTCTAGTTACATCAGATGTAACATTACATGGCATGACCTGACCCCCATCATGATTAATTCTTTTCTGGACAAACATTAACATACATTAAAGGATTAAAGTAGGCGTTTGAATGGTGAGTGGTGTCAAAGAAGTCATGACAAATCTGTTAATGGCACTGTGAGTTCAAACTTTTTCCTCTTGTGTTGTTAAGCGGGGTTTATGAGAGCTGAGTCGGTGTCAGATGGTGCGTGCGGGGGACACCAGGCAGAACCAGATCCTCCAAGTGATTAACACTTGATGCAATATCAACCAGCAGCGCTCGGCTCCTAATGTCTCTCAGTTTCTGCTTCTTGCCTTTCAGATTTTAGATTTTAGATAAGACGAAGCTGTAATGATCCTGGTGTGGAACAGGGCTGACAGAAATGCAACACACTAAAGGAGAGGATGTAAAAGCTGAACATGTGGAGGAACATGGGAAGAATATTTATGAGTTGACAGGGTTTGCTCAGGCAGCCTGTTTTTACAAAGAACAAAGTGGAGTTAACATTCAAAACCTACACAATAAAAAAGAAAGACTACAAAACAAATTAAAGCCAGTGACAGCTAATCTTCTCTCTCTCTCTCGCTCGCTCTGTATATGCATAGCTTGGGTATTTTTATTCAGGCTTATTTACAGCTACCTAAATTGGCTTTTTTTGTTGTTGTTCTGCACTCACTTCTTGTAAATCATCAGCCTGAGGTGAGTAAACAAGCTCATTTTCTGTCTTGGTCATCAGCAGCGCCATAATAGCTATGTTTTGTAAAAAAAGATGACGGGTTATTGTTCAGCTGCAGCACATTTCAGGTCCATTTGGGTTTGAGCGTCGCAACTGCAGCGGCTAATTAACCCATCATTTACACCCGAAACTTTGGAAAGGGAAAAAGTGTGACAGGTAAAAGTAATGCGTTATTTGAGGAACTTGCCAGCTGTAGATGGGGTTAGACAGCACAGATTGGAGAAGCAGACAGGAGCACCAGCACAGAAGTGTCATACAGTAAATCTGAGCCTAAATAGATGATTCCTGACCTTTGCACTTGACTGTCCCCCTGAATCAAGTTTCCAGTTTGTGATTTGGACGCAGCCAGAAGCTCCCTTTGATTAAACCCCGGTGTGCTGCTTTAATGTGCTGTTTTCTCTCAGGTTTCCTATAATCTCTGTGTAAACTTGTACAAATTGATGCAGTTGGAGGCCACTCCGGTGGCTCCGCTCGCTTTTTAACAGTGACAAAAACACTTAGGAGGAACACAGCATCACGGCGAAGAGGAAATAATTCCTCTGTTCCTCACAGTTTGGTTTGATGAGCTCCACATAAAACAATCGCTGGTGAATGTGGCCGGGTGCATTGATCCGTCTGTGCCAATATTAGAGACGATTACTCTTCATCCAATCATAAACTCCAGCCACCACTGATGTTTGCTGCTATGGCTAACATAATCTATTTATGTTATTCATAGTTTCAATTTAGGATGACACGTCCAGAGATTGTATATCATGGTGTTTTTAATTAATTTACAAAAGATCAAAGTAACACTAATGTATTCCTTTTCATGTTTATAGATTATTTTTTGCATGTTTCCTTGATGTAACTCTTGAACATGTTATTGTGATTACACATTGTGTTGGTAATTTACATAAATCCATTTAAAAAGTGCTTTTAGGCCATAAGCATGAGCCCACGCATGAGCGGCTGCAGCGTGGATCTCACGTAGCTTTGCATGTGAGTGACAATGAGGATGCAAAACACACTATCCGACGGCCACAGAGGTAATTATAGTTTCTAATGTGAGACCAATTAGGAAGACCCATCAAGCTGTACGGCGCCGATGTGCTATTAGATTTAATTACATGATAGACAAACGGCTGAGAGCAAAGAAAAGGATGAGAGAGAGAGTGCATGGGGAAAAGTTTTGCAAACACTGGACGTGGTAAATGAAAGTTAGCCCAACAACACTCCTTGCACTGATGTCTGTGATGTCAAAGGTTTGCAGACCCAACAGGAAGAAGGATAAACGCACACTGGTGAATTTTTCCCTTCCTGCAGAAACTGGTAGCTGAGCGCTGGGTGAGACTTTGGGAGGGGATATAGTGGCTGGTAGGGAGGGGTTATTTAAGCCAGATCCTGCCAGAACGGGACCCAGGAACTCTCTTATTTTGACTTGGTGTGTTTCGGTAACAATTTGTCTGGGTCTGTGGTGTATAACTTTTGCCCTGGGGTGTGATTTAAACCCCGCTCCCTAGCTACATGTCCCATTGAGTGAGCTAAAACACTGTTCTCTTCTCCTCCCACTCGTTAAAATAGTTGTTTTGAAGAAATAAAACCAACCAGCTTTCCACGTATTTTCAGTGTTTGCCTTGAATTCTGGATGTATGGGTTTGTTTCTGCTGTTGAAGAGTGGGCTAGGTTTGTGACTGACGGGAGCGGGATAAACAATCTTGACAGCGTTAGACAGTTTTTCTTAATTTTAACAAAGAACTTACCAGAGCGGTTGTTCATCTCAATGCGGGCGATTACTGACAAATGTGTCTCTGACCGCTTTATGGAGGAGTTTCATGTTTTACACAATTTGTTGGCCAAAGGACGAGGAGCAACGTACGGAGAGACGTTGTGTGGCTGTTGTGTGGGATATAATAAACAACAACAAAAAGGAGGTAAGAGATTATCTGGCCATTAATAATAATGAAACAGGCTACTATAGGTTATTATTATGTAAGTATTTAAAATGAGATGTAGATAGTCAGTTTTGGTAACTGTTTTGACAGTTTTCACAGACACAGGTTTCAAACTGCATTTTATATTTCAGCAACTGTTGATTTACAAATTAAGCACTAGGGTCAGGGTTTTTTTTTTTTTTTTTTTACCAGATACAGCAGCCTATACCATAGTGGGTACAATCTGAATGTTTGGTGAACTCTTTGTGGCTAGAACAGAACAGAGAATCTGGCTCCTGAGTGTACAGCGGCCAAACACATGGAACACACATCTCCAGCAGGCAGCCGGTGTGATCCTTGACCTCTCTGATGTGTTTCCAACAGCATCTTCCGCTTCAGACTGCACCAGCACATTCTCAGTCTCTGAACAAGCTGGGCTGAGCTGAGCTGAAGAGTTGTGATGTGACGGGAACATGCTTAGACTACAGTATATCACACATACAGTATATTTACCTTAACTCTAATACAATGCATATAATGTGATGACTTTAAACTAGAGTAGACTTGGCTTTTTTTTAGCTAAGAATGCAACACAACAAAAGCAAGTGTCTGGTCACAAACTAAAGTTGTCCCCAGTGTTCTGGAGTTGGCTTCACTGTCTCACTTTGTCAATATTTACCTCTCAGGGTTTGATCTCAGCGCCTAATCTGCCAGAGTTTTTCCTTAATGAGATGCCTTGTGCAGAATCCCTCCACGTTAACTAGGAGCGCAGCATCGTTGGAGCAAGTCCGGCCCTGCGTCACAGATCCCTGCGCCATAATGAGCGCGATTTCACAGGCGCCGCCGCGGGAGAGCCTAATGCCCTGTCAGTAACCCGCTGTGTAGTAATGACTGTGCATGTCACTCTGTAATGCCACTTTCACCAACATACACACAAACCCGCAGAGATGCACGCCCATTTTTCAGACAAACACTACTGTGGTGGAAAAAAGCTTTCATTATACAGTTTTAGCCCGCATACACTAATGGCCAATTATTTCTGATATTTTCTTATGTTAGTTGAGTTTTTTTAGCTGCAAATACCCAGCAGGCTTTGTCCTGTGAACTCAGTGGCGTCGACTAGGCTTTGCTTATGGAAAGTAAAATCCTCCCGCGGCCACACATAGGCAGACCTCATCCAAAACAAGCTCAGACTTCTCTGCCGTGCTGACATTTGTAGGACCTAATAAAGTAGAAAGCAGTATTTCTTTCTCTTTAAATGTGACTCGCCCTCCTCCCATGCTTCTTATTTTTAAGAAAGTACAGTGCATTGTTTCCAGCAAGTTTTTATACCAGCAGTGAAAAAAGGCCCGAGGAAAAGTGCAGTTTGAACCTAACAGCTCTAGAAATCTCAGCTAAAGCCCACACTAGTGAAAAGAGTTTGAAGAACAGTGCTGTGAAACACTGTTGGCAGACTGCGTCCATGTTAAGTGTGAGAGCGAGGTGAAAAGCTACAAACAAAAGATATCTGCTTCTTATATTTGATAATAAAATGTATTTTTGTGTAACTGTTCAACATGCTGTATCACGGTGACATGAAGCAGTGCAGTTTTCCAGGTTGGTCTCATTAGTGCAGAGGTGTGTGCCTGCTTCTGAACACGCGCCATGTCGGGCTCTGGCCTCACGTCGACATGTTTGTGACTTCAAAGAGAATATGAGAGTGGCAGTGAGCCGCCGCGAGGAATATTGGGGTGACAGGACCCTCCGACACCGCAGCGCCATCAAAGTGTACCCAGACGTAAACAATATTTGTTTTTCCGTCAACAAAGAAAAGACTCATTCTCAGACAGTACACTAGAAATGTCAATAACGCTGCACTGTACTGTCAGGCTTTAAACAAACATGCTTCACTGAGGATTACACTATAGTCTGCAATTATCTGCTGCTGCAAATAAAGGCAACAATTGGAGTGGCAATATTATTCTAGAGCACTTACAATGCAGTAGTACTTTGCCAAAGAGAGATTAACTGGGGATGCTATTTTTTTTTTTCATTTTTGTTAAAAGCTAATGCTATAGAATGAGTCACAAAGAAACAAAAATGGGATTTGTTCCTGCTCTTGTCACTGGGGATATGGAGCACAGGGAATGCACTCGTCTGCGACCTCAGCTGTTCAGAAATGTTCTTTTGTAAACCTAAAAGTCCCCGGTGACAGCCATCATAGGGGTTTATGATCCCCTGATGCAGCGCGGCGGCTCCAGAGCCATGTCACTGCTGCCTGTTTAACCTGTGCATAAGAAAAGAGACAACTAAATCCAACAAGACGTGGGGACGGTCCCGCTGGGAAGACACACGATATTAGAGTGACGACGGCGTTCTTGGCTGCTGTCTCTAAATCAAACTGGGGTATGTCTGCACCAGACCTTTTTTACAGAGTCCATAGCAACACAGTTAATTGGTATCAGGCATACAACCTGTGTGCATGGTGTTCTTATCTCTAATGGCTGCTAACAGTGCTTCATTCTACGACATTGGCGACAGTGTGCCTCCCCAATTAGTTCCAATACGTGTGTTTCACATCTACAAACAATTTGCACAAGTGATTGATTCAACGTTTTTTGCCGAATAAATGAGTTTAATATTGAGAACTGTTGAGCGTGACCTGTGCGTTGCCTCACGGGCCCTCAATGGCAATGTCTGCCTCGTGCTTTGGGTGAAATGGATCGGAAAATGAACAAACCTTGAGCAGAAAGTGTCTTAATGACTAATAATGTGCTCCTCGTGACGGACATGCTGATCAGATACATACTGTACGTCATACAACATAACAGGACAGCACTTATCAGACCTGTGTCACTAAAGCAGCACCACAGACCACGAGTGGACAGTTGTCCTTAGAGAATGACTTTTCTAATCCTGATCAGTGGCGCTCTCATTAGCGGCCTACATGACCCGACATGGAGCGCTACACGTTACACGAGTGTTGCGGAGAGAGAGGCGTTAAATTACACAGTGTGGGTGTGAACAAAAGGCAGGTCATTATACTGTATGGCAGATAATTTTCAGTTAGAGTCAGTGAGGCTTGTTTTACTCCCTCCTCTCATTTCATGCACAATATCTTTCTAAGATGAAGTGTTATAGCTGGAATAATGCAATACAACCATTACTAAAATATTTTATAGCATTTCCAAATTAAATTTTAAAATAGGCCAATAGGCTATTTTAAAAATTCCTTCTTAGGATCATTCTAATGTGATCAGTGTGTTCTATTTATTTTAGTTATTTTAGTGCAAATATCTTTATGGAAAGGCTTTGGGCGCAGCACGGATTTTAACACATGTTGCTCTGAGCTGTTGTCTGAGTTCAAAGCTTTTGAGGATTTTTCTGCTCTGTTATGAAGATGTACAATAATGGGCGCATTAATGCATGAGTCATTAATGGGATGCAAAATGTATTTTGCTTATAAATTAATTCACTATCCGAGTAGGTGAACAAACACAGGGTCAGAATAGACAAGTGGCACAGGTTGAGGAAACTGTGAGCAGAGTAGAGAATGAGCCATGCATTCATTTTATACTATCATTTAAATACCTCACTTGGGATTCTGCACCTCAGCCAGTGAGTAGCCTAATGTTAGCCACTTAGCATGGCTGCACCTGTTTGTCATGTCACTCTCCTCTAACAGACATATGTGTTATCAGGTTAGGTTTTTACCTCCAATAGTCATTACACTTTAATGAGTTCAATTCAAACAGAAAAGAAGCAAAACCACGCAGGTAAGACGTGTATAATGTGGACAGGGTTGAGTGGGCTGAAGGTCACATGTAAATGCACGGATCACACGCGAATAAGTGACAGACCTCTTTTAAATCCCACCCAGTGTCAGTCCACAATGCTCTGAAGTGGAGATAGAGGAATGTTGAAAAGAAAAAACAAGGCACTGTACACTTTGATACCAAGCGGAGTCCTTGAGCTTGCCGCCAGCACGGGGTCCCCTGGTAACCTGCCGCAGGAGGCGATGACGAAGGAAGCCAGCACTACTCTACACTTCCATTATGAAGGTATAACAGCTGTGAATATAGCCGCATACTGCACTTTTACAGTGGCTCCCACCTGCTGCAAGTCACAGCTGCCCACACTCACAGAAATACACTGCTATTAACAATTCCCTCTCTCAGGTCGCTGTAATGGACGCCTCTTCAACTCCCTCTTCCTCCTGCTGCATTCATATCCAAGCTCCAACGCACAACAAAAAAATCTTTCCACACACAAAAGTTTTTCTCCACACTTGTTTGTTGTTAGCTACTCTCTCCACTTTTTTTGCTTTTATTTGCATCTGCTAAAAATGTTAACAACACCATAAAACGGTCCATTTATGGTAATGCGTGAAATTTCCTGAGGATGTAAATTGTAGCGCAGCTCTGCTCACACCTGGCTGCGTGATGAGCAGCAGCCATTTAACACCTCGCTGATGACTGTGTTCTTGTCGCGGTGTGCCAGACTGTGTGCATATTGAAACATCTCTCTGTGAGATTTGACAACACGCACAAGGCCGCACTTTTTGTCAGCGCTCTCTCATTTGGAATGGAATCCTTGTACCTCCCAGCCTTGGGCGCCATGTTCTTTCAAATGTGGGGGCTTTGAGAAGGTTTGATAAGAAAGCATATAGGCTATACTGTTTTAGTGGTGGTGAGGGGCTGCAGGCTGTTCTGAGGAAGACCCACAGTTTGCTAGATAATTTCAGGGTTAAAAATTCATGCTTGCAGTTTGTGCCTATGGGCAACATGGATTTACCCATTTCCTCTGTCCTAGCAGAGTTTGAATAGTCAGAACTCAAGTAAGCAGGTAACCATTGTCAACCAGTGTCTGATTTATTTTCTAGAAGTTCAACAGGGAAAATGTACAAAGCTGTAATATCCCTTTTATCTTTACTCAGACTGCATTTCACGTGTCTCCTGCAGAAGGACAGGCTCTAGACGATTTAGGGGTTATAGTGGGTTTACAGACGTACATGTCAGTGTCAAACAGCTCAACACCTCACTAGTGCCCCCTCTGCATCCTGGGCTATCTCCTTGGACAAGCCCGTGAGTAATGAGAGTGGAGTCTATCTGCCAAGCTGTTTGCAGTGTAATCCCTATCATAATGCCCTTCATTGGAGGGCCATGGGTCATAAATAAACAAGACGGCGGCACGGCTGTGGAGGGTGGATTGTAAATTGCCCAGGAGCAGAGAGTGAGGACTACACTGGCGATAACTGAGTGGGTTGCACACTTGTAATTCTGGAGGTGTGGCGGCAGAGGGGGGAGGCAGCTGAATGGCAGCACTGTCGCAGGTTATGATGACTGCTGGACCTTGTGATGAGACAGAGCCCCCATGGGAACATACAGGACCTCGAAACAGCGTCCCACTGCAGATGTACCGCTGTGTGTGTGTGTGTGTTGGTCCCTCGTGTTGTCGCACTAGACCAGGCTGCAAGGTGTGCACTGGCGATTCACCGCAAGGTCAGAGCCAGCCTCGTTGTTCAGTGTCAGGAGGGAGGACGGGAAGAAGGAAGAATAGGTGGGTGGGGACGGGAGGGGGACTCATCATTGTCTCTGTCGGGGGCCCTGAGGACCCGAGCCCTTGTTGAGTCCTTGAACTCCTGTTTCCTCACATAAACAGAAAAGCCATGGCAGCTCTCCTGCAGCACAGAGCTACAGAAACACAGTGCTTTGACAAAGTGCAGAGAAGGCTGTTTTGAATGATGTGCTGTGTGCTTCTGTGCTATTAGAGCTTGAGCTTTTGTACAGGGCCAACTATAACTGTGACAAGTGAATATCATTCTAAGATGACTCAAGTATCTATTCATCTATGGAGCTGTAAAGTATTAGCAGCCGCCGCAGTGACTTGGCACTGATAAGACAGAGGCATGTTTCATTCAGAGATGGGCCAACAAGATACTTTTCTTCTTGTTCTATAAGTAATGGAATGAATATACATCTCATTTCTATTGGACTGACAAAAACAGGTTCTAAGCTATTGAAATGTGCTGTGGTCAGTGAGAAGAGGACACAGAGAACAAGGTTTTTAATGTTATGCACCTAACACACTTGCTCTTGATGATCACACAACATATCTAGTTCATACACACGCTGTCATGTTAAATTGTAAAGCCAAGCGTCAGTCCAAGTAAAAGCCTCCAGCCCACAGGTGTGCTCCTTCAAATGTACTTTTTGACTGAAATTAGCCAAAGAATTACTTTTACATAACACACCACCAACACAGAGTACTTAGTATGCTCTGCAACCCACTTTGAGTCACCAGAGACAGCTTCAAAGCACTGCACTCCCACGGATTGAGAGAAGCATGTCCCACAGCACTTGTGTCCAGAAAAATAATACAAAATAAATACTATCGGCCAGAGAAGTTAAGCTGGTCTTTTCCAGTTAGAGGTGAGACAGAAGAACCAAAATGTAAAAGCAGTGTAAACACTCACCATCTACCATTCTGCTGCATTCATGCTACATTCTTATTTCTACACACTACACTTTCCTGTACTTTATAAATGAAAAATGATAGTGTTGATAGAGGTGGACATGATAAATTACCATTGAAAAGTGTGCCTTTTGAACCTGCTTCTAATTTTATTCAGCAGCAAAACATTATTGTGGTGGAGCCCCCACACTGAAGTGGAGCACTGCAGTGCATGAAAGCCCCCTTATGAAGTGTGCTGTCAGTGCAGAGGGAGGGCCTATTCATCTGCACTGAGTTTAGCTTTATCAAAGTCATGCATGGTTAAGAGTATGCAGTCGCTCATTGAATGCACAAAAGACTAAAGGATTTGACTAAGGAGAAAGCCTTCCAGTCCACATGCCGTGGCTCATTGCAAACATCAAACAGTGCTGTTCAAAGAGATAGAGGCTGGGAAAGCTTGTCTGTGTTTGTGAGTGAAAACACCTCCAGGAAATGGAAAGTGTAGGGCAGAAAAGAGTGGCAGGGGTAAATGGTCAAAGAGTGGGCACTGAGGATTTAGCACGCAGGAGTGGAAGCACCATGCACCGAAGAGAGAACTGCAGCGTGCCTCTCTTCTGCATACACCGTTTTCATTTTCAAGCACCTTGATACCTTGCCATCAACAGTCTAGCTCAAACATCAGCTGCTCCTCAAATGTGCATTAAGCACAGGCAGACGGTTTTTATGTTCAACAAGGCTAGTGCTCAAAAGCCTTTGAGCAGCCCCTGGAGGCAGCAGCTTCATGTAAACCCACAATTCAAGAACTTCAATACAAACACAACTGTTGATTTTCCTCTCCTCTTTAAACCCTCACAGTGGGAATACAATAGATTCCCACCAATACAAAGGTATGTCCTGGGGCAGATTTTGGACAATGGTCAGCCCATATACAAATGACCAGTTGAGAAAAGTAGTTATTATTACAAAATGGTCACTATTTGGACCAAATAGTGGTCCAAATACTCTCACTCACAGACCAGGTACTGAGTGTGGGGCGGACCTTTCCGGACTCATTGCTTATTATTCTTGGGGATTTTAACAAGGGAAATCTGAGCCACGAACTACCAAAGTACAGACAGTTTATTAAATGCCCAACCAGAGAGCAGAACACGCTGGATCATTGTTACACTACTGTCAGTAACGCCTTTCGCGCTGTGGCCCGCGCTGCCCTGGGCTCTTCAGATTACGCCATGGTTCACCTGATCCCCACATACAGACAGAGGCTGAAGCTCTCCAAACCTGTAGTGAGGACTACCAAGAGGTGGACTAGTGAGGCAATAGAGGAGCTACGCACGTGTTTGGACACTACTGACTGGGAGGTGTTTAGAGCTGCCACAGATAGTTTGGATGAGTACACAGACACTGTAACATCATACATTCGATACTGTGAGGACAGCATTATACCAACACGCACCAAAGTGACTTTTAATGATGACAAACCCTAGTTCACATCCAAACTGAGAAAGCTAAGGCAGCAAAAGGAAGCAGCCCATAGAGTTGGAGATTGGGGCAGCTACAGGTGGGCAAAGTATGGATTTAGCAGGGAGGTGTCAAGAGCTAGATCTAAATACAATACACGTCTGGAGCAGCAGTTCTCTGTTAACGACTCTGCTTCTGTGTGGAGGGGGCTCCAGCTTCTTACAAACTACAGGCCTAGAGCCTACAGCGCTGCTGATGATCGGAAACTGGCTGATCAGCTCAACTCACATTATGCACGGTTTCAAACTTCACACCCCTCCCCCACCCCAATCACTACAGTGGACACTTCAGCCAGCCCCAACCTGGTCAACTACCCCTCCCCCACTGCCCTTTCAGTTCTGGAACAGGACGTGCGGAAGCAGTTCAGGAGACAAAACACCCGCAAAGCACCCGGTCCCGACGGTGTCTCCCCCGCCACCCTGAGACACTGTGCTGATGAGCTGACTCCTGTCTTCACAGACATTTTTAACACCTCTCTGGAGTCTTGCCAGGTCCCAGCATGCTTCAAGTCCTCCACCATCATCCCTGTCCCCAAGAAGCCCCGGATCACAGGACTTAATGACTACAGGCCAGTGGCGCTGACATCTGTAGTCATGAAGTCATTTGAGCGCCTGGTTTTGTCCCACCTCAAGTCCATCGCCTCCTCCCTCCTGGACCCCCTGCAGTTTGCCTACAGAGCCAACAGATCTGTAGACGATGCCATCAACCTGGTCCTCCACTTCATCCTGCAGCACCTGGACTCCCCGGGAACCTACAGTAGGATCCTGTTTGTGGACTTCAGCTCTGCATTCAACACCATCCTCCCTGCTCTGCTCCAGGACAAGCTCTCCCAGCTCAACGTGCCTGACTCCACCTGCAGGTGGATCACTGACTTTCTGACGGACCGGAGGCAGTGCGTGCGGCTGGGGAAGAATGTCTCGGACACTCTCACCATCAGCACAGGAGCTCCACAGGGCTTTGTACTTTCTCCTCTTCTCTTCTCCCTGTACACCAACTGCTGCACCTCCAGCCACGATTCCGTCAAACTGATTAAGTTTGCGGATGACACCACCCTCATTGGGCTCATCTCGGACGACGATGAGTCTGCCTACAGGAGGGAGGTGGACCGGCTGGTGTCCTGGTGCAGTGGCAACAACCTGGAGCTCAACGCCCAGAAGACAGTGGAGATGATCGTGGACTTCAGGAAAGTCACAGCCCCCCTGCCCCCCCTCGCCCTGACAGACCTCCCCGTCACCACCGTAGACTGCTTCCGCTTCCTCGGTACCACCCTCACCCAGGACCTCAAGTGGGACCCCACCATCGGCTCCTTCATCAAGAAAGCCCAGCAGAGGATGTACTTCCTGCGGCAGCTGAGGAAAGCCAAGCTGCCAGTGCAGATGATGGTGCAGTTCTACACGGCCATCATTGAGTCCATCCTCACCTCCTCCATCACCGTGTGATACGCTGGAGCCACAGCCAGGGACAAACAAAGACTGCAGCGCATTGTGCGCTCTGCAGAGAAGGTGATCGGCTGCAGCCTTCCATCACTCCAGGACCTGTACGTCTCCAGGACCTGTATGTCTCCAGGACCTGTACGTCTCCAGGACCTGTATGTCTCCAGGACCTGTACGTCTCCAGGACCTGTATGTCTCCAGGACCTGTACGTCTCCAGGACTCGGGGACGAGCAGGTCGGATCACAGCCGACACTTCTCACCCTGGACATAGACTTTTTGAGTCACTCCCCTCGGGCAGAAGGCTACGGTCCATTCGGACCAGAACCTCCCGCCATAAGAACAGTTTCTTTCCCTCTGCCATTGGACTCTTTAACACTTCATAACACTTGTCACTTTATTAAGCACATAAATCAAGAACTATCCATTGCACTGCAAATTTTGCACCATGTCCAACAAACTGTGAATTGTGTGTATATATTCAAGTTTTAGTCTGTATATTTTTATTTCTCTTGTATTTTATTTTATATATTTATTTTATTTTATATTTTATGCATGCCCTTCATGTTGCACCATATCGCCGAAGCAAGTTCCTAGTTTGTGAATCTTGTTCACTGACAATGGCAATAAACATTTTTCTGATTCTGATTCTTCTCAAGTTGAAATTATTGTGTTTCTTCTTCAAGATTAAATACAGATAATATTGAACATATTGTTGTAGTCCAAAATGTTTTCCATTACTCTATAGCTTTGTGCTCAGAGCAGAACTAGGATTGATTTGGTCGCTCCGACAGCTAATGCTGGTGACTGACTGCGGATATACTCCTCACAGGGAAGTGTCAGCCAAAACTTTAAATTAGAAGCAGAGTGAAATAGGGCTCTGAGTGGGGGAAACACTCCACTGATTTCAAAACAAAAGCAACTCGCCCCCTTCACTTCACTTTAAATGAAACCTTCATTTGTCAAAGATGCTCTGACTAGCTGCGTTCTGCTCAAAAGGATGTGCATTTCCACAAAACAAAAACAACAACAACAGTGCAGATACTACACCCGGCGCCAAAGGATCAAAGGCCAGTGTAAACACTATTTACAGCTTCTCTTGCACATATTAACCTCCCATGAAGGAAATAAGCATTCTTTTAACCTCTAAGGGAACTGTGCATCGTCGTGGCCTGTGTTAAAAGGTTAAAAGCAGAAGCAATAAAAGCAGTGAGCTGAGGTGGGTAGCGCCTCAGTGCAGCTCACTTAAGTACAGACTCATCGACTGATCTTATTGATATCAGGAAGAACAGTGTTTGATTCGTTTAACCTGCTCAGAGCCAGATGAGCAGTGTTCAGCTCAGCGCGGTAAACGCTAATTAAGCCATTCATGACATCATCGTTTTAAACAAATTATGCAACTTCCATTTTTACAGGACTGGATCATTCAGCCGGGGAACATTTAGGGAAAAACAGTGTGTAGCACCAGCTGAGACAGAGAGCTGATTCTGCTGTAGCCCACTGTGCTTTCTGGTGCATGACCCATTATGAAAACACTTTTCCGATTTATCCAACTCCAACAACAACAACAAAGAGTTTGGTGTAAAGTCTAATGCACATACAATACTGTCCAACAACAGAACACACACACGAGTCCTTGTGTTATTCGCCTAATGACGCTGTAATGATGTAATGTATTAATTCTGTGCTGTACAGTAGTTTACACTGTGATTGACACTTTAGCCGACACTGCAGCCACCACATCTTAAATGGAAACTTTATCTGCATTTACGGCTTGACCTTAGGGTGCTCCCAAGCCTGGTCGATCTCAGATATGATTTGTAATCTTGTACATCAGCAGAAATACAGCGGGGCAGGTGAACTCCTGTGGGAAGCTGCTGTGATTAAGCGGTAGGGAAAGACAAATAACCTGGCCTCAGATTAATCATCCTTTTGTCCACGGAGCACTTCTTTGAACCCAGACGCGCATTATGAATCAACAGACTCGTGACAGCTGGAAATCTGTGGAGTGCCTCCAAATCCTGTGTGCTGTGTCTTTTCAGAGGTGACCTGTCATTATTTCAATTGGGAGCCCCTCACTGCTCGCCAATTGAAACCCTACCAGTAGTTTCATTTAATCTGACAAGTATAATCTTGTGAGATTGCCCTTTCACGCCGTGATGTTTGGAAAGCTTATAAAGGACTCACTTCATTGATCCAAAGACACTTTAAGAGGCCTCATTGTTGTTCTTGTGTCTTGATCACAACTGGGAGCTTTCAAATGGAATAATGCCATTCACTGAGTGAGCCAACTGTACAATGAAGCTTTAATGGTTTTATCATTGCCTCCAAATTGTCTGGTCAGTGTGTGATGGAGGCTACAACTGGCAGTTTGAGTGTAGCTCATTCAGTGTAACCAAAATAGAAGCCGGGGACGTTATAGTGAAAATACGATAAACTGTCCGTCTTTCAGGGCAAATTACGATTTACACTGACACTCAAAGCCGTAATGCAGAGTTTAGTCCTCCTACAGGCCAATCATCGGGCATGCACCTCCCACGGTGCTCAAATGGATTTCCTCCTGAGACCAACATGCAGGGTTTACGGTCCTAATGACCCACAATAATTCAATTCAGATTGATCAGCCAAATCGACTAATGAGTTACGACCTCACAAGGACGTTAATCTGAGAGGCTTCCCCCTGACTGTGTATTAAGGCTTTGTGCAGCCCAAGATCTCCCCATCCATCCAATAACTCATGGGCTCGGGTTGATATCTCGGTGGTCGGCTGCCATTTACACTCAACACGCGGCACAGGGAAACGGCGCGTGACAAACGGCGGCCGGCGTTCACACTTCATTCAGTCCGCCTCTCGACAAAGGACAGCAGAGGAAGATGTATGAGCCGCTGCTGTAATGTATTCATAGGGAGATGGAGAAATTGGTCCTGGGACATGATAAAGCGGCGGCCGAGGTCTATTTGATTAATTGTGATGAAGCTATGCAAATAGGAGCTGCCGCTGGTTCTGCAGCATGTACTGTTCAATCAGAGCGGAGTACTGTAGATGAAGACTAACACCGGCCGACTAATGAATCCATCTAATTACTACAATTTAGACAGAGATGATATTCTTTATTAAGATGTAATCACAGAGATGATATTCTTTATTAAGATGTAATCAGCTGCAGAGTTTTAAACAAGAAAGTTTTAAAAGATACTCTCCACCTCCACAGCTCAAGAGAAATAATTTTAGAAAACTGACAGAGTTTCCTCAACCCTATGGACTATAGAGAATGTTTCATAGATCCAGAAAAAGGCTTGAGATAAAAGCTGGAGTTCCCACAGTTCCAAAGTTCCCACAAGGCAATTAAGCTATATAATTACAAGAAACATTTTCACATTGCAACTTTGAGCATCTTTCAAACGTGAAACCGGCCTCTAGTGGTGATAAAAGGAATTGCCCAAAAGCAGCCTGGGGACCTGCTTCTCTTTTATTAAAAAATTCAATTCTAATTCTAAAAAATCCAAATACATTAAACTAAACTGAAGTTTAACATTAGATTAACTTTAGCTTAGTTGAAACTTCAGAATGGCAATTATCTCCTCGTTAAACATGTTTGAATTGCCAGTATTTACCCAGTTTGTCTGTGTTGAAAGACATATTCAGCGTTGAAAATACACTTTATCAGCAACTATTAAACCTCCTGGAACGTCACATGACAAGCCGATGACAACCAATGAGAGTGCTCCTTTTTTTTCTTTTAAACTATTTGGGGTTTAAACCATTTTTCCCAACCAGAAGAAAAAAATATCAGGTACAGTTTGTTTAAAGTGGCTCTGTATCAGAAGCCAGTTGGACGACACCTATTGAAGTGAATTAACCTTAAGTTGTTTTATTTTTTTACTATGCAAATAAGGAAGACATTGAACCAGACCCTGAAAACTCTAATCTCAGAGGTTGATTAAATATTCATAATGCGGCTCCCAGACTGGGGGGGTTTAAAAAATTAAAGAAAAAGCTGCAAAATGGACTTAGTTTCAAATGTTTGTACATCCAGTTGCCCCCGGATTGGTGATCTGGGAAGTAATGGCAGCAGTTCAAAGGAGCTGGGCTGCCTCCCTCCCTCTGGCTCCTGTGTGTTCTCTGCGTCACTAAATATTCCATCGTGAGCTTACTGTGAGTCCCTCACACATTTACATTTTACATTCCCCTCACACAGTGCAACTTGTGTGGCACAGACATTTCAGCCACCCCTTTGTACTACATGATTAGATAGAGCTTTGAAACCCAATTTTATTTTCTTTCCATGTAGGCAGAGAACAAGGAACAGCAAAAAGAGCACTAGCCACTAAAGAAATGCTTTCATCCAGGGCCTTATCCTGGATTTCAATTAGACCTACAATTTAAAAGCATTTCATTTGAAGCCACTGGTGAATCCAGGAAGATTTGAAAAATCACACAAACACAATATGTCTGGTTGCACAAGTGCCACGACTATAAATGACATCATGTAAAATACTGTTCAAGACCAGAGAATGCTAATTTTATGCAGATTAGTAATGTGATTCATTTATTAATTTAGCATGGTGACTGGTGATTAAAAGTGTGGGAGTTAGCAGCAGTCTGTAATGCTTGGTGAAAAGCTAAAAAGGAAAAGCAAAAAGGCAGCATTTCCTTTCATTTGCTCAGTGGAGGCATGACCTTTCTGCAGAGCCCCTGCCTGTGGCGCTAAAGAAGTGCACACATGAAGAGGATTTGAACTTTAGCTCGTGCAGAGCATCTGACATATGTGCACTAACTGTTTATGTCCCCGCAGGCCATCACACACCAGCAGGACACGAGGAGAGGGGCACTGCTGTGAGCTTAATGTCTTCTTGAAAGATGCTCCTCTTGATTTGGTTACAAAGAGGAGCATATGCCTGGTGCATATGTGGAATGTAATGAGCCCGATCAGCTCTGCTGTAGTACAAGACTGATGTATGCATCCCAAAGACTGCTATGCCACTGCATGGAACTGATCAAATAAAAACAAAGCTCTCTACTAACTCATGGGCTTCATCCAAAAGCATCTCCTGCAAAAATATACGCTCAACCAACTGCATGTGAAATAATAATAGACTTCAGGTTAAAACTATTCTTGTAAAATAAATTAAACAGTGTACATTTCAACACTTTTCATGTACAGTTGTGCTCATATGTTTACTTACACTGGCAGAATTTGTAATTTTTTTGGCCATTTTTCAGATCATATGAATGATTACACAAAAATATTTCTTTCACGCATAGTTAGTGGTTGTCCAACAATTCTGTTTACTCTTTTTACATCATAACAACAACAGAAACTATCCAACCACTAACTATGAGAAAAAAATGTTTTTTGTTAACATTCATATTCTCTGAAAAATGGCTAAAAAATAAATTTAAAAAAATCACAAATTCTGCCAGGGTATGTAGACTTATGAGCACAACTGTATGTCAAATTGTTGGTCCTAAATGGCTCTATTCAACTGACAATCTCTACATAGGTACATTTAAGGCTAGACAAGAGTTTGCTCAAAGCACAATATTCACTGATGCCCTACTTTGTTTAAAAAGTCAATAAAATTGCCTGGTTTGACGTTATATTTTCAAATACATTTAAGTCTCATGCTGGTTTGAAAAAACAGACTTGAATCACTGAGATGCTCCATAGTTTGGCTCAATAATTCATCTGGTAATTCCCTTTGATGACAGAGGGAATGTAGCAGAGTCAAATACATGCAGCAGTGATAGAGCCTGTGCCTCATTAAACAGCACCATTGAAGCAGTGAACCTTAGAAGAAACAATAAAGTCTATTTAAGGCTTTCTGTTGTAGTTGTCTCATCTGTTTTGGAGCTGTGTGAAATATACAGGCAGCGTGTTTTCCTGTTATGAAAGGCCTTTTACAAGAGAAAATAGGCTACATCCCCGAGTGAGCAACGATTTGACAAACGGACAGTAATCTGAGGTCAGTGTAGCGTGCGGTACCTGACACAGCTGGCACTCGTCCAAGGCAATATGGGCTCGGCTCCTCACAGCGCTCCTATTAAAAAAGACAAGAGCGAGTCAGGCAATATGATGGGAGACTTCAGCTTCAAAAGACAGAGCGCTCTGACGGTAAAGGAAACAGTGGAGACAACACAAAACACTTTTAAATAAACATGCTTTATCAACCTCTTTGACTGTGTAAAAGTATAATTTTGAGAGGAATAAATGCATTTTAATTGGGTTTAGTTGGACTCATTCTGTCAAAGCAAAAACCACCAACCAGTAAGTGCAATATGCAATAGTAGAAGAGGAGGATACGTGTGCTCCGCTTCATGCAAACTGCATAACGCCGCAGCTCGACTTAAATATATCCTGACACGGACCATGAGGCGCGTTTTAAGGGTAATCACACAATGGCTCATCAGTATTCTGCAGACACGCCGCGCTGCTATCGCCTAACTAAGGCAACAAACCATTGATGTCTGCTCTTTCATGAGAACGTATCATTTCAAACCCACTTGCGCCAAGAAAAAGGTCAAATAAAATCCTCTAATATCGTTTTTTTTTCTTTCTTGATTAATAAACTTGCCAACACAAAATGACTTTCCAGTTTTCATTTACCTTGAGTTCTGATTAAAATAGAGAGCACAGAAAATCATTTGGGCCAGACTCGGGGGGGAATCGCGGTGACTTTGACACTTGTATTCACTTTGACTTTGACATAGGAGGTGGTGTGTGTTCATGAAGGAAAAAAGAAGAAGATAAACAAAAGTATAGCTGACTCTCACGCTGCTGTCAGGGTGAAAGCCATCGAGCGACACCACGTCAAAGTCAGGGGGGGATCCCTGTCACAACAGCTGTTAACAGACCCACAGCGTTGTGTTTGGGGATAATTGCTGTGAACTTCCTGGCCTTGAACTTGAGTGACACGTCTCGAGCCCCGTGTTTCACCTGATCGGAGCTTTCGATACACTTAGCTGTCAGCTTAGCCTCCGGAGTAATCACAGACCTCCATTAACGAGCCGCTCATGACTCTCCGAGAAGGGCCCACACAGAAATACCCATTAGTGCATTACAAACATGCTTCAGCGGACAATTCGGCTTTACTGCACCAGCTAATTTACACACTTCTCTCTCGTCATGGAAACCTTTGTGATTAACATCATTTTCGGCTGCATTTGGAATCCGCTACGCCTCCTTTGTCACAGTGCTAATTAGCGTAATATGAATTATTGCTATCATTACAGAGGGTGGTCGAGAAGTAACAATAGGTCTTAATTATTCAACAACGAGGAAGAATAAAAGGAGCCAAATGCACCTTGAGTTTGTGCTGCCAACAGTCATTATAGTTGGTCTGTCTGGGTCTTTGGGAGCACGAGCAGACTGTTCTGTTGCACAAATCATTTCGAAGGTCAGGATGAGTGATGAGCTTGTTTTTTTCTCTTTCTCAATCTAGTCCTCGTGCTGTTGTGTCTGCAAGAGCTCACAGAGAAATTACCATAACAGTCTAATAAAATGTCTGCGGCAACAGTTTTTTTCTGCTGAGAACTTCTGTCGACTAATGGTTATTGTTTCAGTGTCATTAAAGACGTGCTTCAGGAGGGGATTTTGTCAAATTACAATCGGCTGCTTTGATATTTTGTATATTATGATTAAAGGAGTAATTGTATTTAATTTGATTTTTTTTAGAGTTGTGGTCTGGACAACCGGTTGAATAAAAGTAAAATTCTAAATAGTAATTTTCTAGCTCCATTGTAAATAATATTAAAATAGTTTACAAAATGGAAAAAATACAAGAGCTACTGTGTGCTTAACTGCTGCTATAGTTTTATAAACAAGGATATTTTTCCAAGTTCCACTGAGGATTAACAAATATCTCCTTAAGCCTGTTTATCTCATTTTAAAAGGCATAGAGAAAATTGCACACTTGAAAAAACTGTTATTCCAAGTTAACAAGGTCATATTTGTTACAGTAGTGTTTCCCAGAGAGACGGGATTTCAGATGATACCACAAAAATCCTCCACAACTGCAGGGTCCATGTGACCTTTCAGAGTCAGCTGCCAATCAAATTTAAGTCTGCCGTAATAGAAACAAGGTAAATACAGTGATCCAAAGCTATAAACCGCTGTCCTTTCAAAGAAAATTGAGAAACAAAATAAGTGGCTTATTATAGCATCATTGAAGGAGGATGACTTTCAGATGCAGAGGGAGAAAAAAAAATAAAGGATGTAATGACTTGTGTGTGGGAATGATCCGACGGGCAATAGAAACATCTGTCACCGGTGGCGTTTGTCTTGTCCTTCTGTGGACACTCCAACAATCCTGATTACTGATCCAATGTGGATCCTGCTCAGTTCAAAGCTTGTCATTGTGCGGTCACAAAGGCTGCTACAGAAAGCGTCAGATCCTCAGATACCAGACGGGGAGAAGGCGATAATTAACTTTCAGCTTGAAGGCACCTCTAAGACTTGCTGTCGGCCGCCGTTAGCATCCTCGAAAAGCCTTTAAACGCCTGATACCGAAATCTTCCTCCATTCCGTTGCAGTTATGAAGTCCACTTTCTTTTACACTTAATGGAAGTGTCATTAGAAGTAAACTGCACTGCTGTTATTCAGAGTGAACCTTAGTGAAAATCTTCTTAAAGGGTTTTCTGACATGAACTGTATGCACTTTGTATTTTTGACCTGTCCTTTTTTGGTTCTTTGAGTCTATTTTAGTATTGATCCAGATCTAATTAGAAATGACCTACATCTGCACACACCTGAGGCCAACAACACACTGTACACTGTGTTGAGGTGCTTTCAACATAACTACACACTTAATTGCTTGACCTTTTCGGTGCTTGTGGCTTTAATGAAGCCCTAATTAAGAGTCCCATTACAACATGAGCTCCTGACTATTAAGTCTTTAAACACAAAGATTTAGTTCCTGTGAGGACCCTTCAAAAAGAAAGGCCTTCAAAAGGCAAATGTCAGCTTGAGTAAGACCTGTGGAGAAAAGTCTTACCTCACAGAGAAATTGTAAAAAAATGCTAAAAATGTGTTACTGAAGTAAATTACGACAGATATACATGGGTTTCACAACTTTTGACTGACAGGGGCACCTGTCTAGTGTCAATTAGATTCTCCTTTTGCAAACAGGTGTGTGCTGTAGAAGTAGAAATGTCAAACTTGAGCCTTTGTTTCCTCCCCTCTTTCCTCCTGTCTGCATTAAACAGGTCCAAAACGATTTTAACTGAGGCTGGTTAAACATGCAGTATTCATACAACATCCACTTTACATTTTTTTTTACAATCTGCAGACAGTAACGACAGCCCTATTTAGTCTGCTAATGTTTCTGGCTCATATGAGATGACATAATGTGCATGAGCTCCAGTGTGTCCAGCAGGGCTGTGAGAGCAGCTGCAGCCAACAAGAGAAATAGGTCACATCTCTCTCGATCTGCGCTGTAACCTCACACTTCATAATCATCCCGTTTAATGAGACGGCCGCTCTCCAGGCATTAGTCAGCGCAGAAATGTGTCCTCTTTATGTGACGAACGGTATTGCACCAGGGTTCTGATCCTTCTATGAGTAAAACGATGGACTGAGAGAAAATTATATATGCAAGCCAAACAACAAAGAGTTCACTTTGAGTTTGAATAATAGATGTTTCATAACCAACTCGGGCTACCTGCAGATCAGATATTATGTTCCTCTACAGAAATGAAACTTGATGGTGTGCATGTAGCCTGTAGTAGTGGGGATTTACTTTAAAGTTGCAATGACAAAGAGTTAATCCCTGAAACTACTCGACTCTTGTTTGGAGGTGGCCCTTGCAATCAGTTCCATTGGAAAGGCAGGGTGCTGCTGTGAGATGAATCTTTTCCTCGGGTTTTGTCAAAATGTGATCGGTGGAGTCTGACATATTGCACGCAACACATGAATAAGCAAACAAATTACACACCCACCCTTCAGCCCAGGACGATCAACGTAAATGATGAAAAGACTGTAATGGAAAGAAAGCTCCCTCGAGTTTTTGCAAACTCCGACAACTGTAAGCTAATGGAACAGCTAGACCAATTAGAGCAGAGTGATGCCTGCCGTCAGTCCAGAAGCCAGTCAAATCCAATGTGCTGATGGAGTGCTGTTGAGCGTTCATTTTGATTGACGAGACAAATCACCGCTGCTCGACTGAAACGAGCAGAAAAAACTGTTTTGCTAAGCCTTCATTGTTGTTATAAATACTGTCAGCAAAGAAACAGAGATATAAAAGATTTATATCTATGGTGATTGTGTTAAAGCCCTGTAGCGTCCGTCTTTATTTTATTGACTTCTCATTGAAGGAAGTGCAGAGACAAGCCCTTGATGAGTGCCCCTTTGATGTGCCTCCCCCTTCTCCGTTCTGGGAGCTGCCAGAGTTCTGAAGGCTTCCTCTGTCTGCTCCATGTCTCCAGACTCTTTCATCCTCCGGCCCGGGCTCTTTTTGCGGGCGGAGCTTCTTGTCCCAGAAGGACTCAGGCCCCACCCAGAGCCCGGCCCCAGTCAACAGCCTAACCCTCCCTTGACTTCCCTTCTCGTCTAAGCAGGGCCATTAGTCGGCAGAGATGCCTCATTCCTCAGATTTAACAGCTAATTGTGGCCATCTCTCATGCCAGAGTGCCAGCTGGTGGTGCATTAGTGCTCAGAACAATCAGGTGTCATGTCTGATCATGCAACATTGATCAGAGTGCTCGCATAACACAACTAGTGAGAAATAATTTAGCACGTTATTGCTTATCTTTCAGATTATTTACGACACTGTCAGCACTGGAATGTCCAATCAATCGCGGCCCAGAGGGAGCCGTTTTAATTCCAGCCCTCGAGTTTATCTAGTTATTTACACTAGGAACTGCAGCCTCCTCCTCTGCAGAGGCCGTAGAATGATTTTACTTCACTGTTGTAGCTCCTGGAGTGGGATTTGGGTTATCACCTTTAAAGCCTGGACTTTTCTTTTTACAGTTCAATGAATCGAGCCCACTTCCCTCCCTCGTGCTATTATACATTCAATTAAATTCTGTGTCTTTTGCGGATAATGGTGATGAATATGCAGGCGTTAATTTTGTTGTGCGAGTCTCGGAGGGAGGAGACACTGTGAGGTTGACAAAGTGTGCAAGCCGATTGGATCGTGTTGTCGCCGTAGGGCATACTGGTGGAGGTTAATGTTGCGAGGAAGGACAAAGCGTTGGGAATGCGTCGTTCCTGAGCGACAGCATGACTGATGATGTATTGCCGCTATGGGTCGCAAGATAAATGCCTTTTGAAATACTTAAAATAGAGTAAATGACACAATAGAGCCAGGAAGAAATAGTACGATGGCTTTATGATGATCTGCCTCCAACTGCAGCCACAAGACACAAAGCGTATTTTTTTGAAGTAGTGTAACACAAGAATAATGCAATGCTTTCACATTTTTATTTACTGATCTATTTACAGGCATGATTTGAAGCTCCTAGGAAAACAAAGACAACAGCAGCCTTCATAAAACCTCATCTGCAACACACTGTCAAGAGTTGTGTTCGATGTAGTCTCAATTACTCCGTCCTTATTTATATTTCTGAATTCCTCCTCAGAGTCGGAAAACAATGTCGATCGCTGCTCGACCCCGACTCCCACCTCGCCAAACAAAAGGAGCCAGCCAACGGTTGCCGTAGGAACCTGTGCAGCTACGAGAACAGCTTGTACTCCACTTTAGAAAGGACTCCGTTCACACCTCTACCAAACTCATCACTGTTCTTCCTCCAAAGCCATTACGGGTTTTGAAGAAATCAATGGCTTAAATATGTGCAAAGTTAGGGGCAACTAACAAACTTCAGTGAGGCTAAATTGCTTTTCCTCAGACAGCCATAGATCAAGCTCTGAGCTGATATTGGAAAATAAACGGGTCTGTAGCATTTGTTGAGGATAAGCTACATTAACACAGGGTAGGATGAATTGTGCGAAGAATGATCACAAGTGAAAAGGTACGTTCTGTGCTATTGACGGCACATGGCAGCAACAGTAACAGAAGTCACTGGATAGAATTGATTGAGAGTGTGATTTCAGATAGAAGGTGTGAAGGAGGTCAGCGTTCATTACTTTAACTGCAGCAGTGACTAAAGCAGCGTTTAGTACGTTTAGTGGCACTTAGATCTAGAGTGGAGAGAGGGTCCCACATGACTGTGAACATGGCAAAGCACCAGCCCCAGTCAGCGCTTCTACAAAAGACCAGGTGAATCCAGCAGCTATTTCTAGTCATGTAATCATAGCCTACAACCGGTGAAAAGAAAGCTTCTTAAGAACATCTGAAACCTCATGTAACCTGCTTTATGCTATTTTCTGAGAAAGAAGCTCATCTCTGACTTTACTTTTTAATGAAAACATTGACCTCTTGATGTGAGTGACAGTGTTTTGCTGGTTCTAAAGGGTATTTTCTAGTTTCCTAAGAAACACTGAGGTTATTGTGCAGACAGGTGCTTGGAAACAAGACATGGATCCACTACACGTCTAAATGTGAGAAATCCAATCCAATCTGACCTATAGCTTATCATTAGTCCACATGAATATATTGATATAGACTACCTTAAAATCTATTACAGTCAATGTAAATGTTTTCCTCTGTGTTTTACAATGTGCTGTTTTTATTAGTTTTACCCCAGGGCAGATAAAAGCAGATACAAGAGCATCCTTTATTAGCTTTGTCTCTCCCCAAGTCATGTCTTTTCCAACGATTTCTGACTACAATGCAAGTTATGAGTTTATCTTCCAAATTTCCCAATGCGCTGTCGTTCTGTTTCCTCACAACAGTTTGAGAATCGATGGTAGTGACAGTGCGTGGGAAGCAGCATCTGCCAGAGCAGTGTCACATCCACTACACTGTGCACCGGGAGCACTGCCAAGGTGCAACTTTTTAGCGCTGATTCAGCCGGCACTCAGCCTGGCAGCGGCGGTGATCTGCGCGGTAGGCTGCCTGGGAGTGTCATTAAGTGGCATGGATGAGAGCGGGTCGTGGCAGGGCACTGTCACATCTGCTTGGGATCACACGGCTCCACCTGGCACAGGTCTCGTGGGGGATTGAGGAGAGAAAAGATGGAGCGATAAAGAGGGAGATGTGCTTAAAGGGAGGCATAAGTGTGAGGGCACAGCAGGAGGAAGACTCCAGAGACCCACCGAGTAAGAACTCACAACGCAAGGTGAGAAAGTGAGAGGCAGAGTGGGAAGCTGCGAGAAAGGCATCCAGTCAAGTCAGGCTGACTCATTCCCCGAGGCTCATCAGAAAATGCTCTTTCGTCTTCTTCTCTGTGTCTGCCAAGTCCACAATAACACTGTTGAAAAAGACGCACCATCCTCCACAGGAGAAACAAATAATAGATTCAATGCTTTTTAGCTGCAGCTCTGGACATCTTTGAGGCAGATTTAAGAGCGGGCTCAGGGTGTTGGCTACAAGTTCAACTGTATAAAGCTGTTGCTATCTGCCTGCTCTAGTATGCTGAGGCGGAGACTGCAGTTACAATGGACAACTTTCATGTTACAGGATTAAGAGCAGATCAGTTTTCTGGATCAATAGGATTAAAGCTGTCTTTAACCCCTCCAAGACGAAAGAATCACAACCTACTGACAAGGCAAGCAGACATAGGGAGGTGGAAGCAGGCCAGCGCTGCCAGTACTTAGTGCACCAAAACAAATTCTTATTCCAAACAGGATAAGCTGTACTTGGAAGCAGACAAAAACCAAACTGCCCACGGCAAAACATTAACAAAAACATGCTGGAGAGAAAGAAAAGAGTTCTCTTCTTCTCAGAAAAACTAGAACAGAAAAATCACTCTGTAATTGGCCTAGCTTTCTCCTTCTGCTACCTCTGGAGGCTTAAAGAGAAGCATGTTTAAATGCGCACAGGAAGCTCTGTCTGCTGGAGCTGCACAATAATTGGTTCCTACCAAACATTAAGTCGTCTGTGAGCTTTCAGCTCTTTGCGCTGTGTCTCAAACTTTCAGGTAGAGCTTCAAGGTGTCCAGACAAACCACATCCTCAAATACCTAATGCAGCTCAAAGCAGTGAGGAATGTGCAGGTTATGCACAGATGGACATTTCCTCGGTTGTCTGTATATTTTAGTGTCACACAGGCTTTTGCAGGATGTCAAAAACAGTGCATAGTTTACATTTACTCATAAGAAAAGTCATTGTCAAAACATGCACTTAGCAGTAGCGGGCTCCGGAGATGTCTTTCTATGTAGCCAAAGTAATATGATGCAATTGGCTGGCAATGCTCTAGATACTTATTATGCCTTATTTATTTAACAGTTGTAGCCTTTAAAGATGCATTTGTAAACCACGTTTATGCATCTCCAGTGAAAGAGAGTGTCTATAACCGGGTGTTTTTGCCACTGTGTTATTCGTGTGCGTATATCCGACTGGCTCAGCCCTTCACTCTCATCAGCACCAGATGGATCCCTGAGAAATCACCACGGAGAAAACTGAGAACAGCTGTCAATTCCAGCCAGCGAGGTGAGCAGCGCAGAAAGGAAGGTCTGAGAACACAAAGAGAATGCTTGGATTCATCCAGCTGTACCTCGGGGTGAGGTAGGTAAAGCTAGATTGACATTCAGCCAACAGCTTATTAGGAAATTTCTAGAAGTGATTATTCTGAAGCTGTCAACTAAAACAGCATGTCAAAATGCCACCCAGACATCCCCCTCCAGGAGGTTGACACATCGCTGCAATGGAAACTGAACATGATGTGTTCATGAGGCTGACGGCTGATGGGGCGGGGGGGTGGGGTGCTGGGCAGATGGAGCCCAAACAGTAATCATGCAAAAGTACATATTAACTTAATCCTTTGTAGAAAAATGAATATTGGCTTTGGTATCTCTCTGAAACGTTAAAAGCAGGCAGAATGTCATATAAATAAATGTATAGCTCAGGGCCAAATCTAAAATTGGATATGGCATATTGCAAGTTTTTAATACAATTTTTGTTCCACCAAGAAATAGACAAGCTTGTGTTTTTGACACAACCTCTTACAACATACCTCATACATAAATCATTTGTTTTCATTTCAATAACAGTTGGTGCATTAAAGCAGGCACATAAAGATAATTTGTTGTTTCTAGTGAGATTTTTCCTTCTCTCTCTTCTACTTGCCAGAGCCCATCACAAACCGTCCTGAGAGATAAAGGCCAGGCATTTGTTTAGGTTGACGTTTGCATAATGACTGCACACTAAGTACTTTCTGTGAAAAGCAAACAGCTCTCCAACAGACAAATGTAGAGGCACTTAAACACATAAAGCCTGGTACATATTATTATAAAACCAATCAAAAGGTTTAGCACACTGTGTGATCTTTACACTTCCATTAAGTTATGATACTAGTGACTTTGATGCTGTGGTGTTTATTATCAACATTCCCTATAAGTAATAACTAGAGCTTTAATCAAGTATTCTGTTAAGAGCCTTAGTTTAGATGTAGTGACAGATGCTCTTTCAACAGTATCTGTAGTATGTTGTAATGACGCAGGGAACTAAAAGTAAATGTTCACAGTAATAACTAACAGTGTGCAAGTGGCATGCCCTTGAATTAAAAGTGTTGGCGTTATTTGTGCAGCTGTGAAAAAGCCAAGTGTTGTACAGCATTATGGAAAAAGCATTCAATCTTTGAAACCAAATTATATTTTTTTATTATTCTCAGGTGCTCAGAGTGCGTTAGAATTTATATTCATTTAGTTTGTTTTGGGCCCTTGACTCTAAAGTGCAACTCTGTTCAATAAGCGTGACTGTTGAAATTACTTTTCACTTATTGAGTACGAAAATGTATTCCAGCTTTCCTTATTTTTTAAATTAATAATTGTTGAGTTGTTGCCGGAGTTTTCTTCCAGCTCCAGTGTTTTGTTGTAGGTATTCTTCTTTCTGTCTGTAGAGTGAACAGCAGGATTCTCCACGGGTCATCACATCGTCAGCCGCCAACACCATGCTGCAAGTGACAAGGCCAACTCTTAAAAGTGAGACGGAGGTGTTTCTTCACGGATCAGGTTTTCGGGCTGTCGTGTGTCAGCACTTTCGTTTCCAATTAAGGACCAACAACGTCAAGATGGCTGACAAGTCATAGTCAGCCTACACGTTGTTTTACACAGCTGCTCCTGGCTTCAGAGGAAGTTATACACTCCGTTCTGATTGAGAATTTGTGGAAGAATTATGATTTACATGCTGCATCATTTTAATGAGTTTAGCAGATGTCACTTTCCTCATCTATTATAATTGTTTTCTCATTTGTGTTGTTTGGAAAAGTTGAGTTAACTTTACCTGACTTCAGTTTCGGGACTGAATAAATTTGTTGACATTTAAAAATTCCTGACATAGCAATAGAGCACATTACCAAGGCAAAAACTGTCAATATGCAAAACAATACCCAGTGTCTGTGTTTGGTAATAAGCTGCCGAGCACACTCACACTGTACGGGTGATGAATGGATACAAAATAACAATTGTGAGGGAAAATATGAGGCATGGCGATTGTTTTGGAGAAGTGTGGCCGTTTGGTATGCAGCGCCGGACGCTGGCTGAGGGGACTGATTAGCAGCTACATCTTGTGCCAAGCTACTCCTTAGCTTCACTGATTTGACAAAGCTATCTGTATTCATTTATGCATGGAGCGTGCGCCCAAGATGAGTGCCATGCAAAGCGGAATATTTTCCATCTTGTGACCGCCGTCCCTCTTTTCACTAATGCCGTCTCTTATGTTTTTGCTGTTTCACTTCAATCCGTGGAGAAATATGGCTTTAAGATTCTCATTTTGCTGATCTTTGGAGCAAGATCCTGAACCAAAGTGGTACAATGTTTTTCCTGGATGTTTTAATGCTACTTTGCAGACACCCACTGTTCAGACGCAGGCCCACTGTGGAGGAATAATAACTAAATGATGCAAAGAGGAAAAACAATGCTGATGACAGAGGACTGCTGAGCATCTTCTTTCTCTTATGGCCAATTATTTTTATTATGAAAATAAATAACCTAATAGTGGGAAAAGCAACAACAAGGAAATCTGTGGGCTCTGACTTTGGAGTACTGGAGTTATTAAAGGTGCTGCTGGGGTCCACTAAACCCCATGAAGTCAATCAAGTGGACTGTGCTCACGAGCTGATTGCTGTTGTGCTATTTCCCGTAGCGGCCGTTGTAACACGCTAATGATGTCTCTGGCACTGACCCTAATGCTCAAACTGCTGCATTTGTTAACACGATCAGCTGAATATGCACCTGAAGGAGGGGCACATGGCAGAAGGCACTACAAACTCAGCACAGCGGGGCAATGAACGGTTTGAGAAGCAGCACCGGTGACATGGGGCTGGTTCTGGTGAATCCTAGTGAACATCTAATCAAACATAAGGTTGCATTAAAACACCTAGAGGCAGTAATAAACCTGATCAGTGTTCATACCGCGGATGCCAGCTGTAATTATTCAGCACACACCTTCTGTCTGAACACTTGGCTCCTGTGTAGTTGTTAATGCTAGTGCAGTTAATTCATTAGTCACCTTCACTGAAGCAGCCGCACAGAAAATGGCTCTGGTTTACAGAGGTGAGCGCTTCCTCCAACGGCTCTCATTAGCTAAATGATCGTGATGAAGACGGCGACGGTAAACGTGGAGTAAACAGAGGAAGAGGAACCGGCTGCACATTTCTACACTGCCTTCAATGTGAACAGACTAACAACTGTCTGACTGACTTGATCGTTGCCTTCAACTAATAACTAACTAATAAACACGGCCAAAGTCAGTAAATAGATGTCATCTCTTTGGGCCGGGCCTGGTGTGGTTGTAGTGACCTTGAAATGAAGCTTATAATAATGGTTGAATTATAATTCTCAGCTGCTCTTTCTTCTATTCAGCCTCTTTTCATTTACAAATGCAATGTTTACAACAAACTACCTACTTGATCAACTGTTGGCTTCCTGCTACACCCAGAGGTCTGTATCAAAAGCGACAGCATGAGCAGTGGCAGGCTTTGTAGTTGTGAGTGAATACAATAAGACGCCTGCAATCTGAATGGAGCCACAAACAGCACACAGGCCATTAAAGAGTGAGCTATAACGCCGCCCCCTCCCTGGCACCAGACTCTTTTGATTTATTAGTGGGGTAAACTCCGCACTGTACGGCATGGCGGCGTTGCTGATGTCTCCCTGGAGACGCATTGCAATAAAATGAACTGCCATTGTTTTCCCACAGAACTGTACAAATTGCCTCATCAAAGCCACAACATGGGTCCTCCACCTCTAACCATTCATCAGCGAGAGAAAAGTAGAAGCCACGGAACGCGTTTGCATTTAACCAAGACAAGAAGATCATCAGGTTGACAAGTGTTGCTCTTTGTGTCTTTCAGCTACTTGGCAAAGACAGAAAACATCCTTACCATCCATGTTTGGTGTTTGCTCTGTGGTTGTTCCAGCTGTGGGTGACAGTTCCTGCAGTGGTCAGTGTTAATCCTCCACCTGTAGGTCAAAGACAAAGAGGTAAGTGGCTCTCATTTGACACGTCCTTGTTTCTAATGATATTGCACTATTGAAATCTTACCAGCGTCTTCACCCTAAATATGGAACAGATCCATAAATTAAAGACACCACTTTGGGAATAAATGAGTGGTGCTGCGGGCTGCATCCTAATGACCGTGTTAACCTTTGATCAAAGTTCCACTGACATTTACTTTTCAAGAAGAACGAGGGACACACTTTCACCAAACTGCTCCTCTAGTCATTTAGTGCACTTGTGTTAATGGCTTTCATTTCTAATTGGGAAAGAGAATTTGTAATAATATGAGATATGCAAAGGCTTCGAGAGCCACAGCTCTTCTGCAGCAGTGGAAAACAAACAAGTTATTCCCGAGAGTCCCGCACTGTGGCCAGTTAACCTGAAAACACAATGTTCAGACCGACAACAAATACAAGTTTCTGTGGAGCTGGAGCTGTGGGAATCTGAATAACAACAGTGTAAGCAGCAGACAATCTGTCTCGATTTCATCCAGATAGACTACAGGCAGCAGAGACCATGGGGATGTCTTTAATTTGACCATTAAAACCCTCTCAATATGAAAACACACCTCTATTTGGATTACAGTAGTTTACATATATATACACTTATTAATATAAAGAGGTTGTAAATATAACAAGAACACTGTGTAGGAAATGTGGTGAAGAACAGCTCAACATATGAAGTGAGCGCTTGTGTGTATGTTGAGAATGACAATAAAAGAAGATCATATGGATTTTATTTATAGCATATTGTGTCAGCTTTTGAATCCTCAAGCAGTGCTTTGATTAAACCAAAGAGTCACAAGCAAGTCAAGGTTTGTTTTCAAACTGGCTTTTCCTCCTTCTTCCAAATATATTCTTGCCATGAACCTCACACTAAACCCTGCTGCCAATCCAGCTCCAATCCCACTCACCCTGAGAGCTTTCTCCATAAAGCCCTGTTTCCCACAACTCTCCAACTCTGCTGTGATGTGACGCGGCGGGAGCTCTGAAGAGTTAAAGTCAGGCCTGATTGCTGTCCGTGGCTCATAATTACAGTGTTACACTTGTTGCCCACAGAGCGCGCTTCATCTTCCTTTGGGATTGTCACCGGCTCACCTCTATCAGCGGACGGAGACGAGAATTCAACCAGGGGGAGGGAGAATAATGGTAATAGCACGCAGCTTCTTACACCTCGATAAACACGAATGGATGTAAATGTGCAGGACATTGCTTCGGCGTGATTACAGCAGATGGTGACCTGGTGCCACACAGACACACAGAGCACAGGAGAAACTTGATTATCATGTTAGGATCCACAGCTATGGAATTCATCCATCAAATAATCCCTTTTTATCAATTTGATCAAAATGTCAAGTTCCCCCAAAAATGTCACTACAAAAGTAACCTTAAATGAAATCCTCGAGGCGAGCGGCTCTGACAGAAGGCGCTTAGGATTGAACTCAACAATGCTGCTAGATGAAAACCAATTTGGTGACAAACATTAGTTGCAGCCGAGCTAAGCTTAGGCTTTTTTATTGCTTCTGAGCGTAACAGTGTAAAGAGCATTATAAAGCCATACACTGGAGATTAAGCCAGTTAATCTGTTCCGACAACCACGCTGTCATTGATTATTAAAGGCCCAATCTATAATCCAAAAGCACACAGAGGAGACGGCTCGCTGTAGAAAGGCTTCTGACGAGCCCTCACACAAAACATGACACAGCTAATAATAGGGTTTTATAGATATTTCAAGGCAGATGTTGAATACATTTTTGTAAAGAACCAAAGCCTATATTCTGCCTGTTGTCTTCCTCTATCATACCCCTTACCCCTTTGTGTGTTGTCCCTGACATTTGCAAACATGAAGAAATCACAGTCCCCCGAGGGGCTTCTGTGCTTGAACTAGAAGCTTCACAATCTGTATTGATTCAAATGAAAAATAACCGCTGCGGATGCTCAATAAACGCGTGCTGAATATTGTCTCTCCTGACATTAAAGTTTAGCTGGCTATGAATCCCCCAGGAAGACTAAGTGCTCTTTTCACCTGCACAAATGGGAGAGAAAAGGCCAACACGTCATCAGCGGAGAAATCGCTCGTTAATAATCGACTGCAGGGGAAAGTCATGCCATCAGAGCAGGTTTATGAAAGCGGCTCATTTACATTAAGACACAGAAAAACATAAGAAGGTTTGCCCCGAGACTCGGCTTCACGATAACTGTCAGTGAGAAGAGGACGGCCCTGAGTGGCTCTTTAGCAGATATTTACTCAGGTGAAAATGACAGGAATGCCAACTGAAAAATGGATTTATTTTCTCTTTCTGAACAGAAAAGATGGCTTGCCTGCCACAGTTAATATCAAGCTATTTCCCAGTTGCTTTTCAATTATGACTCAGACCTATCATTTGCTTGAACAATGGAACCCTTGTTGGTGCAAGAATAAGAATCTTGGCATGTGACTCTGCTCTCCAGACACCTGTAACATCTCAGAACAGAACAATCCCTCCCTTGGCAGCTGGATGCCGGGCCCACATTTCAGTGAACAACCATCCTGACTCCCCTTGAACGCATCCTTATCATTTGCTGCAGACCTCTGCTGACTCTGCACCTGGTGTGTGTGTCCCTCCTGGGCCGCCATACTTCACTCAATTAGCAGGGATCTTGCGCTGCACCTGGGCCCCCCCATTTACGGCTGCGGCCTTGGCCTTTAGCCTAACGACGATGGTGAACATCCTGCAACACAACCCAGACGATCCTTTTATCCTCGTGTTGTCACTTCTCATCTGCTTGACATCCATTCCGCTTATGAAAATAGACACGGTGTATGAAGCCTCGGAAACACAAGATCGCAGCGTGACGCTCTGCTGTGAAAAGTAAAAACAGAGAACATACGCCGCTTCAATTGGATCTGAAAGAAATATCTCAATGTGCTTTATATTCTAAAAATAACCCCTGCTGACCTCGCAATCTGAGATAAAACCTGACTCAAACTCACTGTCTGGCTCAGATCAACCCACTACATTACCCACAGACTCTTTTATCGAGCAACACAAGCCCCCCGTGAAATTGAAGCAGGACGTGGAGATAACCCCCGCCCCGGTGGATGAACGCGACGCAGGCCAGACAGCGCAAAGCCGGCGGGGATTTATGAACGGAGGAAGGGATGGACACGCAGCCTTGTTCTACACTGTTCTAAAGTCCTGTAAACAGAAAATACACAACCACTATTTGTTTTGTGCTGACTTGGTGTGTGCAGTTTTTTGTGCAGGTTTGAAAAGTGAGACAAAAGTCCTTCCAGAAACCCTTATGCATCAAATGTATGAAAAAATGTACAATGTGTTTGATTGATATGTGCTTGTATACTGTGTTATTGCAGAGATCTTTTCCTAATGTATGTTCTAAGATTAAACTCCATCTTTTCTCGACTATAAACAGTTTCCTGTACTCACCTGGCTTTCCATAATGCTTTATGTGAAAGGCAATGTTTCAAAATAACAGCAAAGACCGTATTCATATTGGGTAATAACAGAGCCCAAAAAAGAGGAACCATATAAACGCTGTGCGGCTCCATAAAACAGCAGGTGACACTTAACTACAAGAGGCGGAGGGAGCTACAAAGAGATAAACAGGGAACAATGAAGTAGGAAAACAGTCAGATCCCGAGCATAAAGACCAGTGGAAGTTGAAAGAACAAATCAATAAAAACAAAAGGGCTTGGGTTTAATATTTGATGGAAGTTTCAGAAACAAACACGCTCCAAAAAGTGACAAACACGATAGCTTGCTGAGAATAGGTTGAAGGTGCTGTGTGAACTCTTGTCTTCGTGGCAAAACATCGGAGCTGATGCTGTTATTTTTAATTGTTTATCCACCCACGGAGCACGCTCACTGCAGCCTTTGTCTCTGCAGTGTGTGATGTCAGGTTTTTTTTTTTCCTTTTACAAAAATCCAAAACATTTCACAGCCTGTGTTCTGAAAGCTGCCATTTAGATCAGGTGAGTAATGCAGCATGTATCCTGTGAGCAGTGTGAGAAAGCATCCAGGCTACTATAGAATCCTGCAGGAGCTGAGGTTTTAGGGTCGAGGCTTTTGGGAGGCTGCATGGCTGGCTGTTGGCTAATGCTAGCTGCTGTGTTATCAGAGAGGCCTGGCTGTTCTCATCAGCATTCACTCTGGGGAGCACCTGCTGCTGCTGCTGAGGTAGATGCTCCAGCAGTTATTGGATTGCTAATCTCTTCCTGGGAGGCCTTTTCAGCCAGGCGGACAGATGAGGGTGGAAAAGGCAATAAGGCATCTACGGGGAGCAGCTGATGATAAACTTGAATGAGACGGCTGCAACAGGAGGGGCGAGGAATGAGGAATGTACGTCCATATACAGCGCTGTCTGGATTACTAAGACACGCCCCGCTGCCTGATTTCCTTCTCCACTGCCACAGACTTATTGCTTTTTATTTGAAGACTGATCTGGCTTCCCTTTTAATAGATCAAAGTGCTCGATAAAACCATGGGGGCTGTGGTGTTGGGGGTCTGAGCTGATCTCCAACGTGCCGATTGCTCCCGTAATGGTGATGAATGCTGAGGAAATGGCAGGACGTGGTGATGGAAACCTGCAATAACTCATCACACGGAAATCACAACGTCAGCACGCACACGCAAATATTAACAGGCAATTAGGAGCTACATGCACAATATGGCCCAGGGGTGACAACCTATTTTACCATGACAGGTGCAAACATAACTGCTGTTGGCTTAATGGCCCGGCTCATTATTTTGAATTATTAATCCTAAATCTTTCCATTATATTCTGTATCCAGCTTTAGACTCATTTCAATGTTGTGTATTTTTATGAAATGAGCAGGCTTTCAAAATTAACACACTTTAACACAACCTCTTTATGCATAACCAACCAACACATGATAATGACTCTGATCAGTGCGTTTGAGTGTAACGACAGGGTGTTATTATGAGAGTTTGTGGCTCTGAGGATGACACAGCAGAAATGTCATCATCACTTTCCTGACGATTACCTAAAAGTAGAAAGGTCGTCGGTGTCTGTGTCTGGAACAAGATGAAAGAAGAGACAGTTGAATCAGAGACAAATCATCTGAACATTACTGATGCGTCTGTGGAGCAGAGGAGCATCCAATCACAACGCTGCAGCCAAATAACCATAACCCCACTATGTTCTGCACATAAATCAGCCAAATTAACACTGTTTCCAGCAGACAGCTTTTGTTCCACCTCGCTGCAGTCTTCTTGTTTGTTGCTTTCAGGTGCAGTTAAGATTCTCATTACAATGCTCACATCCACAGTGTTTCTGGAAAGCTCGGGTGTATAAAACAAGATCAGCTCTGTCTCATTAGAAGATGAATCATGGCCGATGATGAGAGGCTTATCCGTAATAATCTCAGAAAAGACGGAGGAGGAGGTCAATTAAACAAAAGAGAAGCTAAAACTTTTAAACAGCTGCGTGGTCCCACAGAACTTGGGCCCGACGCAGCAGTAAATGCATGTGTGTAATGTGGCCTCCTTGAATATTAATGCCTGCTCTGCTGTTAAAGCCCACAGTGCCTGCAGCTGATTAAATATGGAGAATCCTCCAGTAGCTGTAATCAAGCGCCTGGTGGGCTTCACGTATTAGAGAGGACACGGTGCATCTGGACAGAACACACACAGGATGGCTGCCACTGTTGGGGGACTCTTTTCAGTGGAGCTGACGCGATAAGACAGACACTTTACGAGGCCTTCCGAGCCGATAAGCGCCTCCTTAACGCCACACACTCAGACAGTCATTTATCATAATCACATCCTACATTCATCATGAATGCTATGCTATCTGAAAGGAACGGCCTACAGAATTCAATTTAGAAAATATTTACAAGTGTCAGCCTGGAGAACTGAGGCAACAAAAAATAGGACCAATGGCTGTGAATAAACATGCTCCAAGAAATGATTATACCAAACAAGCCCCAGTGTGTTTAGCCTCTATCCCTGCGCCTCGTTGGCTGCTCAAGGGGAAAAATAATTTCTTATACCCCTGGGCCACGAGCTGAGCGCAGTCAGACAAATAAAACACTGGTGGAGGTCTGCTGGTGTAAAGAATATACATTGAAGACAAAGATCTCTTATTATCAGACAGACTTTGTGTTGTTTGACCTTTACAGCCTTTTAGAATAATTCAGTGATGAACATGTGTAAATAAAAGCATAAGCTCAAAACTGAAACATTTTTCAAACCATATCCATGTCCCTGTGGCCTAAAAAGCAACACTTCTTCTGTTATTTTGTGTCATTTTGTGCTGTCTGCATCTGCCATTTGGTGCAATTTGAGCCGCTGCCTGTAGTTACACTAATCCGTGCGACTGAAATGGGTCATACGGTGGAGAGGTACGGGCGGATGATGATGACAGATTTGGTTGCTCAGGTTGAAGGACATGCAGAAAATGGATGCTTTTCTGGATTCAAGAGCCATATATCCAGCAGAACAGAGAACTCTTCTTTCATCTGCTCCCATCTTTCGGTTGATTGCTTCTCCGTCTAAATTGCAAGTGCATCTTTGTTACATTTATCAAAAGATTCTTATCAATCCCAATCAGAAATGAGAGGTTTTTTGTTTGGAACACATCAGAACCAATATACATTTCAGTGAGATTGACTAGCATCACACCAGGCTGCACAGTGAGACATCTGGGTGTGTTTCAGGAGCTGCAGTGGGACAGTGGGTCCAGTAGAAACACCTGTGGTTCTGTTTGGGACAGGAGCTGCACCGATCAACATCACCCGACACCAAACATCTGTTGAGCCTGGCACGCTCGGATCACAAAGTTAAATATTAAGAAGAGTTGGGCTGCACATAAGTCTGACGTATGTTTGAGACAGTTAACAAGACCTACTGGGACCCGAGGGCTCTATATTCAGTCTGCTCTCCCTCAAAATCAATTTGGTAGACATGATTTTGAGAAGCAAATGTCAGCTTTACATACAGGCCTCAAAGGGAAGAGGCGCTTAAACACGCATCAAGTGTATCAAACACCGCAGAAATAATTGGTTAGTGGGAGATTAATGATGTTCGTACAGTGTTTGTGAGCAGATAATAGTGCATACTCTATAATTAGGCCTAAGAGTCCAACGTTCCACTGTGCAGGAGGGGAACTCAGGTCCACTGAGAGATATGTGCTCATTTGGAGCAGTTGCTGATTGAAACCAACCGTGCAACAGCAGGTTATTAATATCATCTACACAACTGCCTTTAAAACGTTAGGCTGTCAAAACAAGATGAGGCTTCGTCCTCAGTGGTGACTGAGGGCTGAACACCATGAGCTATTTGATGAATTTAGTGAAAAAGCTACAAACAGCAGGAATTAGACTCTTTATCCCACTTGAGCCAAACGCTGAGGTGTATTAACGTCAAGATGGAGCAGGCCTCCAACACAAACACCTGCAAGGTAAACAGACATTATTTAAGCAGGCTGCCAAATAATGTCTGGAATCACAAGATATGTTCATGCTCCTCATAATGATGCAATGAAAAGAAATCACTGACTGAATGACACAGGTCGCCTTCATCAATAACAGTGTAGGATGTGTGCTCTGAACTGTTAACATTGTCTTAACCATGTCAGTGTCTTTTTGAAACGCAATACACAAGCCCCATAAGGAAACCGTGAAAACCGTGAAAATAAAGGTCTTCTTTAAAGAAGGTATAAAGGTATAAACCGCTTTTCTGTTTGGAGCAGGTTATGGAACACAGATGATGTTAAATGTGTCTTACAGGCCACACAGCTTCCAAATATCCTCAGTATAATCCTGTACAACTTTCAATTCAGAGGCTCCAAATTAAAGTGACATGGTATCCATCCGGCGGCAGAGATAAGACAGCAGCATGCCCTCCTCCTCTTACTCCGCTTTTATTCTTAGTGTGTTCTATACAGAGCAGGTGGAGGCCAGACATGTGTGGAGCTCACTTCTATCCCTCTATCTGACCACTACAATGAAAAAAAAACAAATCATCTGCTTGACCCAGGGGGAACTGGGTGACCTGACATCAATAGTCACAGCAGCCAGCTTGGCACCAGGAGCGTCCCGTCATCAGAACCCAATTAAAGAACCAGGGCGAGGCGACTTAGAGCTGTACATATGCGTTGGCTGCCAAGGCTCAAGGGCAGTGGGGTGGTCACAACATGCTCCGAATGTATGCGCAGCTTCCAAAATACGCTGAACAGCTATTGATACGATTACAAACATAAAACAAACGACCAGAAGGATCAAATAAAAGCAGGCACTAAAGTGAGCCTCTCACAGTGCCATGTTACTTCTGGGCAAGTCTCCACAACATGCTGCAGCCTTGCCTTCGGTAGAACAACAGAAGGCATAAGCCATCTGAGTCCAAGTAAAAGTAGAACTACCATGTGCTTGTAAACTTCTGCCAAACTGCCAAGTAACAGTTTACACTCCCAGACTCATCCTCATCGGTGTGTGCAGTGTGAGGCAGAATAATAATACTTCAAAATATTCAGTATCATTCTTTTTGTACATGTAGTAACCCCTTCCCTAAATGAATGGACTGAGTCAAAGCCTAATGCACCAGTGTCATTGGATTTGACTCTATGGTCTGAGAGTGTAGCCTCGCTGGCAGAGGACATGTGTGCCACGACAAGATTACCATATGATCCCATAAAGTTTGGACGGTGTTAGAGACATGATCACACGGCACTGATCTCCACACATGAAACACAAAGTACTCGTGCAGCTCAGGGGAGACGAGGGGGGAAGGCAGCGCAGGTCAGAGCACATCAATGTGAAACCAGTCAGCAGCCTCAGAGAAAGAACAGAATCAGGGGGAGAGGAAAGGAACAGCTGCTGCAGCACACATCTCTAAACATTATCAAAGATGGCAGCCCTCAGACAGAGCCTCGTCCTATGTGTGTTTCTATTGCAACTAGACACTCATAAACCTTAATGCTTTGTAAATTATGAGCAGAAACCATTCATCCTTTATAAAAAAACTTGGCCAGGCCATTCTCCTGTGGTTTACTTTCTCGCGATTAAATGAAATAACGTGACCAATCAATTATTGTGGAAAAAAGGTCAAGTGAATAACAATAATAACATGATCCCAGGAGGGAAATTATCTTGCTTTGCCAAGACAGAAAACAAAGTCAGCAACAGTGGACGCATACTGTCAACAGTTCTATTAAAGGTTGAAAACAAGAATGTGATAATGATATACTTTCTCTTTCCATGTTTTCCTTCAGCACTGTCTGATATTCCCCAGAGTGTCAATCACATGTGCTCGTCAGGACGTATGATGCTCCATGGGGCCCAGGAACATCTGAGATTGCGGTCATGCCCCTCGCTCGGTTCAGAAATTGGTATCTGCTCCGTCTCTGTCATAGAATCACGTGATGGCTGATGAGAGACAGTTTGTCAAACATACACTATTACACAAAACTAAAACTGATTTCAACACTAACTCTTCATGAAGCAGTAGTTTCTAAATGGGAATCTGACAAAACAACAGTGACATTTGACAAGCTAAGCTGTAGTCAAAAAAAAAAAAGCTTTCCCCCCGGGGGGCACCAAAATGCCAGCCACAAACCGCTGCCAAATGAGAGATTTTCCCTTTAAAACGTGTTGACAAGAAAAAGCAGGGGCACAAGCGTGAGCGCACTGAAATTGAGAAACAAGTTAATAAGCTGGTTTGTAATATCATTTTTCCATTGCGCTCTTTTACAAATGCCATTCATCAACGTCATGTGCAGTTCCTCTTGTGGAAGGAGAGGCCAGGTAGCGGCGCCAAATCGAATCCCCCATCGTGTTTCCAGGACAATATATATGATGTAATTAAGATGGCTTCACGCTTCAGGGCTTTTTTCTGCAGATTCATTTGGGTAAATAAAAAAAAAGGCAGCAGATTATTGAGTGTATGGCGTTACAGCAGATCGATGCTGACAGACGGGATGCCTTCACATGCCCCATGAGGGTTAAAAGAGTCAAAAACTAGGCCTCAATGGCATCAAAAAGAGGTAGTTTACAACACAGCACATGTTAAATCATAGAAGAGCCTGTGATAAGAGTGGGATCGCCCAGTGTTTGATAATGGAACCGTTTACTGAGGCCAATTTGTAAAAAAAAAAGTGGGGCTGCTCATACTGAGGATGATCATTGATTTTTCCGACATCAGTAAGGAGCAAATTCTTAGCGGGATCTGTTCAGCGTTGTAACATTGATTCCCAATCAGGGTCATAATTGTGTGGGAAAGACTAACAAAGGCGAAAGTCTGAGGAAAGGAAAACACTGCAGGCTAGAAATCTTTTTTGCACGTTGGCATGTAAAGCCAAAGAGCAGGAGAAATCCATTAAGATCCTGTCACATGACAACATCCACTCCACTGGAGAAAAAAATAAAAACCCACCTCAAAGAAGAACAGTCCCAGAAGCAAGACCCTGCCCACTTGACTAAATGTTTTTGAATAGAGCCATGAACAAGTCTTCCATTCACATCCATTATCGCCCTAAGTGAGATAAAACCTCTGTATTCCACGTCAATCCAGATGAATGGGACACTGTAGGACATCTCTGAAATGAAATGGAAGTTTTTTTTTTCTTTCCTCGCTCACACAATATCAGTGTCTGGTCTGGCGCCAGCTCACAGGCTTAAATGAGGGGAATTTGGCAGCGCTGCCCGAATTAACGACCCAGGCAGCGTTGTAAAGGTTGAAAGCCATAGAGCTCACAAAAGACTTATTTTTCTTCTTTTTTTACAGCACACCACAAAACAATGTGAACCAGTATTAGGACTTGAAGGATAAGTGGAATTTCGGGGAAAGAGAGGGCTCAGTCCAGTCGGAGGCAGATGCGCCTGAGATCAATGGCATTCATGTTTCAAGGCAACTGTCAGGATAAATCTCTCAAAATAGATTTCTGTGGGCATTTCTTAGGCATACTGTTCACAGCAAGCAAAGACACTGGCCATGAATTGTTGTTATGACCTTTTGACTAAAAGGTAAAATCCCATTGAGCAGCACAGAGGGTTATATACTTGCTTTCCACTGGCTGCAGCATCTGACAGATGAATAAACCACAGCATGCTGACCCCCATCCATTTATGCAATAAAACAGAGGGCTGATGGATTTCACTAGTTCATGTTTAGTGACATGGATTAGCAGCCAGATTAATCATTGTAGGCTACTTGCTATCAGGCTGTAAAGTGCACAATGCTCTAAAGTGCTTATGTGGATTTATTTTGCAGGTTTCTTTTCTATAATACATAATGTTATGCCATGAACCAGGCCGATATTTAGCTACATTATGTTGCGCAGAGTCTGACCAAGCTAATGGACCAGCGTATTGGAGAGAATTTGAAACACTTTGAAAAGCGTGACAGTAAAAAGAACGTATTTTGTAACTTGCCCCACAGGACAAATGTTACAATGTTATAAAGACAACAGCGTCGCTACTTATTGAACTGCTTTGCCAAAAATCGACATTGGTCCGGTCGCAGGCAGGAGACAACCAGCTCCTAATTAGTGTCCGGTGAAGCGCGCGTGCACAGAAGACGCGGTTAAAAACAGCAATGTCGGGAGCAGTTCCAGACACCTACCTGTGTTTTCATTCCTCGTCCCGGCTCTGCACTGCAACCTGTTCAAGACGCCGCTCCGGCTCGTCCGCTACACACGCCGTGAATTCCTCGTCTGCGCGGCGTCTGGCTGAACGAGCGCGTAGGAGCAGGCGGCAGCGGCGGAGGAGGGCAGCCGTCCAATCAGAACGGCCGACGAGGAGGGACAGCAGCCAATCGACCCCGCGCGCGAGCAGGGTGATGCTGCTTTGTTTAAAGTGGATTGACTTTGAAGCAACACAGCGCAGTTTTTATGCCCGGTTGAGCTGACGGCACAAGGACTAAATAATCACTTCGCAGTTAACCGGAAGGATGTTTCGGAGGTTTTCGGGCACTGGCTCTGTTTGGAAAAACACTATTACAATTTACTAATGCCAGCCATTAAGCCACGAGAATCTGTATGAATATGCCTATGGTGATGGTGCTTTTTAATTACGAGAGAATTGGCAGTTGATTGAATATGTAATTGGTTGGCACAGAGATGATATACAATCCTGCATCTACTACGTTTAACAGAAAAATAGCCCAATTAAAAAGCTGCCAAACAGCTTTTTGGGAAAGTATGCTTAATTACTGAGCTGTGCAACAGTGCTTCCCTAACTTCAAGGGACCGTCAACACAATGTAGGAAGCACATTCAGTTAAGAAATCACTTCCGTACTGACACTAAAGTACAGTTTTTGGCTGTGTAATTAACATGGCAGTGTATTTTCTTTGCAGCCAATTACCCAGCAAGTTTAAGCAGTAACTAGGAAGAAAAAAAAAAACATCTCTCATAGGTGACACAAGCCACCTAATGGGAAAAATGTGTAACGCCTACAATGGGCCTTCTCTATCAGTAAAAATCAATATACCTTTCATCAAAGAGATCTCAGCTGGGCCGTGTTATCTAGGTAGGTCATACATCAAACTACTCGGCTGTACTGACTGGATACTGGAACAAATATCTTTCTGTGTACTTACTGATTAAAAAGTCATAAAGCATAAAGATAAAAAAACAAAATAAAACACACATAGAAATGAAATTCCTTTATTCGGACTTAACAGAAACCCGGCAGCCATAAGTTCAAAGCCAGAAAACACAGTTTGCAATTAATGCACATTCTATAAATCTTTATGGAAAAATAGCCCCTATAAGAAAGCTCTCTAAAGTCAGCAAATGTAGAGATGTATAGTGAGATATACAAAGATAAAAGTTCATTTTTATTGACTTACTCTGTGCACACCAGGTGCATTCAACATCAAACAGCTAGGTAAAGAATAAAAGAGCAGAAATATCTTTTAAAGACACAGTAAAAAAACATCAAAATAAAATCAGAGCAGTGTGTCTCTCCATGGACATGAATATTACTTATAAAGGGTCATGTGATTATGTGGTGAATTATGAGTTTTCATCATCATCATCATCATAGTATCTGTTCCTCTTGATCTGCTCCTCGACTGTCAGGCTGTCATCGTCGTCCCACAGAGATGTGGCGTCTCTGTGTGTGCTGTAGTTTGTGGCAAAGCTGTCATCCTTCTCCCTCACATCTTCCGCTTTATCTGTGTTCACTCTCAGCTCCATTCCAAAATCCAAAAGGTCGTCCAGCGCTGACATTGTAGGCGTCTTGCTAGCAGATTGACTGATGTCGGGTTTCAAATCAGATATCAGGCCAGAGCTGCTAGTACTTAGGCCAGAGAAAATGTCCTCAAGGAAGCTTGATGTGCAAATCTTTGGCTCGGTGGCCTCGTTTTGGAAAGAGAATGTTCCCTCGCCTATCTCTCCAAAGAGATTTGTGTCTGAATAGGAGCCTGTGGCTTTGGTGCATTTGGCACTTGCTGGCTCAAAAGCATCACCCCTCTGTGCCAATTGCAGCACTTCACTTGGCATCCATTTTGATTCTTCACAGTGTTCGGTTTGGAAAAAATCGAAATCATTGTTTGTCAAGAAGAGTGACTGACTTTCATTTGTCTCGTTTTTATTAAGACTTTCAAACATGTTTTCAAACTCAACCATTGATAGGCTATTATTGTTGTTGTTAGAATTTGGATTCAGTGCTTGACCAGCAGTTTGATTCTGATCTATTAACATGCCATTTACCGTCTCAACATTGTTTGTCCCTTTATCAATCAGCTCTTGCGTTGTAGCTTTACCTGTCTCTTCACCATGTCCATTCATTTTTACTTCCTCCACTTCCCTTTTCATTGGATTCTTGTCATCTCCACTCTCATTCACTTTACTTTGTTCTTTCACTTCCACTCCAGCCACTACTTCAGAGTCCATTTGCGAGCCCACCAGTGCCACAGCCTCGGTGTGACTGTTTGACTCTGAAGATTTCTGAGTGGGAGAATTACTCTCTTGTTCCATTGCTACAGGCGAGGCCACACCCTGCAACACTCTTGAGGTATCTTCCGTCTTTACTTTCTCTGCAACAGTGCTGCTTTCTTTTACTTTCTCGTTTTCTTGTGCTCCATTTTGTACTTTTGCAGCGGGAACATCTGTCCTTTTTAATGAAGTATTAACAGGTTTGTCTGGTAGAACATTTTCCTCTGTTGAAGCATCTTTAGGGGGCCATGAAGGCTTTACCAACTTCAATTCCTCCTCCACAGAGAAGGGTTTCTTTGGAGTATCTATCTGAGGAGGCCATACCACAGAAATTTTACTTCCTGGCTTTCTGTTTTCATCCACTGTTTTCACACCATTGTCCTGGCTCACTAGTATGGAGGTGTCACTGCTTGAGTGTTTGGAATCCATCATTTTCTTTTGCGCTGCTGGGGATTTGACTTTAGACGTCTCAGCTGAATTTAGCTGGTTCTTGTTATTCCACAGTTCCTTGTGTGGTTTCTGTCCAAATCCTTCATCATAATTTCCTTTAGACTTGAAAAGTTGATTGTAGTGTGGCATGCAGTACATTCGTCCATGGAGAGAGGCATAATTGCCAAGGCTATGAAAAGGAAATAACAAACAACACAAGTTTTAATAACAGGTTGAAAAAAAAACATATATTAAAAAAAAAAAAAAAAAGGTGTACCTTAGTGTGCCTCTGCAGTGCTCACAGCGAAAGCAGCTCTTATGAAAGTTTTGTTTGTCTGCAATCAGCGACTCCATGGGATACACCCTCTTCCGGCATGCCCTGCACAGTTCGGACTCTGGAACTCGAATTTTCTACAAAGAGAAAAACACAACTTCTTACTTTCATTTCTAGATAAAACATATTACTCTGCGGTCCACACCAACAAGTAGATCCTGTGTAATTAGTAACTCAAAATGCCATTAATGTTCTAAAATGGCTTTTGGTTGAAGAATCCATGTTATTTTACAATTAGTGCTAAAGCTGTAAGACAAACTCTAATTTCTGCAATTAAAATAAAACACTAATCATGCTCACTTATTACAGTTCAAACACATTCACATTTCAAGCATCACAGTTACTTTGCAATAAAAACAGAACCACACTCAAGCAGAAGAAATATTAGTTCAACATGTAAATACTTCACAGCAGCAGCAGACATAACCTGCACATCTTACACGTTGTGACACTCAAATGCATTGTAAAGCTGTTTTGAAATGAAAACTCTGAGGTCAAATCACAGTCGATGTGAATGTTATTTTTTTTCTTTTCAAACAGTGCAGTTCACTTCATACAACCCCTGTTTGAAATCCACATGCTGCAGGCAAGTTTACCCGTCACTACAGTCTCCTGCTGGTGTGTTACAATCTGAGAACTCCTCTGTTCCGTGACACTGAAGCCCAGGTTCTGGAAAACTCCTTGGCTTTGCGCCCACGATTGCTGAAAGTTTCTCAGCAGTTCCTCTGTGGAGGCCTCAGGAGGCACAGTGACAACGTTGCCTCTCACCACGTCAGCATAAGACGGAGGATTACCACGGGTCATGGAGCTCTCAGAATGCATCTCAGTCGCACTCCTCTCTTGTCTTGTCATGTTTCCAAAGTCATCAATGCTACAGCTTTGCTCAGTGACGGATGTAGTTGCAGAGTGCCCCATTGGCTCAGCATAGACCAATTCTGGTTCTCGCCTTTCAATCTGTTCTCTTAGTTCCCTCGCTGCTTGCGAACTGTGCTCTCCTGTCTCAAAGACATCCTTTATTGCTTTAACATTAAACATGGGGATTTCTTCTGTTCTTGGCATATGTGCCTCTGTTTCTACCTCCTCTGTATCACTGCCAAGCCTCTCTGAAATTACTATAGGCTCCTTTCTGGTGTAAACCTTTTGTTTTGTAGATTCAAATTTATTAACCAGTTTAGACAGGTCAACTCGCGGAAGATCTTGAAAAATGTCAATAGTCACAGTGTTGCTATTGTCCTCGTCAGGTCCAAGGCGTTCAGGAATATCAATAGGATCCTTCCTAGCATAAGCCTTACTCACCTCTGCTCTCCGTGCTTCTTCAAAAAAAGTCTTTTTATCCTTGACAGTCATCATGGAGTCCACCATTTCTGTGGTGTCCACTAATCCATGCTCACTTCTCTGAGTGGGGGTGTCCCTGTCACTAAATGGGGAGGAGTGCTCACGTTCTACTGTGAAAGTATCTGGTACTGGCATCGGAGGTGGAGGGGTGATTCCCGGGAGAGTTTGGAGGTGGTATCTCTGAGTTTCATCAGTTTCTCAGAGCGGCTCAAGGTGGGAGACGGTGAAGCCCTGCTGAAAGTAGATGTGGGTGTGTATGCCTTGCGAGGAGGAGGAGGAGGTGTCCCAACAGATTTGTAAGAGGGAGGAGAAGGGGTCACTCTGAGGGGTGAGTCTGTCCTCCTTGATTCAATACTTATAAAGGTTGGGGAAGGAGTGCGGATGCTCGCCAAAGGAGAGGACACTCTATGATCAGCTTTAGCCAACTCAGTCACTTCCTGAAACACCTTTGATTGGTGAACAGTTTTTTTCTCTTCAGTGGCTTTCTTTTCTGTTTTGGATGAGCCAATGCTAATTTTAGAAATCTTTGCTCCACTGAAATCTTTGTCTGGTTTGGGGGCACTGTTGGGGGTGCAGGTGGGGCCTCTTTTTCCTGCTTTTCTATCACAACTGTTATGCTTTCCTCCAAAAAAGTGAGCTTTGCTTGAACAATAGTTTTTAAATAGACCACCATCTCCTTCAATTTTTTCTTATTTTGCTGTTTAACAATTTCCCCTAAATTCCTTTTCTCATCTGAGCTCACCATCCAGTCAGGCAGTTGGCTTATAATCAGCCTGACAATGTTGGAGTCTATTTTGCTCGGTGAGCCCTCAAGCTCTTTTATTTGAATGAGCAGCTTCTGCATAACATTACATTTCTCTGAATCTGTCATTTCAACTGACTGAGCTTCAACTTTTGTGGAGATTTTTTCTGCCTCTTTCACCAATATATCTTTGCTTTCTCCTTTTGTCTTTGTTGCTTTTATCTGCATTTTATTTGTCTCGCCTACTTGTGGCTTTATTTGTTGTTTCTGCGTTTGAACGACTTCATGCTTCTGAAGGCTTTGCTGAACTACTCTCTCTGTCACAAGCACCTCCTCGTGTCTTTGAACGTGTTCGGCCTTCATGCTCTGCTGACTGTGGGAGACAGATACGTGGCTCTGGCCTTGATGAGTTGCTGTTATCTTAGCTACCTTGGGCATTAAAACAGTAACTGATGGTGACAGCCTCACCTCGGTTTCGTTCTTTTGGATTTCTTTCCCTTTTTTCACTTGGACCTCCACCTCGACATTCTTTAAAGGTGGGGTCGCCTGATCGTTCTTCTCCTTTATTTTCATTTCTGTTTTAGTCATCTCATTTCTTGCTGATGTTAGCTGGCTGCTCTCCTGATGCACTTTTGTCTCACTTTTCTGTATGATACTACTTTTTTCTTGCTGCATTTCACTTTTCATTGACTCCTTTTGTGCCACACTGCTACATTTCTCCTCTTTTTTTTCTGCTGGCATCTTAAACGTTTTCACCTTGAAACTCGGAGTTACTTTTGGGATTTTAGTGGGTTGAGATGGAGTCATTTTCCCCTCTTGTGTCATAGGCACATTAATATTCTTTACATCCTCAGCTTTCAATGTGACCGCAGACTGGCTTTGAAGATTTACATTTTCCTGGACAGCACTCTGGGTGGCAGAGATAGACTTGGTGCTGGATTTCTTAATAAACTGCTGCTGCTCCGTGACTGTAGAAGTGACCACATTAGAACATGACTGGACTTCAGAATTTGAGGTTTCACGGTGAGACTCAGAAGCTGAAACTATTTGAGTTTTGGGTGCAAGACTGGTTTGGCTCTTTTTAATTACTTCAGTTGAAGCGTGTATTTTTTCTGAAGTGTGTTTTTTATCTAAAGGAGCATTTGGGGATCCGGGGGTTAACTTCTTACTTACTACTGAGATGGAGGGCTTACTCAGAGGGATGTGTGAAGGGGTCTTCTTGGTACATATCTCTTGTGCTGATTTATCTTCTTTAGAAATCTCCTCCTTCTTTGTTGTTACTTTAGTCACAGCTTCTCTTTCTGTGTTCTCAGCTGTAAGCTCGGTACTGGCTACAGAGGAGAATGACTGTGTATTCATTTGCGGCGAAGTGGGAGTGTTAACTTTAGTCTTCTCTACTTCCTCTTTTTCCATCTTCTGCAGGCGGTACCGCTCCTCCGCGAGCATTAGGGGGGTTTTAAATTTGCGAGCAAAGGGTCTTGGCTTTGGCGTTGGGGAGGGTTCAGGGGTTGGAGGCAATTTAAGTGGAGGAGGAAGGACTTTCTTGGGAGGCTGAGGACTTTCATTTTGTGTTAGCTTTGGGATGCACGCTGGTATTTTTGTTGTTGACACTGCTGTTGATTCAGTCTGTATCTGTTTTCTTGCTTCAATCTGCTGGGTTGTTTCAATCTTTTTCACTTCCTGAACTTTAGCTTCTTCTTTATGCTCTGTTGCCACTGTTATTCCTTGATCTGGAGGCAGCTGTGGCGGAGGAGGTGGAGGGGTTTCTTGTTTTTTCTTCCATGAGGGTTTAACTTGTATGGGCTTTTGTACCTCTGGCAGTTTAGGAACTTTAAAAATAGGCTTACTGATGGGTTTTCCTAGCTTAGCTACAGGAGGCTGAGGCATCGCATTGAGCTCTTGCTGCGAGGAGGTGGAGGGAGGAAGTCTTGTCCAGACACAGCAGGTGGAGGAGGTGATGGTGGCGGTGGAGGGGGGAAAAATTCAGGCTCCGACTTTGTGCATTCAGCGGGTGGTGGCGGTGGAGGAGGGGGGGGAGGCAGGTCACTATCCTGCCTCATGATAGAAGGCCTGGGAGGTGGGGGACGCGGGGCTCTCCAGCACGGGCGATGGAGGTGGAGGAAGAGACAACTCCGACTCTGAGGGTGGAGGCGGAGAAGACGGTGGTGGGGGAAAGTGAATCTCTGGCTTGGGCTTTTTGATCAGAGTCTTCCCTCTCACATCAAGGTTCCGGATATCACTTTTTATGTTTTTGATGATGTGCTTTTGTGTAAGAGCCCTATCCTCTGTTTGCTTTTGCACAGCTGACATTTGCTCTGTTTCGTTCTTCTGCTTTTGCGAGACCGTTTTCTCTGTGACTGAAGTTTGCACCTGTGTGACCGTCTTTGTTGAAATTTTCTCTGCGATATATTGTGTTCCTCTTTCATCACATTCACATCTGCTACTTTAATCTCTGTTTGAACATTATTAGCTATTTGTTTATTCTTTATCTTAATGGGCTTTGGGGCCTGTGATTTCTGTGGGGGCACCGTTTTCTGTTTTGATTCTTTCATGTTCATCTTCTGAGAGGCCTCGAGAGCCTTGTCTGTTTTGGCTACAGCAACAGAGTGCTCCTCTTGGGTTATTACCTCTGTTTTCACCAATTTGCTTTCCTGATTCTTGTGTATGTGCTTTTGTGACTCACTGCTCTGAGAGAGGTTTTTCACAGCGGGGGCCATATTGACTGCACTCTCACTCTTGGCTTCATGCACATGCTCTTGTTCTGCCTGCTTTGCGCTTGATGGATTTTTTACACTCATGTTTGCTTTCTTGGGATACATTCGTTTGACTTTTGAAGACTGTTTCCTTTCCATGAGAGACTTAATTGCTCCTTGAACATCACCTCTCACTACCTCCTCTTTTTCGATCTGAGTCATCTCTTGCCCTTCATACAGTGATTTGATAGAGGTTTTAACGTCTCCTTCAATGCTTCCCCTGCGCCGCATTCTTGGAGAGGTCGAAGGCTCTAGCAGCAGCTGGATGGTTCCTTTAACATCCCCTTGTTCGCTCACTTGATGCTGATACATTTTCTTCTCACTTGATGCTTCGTGTAGACTTTGCATGGCAGTGTGAATGTCTCCTTTGACAATTTCTTCTTTTTCTATCTCTTTCACAGCTTGCGTCGCCTCCTCCAGGGATCTCAAAGTCCCTCTAATGTCCCCTGCCACTAAATCGTCAACTGTTGATTCTGTTTTAGTGGCTGTGGATTTCTCCAGTGACTCGAGAGCACCTTTGATATCTCCCCTGACAATTTCGGGCTTTTCCATCTCTTTGGGTTGATGCTGCGCTTCCTCCAAGGATCTCAAAGTAGTGGGTATGTCTCCTTTGACCACCTCCTCCTTCTCTATTACCACTTTTTGATTGATAGCTTGGGTCAGTGAATCCAAGGCTGCACTGAGGTCACCTTTAACAATGTCCTTTTTCTCTAGGTTTTTATAGGTAACAGTAGGCTCTGTCATAAAGACTTTAACAGTGCTGTCCACATCCCCAGGAACTATATCATCCTTCGCCACCGTACGGCCAATTTGCTGCTGATTCTTTCGCAGCAACATTTTTGTTTCTTCAATGTCACCACCAATTATACGCTCCTTTTCCACATTTTCCGGGCCTTCGTCCGTTTCATACTGAAGTTGCTTCAGGTAATCCAAAGCCCCAGACTCGATGCACGTAGAGTAAAAACTGACATTGCCCCTTTCGGTGTCTGAAAACCTTTATCTTTTTTGAGTCCTCTCCTCCATTGTTAGAAAGCAAACGATGTAGCGCTTTGCTTACGTTACCGTAAACAATGTTTTCTTTCTCCATGCTAGCACCCTCCTGTTTGTTTAACAGAGAATAGATAGTCATCCTAACATCTCCCTTCTCGTCTTCCTGAATCAGAATGCCACGCTTTGAAGAACCTTCATTTTTGAGCAGATTGTTTATTGCCTCTTGAATGTCACCGTGAATAATTTCATCCTTCTCAACATTGATTCCTTTTTCCTGGTTGAATAGCTGCTTGACTGTGGTGTTGATGTCCCCCCGCTCCTCCTTGTCAATAGTAATAGCCCTTTCAGTGGTCTCCCTGCGGTTCAGGAGGTTCATCATAATATTGCTCAAGTCCCCACGAATGACCTCTTCTTTTTGGATTTGTAGGGCTTCTTGGTTCATCAGTTTGTACTTTGCCATGCGGACATCACCAATCTCATCAGCCTCAATCAGAATGCCTTGTGATTCAACCATTTTCTGACAATACAGCTCTTCAAGCGTCTCTTTGATGCTTTTGCCAATTATTTCTTTCTTTGCCACACTGCTTTCGTTGAATTCGTTGAAAGGAGTGGTTTCAAATAGCCACGTTGTTGTTTTCACATCAGCCTGTGGAATCTCCTCCTTGGCGACAGCAGGCCCCATGCTGTCACTCTCTTTGATTCTGTCGAGGGGCTGCTTCTCAAAGAGCCACACAGATTGTTTGACGTCGCCTTTAATCACTTCCTCTTTTGTCACTCTCTCCATGTCATCGTATTCGTTTGCGTCACCGCGAATCTCATCAATTGTGCGGGTTTCAAACATCCACGTGGCGGATCTGACGTCGCCTTTTTGTATCTCGCTCACGCTGACGGTTCTGATGTACTTTTGAGACATCTCGTCCGTTTCAAATCTGTGTTTGTTTGACTTCACGTCGCCACCTTGGATGTCTGAGACAGTTTTGGACCTTACTTTTATATCTTCTGCAATTTCATCAAGAGGCTGCGTTTCAAACCTCCATCTGGCAGAGCTAACATCTCCTTTGTTGACGCCTTCTTCGGTCACAGCTTTAATAACATACACCTCCTCTGAATCTCTAATTGAATCGAGAGGTTTCGTCTCAAAAAGCCATCTAGCCCCCACCACGTCCCCTCTCATTATTTCCTCCTTTGTAACTGTGGTTACTTCATGATAGTGGCCCTCTTTGTCACAAATAGCGTACAGTGGCTGAGTTTCAAACATCATTGTGTAATTCTTCACATCTCCTTTCTCTCTCTCATTTCTCAAAATACTGGTAAGGGTAGATATTTGAGTTTCTGTTGACTCCTCTTTTATCCTATCCAGAGAATATGTTTCAAAAATAAAGCGGCCTTTATTAACGTCGCCCCCCTGAACATCAGTGACAGTGCGTATTTCCTTTGTCTCTGTGGAATCATCACGTATTGCATCAATTGGCTGATTCTCGAACATCCATGTGCAGTTAACCACATTTCCAGCTTGTATGTCCTCTGCCTGCTGAGTCTTTAACCTTTGCATGGTTTCCTCTGAGGTGGAGCTCATAATGTCAGAGGAACGATTCTCAAAGATGTACTTCATTCTGGAGACGTCGCCCGAGTTTATGTCGATTTCTGTCACCCTGCGGAAAGAGCCGGATCCCTCACCTGTAATGTTTTCAAGATTCTCTGTTTCAAAGAGAAAACGGGCCAGGCGGACATCTTTACCTTGAATGTCCTCTTGCTTTACAGTGCAGGTTGTTAAAATGGTCTCTTCTGACTCGGTGTGATCCCGGATATTGTCAAGAGTCTGAGTTTCGAAGAGCCAAGTGCAGGTTTTGACGTCGCCCTTCTGTACTTCAACATCTGTTTCACTCTTTTCCACCTTTTCATACAACACATCCATTGGCTGCGTCTCAAATAGCCACCTGCAGGTTTTGACGTCCCCTTTTTCAATGTGAATTCCTTCTTTAGTTGTATGCTCTTCGTCTTCAGAATGAATTCTATCCAGTGCTTGAGTCTCAAATAACCACTTAGCTGTTTTAACATCCCCTGACTCAATCTCCTGCTTTGATATGCCCTTTATAATCTGAAATTTATTGATGCTTTCATCAAATTCATCAATAGGACGCGTTTCAAACATCCATCTGCAGCTACGGACGTCTCCTTTCACAATCTCCTCACGCCTCACAGTCCTCACCTCATGATAATGTCCAGAGCTGTCTTGCATAGCATACATAGGAGTAGATTCAAAGAGCACTTTGTTGGATTTGACCGATCCACTTGTGACGCCTTCCACTTGAATCTTTTGTGTCCCTTCACATTTACTTAAATCCATAGTTTCAAACCTTTCTTTAAAGTTGCTCACATCACCTTTGTCAAGAGCTTCAATATTCACGGTCCGTGTGATCTCCTTCTTGTCCTCGCGGATATTCTCAAGTGGCTGACTTTCAAAGACCCACCTTTGATGTCTCACGTCGCCTTTTTCTTCCTCAGATGCAACCATTTTCTTCAGTTTTCCAACTTCTGGCAGTTCTTTCAGATTTTCCATTGGGACCGTTTCGAACAGATATTTTGCTGATTGAACATCCCCTCCAACAATCTCCTCAGAAGGCAACGGTCTAGCATTAGTGTTATCTTTCAGCTTATCCATAGGCTGCGTCTCAAACACCTCACAGTGCCGCTTCACGTCTGCTCCAATTATCTCCTCCTTTTGTTTCCTAGAACACTCCCATTCCTCGTCCTTTATTGAGTCCAGCGTCTTTGTTTCAAAAAGCCATCTACCTTTGTTAACACCTCCTTGTGTGTTGTCCTCCATGGAAATACCACAGATGAGCTTAACCTTCGCAGGGTCTCTGTTGATCACATCTAAAGGCTGTGTCTCAAACATCCAGCGGGAGGTCTTGACATCTCCTTTTTCGGTCTCTTCCCTACGAATAGTTGTGATCTCCAACATCTCACCCGACTGGCCCCTGATGACACACATGGGCAGTGTTTCAAACATTCGAGTGGTCGTCTTGACATCCCCCTTAATCTCTTCCAGCTCTGATTTAAGGTTCAGAAAGTGACTCTCTTCAATAGTTTCAGTCTTACCTAAACTATCCAAATGCTGCGTTTCAAACAGATATCTTGCCGTCTTTACATCTCCTCCAGTTATGTCCTTAGTGCTGATGCCATCTGTCTCCTGCTCGTCTTCTTGGTAGATTTTATTCAGGTAGTCCAGGGGCTGGGTCTCAAAAAGCCAAGTAGCAGTGCGTACGTCTCCTCTCGCAAGTTCGGAATTTTTTTGTGTCTGCTCATTTGACTCAGGTGTCTCATTCCCAAGAGAATCCATCGGCTGAGTCTCGAACATCCAAGCTGTGAATCTGACATCTTTACCGGCAATAATTTCTTGCTGTGCGATATTCCTTACCTCCTCCTCATCTGGTGTGTCATCTTTAATTGTATCTAGTGGCTGGTTTTCAAACATCCAACGCCTGGACTGCACTTCGCCTTTAAGAATTTCATCCCACTCCACAGACTCTCTGTCGGGGCTCGAGCACTCACTTGGGCTGTTCCCTTCACGTTCAAACATATAACAGGTCTGCTGGACATCTCCTACTATTTCCCCACTTTCCAAATGCTGTTTCTCTGCGTCACTGAGCTGGCTCAAGAAGTCAGATTGAAGGTTTTTGCGGACGTCTGGGTTTATGTGCTTGTAGAGTCGTTTTAGCTCAGCCATGCTCTTGTGTTTGAAATACTGTTCTTTACTAATTGTGAGCTTATTTTGAGAGGTTTGCTTGCTGGACTCTTGTGACACCTGCATGAGGTTTGGGGGAGGGGGTGGTGGAAAACTCTCCTCGCCCTCAAACATTGCTGATGACGTTTTAACAGTGGATAAAGACTGACAGCTTGTCATTTCAGAAGCCTCAGGTGGCTGATTAACTGGTACCCACTGAAACTGGTTCAAATCCACATCAACCTGTGGTGTTAAGGTGGAATGTAAGTAAAGGAAAAAGGGACAAAAAAAGGTGTGAAATTTATATAAAATAAGACAACACACATTGACATTGAAATGCAGGCAATGAAGTATAGGATGGCTCCAATAATTCTCACTTCAACAGACCATAAGTGGGCTGTATATGAAGTTGTATTTCAGTTTAAATAAATGTTGATTGGCTGTGTGATAAAATAATGTTTTATCAAGTCTAATTTATTCTCCGTCAGCAGGTTTTATAATGTGGACTCATCTACATCCTTATAGCTAATAAAACCCACCATCATGTATTTAAATCAACAGAAGATCATTACCTTGATTTCCTTGGCTGGTGCTGCTTCCTCAATAGTTTTTTCATACTGCTGCTTCAAAGCCTGTGTGGAAACCTTTGGTAGGTCCTCTCCTCCAACGAGCATAACTGAATTAGACACAAGAAGAAGGCTGCCTCATTAAGTCATTCACAGTGAGGAAGCTCAGGGGAATTGGAGAGAAAAATAAATCATCTTATTAAAAACCTGAGTAGTTTTCATTTTTTGAAACCATGCAGTAGTTTGATTGCCCAATTTCCGCTTTCCAATATTTTACCTCCCTGACTTTGCCCTGATTAGATTTGCTTCTCTGCACCGCTAAGAAAATCATCTGCACTCCAACTCATTTTACAGAGCATCCCTTATTCAACCATAGTAGGAGCAATCATTAATATACAGGACATAAGTAGCACTGTGATACAGCGTGTAAATTACAATATAAAAAGGTAGGACTAAAATAGTGCCATTCTCAACCTGTTTCATTGTGTTGGTTCCCATAACTGGCGGCCACAGTGTTCTGTTGGACCCTTTGATCCTGGATCACCTGTGAAAAGAATATAAGAGATCAATAGAATAATGGCAACTGTTTCATCAGCAAGATGAAAACACCTTTAATTTTCTGTATGTAACAAATTAAAGAGTAATGAGAAGTGAAACTACCTCTTGTTGATTGTGAAAGATGGTTGTAGTGGGCACAACATCTCTGGCACTGCTTCTCACGGTCACCTCTGAGGAACTTGACATTTCCTGTCAAAAAGAACATTTCAATTTATAATCCTCTTATATGTAATTTATACAGTATACAGTACACACATAGTATGTATTTCATATGCTTTCTAGGGATTTCCAAACCTTTAGTGAGCAATACAAAAACAAAAAACATTTACAAGTAAAACCCATTTGATTTGAGAGCGATGAAATTGAAATATAACAGGTTGTAATCTCTACTGTTCACATAAAATATGCATGGTGGAGATGCTCTGTACTCCTGAAACCACTTATGTCTAATATCTTTTTCTGATGTTCATACAGTTTTACAATACCACATATGTGAAGCAAACTCAAGCAGAAAGCTCTGGTCTCTAACAAAAACCTCTATCAGACATTTCCCTTCAAACATTTAGCATTCGCCGAGGTCCTTGTGTGCTCAATGACTCCGCTCTGTTCCCTGCTTGAATGAGCAGATGGGATAGAATACATGACAGGCCAAAAGTGACCTCACTTCACTGAGATCCGGGCCCCACTGAAGCTGCAAACACATTCAGACATTTTGCTCACGCACGGTATGACAGTGCCTTGACAAAGTTCAAGGTGCCCTCTTTGATTTGACCTATAAAGTCTCAGACATAGCAGCCAAGTCTATCCAATAAAAACTACAGTAGAATATAAATGCTTTAGAGGTATCCTGGCATTTGTGCACAGAGAGGCTAATAGTATTTCCAATTAAATCCAATCAAAAACTGCATCAACAAAACATTAATATAAAATATTTTAATTTTACACCTTAATAAAAATGATTACAAATTCTACATTTTATAAGCACGCTGTCAGTCAAGAAAATTTGAGCAAATAAAAAGCCCACTCACTCATTCAGTTGTTTGGGTTTGTGTGGGATTATCTGCATTACCTGAACAGATCTTTGCTGGTAATGGATCTGTGTGACGGTTGACTGGGAGGAGGAAGAAGCAAACTCATGGCTCTCGAACTGTCTCTTTACACTGGCGAGACCACCAGGCAGCGAGCAAGCCTCTGACTCATCCATCATCTATCGGCAAAAACACAACATGAAAAGTGTATTACACATAAATATTCACAGTAGAATTTACTATTGATTTAAAATAAAGTGTAACTTTAGGTCAAGGCGGGATTTGTGTTAGTGTCACATGGGTTAGGTACTTTCCTTAGCGTCCTCTAGATGGCAGAACAAACAACACTTTACCTGCTGTGGGGTAAACAGGGCAGTATACAGTATGTTATAATAAAACCAATGTTTTTGAGCGTTTTACCTTTAGATGTTTTGACTAAATGTAAAACACTTTAGTCTGATTATAATAAAACTAAAAGTTATGTTTTGTGGAAGACCAAATAAATATTTTTGGATTAAGGCAGTATATGTTTTGGATCCTTATAATCTCTGCAGTTGCTCACTTTATAAAAAAGCACTATATCAAATACATGTTTATTTATTTATTTATTTATTTGTTTGTGGCCTGCCAAAAACAGAAAAACACAGTTGCTCCAACTGATTTTATTGTGTGCCTATGGAAGAAAACGTTAAAAGTGAAATAAAGAAAGTGAAAGAGAGAAGGACTGTGTAAATCCTATTAGAATGGAAAACGTACTCTTCACTTTATGAGCTCTGGTAGAGAATTCACAATGACTCTTTGATACAATAATCTCCTTTTGGGATTGTCAATTACTTTCCTAATAAAACATTTATAAGTAGGTGCATATATAGCTTCTGGGAATCTGCAATATATATGAGCATTTCTAGAGTGTGTGTGTGTGTGTGTGTGTGTGTGTGTGTGTGTGTGTGTGTGTGTGTGTGTGTGTGTGTGTGTGTGTGTGTGTGTGTGTGTGTGTGTGTGTGTGTGTGTGTGTGTGTGGGTGTGTGTGTGAGAGAGACTGAACACAAGCTGCACCTTTCACCTTTTCTCTCCCATGCAAATGAAGGGCACAGCGCAATTTGCAATTTAAGGCAGTGGATTTTAGGTCAGTGACATTTCATGGTACGTTGCGATGCTATCAATATTTTACAACTTCTGTACAATGGCTCTAGAGACACTGTCATCATCTCTTATTTAGTGCCAAATACACTCAGAGCAGGTTAGAATGTACTGGAATATGTAAGTCCAGCGTGATATTTTTAAACATTCCTTGTGTTGACATGCAGACAACAGCTGAAGGAAAAGAAAAGTATCCTTACAGCCACTGTCTGGCAACCAGCGGCATGAAAGATGTTTTTAAAGCTCATTAAAACCAAAGAGACTCCCTTATGAAAGCTTTAAACGTGTACCTGAAACTATTTAAGTTCTGCTCTACAATAGTATAAAATAATTTACAGACATTTTAGACTGGTATGACTTTATTATAAATTGAGGCTCACTCAGTGTAAGTACTAGGCTTAGAAACTAGTGTACGTAAGCTGTACAAAGCTGCTGATGTTCATTTGTACATTTGAGTTTACACAAAATAAGGTGGGACAGTCTTTTGTCATTTGAGTGTCTTCTGTTAACTTTTCAATGATTTCCACTTATTTGTTACAGAAAGTTACAGTCTTTTTAAATAAAATGGTAAATAATAACAATTAGAACCAAGCTGAGCGTGGGTTCTGTGATAGGCTCTTATCACTGGATCATTTGTAAAAACACTCATAAGTATATTTTGTCATGCAGCTTTATGACCCTATGAAACTTTCCTCTTTCTAGGAAATGGAAAATTATCAATTCAATCCAGGAGTCTCAGTTTGTGTATGTATCCTCACTTCTATATCCCGCTACCTTCATCTTATCAGTATCATCTTACCGCAGCAGAAGTGGGCTCTTTCTTGGACACAGCAGCCTGGTACATGGCCATGCGCTCTTTCACCGACACTGACTCAGCGTCCTGATCCTCGATGCTGGCGGCCTTGTTCCCCTGACTCGGCCCGACCTCTGAAAGTCCTGACCTGGATCTACTGGTGCTGCCTGCAGCTGGACACACAACACAAACAAATACAGTTTATACATTTGTAATAATGGGAATGTGCTTTATAGTTGCATAGATGTGATCTTTACCTATTTGTTATTCAAGCAGGATATGTCCAATATTCATTAGAACTTTCCTCCTGAAAATAATCATGTTTTTAATCACCCACATTATGTTACATACTTAGTTCTCAATATACATGTCGGCACCACATCTTAAATGATCCCTAAAAGCATCCAATCAGAGTCAGTGACAAATGTTGACATTAAACTTAAGTGGAATCTTCATCAATCACAAACACTTCTTTATGATTCTTCATATTGCTAAGCACATCCCCGTAGATCGCCAATTAGAGGAGATCATTGATTTTACATTTGACTTTTCTGTGCTACAAAGCATCATTAGGTGAGCGAGAAGGCGCAGCACGCACACCCACACTGGGCCTTTTAGCTCTCGGCAGCTCCTCTCTCTCCACAGCCAACAACACAGAGGGATAAAAAAATCACAAACAGGAATTATTCTCTCTTATTTTCTCATACTGTCACCTTTTGACATTTTGAAATCCACCTTATATTTCTGTGAAATGTGACTCCGATTTTACTTGGATTAAACAGGTCATTATGTGATTGATGTGATTTTAAAAGCTTGCATCTTTTTGCAGCTGTGTGTTAGACACATAAGAAGCTCCTGTAGAATTAGAGGCAGCTTCATTTTGATATTCTACCATGTATACAGCACACAGAAGTTTATCTATACAAAGCTGTCGTATGACATACCTTTTATCAAAATAAACCATCAATCACCTAGAGGCAGGTAGGAAAGTATACACAAGCATGAAATCTCACATGAGTCATGCAATGCAAAGGAATTTAATTTAGATGCCATGTGACAACAGCTCAGCTTTTAGCTTTGTAACATAGAAGCTGTCAGAAAAAGCAGCATCTGAAAATAAACAGGGTTTTAACCCACTGCATCCTATAAATATAGGTCAGAAATCCTACACCTGAGGCTGCTGTGGTGTGACCTCATGCCAGTTTGATGACAGAACACAAGGATAATGCCCTCATTTATCACCACAGATAAACGATCACGTCATGGTCGGGGGCAGCCAGACAGCCACAGACGTACACTATTGACGACCGTGAGCGCTTCGGATAACTCTGGCTTCATACAAAGTATGCAAACCATGTATGCAAAGCTGCCATAGCATGTAGGTGAGGTAACCAGGCTCCAGAGTGGAGTGGACTAGAGAGAAAAAATAAACCGTGTCTTTTTATAAACCGTCTCTGTCTGCAGAGTCATGTTCCTCGGTAACAGAGAGATTTATAGACGTTGACGTGAAATGAGTTAAATTCAACACCTGCAAACTAGAGCATTTTAGTTTTAAAAGGTTAGTTCAAACTTAGTATGAGTGTTTAATTAGCATTCTCATCAGTGAATATAAACAAAATGAATAAAGGTCAAGTCTGTGTTTACAATTATATTAATATGAGTAAAAAAGTTTTATAGCCATTTAGCCTTGAATAGAGAGTAAAGTCTTGTCTTTGAATAGTAAAATAGGGGCTTCTTATCTTGTCAATGCCACAAGTGAAGGCCACAAGGGGTAAGTCATGGGAGGACGCCATGCTGCTGCCAGTATGCACTACTCAGTGTCTATATTGAGCTGAGGCCCGGCCAGTGACCTCCCTGTCAGTGCCTCCAAGCCGCTGCCTGTGCTCCAGCCATCAGAGGTGAGGTCCTGCTTTGTTACCACACTACAGGCTGTTTGTGTAGGGGACAGGAGTAGTGTGTCGGGAAGTGAAAAAGAACAAGAGAGTAATTTAAGTGCTAGCAGCAGGTTGTGTAGCTCAAAGCAAAATCACGACCCCTGGATCGGGATGTCCCCTAATCACAGAGGTGTCACTACCTTGCCTCACAACAGAAACCTTAAGCAACCCAATTTTCTGTTCAGTACTTACTGGCCAAAGCGTTTGGCTGCCGTAGGTTTGACATGAGAAGCAAAAAACAGCAACACTAATTGAAATGTCAGCCATGGAGGCCAATTTCTTCCTCAGCAATGAAAGCAAAACAGACACAATAATTGAGCTGTCAAATCTATCAAAATAACTTCTCCACTATACATGGAGAATGAATTGCCCTTCAGTGCTTCCTAGCGCTAGGCTAAGCACTTTGTCTGAAAATTTGCTATGCTTTCAGATTATTCCAGATCATATTGCTGCAGGTTATGTCTGGTGGAAGGAAACAGGAAGAGCCCATGCATGTTTTATGACAAGGTCCAAATCCTAATGGAATCATAGAAATGCACTGCAATATCACATCTCATCCTTTTTAAACACCTGCTTCAGCACACTACAGCCCTATCCACTTCATCTTATTTCTGATTTTACAGCCAAGATTTCTCCTGTCTTCTCTGCCGGGGAACATCAAACCAATTCATTATCAACTAAAATGTCATCAAGCGTTTCCAATATGTCTCTTTCCACTTGTGCTTTCGTTAAAAATCACCTTCCGTTGATAGAAGTATAACAAAAGTCAACCTTGAAATGCTGATAATCCACCTATTGTAAGTAGCTTACCTTTTATTAACTGTGTAGGTCGCCCTTGTCAAGTCAAAACACAATAGCTCCAACACAAAAAAAGGCCTTGAGGCTAAGGTAGCCGTTCTTAAACCCAATACCAGGCAGAGACGGACAGTGAGGCCTGGAGACCAGCTCCAGCAGTGCGCTCCACAGCTTAGTGAGGCCTAGGCATCCAGTGACAGCTGATTTTATTTTAGAATCCCCCCTTCGTAAAAAGACAGGATGCACTTAGGGGAGAGGAGAGGCGAGCTGGATGTGGGCTGGCTTTTTTAGTAGCATGTATTAAGGTACAAACATGCCCCTAACCTTATGTCAGAGCAGTCTAAAGGACTTCGATGACACTTACTGTGAACTGGGAAACAGACACTGCGTACACCTTCAGATTCACAGTAGAGACCTAGAAGACATTTGGTATTTGGAATAAGTGCTTGTTAGCATTGTAAATATCATGACCTTTTATTAGTCAGTGCGTATACTCAGTAGGTTTAATACACGTGGCTGCTTAGACAACATACACACAAAACAGCAGGCTCGTTTTGAAGAAGAAAAATGTCCACCTGATAGGATGTCTTTGGAATTGTTCCTGGTTTATTTTGAGGTAGGATAAACTTTAACGCTTACAGAATAAGAATTAGACAAATTTTTATTTAAAGGATAGAAGGAAGGTCTATTAGGATAGAGCCCAGACTTTATGACAAATAATGTCAATTTGCAATAGTGTGGGGTGAAATTTCTCAATTCAGCCCCTCGGGTAAAAAGTAATCAGTTTAGTCAGATTCTTTTTTTCTCGGTTATAGCTGGTGGCAGTTTGTGCACATTCTCCTATTAGATTCTTCAAACTATGGATGTTTAACTCCAGTCTGCAGTGGATTGTGCCTCTAAAAAAAGACTAGACTGCTGATATACTTCATCTGCCTTGTGCTGCCTCCCTTTGAGTAGTAACTGAAATAATGATTTATGAGCTGAACATAGCTTACTGGTAGCATTGTTTTATTTTAAAACAAGAAATGTAAAGATGCTTTCTTTGCTAGAAAAGCCTGCCTTCTACTAAAAATGAGGCTCACAACGTTTTGAGCATAATTCAAAGCGCCTATAAATTAATTAGTAAAATGTTATTGGTGCTTTTGTTTTAGTCCTTGTTAAAGGTCTTCCAATAAACAACTTACCCCTGTTTCTTGTTTATTTTATTAGTCTAAGGTCTTCCACTCACTATTTATACCTGCATTTTTATGGTAGAAAAGAGTATCCCTTTAGGGTTAATGAATGCTTTTTGGTTCTATATGATACAATGCCAACATTCATGTTTATTTCACTGTTTATCTGTGAAAGACAAGGTAGCCTCTGAGAAGCCACCCCATAAGCTGCCGTTGGCATCGCATCGACGAGAAAAAGCCAGGGTTATCGGAGCTGGTGGAGAAGCTGCACTCTGCTGATAATCCTGCTGAAATTGCACATGGATTTCCTGTTCCTGAAGTGGAAAATAAACATACCCAGATAGAATACATAATGAAGGGCCTGAGAATATCATAGAACCGAGAGTGAGTCCATGTTCATATGAGAGATTTATACTGATAAAACCTGGCTGTGATTAGTCTCATTGATCTACTTAATAAGTTGCTCAACTGTTGCTGTTTTACTCATCAGTGCTTACTGCCGACCTCATGAGAAAACCTTTTTAATATTTTATTTATATGTTTTAAACAAACATAACAAGTCTGAGAGGCTAAAGATAACACTATATAAAGTTGCACATATTTCCCTAAGTGAATAAAAAACCATTTGAGTAGTGAAGGTGAAATATCAAACGTGTGTAATCAAAAACTGTTCAGTCAACAAGGTAAAGAGAAACATTACCTTTAAATGTCAAGGACCTCAAACCATATTTGCTTCAAAAGCTTCTACTTAAAAGAAAAACTATTCAGGCCCTTTTTTCTGTGAAATCAAACTGTCAGTTAGACAAACCTCCTTAGGATAAAGAAATTAACTTTTGGCAAACTAATCACAGAGAAAATTCTTAAAACAATAAAAAGCACTTGGCAAATCAGTTCCAACTGGCAACATTTACACACTTTATACATTCTCCTGGGGTGGCTGTGTCTGACAAGTTCTATTAGCCAGAAACTACTAGGAAAATAAACAACTTTCAAAGCATACATACAAATTCAACAGCAACAATGACAGTGATACGAGATGGATACATGTAAACAAGGTGGACTATTTAAAAAGCAGCACAGAGATTTAGGAGAGAGCTTTGCATCTGCTTAAAAGTGCATTCAATGCTTTGTTTAAGCGCAGCGGCTTTGTAAGAGAAGCAACCTCCAGCCACCATTGTCAGTCACTCGACCTGGCAGATTACTTGCCGTTGTCACTGCCGTCTTGTCAGCTAAGACAAAAGCCATCGCTCAATCAGGAGGGTTCTATTTTAGACCCGACGTACAAAATTGTAGAGCAACAGGAAATCCTGGCTGATCTTAAGTTGACAAGTCTCAGTGTGGATATGTTGAATAGAAGCCGGCATGGCTGGCCTTGTTTAAGATAGATGCGTGCAAGTGTCTTTAACAGCTTGAGAGCGCTTCCATCACTTGGGATTCCTCACCATCACCACCTGGCTATTTGTCTTCCACTCCAAACTGAGAGGCCGATACGTGACGACACGGAAAGTTAACTTGCACCGGGCACCGCAAGCTCCATCTGTGTATACACTGCTATCAGTAAACTGGAGGTAGCCACCACAGCACAGCACTATCACAGTAATAGAAGCGCAGTACCTAGCAAGGCCCAGCTTCCCATTAAAAAAGCTGCCAGGGAGGCCACCTTATCTGGCAATGAACAATCTAGTTTTCAGAGCTGCTTTGAGCCAAATGTTTATCTCAGAGAACAAATGGGACACCACATTGAATTATCCTGCAGCTTGTTTGTTCAACACGCCACTGATGCAACCATGAGAATAGTGCTGTAGTCATGTGCCATAATACATCTAAAAATATGTGTAAGAAATTACTCACAAACAGTAGGGTCCTTTGCTGAGGCCATAGCGCAGTCTGTTGATCGATCAGCTTCTGAGTGGCCACTGAACGTCCCTTTTCCCGATGCGTGAGGAGTTTCCTGTTCAGAGAAAGAGTGCTATCAGAGGAAACACCTTTGCTTTTTTACAGAAGATGGGCAACAACAACAACACTGTAGGTAAATCCCAAGAGGCTTGTACACACCCACTTAGCCAGAAAAACAGCGCACACACCTGAAGCATGCAAAACGATACAGTCAACCATCTGGTGTAAGTCCACCACTGAAGTCTAGAGAAATTCTGATGTTTACTCTGCACACAGAAACCCAAACATCTGTGGGGAGATGACCTTGAGCACAATCAGAACAGCAGGCTTTGACGGAAAAGTTAGCAAACAGGACTTAGTTAAATTTTAACAGAGCCACCTCAGCTGTAACGAAAAGGTGTTCCTTGAGTGATAAAAGGTTCAACAGTGGAGAAATGGCATGTCCTCGGTGAATACAGTTTTGTTTTTGTCCCCTAGAAGCATTTTGTCAAGAAGTCTGTCAGTGCAACACGCCTATTCAGTTGCAAATCATCCCTACAGGGAACAAACACACCTGTGTCTGAGTGTGTGCAAATGTATGGGTGTGTTTTTTTTTCATTTGCAAATCAAATGTATTCCCCATAGAGTTCTTTGAACAGCTTCTTGCTGAGCGCCAGTGTACAGCGACAACAAACACTCACACGGGAAAAGCATGCACACATACAGACAAACCTGCAGCCCCCATCTCTCTCCTCAAGGTGTAAAGCATCATTTAAAGAAATTGCTGAAGGACAAAACATTGTCCTCAAAAATCCTATTCAACAAATCCCTGACAGACACACATGGTCATTTGCATAGCTTACTACAGTGGAAGGAACACATGTACCAACCAGTGCAGTCATATTTGTCTCCTTCCTGTCACTGTCATTCTCTCTGGCTCAAGCAGCTTTCACATCGAATAATGCTCAAATCATTGAGCTGCAAATACCTTAAACACAGACAAAACCAAACCAAACTAACCACTGCTTCACACAGACAGCGGCATGTTGTGGTATTTTGACTACATGATGGTGTTAGAGTGCTAAGCGGGTAATTAATGGCTGCTATGGGAAGGCTGCAGCTAAAGTGTTTAGAGTAGTTCATAAAAATAAAATTAACAGTACACTCTTTTCAGTTTTCATTTCCATGTCTTGGAAGATTAGGGCTGCAGTTGGCACAAAAGAAAAGCAACTAACAAAGCCAATTATAGGTGAAATTAGAAAGTAAACAAAGTAAGAAAAAAAAAAACATTAAGCTGGAAAATGGCCTTGAGTTGTGAATGGTGGCTTAAAAAAGCAAACAAAATTTGCCAGTCAGTTAGGAGAATTGATGAATTGTCAAGAGCAACAACAGCTCAACAAACATGTGGTACAAACAAATACAATGAATGGAAAGCTTAAAGATGCAATGGTAGGATTTAGTATTTTAGTGCTGGGTGTTAAAATCTCTCTTAGCCTTAGCTAGCATATTTAGCTTTTCTGATGCAGAAGTAAAGCTGCTATATCACTCTGTAACCTAAACGTTTTGTTCATTACTGTAAGTCCTCCTTACAGTGTACTCCAGTCAACTGAGCGCACTGTCATGTGTGGGTAGTGCATTGACTAACAGTACCTCACTTAAAAAAATTATTTATTAAAATGTATTTCACTGAATGGATTATAAACAAGGCCTGAAAGTATATTATGTTATAAATAGATCTTGCACAGCACGACAACAGCACGACATCTCATGCAACAATCACAGAGTGTTGTGTAGCTTTGAGTCAGTGCCATATGTTCCCTTTGGCGTCGGCTTTAACAGAAGAAGGAGGCAGAAGGGATGGGGGCTGAGGCGGGGATGGGGTTTCTGCATAGCCCACTAACAGAGATAATAGGGGCCAGTGGTTGGTGAAATCTGTCTAAACGTTGACAGCCTGTTCCAAAAGATAATCTCTGTTTAGCTAATGAAATCAATTTAAACCATCTTGGAACATTTCAAACGTGACAAGCTGCTACCGAGAGGTCAGTCGAACCTGTGACAGGAAAAACCATGGTAACAGAAATAAGTAATATGCACTCCTAGCCTGGGGGGGTGACACTTTGGCACTGTCTACTTTCATACTGATGCCTATTAGAGAGGAAATAAATTACTGTGGCAAGAAAGGCCTAAGCTAGGACTTCACTTTTTTACACTGATTGTCTCATGTCAGCTGTTGACATTTTGCTCCTGTAACAAGCAGTGCTCCTACCGGTAGGACTTTAATGACATGCTGTGCATATGAAGGTCTCAGAGGAGCTGTCCACCTTCCACTTTTCAAGTATTTACAAGTGTCCTCTCTGTCCCTTACCGTGTCATCCTGTTTTAAAATGTCAGCCTTAATAAGTCAATTAGTCCACACTCTTTGCCAAGCTTTTTTTCTCGAGCAATGTGTCAAACTAGGCGAGATACTGTCAGTGAATATGTGCCTATTAGACATGCATAGAGTGATTTAGCAAAGTACAGTCAATATGGAATCATTAGTTTTACTGAGTGGTAACAAAACAACACAGAAACTCATATTTTTTAATGCATTTGAACAATTGCATGAAACACTCAAGCTGGAACTACGATCATTCATCAGATGTATGCATCTGAAGGACGTTGGTATTTTTAGCTGCATGTTGTTGTTGTGTTTGTCATCCTGTCATTTTTAAAGGTTACAGTCATATTTTAAAAGTGCATATGCTTTTGAATTTTGAGCCAATAACCACACTTAGATCAGATCATTTATTATAACAGACTGGGATCCTGACAGCCTGAAAGTGAATTTGTTTCAGGTGTTCTTTGCCACAGACAACGTGGTCCTGTCTCTATTTGATCTTTTAAGACATTTTTTCTAACCTCAGTCTTGCGTCGCTAACTTAGGGTGCAAAATGGTTTTAGTTTACCCTTTACTTTACCCCGGGTCACTCAGATAATGCAATAGACCCATTCTGGCTTATGTAAGCTGATAGTGTTCATGTTTTAGTTACTTTTACCACCCAAAAGCACAAAACGTCTTTCCTAATTAGTGCACTCTGTGTGTCCTGTTGGCAATTTAAGAATGAATTCAATGTAATTAAAGTTAATTTAATGCCTCGGGCATTTTGTGGCATGGTTATTCCCGGAGTAACATACTTGGAGCTTCTGTTAGGGGAGTAACAGGAACCGTCTGCCAAGAAAAGTCACTCACACATGACTCAGTGTTGGGGTACTTCAGTTTAAATTACAGGATTCCTTTGTCGGAAAATGGTGTCGACACGACTGAGTCCATACGCGCTCACTGACACTGTATTTGCACATAGACTTCAACCACGTGTGCACGCTCCATCTGACAGCTTTTGGGCTGTGTGTGCTTCTGGAGCTGTGAAAGCTGCCTTATGGGTTTGCTGGCATAACATACAAGTGGCTGCTCTCAAACATGACTCATGAGGCTCTGCAGCAGTAAACAAATCACTGGGACGACCAAAGCCACCAGTTGCGATGGATTTGTCTCATGTACTGCCCTTAACCTCCTTCAACCTGCCACACCAGTGGACTGCGGTTATTACATCTAAATAGAAACTGTTACTATGCAGAAGCACAAATAATGTTGCTGTAATTTATTTCTATGATAAGCTCAGTTCAAGCCAAAATATTACCTTTACTTACCTTTCTTTTATCCATAATGATTTTTACATGAAACCCAACATGTGACACTTCCAAAATGCAGTTGTGTCTGCAGGTGTTAACCTCTTTTGGGCTGGGTGAATAAACAGAATGCGCAAAATGAGCACACTTTTAGTGGCATCCTAAAGCTTAATTTGTTCATCACCTCGTGTTTGTTGGCATGAGCATTGTTCCTTTGAAGGTTATCTCGCTTTCAAACCATTCTCCTATTTTCACTTGCTTTCAGTCCACTCCTTGGCAGATTCAGTGTTTCTGCTTGTGATTCTTCCATAGTTGCACAATTTAGTAACAACGTGGCCTCATTACAACTTAACAGCACGGAAAGATCCACCCACGTCAATATTTAAAGAACTGGTGGGCACAAAAGAGTGCAGAAAGAGAGTGATGTGATGATCCAAAGGCCAAAAAGAAATAGAGGAAATTAGTGTTATAGTACAACTCAAATGAAATGGGAGTAAGCCTGAAGGGAGGGGAGTTATCAATTTCAGACAATGAAGGATAATCAGTTTGTAATAGTAACTGCAGTTTTTATTGAGGCTGGCGGGTAAAATAATGGATTTACTAAAGGCCAAACATTGAGACAGCTTCTGCAGTAAGAAAGTCGAAGTTGCATTGCCAGACTGACAGAGGAAATAGATGATAGAAGAGAAGAAATGATGAAAGAGAAGACAGATGTACACTGAGCCCAAACAAAGCCAGTAGGGATGCACAATTCATATTTATACCGACAAAGCACTTCAAAGCACAGATAGAGGTGGTGGCTACAGAAAATGGGATTTTTTCCATTTGAAAACGCCACAGTGCAGAAAGTAGAATGTAGAAAAGGGGACATGTGTATTTGGGGTCTGGTCACAAGCACACTTCATTTTCCTCTCTGACACTTAAAACTAAGGAAATGTGTTTTCATCCTATCTCCAGCTAGTGAGATAGACTTTTTGGTGTTTTCACATGATGCAACTTTAAGTCAAGAGTTTTCCCATTGCGGTATTTGTGGTTCTCTCCTGTCGAAACTCTCCTCCCTGTGTTGACTGACAAAGAGCGGATTTAACTTGCTCTTCTTTTGAGAAGGCAGATTCATAGAGCTTGGTGAATGTGAGGGCAAACATTTTAAATAATGGAGTTTTAATTGAGATCGTGACATGATAGATTGAGGTGCAAAGACATCAATACAACCACTGGCTGACACGTTGTCACCAGCAGCTCAAAATGTCAGAAGCAGGTAGAGTTAAAATAAGCCTTGTGTGTATCCAGGGAAGATGTCAGCCTCACATACCTGAGTGCTTGATCACCGGACATCCACACCTGAGAGCTGCCCGGTGCGACCGCAGCTGTTCACTGCCACTAACAGCCTCGCTGTTCAAGGTTAGGGCTAAACCTGCTGCTATTTTGGACATTATTAGGACTGCTCATGGGACAACTTTAGAACAGAACGCACACGGACGGTGCCATGTAGCAGCACATCAATATTTATCTCCACTTTCAGGAAGTGATAGGGACGATATTATACACTAATGATTTACAATGTGCCTCTGTTAATTTAATACTGTGTTTCTAACAATTTACAGAGACGGTTAGGCAATCTGGAAAATTATCTACACGAAAACATGCCTATTCAAATCTTAATAAGCTGTTTAAGAAATGCTACAGGGACTACTATAACATATGGGCTGAATGTAATGGCTTTCCAAGAACAAACTATAAAAAATATATCTTTTTCATGCAGACAACCAAACTGAAAATGTTAAAATGGCAGTAAATTGTCGACTCAAATTCAGTGATCACTAGAAATATTAACAACCTTTCCTGGGCTATGTCTGAGTCTATTCTGGACCATTCTCTGCTGATTATCAGTGTCTTAACTCAGCTCAAAACTGGCAGCTGCTCCTCTCCAGAAAGTTATGAAAAAAAAAAAAAAAGAGTGTCAGAGATGTGTCAGCCCTGAAGTGGGGACTGATGAGGCTTATCATTACTGAAACATGATTATAATTTGTTAATCAGCCTCTGACCCGCTTCACCTCCTAAAAAATGAACTGGGCCCTCATTTTGATTCTCTCCAAAGCATCCCCCCCCCCGCTGATTCACTGTGAATCTTTATCACACGCTATCCATCATCATCCGGCTTACCCCCTGCCTTCTCCGCCCCGTCACTCTGCCGGGCCCTTTCTCTCTCCACAATATCCCCTATGCTCTGTGAATGTAAATCATATTTCAATCTCTTTCATCAGGCGCTGCACTCCCATAATGCTCAGTGAACGATCCCAACATCATCGGGCAGCACTATTTATACTTCATGACTCCAAAGTGGCTCGCTATATGGCTCTGTTTTCAGTGGCTCCAAATATACACCAAACTACTAAGTGACATCGTCGGACACACTGCATGCCTCAGTGTTATTCTGCGTCTAGGACTGTGTCACTGTGTAATCATGTGCTTGAGTTTTATTTGTGAAGCTATTTCTTTCTTAGGACCTCTACATCCTTTTCACAGAAATATGGCACTACGGAAATGGTTGTTTCCTTTTTATAAATAATACTGTTGAAGCCAATTATTTTAAAACTGTGACTTCCATTTGAATAAGCAGACCCAGTTGCCTATTGGTCAGCCATTGTTAAATGAATGGGGACAGACATTTGTAATAGGTTATGGTGGCTGTTCTAGTGATGAGTACATATGCTTACACAGTGCAAAAAAACAAAAAAAGGAACCAGAAGGAATATATACAAGGCACTGGAAATAAGCCTGGTCTGGGTTATTTTGTTGTTAAAATTGCTCTTCTTAACTCTCCCAAGACCGACCTCTCAGAAAACATCAGAGGGTTTAATCAATGAGCTTTAGTTTATCATGAGCAGCCAAAAGATTTTCATTGGAAGCCATTTTGAAAAAGATTTTGTTATTTTGCTATGGTAACAATTGACTTAGTGCCATATCTACAATAAATGATTAAAACAGCAAAGCCCGGAGCCCTTTGGCTAATTATTGAAGACATGCTTTTGTTTGGCTGTGGGTGTCAAACTGCTGTTAGAGAAGAGAAAATCTGAAGCACAAGACAATCTGAGCACACAAAAGCCCAGGGATCAGCATTCATTATCCAGCTATAAATCCAAATGAATGATAGTACATTGAAATGAGTAAGCACATTATATCACAATACTGACAACATTTACAGCCTTTGCTTATCTTTTTGATAATTTGAACTAAAGCCAGTTAGGAAGCAGGAACCAAACCATCTCAGAGTTTGGCACAGCACCTCTGTCACTGTGGTTGAGCTATATTCAGAGTCAATGTGGTGAGCATCACACGGTAGACCAGGAATTCGTCATACACACTCAACACCAGTGCCAGCTCCATTAAAAGATTTGAATCTGTGAAACCAAAGAGACGCCTGGTAAAAAAAAATTTATGGAATTTTTACGAGCTGAATGGCCTTAATGAGGACACCGTTGTGGTCATCAAGTCTGGATCAATGTCTTGCAGACACATTGTGGCTTTTAGTTTACTTCACATTTTAATTAAGCGCCTTTAAGAGTGGTGCTGCCTATTGATTGATTTCTATTGAAAATGGGTAAGAACTTTGCAGAAGGCTGTCCTGCTTTATCTTTTGACACTTTAAAGTGAGGTCTCTCTCCGGGATGAAAAGACAAATTCCACACTTTTCATTTAAAAGCTGAAGGAGGGTGACTCAATAAAGCCATAGAAATGAACGATGAGGAAAGACTAATGTGTTGCTCCATTTAGTGTCTTGGTTTTTGAAAACAGGCCATTTATTGAGGCCATATCAAGGAAGATGAAAAGATGGTTACAGCGAGGAAAACTAAGAAAACGAGTCAATGGCAGTGATGAGTCAGGTTGGGAAAATAAACTGAGGTATGTGTAACATCCCCCCTGAGTGTTCAAGTCAGAATAAACACAAGAAAACCCTTTACCTTCCCTTTATAAACATGTCATCCTGTTAAACATGTGTGACAAGCTTTCACTCTCAGCACAGAGCCATTTTAATAGCATTATAGTGTGTTCAAATTCCCAACCATATCAAAATGAAATATTTCTATAATTATGCAAATCCTCATAATCTGACAGGAAAGTCATCCCGAGACCATTTAAGGAGTAAAAACTAGTCTCATTAACACAAGGTGATTAGTAATTTGTCTCACTGCCATAACTGCCCTGATTAGGTGCATTTTAATGACTCACCTTCTCTGGCTCTTAGAAAGTGCTCAGATGCTACACTACCACCCACTGGCTGAAAAAGGCATCACAACATCAATAAAGCCCAGGTCCAAAAAATAAAGACTAACAGCTAAGGAATGTGCATAAGAGTAATCTGTATGACAAGTGAGTCTACCTGAAATAAACCCAAACAAACTAAAATATAAGTGTGCATTTTTAGCACAGATAACTATCTGATGTTGTGGCTTCTCATCTGTCTAAAACATGTGTCTCATATTTTTTATGGCTATAGCTGCAGTCCAAACCAGACGTTGAGGGCAGATGTGGTGAACACCAGCTTGTGTCTCCTACACAAACAGAACATGCTCTCTGCACTCCAGATAAACCAACAGGCTCTGTCCTCAGGGAGGGGCTGGCCACAGCTGAGCAGCCACCTGGGAATCCATCAGTCATTGTTATGACTGGCTGTCCAATGACACTGTGCTGCTTAAATAATGAAATGGGCCACAGAAAGAAAAATATGGTGCATCATCAAATATTAAGCCCAGCTGCACAGATGAGTCGGACACAAGGTCATGTTTTATAACCAACCGGCTGTGAAGCTCTGGTTGCTTTTTCTCTGGCATTCTGGGAACACTGCCCACATGCTCTATTAACACAGCTTCTTTTTTCAACAAAATTTAAAGATAGAACTATAAGCATACATGGCATAGTGCCATAAGACAACAAGTGTGTAGCAGCACCACTGTGTGACACACAGACGTCCTGTACAGCTGTACATATAATCTAAGACATCAAATAGAAATAAATGAGTTTTATGTTCCCAGGGGCTTAAGTGAAATCTAAGTGGAACCAAACTTTTGCAACTCTGATGAAATGGCAGCTTGATTAGCTGTAGCCATGATTTAAAATGCCAACCCAAAAGGTCAATGTGAATTATTTAGCAAAACATAAATTTTCTACCAGAGGAATAGAAGCAGAATTATACTTTATCAAAAGACCATGCAACTATCAATACAATGGAGTACAAAGTGGTGATTGTTAGACAATAACTACTTTTAGAAACAATAATGTTAACAGTAGAAAACATTAGTAAACTAAACTGTAACTATTTACAGAAAAACATTACTTGAAAAAAAAAAAAGTTTCTGCCTCGTTGAGAAACTAGTAAAGAATTGTGTACAGTGCATTCATGTCTAATGGTCAGTGGGACAAAGTAATAGCAGAACAACAAAGTCTTGCTTTTATCTCTGTCAGAGCCATTAGGTTCATGCTGCAGTAGCCAACACATGTCAGATTAAACAAGGCTTCACTTTTCTTTGCTATCTCCCTCTAAACAGCCTCTGGTAAAAAAAAAACAAAGATAAACTTTAAAGGAAACCCATCTTTAACTTTTTAACTGTAATGATGCAGATTATTAACTGCTGTAATGTTTGGTTTTTCATCTCAGAGCCAGATTTACTTCTGATGCAACCACATCAGCTCACTCTAAAGAAGCTTCACGTAGCTTCCAGTCAGAGTCGACATACCAATTACAAGTTATTTTTAAAATCCTGCTTAACTGTAGAGCGCCCCAAAATAGTTTTGAAATAACAGGGTGTTAAGTATCAGCTGGCCAGTAGCAGCCGGTGTGGGTCTGTGCTACCAACTGTCCCTACAAGACCAGGGAACTTCACCTCCCATAATGCATCAGTCATGGCTGTGTGGTGTTGTTTGATTGAAACGTTCAGGGCTCATAATTTTTTGGTATTCAGTGTGAAGCCATGACCGCAAAAACATACAGAAGAATAAGTCTTAAGACATTTGGTCAATGGGAGGTTCTCACATAACGAGCTGCTTCAGAACCAACAGACTTACATTTTCCTTTCACAGAAGCCAAAGAAGCTTGACATGGCAAAACCAAAATGGATCGAAAGCAACCCATTTATATTTATCTCTTGGGAATCCGTTTAAGTATTGGTCAAAAGATGGGAAGTCCCCAATAATAAGCAACATTCTTTTCATAACTGCTGAAAAACATTTGTCTTATCATTCTTAAGCACTTTTTAAAGAAGAGAACATAAATAGTAAGTACTGTTTCCAGTCACCAGAAAAGTGTAATCAAAATGATGATAATCTTTAAGTTTCTTTTGAACATGTTTGTAGTTGTAAGTGAGTTTTGTTTAACATACTGAAGCTCCCTATTAGGTCTTCTTGACATACTCTTCAGGGCACAGACAACTTGCTGGACATTTTTCCTTGCTATAAGAGTAAGGCAGCACTTACTGTGTTTGTAACTGCAGGCTTTTCGAACATCCTCTTCAGGCTATCGAGCGGGATGTCAAACTTCTCAATGTGCCTCGTCGCCTGTGGGTCCTCTTTGAGCACCGGGCTGTCTGCTGCCTCTATCTGCGGCCTGGAGGGACTGCGGGAAACGAAGCCCGAGGGCGCTGACACAGCACTCGCCGCCTCTTCTCCATTTCCTGATTGAATTTCCATTGTTGTCGAAATTGTATCTCAACTCCCTTTTCCCTTCAGGTCCTGTGCTTGGAGGGGAAGTCTATTGTGTGTAGTAATCTGGGAGGAAATGAGGGAAAGAAAGGACATAGAAGAGGGTGAAGAAACCGAGATGAAGATGCAGGAGGGTGCTGGAGGCCCACTCGGTCTAAGACTCTCTCTGGTTTGTGCAGGGACACGGGCTGGCTATAGAAAAGAGGAGGAGAAAAAGGAAAAGTTCACAGAGGAACAAAAATATGTTTCCCTCCCTCCACAGCCCTGTAATTACACACACACAGCCACCTAAATAAACTCAAGGGCCCTGAAAAAAAACATTGAGACTTAAGATATGATGTCAGGCAAAGACGCAACAGAAAAGGAAAAACAGTGAGGCAGCCAAACTATGTAGAAGTGAAGTTTCCCATAGATTCAGGTCTTGTTGAATGACTTTCCAAAGCAAGACTCCCATTTATACAGATAAAAAAGAGCAGAAAAGAGTGAAAAATACCCCAATGAGCTGAAAGACAGGAACACAAAAAGATCATTTCCATAACCAAAAGCAGCTTCTATTTATTTATACGCCTGCTGTTAAACCATCTAAAAGCAGCTGTAACTTTAAGGCTAAGCAAGTCACCTTTGTTCTCCCACTGGACCCATCAGTCCAATTCCGGGTGAGCAGTGCAACCTATTCCTCCTGAACAAACCCAGGAAGGCCTCAGACAGTTAACCTTGCCGGCCTGGCCCTCGAGCCATGTTGTTGCATTTATTGTTCAGGTTTGACCAGCCACACCACTGCTTCCTGGGCAGCATTTCCTCTGGCGTTAACACATTTACTCATGCTTCCTTCACAAATTCAGCTCGTTCTATATCATATCAGCAGTTTGTCCCTCTCCATTGCAGCATATCCAGTGGTTGTCACAGAATTGAGAAAGAAAGGCACGGGTCAAATGATAGAGAGGACACTATAAGAGTGGATGACAGAAGACGTCCCTGGAGATTGACAGCTGATCTACAGAATGGGGTAGAGACAAAGACGTGGGCGGTTTTACAAGTCTCGGGACAGCCATTCAGAGCCTCAATCAAAAATGTCAACACACAAGAGCTGAGAGAAAGAGCGTTAATGAATGAAACAGTCATGATATATGCATCTGATAGTACTTTGGAAGACACCCTATCACTTAATTTATCCCAGCAGGACATCCATTATGTAAAGGTATGTGTCACTTTCAGCTGGATCCGGTGTCCACCAAAGCTGCCGCTCAACTTTCAAGAAGAGAAAACTATGTTGCATCACTTTGTTCCATCTATGATCTAAATCTTGATTCCATTTAAGAAAGCTATAAGAAAAAGTGACACTAGTGCTTTTTAATGTAACACTATGTTCAGTGCATCACTGAGTGGAATACAGTTACAGTACAAACTTAATTCCTTAAACAAACCTCAGCAGCACAAGCTTGTTTATTACAACAAGGCAGTATTTTAGCACAACTGTGGCTTTCATGGGACTTCCAAGAAAGGATTCTCCAGGGTAGGCTAAAATGTCTTCTTCTTCTCAATAAAATATGTGGTTGGTTTCTTTGGGTTTGCTTTTGAAATGCCTGACTACCATCATTTCAGGGCAAAAATGCACATTTTTGTTTATCAAGCTGACGAGCATCTCACTCAGCGGGTTTTATCAAAACATTTTTTTTGTGTGTGCTTCCACACAAAGACATAGAAAATCAAGCTGTCACAAAATACCAGCCTTTATAAAACAAAGTCAAATTGGGACCTACTTACTACACCAAAGGTCCTTCTGTTCCCACAGTCTGGGAGAACATAAAAATCAGCATCTTCTAGTTATGACACAGCGAGGAAAAATGTTCAGAACAGGAGCCAAGAAAAAGCTGTCCAACAGATAACTAAGCACTATTCATTTTTGCTGGCACTAAGAGTTGTGTCATGTTCAGAAATAACAATCCAGCACTTAGATTCCATTTCTGATTTCTGGAAAGCTGGCATATACAACTAACTGCATTATTAAGCTTTTAAAGCCACTGCTCACTTTAAGAAATGTGCCAGTTTTCTACCCATTTTTCTATTGTCTTAATATATTGCAACCTATTTTAGTAAAGTTTCACTTATTTTTCTGAAGAGAGCAAAATAATTCCTTGAGCTGGGGTACTAAAATGCGCATTATGATACTTCCTCCTCACTTTCTAATCACTCCAGGAGAGACGGTAGTCAGAAAGGGTCATATAACAGCCATACTGCTCCAATTACTGGTGTTTTACTTCCTACCTCGTCTTCATTATAACGCCCAGGTCATTGGATATGGCCACTGGATTGAATCGTAACCGTCTGGTCTGCCTGCGGTGAAAACAGAAGCAGCTTGAGGTAGAGACAGCAAGGAAAAAGACTTTCTGTATGTAGCTATAGCATAATAAATGGTATGTTGACAGTTTTACACTCCATTATGTATCATATTTGCAACAAAGTAGCTTCATATCAATTCAGAAAGCTTTTAGAATCGCTTACAATGCACAAATACCAGCAAAGAATCTAAGTGCCAAGTCTTGGTATGAGGCAATGGAAGATCTGAGATCATTCTGATTCGTGTGCTCGTTAGGCTTGGGGCTTGGCCTGCAGAGTTCTTTAAACAGACAGGGCAGACGGAGATGGCATCTGCTTTCTCGACCACTTCTCAACCTCCTTCTCATCTGAGCAGGAAAAAGTGACTGTCTCCTACTTTTTACATCCATCACAGCTGGATCTTGTTTTTAGGTGAGCAATAAAAAAAAGAGAAAAATAGCCTAAACCGCAAAAGTAATACCTCTACTACTCACTGTGTAACTGTCAAATTTTGACACTAGGAGCTGTGGTTGATCTAGGTTTGAAAAGGTAAATTGTCTTAATAGTTAATAGTAAAAACTGATTTCAGACACAAGGCCTCAGGACTCGTTCATAGACACACGTTCAAGCCCTTCAGATTTTCCATATACCAGCTCATATATACAGTCTCTTAAGAGACCACTGCAAAATTATCAGTTTCTCTGGTTTTACTATTTATAGGTATGTTTGGGTAAAATTAACATTTTTGTTTTATTCTATAAACTACTGACAACATTCTTCCCAAATTCCAAATAAAAATATTGTAATTTAGATGGGACGGAGTGGCTCAGTGGTAGAGCAGTCGTCCTATAACCACAGAAGTGTTATATATAATATAATATAATATATATATATTAAACTTTTCCTTATTAAATAAGATTTGGTTCAGGTGATCAACTAATCATTAAAATGAGGTGTGCCTGTGTTGGGATTCAACAGACATGGAATGTCTTCCATACTTGTAGAGATGCTAGAAAAAATTGCAGTGGTCTTTTAATTTTTTACAAAGCTGTATGTACCTCTATTAATAAGGCTTACTCTGCCCTCTGCTGGTCAGCTTCTGCAAACACTCGATACCGCACTAAAATACAGTAACGGGTGAAACGTTACAATGAGAAATCACTGAAGTTAAAAGACAAGTTGGTTGTGGATAAATCTTTCCTTAATAATGCAAAGTGGGGGTGTTTAAACAACTTGATTAATTAAGCCTTTTTTTGCCCCAAGCCTGGCGCCACTGAGCTAACAGACTTGCTAGCTAGACAACGAGTGTGCTAGGTTAACTACGTTGCTAAATTATAAAGTATTAGTAGCTTCCTGACAGACACGCACAGATGATATTTAAACCAAAACCAGACATAAACAAAAGCTATTGTATATAAAGTTATACTTGAGAAAACTGTTCATTACAAATTAATCTGACTTACTAAGCTGTCAACGAATAAAAGAGAAAAAAATTACCAGATATATTAGCAAATGATCTATCGTTGACTAGCCAGTTAGCTAGTTTAGCTTAACTATTAACAGCTGTTAGGCAACTTTAGTTAGCCTTAAATTAGCATTGCATATTAAATAGCGAATATAAACTAAGAACTAGTATTTTAAAATAATATTCTTGCTTAATTAGTCTAAATGTGAAAAAATACTACTGTAAACTGACTTAGTAGCTACTGTATCCTATACCAGCTGATGTAACTAAGTTAGTTTATGGATTTTGACCATTTCAACAATATGAGGGAGGAACTGTTCGCTAAATGACGAATAAACATACACCCAGAGGTCCGTGGGAATACTTAGCAAAAACCTATGGCAAAAACCCATTCGTCTGGGTCAGAAAGGAGGAAAAAACAATACCAGCAAGCAGGCAGGCAAGCAATGGGGTCGTGAGTTTAAAAAAATACGAATGTGGAGCAATGCCTCCCCCTGCTGGTCAGAAGTGTAGACACACTATCAACCCAATTAATTTCTCCCATAAAAAAGTCTTACAGCATGAATAAGATGAGGTAGAACTGATATACTCATACTGTAGTTAAACGGTAGGGAAAATTAATATAATTCATTTAATATGCCAGAATGTAATGTGGCCATGTTCCTAAAAGGGGTTTAATGATGGCATATTGGGTTTTGGCCTTTTCTCAGCAGACATAAAACATCCTGCCGCCTTTAATTGGACAAGATCTTAATGCTTAATTCATAATTTATAACGGGATTCTCTGTGTTGCTGTGCAATTTTCTCGATTGTGGCTGTAAAGGGTTGAAGGGCCCTGTCATGTACAGATGGTAGCAGTGTCCTTTAGTGACCTTACAGTGCCACATCAAAACAGATTTTTAGCAATTTAGAAGGACTATTACATCTGTACGAGGTATTTATATTTAATTTACAGAATAATGAAGATATAGCCTATAATAATTCTCTTTTGCCGCGCCCATTGTTCAGATTTCCGAGCACATGCACACACACACCATGTTCTTTCTGGTAAAAATGCAGACCTATATCTCACTCTTGCTTCTCTGTTAGGGAGAGCCGCCACATCCCAGCCCCCACCTCCCCATAAAACCCCTCTAGCTGGCTGCCTCCTCCTCATCCTCACCCCCCTCCTCCTCACTCTCGTGGCCCGTTGCCATGGAAGCTGATTGGAAGGATCGCTCCCGTCTCTTCAGCACACAGCCACTCCATCCTTGGCAAGAGAAAACGAGGCGATTCAGAACATAGCAGACAACAGACAACCAAAAATGTACTTTGAGAACAAATGTACATTGTGAAACTTATGCACCAATAAAAATAAAATAGTGATACCACCCACAGTCTTCTTTTTGAAGCAGGACATTTAATTTCACACTTAAAAGTAGCTTCACTGCTACCCTGCACTAATTAGTAATGCACTTTAGTGTGGCAACCGATAGGATAATCAGCTGTTGATGCGCTCTAATTATGTCCCACCTGACAGGTAAGGAAGTGGGGCAAAGGGTGCACCGTCCGTGACAAGCTATTTTGCACATGAAGCAACTTTTAAGATATTCCATGGCTAATCAAAGGTTGGAACTACTCTTAAGAAGTGAGTCAGAATTCTGCAGAAGAAAAAAATAAGAGCCAGTCTGGTGCACAAATGAAGTGAGCACACGTCAGTGCATTCTCTCTGCGTGTATGGAACATGCAGACCCAAGGTTAGGGCATCATTACTGCTTTTTCTCGAGCTAGCAGTGATAAAATAGAAAGGCTGAACATTCAGTATTGCTATAGCAACAATGTTTGGGGCTTGTGTGTGGGGTTGGCTTGTTAATCACGTATTCACAAGATCCAAAGATAAAAGATTTTTGCTGTGTGCAATTTTTAAATACCCATGTTCACTGATGTAATTGTTTTAAATCCATGTAGCTATGTAGAGTATGTGTTTGCAAGTACTGTATCTCTCATAGAGTTAACAGTCCTGTTCAATCTGAAAAACATTAGGAGTTAATGAGTTTTACTTCATCCTGCCAGTGCTATCATCTAAGGACACAGCACACTGTTAATTACATTGGCTGAACACACATTGCAATGAAACAGACAGCGAGGTTGTATCTACTGAAAATGACCAGCCTCAGTCTATGGCATTACAATTTTCTTCTTTCTACTTGTGGATGCCTATGTGTATAAACATAATACGCAGCTTCAGCCAGCTCCCACTGATCCCAACCAAGCTCTAACAACCTCTGACATGACTCAAAGTATACGCTGGCTGAGGATGGCACTCCTACGTGTACACATACCAATTTTGATATCTGTGTTGAATTTTCCACAACTTAAAACTTTCCTAATTGAGGCAAGATTTGTTGAATGCATGTAACTACAAGGCTAGATAAATTGGTGTCATGTGAAATCTCCCAATTAGACTTTTTTTTTTAAATGGTGTCTTTTTGTCACATATATTATTTGTGGTATTTCACAACGTGGAATTTTGACTTTTCAACCCCATCCCATCACATCCAGTTTCAATCCCCCCTCCCTCCTTTCTCTCTTTATGATCACAAAGGGGGCTTGCTTCACCTCAGTCAAGCTCCAGTGCTCCAGCCGGCAGCAGCAGCCCCAGCAGCGCCGAGCTAACAAGCCTTTGTGAGGAGAGAGGGAGGATGGGAAGAGCCGAGCGAATGGGAGAGCTGACAGTGTAGCAGTATAAGGTAGAGGTTTTCAGTGCTGCACTATAGAGAGAGAAAAAAAAGAGAGAGAGGAAGGGAGGCAGGCATCATGGCAGCGCTCACTGCATCATCACGACACATGGGGATGTTTGGCCACTGCTAGTGAACGCTGGGTGATGCAGAGTGAAGACAGCCGAGGACTTCCTGGGAACCAAAACGAGGAAACAGGTCAGTGGCATTGTTCAAGAAGTCTGCAATGGAGAGATGGGGTTGGTCAGAGAATGATGTCAAAGCTCCCGGTGATGATGTGTGTGGTGTTACTCAGGGTTTTGTCAATAAGAATTCCCCTGCTAGTGTGCCCGGGATGTGTGAGGCTGCACATGCACGCCAGCACGTGAGCGGTGAGTTTCATTTGAATAAAAAGGTAAAAGAGAGTTGTCCAGAAAATGAGGAACATTTAAATGTGAGATGCTTTGTGCAATGATTATGCAGAATCTGATTTCCTAGAAGGAGGAAAGGCTTTAAGAGAAAGAAAGAGGAAAGGAAGCAGGAAGAAGGGTTTATTTGGAAGAGAAGTAGGAAATGGTAACAAGAAATGAAGCCAGTGGCATAAAAGAGAAAGTGGCCACAATGTCTGTCAGAGAGAGGAAGCTTGGACCGGCATTCAGCTCTACTGCATATGATGTAATCCTATACCAGTCCTGTTCACAAGCAGCCACCACTCCAGCTTAAAATGTGAAACTGCTTTAAATTGAATTTCAGAAACTCATCTAAATTGTCTTTTACATAGTAGTCCCATCAGACCAGAGTGGCTGAAAGTGTACAGCCTGAATGTCAACGCATCACAAACAAATATATCAATAGGTCACTTCACTTGAGCTAAAAATATTTATTTGGTATGGTCATCTCCAGTGTAGATGGACTACCTACACTTCTCAGGAAACATTAACATGAGTCACAGAGATAAAATTTACATTTATCGTTCATATTTGTTTGGCCCTGCAGAAATCACACTGAATTGCTTTCACTGTTAACATTTTGGGTGAAGTATATGAGAAGTATTACAGTAAAGTATCCACCTGAAAGTATAGCCTTTACCTGTGCAGGTGTCACCACTGGGCGAGGAAATATGATTAGTGGGATCCTGAAGAGGAAACACGAGGAGGGGCCCTCCCCATATCTCGCCATACAGGCCTCTGACGACGATGAGGTTTCCTGCAGTGACAGCGGCAACAGCAGCGACAGTCTCAACCATCCAGTGCCACCGGGACCGCTGGACAGTAAGACCACATGACAATACTTCAAAGCCGATCAGGGGCTTTGAAAACACAAAGTAGTTCTATCTTACCTTCATGAAACAAAATGTTCATATCAGAATCTATTGGTATTATTAACCAATTATCTTTCTTATTTCAAGGTAACGTCTGGAGACAATGTAAAATACTATGAAAAATAGCCATAAATAGCGTCCCCTTTCTCTCTCAGCCTCTTTGCAGCAGAATTCCAAAAGATTTCGGGGCCGCAATGTGCACTTCGAGAACGTGACCGTGTACTACTTCAGCCGCAGACAGGGCTTCACCAGTGTGCCCACACAGGGCGGCAGCACCCTGGGGATGTCGCCCCGTCACAGCTGCGTCAAGAACTTCACCCTCAGGGAGTTCGCCATGGAACAGAAACGCAGCCACCGAAACATGCTCAGGCATCACCTCAAAGAAGAAAAACTCAACGCTGTCAGACTTAAAGTTTTTTTTTTACCTTTCACGGACATTACACTGTAGAACACAATTCCACTGAAGCCACGCTAGCTTTTTTCCACAACTGTAGCTGTTTAAGCTAACTTAGCTAACAATACTGTTAACTCTAAATCATGAAGGCTATGCTAGGGTTGTGTATTGTCTTACAACTGAGAATGAGGTTTATTTATTTTATTTTTATTTTATCCCAAATCATATCCTGCAGGTCACTCACCTATTCTCAGAGTTTTGTAGCTTGCTATAAATAGGCTCTGACCCTGAAGGTCTTAAATGTGTGTAGGTGTGCATTTCATTCCACATCCTTTTTTTTTTTTTGTCCTGCAGCTCACAAAGAATGGCACGATGTCATCTGTGGAGGCGGACACGCTGACGCTAGACGACATCTCCGAGGACGACCTGGATGTAGACAACACCGAGGTGGATGACTACTTCTTCCTGCAGCCGCTGACCACCAGACGACGCCGGGCTCTGCTTCGTGCTTCGGGGGTGAGACGTATCGACGTGGAGGAGAAGCACGAGCTGCGTGCCCTGCGCATGTCCCGCGAGGAGTGTGGGTGTCGCTGCAGGGGGATCTGTGACCCGGAGACCTGTGCTTGCAGCCTGGCCGGCATTAAGTGCCAGGTAAATGGATCTGTGGTGAGGCCCAACTGTAATACTCTAGTTTTGTCTTTGTCTGTCTGCGACTTTGAGAAAATGCCAAACAAGACTTAGTAGGACTTCTTAAACTCATTCCTAAATGATTACCATCTTAATCAATATTTAACTCTACACTAGTCTACTCTGCACTTTCTGTAACACATTACAGGTCAAACACAATGAGGAGTATAATAGAAGCATATAGTTTAAGTGAGTATTAATTTTCCAATTAAAAAAAAAATTGTTATCACTGGAAACAGCCTGAACATGGTTAAACTAGGACTAAACCTATTGTTAACCCCCCCCCCCCCCAAAAAAAAAACAAGAACCATAGCTAAACATTGTTTAAGGAGTTGTTATTGTGTGTGTATATATATAAATTTTCAGTCGGAAAAATAATACTTCTGTGACTGCCTGAGAATCACTGCAATTAACTACAGAAAGTCACATAATATTGACTTTTTTATTAGAATCTGTAGTGAAGACAACTTGAGTCAGATGTCCACATCGATTAATTGGTTTTATTAATTAACTAATTGACACAACTCAACTATATCCAATAAGATTTTTGTATTAATGGATTTTTACAACCTTTCATATCAGCTTAGCTTCCAAGTGCATGATGATTGGCTTGTGTCCAGGTGGACCGGATGTCCTTCCCCTGTGGCTGCACCAAAGAGGGCTGCAGTAACGCCACGGGCCGACTGGAGTTCAACCCGGTCCGTGTCCGCACTCACTTCCTCCACACCATCATGAAGCTGGAGCTGGAGAAGAGCCGCGAGGAGCAGCTGCGCCAACCTCACCAGCAGCCGCCGGAACAGCAGCAGCAGCAGCAGCTCGTAACCAACGGCAACGGTTACCATGGCGACCCCTCCTCTCTGGTCCAGCAGCAGCAACAGCCGAACCTCCAGTATCCTCTCATGATGCACCTCCAGAACAACACGGCGAACCCCCGTTTGGACGACGAGGAAGAGGAAGAGGAGGAGGAAGATGAGGAGGAGGAGGAAGATGAGGAGGAAGATGAAGCGTATGAGGATGAGGAAGACGGCAGCAGTGTTTGCAGTGGCCTTTCAGACTGTAGCACGCACAGTTTAGACAGCAATGACCCTGAGGAGGGAGACGAGGAGGAGGATGAGGAAGATGAAGGGGAAGACGAGGATGAGGAAGAAGACTGGGACTGTCCTTTACAAAGCACAAACCCTCCTCCCTACTCAGTCCCACTGCCCTCAATGTTGAGCTATTCTAACAATGCACTTATCGGTCACCCCTTCCATTACAACACAGACAGAGAAAACACCCCCACTCTCCCCGCCGTCGACACCGCGTTACACTCTGACATCACCGTGCAACGTCCCAGAGGCCCCTGCCATTTCCCGTCCCAGCCCCTGAACCCCCAAAACCTCTCACATGCAGAGACCCGTGCTACTGACGCTGCCTCTAGTGGTGAACATTGCACACTCCTCCAGAACAATCCAGACTGTCATGACTCACAAAGTGAACCTGCGTCTGGCTCGGCGGAGCAGACGGCGGGGGATATTGGGGAGACTTTAAAAGAACCGGTCCAAGGAATTCAAAATACAACTTAGAAAGTCAAGAAAGGTGACTTTGGATAAGTGCACTTCCATCTGGAGCTATTAGACCATGAGTGGAGCACAGAAGGATCTCGCAATTGACTTTGTTGTGCTTCTGTATCATATATAGTCTGATTTATTTCGCTGTTCTCAAGTCTTCAGTCACATTATAGCACGTTCTACAGTTGCGCTAGTATCTATGACAAATCCCCAAGGTTCTGAGGTCCTGGCAACATTGGGTTGTTTCATCATTTCCACACAGTGTCTCTTTGTTGCTGCTGATTGTTCTTAAATGGCTGAATGTATCGCATGTGTTCAGTTAACTTAAAATTGTCCAATGGAATTTCATATTACTAGCAATATAAAGTGAGTGGAATTCACAGTATTTCATAGCCAGATGTATTCCCGCCATTTTTCTTACTTTCAAATTACAATTAAAAAAATGTTGGGACGTAGCCAGCCACCTCCTAGAAACAGAATGTCATTTTTTATTTTTTAAATGAATGCCAAAGCTTTTTGTTAACATTAAGTATCATATTGAAGTAGTGTAACTGCTTTGTAATTTAACTGCAACTAGGCCTACTGGTGTTTTAAGTGTTTTTCAAAACTGCCAACAAATGGGGCCAATATAAATCATGCTTGCTTTGCTTCTTTAGAGAAAATGAAATGTCATTTGAATTGTGATTAAAGTGCTTTTGACGTCGTTTTTTTTTTTATTAGCTTTTGTTTTTTCACATTTAACATACCAAACTGAATGAAACAATGATATTTTCTACGTTTCTACCAGCAGATGGCGTATGTTCCCCATTAATCAGCTTTTACACTGCCAACCACTGTCATCAAACATGTGGAAGCTAAATCATTTTTTCTGACGTCAGTGAAACAGTGATTATATGTTTCTCTGCCTGGGACATTGTGGGCTCAGAACATCTGCCTTGGCCTTTGTGTCAACCATCCCGCAGTGTTTGATTTTGCCTTCTGTCAACAAAACAAGCACCAAAGATTGTGACACACCTGTGGCTCTTTACTGCAGCCACACTGGTTTTTGGATCAGGCGGAGATGAGACCCCGTGAAGCCGCCTAATTGGCCAGTCTATTCATGTATAGGATTATTCTCATGGCTCACTGCCTAACCACACAGCAAACAGGCGCAGCAGCAGGTGGTGACACAAAAGAGCTTCATAATGGCTGGACATACGTCTAATGGTGGCTTTTAGCTGTTTTAACAATAATCTATAAACAATGATCTATATAATACCGTAGGACTCTGGATTTGATTAGAAGCACAAGCCTGACATGTAAGCTCTCTCTTTTATTGCATAATACCCTAAATTGTGTGTTCACTTAGTTAGCTTGTTGGGCTCAGAGAAAAAAGCCTAGCTGCTTTTATTTAATTTATTTTTTTAGCCTGCAATGTATTGTGGGTAAGCAAGCTCATCAATCACAGGCAGGGAAGCTGTGATGTTATGGTTGCCAGGCAACTGGATGCAGTCGCAGAATCAGCAACACGTTTGGAAGATGCTGGGTGGGGGGTAGTCTCATCGTTTCCCATGCTTTGATTTTGTGGCTTCCCCAAAATGACCCTACAGTATTTCTGTAACTGCTGTATGTATACTTGGACCGCATTGTGTAAACTAAAGATGGCCTACAATAACAAATAATACAAAGAAAACGGCACTATCTTTTTGAATTAAGAAGCTTTGTTACTTACCCAGTTTTCTGTTGGAAGCCCAGCTGTTTGATCCCCATTGTCTCAGTAGTTAAGACTTTAATATGCTGATCTTCTTTCACCAACAGCTTGAGCGCTCACCTCACAATCAAAGCATCTTGCATGCAAAATATGCTTCCCAAAATCGGCTTTATTTTGGAAATCTAGATTTTGTGTTTCTTTGCCACATCTTTGGTTATAACAAAAAGAAATGTCACTTGTCACATTTTGCAAATTGATACATAGTTAAGTGTAACACATGATCCTGTCAACCAAAAGTCTCCGCCCATGTTCAAGCAATCATACTTCAGGTTCACATCACAGATCAACATGTCACTCACAGAGAAATCCAAACTCATAGTAAGTAGATGGAGAAAATAAACAAGCATTTACAAAAAAAATACGTCCTTTATTCTTTTGGCTTTAAAATGATATTACCATATGAGCGGACAGTAGTCACTTCTTGCATGCAGTTCACTAAAACACTACAAGCGCAATGAGAGATGGCTACTGATTGCTTCATGGTTTGTATCTACAGATATGGGACCCATATATGTGTGTTCAAACAAAATCTAAAAAAGTATGGAAATCAAAATCCCCCAAAAATGCACTTGTATCTACAGTAAAAATGTTATTTATAATTAGTAAGCAACCCGCAGACCCCAGTTGAACACACCTACTGTATACTCGTTTCTACAATAACACACAAAGACACACACAAGCTCTCAAACACACACACTTACATGTATGACCGCCACACGTGGTATTACATAGCAGTGGGGAATTAAAAAGTGCTCTTACATCAAATGTAAGTGTGATGCATACTGTGGGCCCAGATAGCTGAATATATACAAACCGAACCACTACATAAAACCACTCGCGTCTCAATTTAAACAACATGAATGTCATACAAACATCTGATCCTTTAAATGTCTATGAGATATATTGTCAGCATGAGTGTATAAGAAAGACTCTTTTTAGTATATTTCATGAAGATATTTTCTTTACAAGAGCTCTGGATTTGAGGGAGAGGGAAAGACGACAACTGCAAAAGCACAGCAGATGAAAGAGCGTGTGTTGCCAACAGTGTGCCTCGTTCAGTCAGCTTGCATACATTCTCTGTATTTTTGAGTTTTCAACAGCAGGGAATCCGCTTTAAACAATCAAGTGACCGCAAACCAGCAGGTACGACAGTGTTTTGGCTGTGTAACAGGAAAAAAAAACTCCAAAACGTCCTTTTTCATAGTGTCCAGCATTTGATGTTGACTATCTGCACTTGGTGGTGAAAGCACATTCTCACAACAATAATTATAATAATAATAATGATAACGCAAACAAGTATAAAACATTCTTTCTCATAAAAAAAAAAAGGATGAACCCCCATAAAATAAGTACTTGTTGTAGCGATTGTTAAATTCAAGACACTGGATTTATAGTAGCAGCAGCACTAGCTACAGACAACTTAACAGTACACTCAAGTGTGTCAGATAGTACAACGACCAATAGGAAAATCACAAGCATTTTGCAGAGAGGCTTTTCCACTCATGTCTGGCAGTGTCTGCTGGATAATTCTTCCCCTATGTTTTTGTCTTGTGTTCCTCTCTCATTCACATATCTGTGCTCTTGTGGCCTTTCTCACCTCATCACACACAAGCAAATGTACAAATGTACTCCTCGAAAGCTGTAAACAGAATTTCTCAAAAGTCTCCAATGCATTTTTTGTTCGTTTTTTGTGAAGTCTATTTCTTTTTGTCTTTCAAGTCTTTGCCTTTGTTCTCCTTTTCTCTGTTGTCCTTCTCATATTTGTCCTTGTCTGATTTTGTCACACTGTTATACGAAGGAGGGGAGGCAGTGGAAGGTGTCATGTCTGTTTTGTCTGATGTAGAGATCTCATTGAATTTGCAGATGACCATGACGTCCTTGTCCGGGTCACGGATGCACTCCTTCAGCTGCTCTTTATACAGGGCTGAGGCTTTCTTCATGGCTTGGAGGATCATAAAGTGGCGGAAGGCCCTCTGAATGATTATGGCTGACACTTCCTCCTGTTTCCGCCGGAGTGTGGTCGTGATGGGCTCGTACGAAACCTTCGAAGGATTGGACGCCATAAAACGATCCTCCATCTGGCCTCGTAACACGTCCATTTCACCGCCCTCTCCTAGCACGCGCTTTGTGAATGCAAACAGGATGTCCAAGCAGTGAATGCGCTCACTGCTGACCATTGGCAGGTCCATGCAGATGAGCGCGATCATGTTGGGTTTAGGTATTCGCAGCGGTGGATCTAGAGCATCTGCAAAGTCAGACAGCTTGTTGTACTCCATAAACTGCGTGGCGTCCGGGTCAAAGCGCTCCCACACCTCGTAAAACATCTCAAAGTCGTCCTCGCTGAGCGGCTCGGCGCTTTCCTCTGTGGCCACGCTGAAGTTCTCCAGGATGACAGCAATGTACATGTTGACCACGATGAGGAAGCAAATGATGATGTAGCTGACAAAGAAGAAGATTCCCACAGACGGGTTGCCGCAGTTGCCTTTATAGTTGTTGCCCGGGTGCTCCATCTGGCTGTCGCATTCGGGCTCCCTCTTGTTCAGAATCGGAGCTAACAGTCCGTCCCAACCGGCCGACGTGGTGATCTGAAACAAACAGATCATGCTGTTCCCGAACGTCTCAAAGTTAAACATGTCGTCAATGCCGGCCTCTCGCTTGACATAGGCGAAGTTGGACATGCCGAAGATGGCGTAGATGAACATGACGAGAAAGAGCAGGAGGCCAATATTAAACAAGGCAGGTAGCGACATCATCAAGGCAAAAAGAAGCGTCCGGATGCCTTTGGCACCTTTGATAAGGCGGAGGATACGACCTATTCTGGCCAGACGGATTACTCGGAACAGCGTCGGAGACACAAAGTACTTCTCGATTACTTCAGATAAAAACATTCCTGCAAAAAAAAAAAAAAAAACATTACATCAAACTGAAAGCTTAATAAGCTAAAAAACAGTGTTCTCTTTTTTATTATTACTTACCTACGATTGATAAGATTACAACAACAAAATCAAATATATTCCAGCCAATAGTGAAGTAATAGTGCCGCAGTGAGATCATCTTGAGCACACACTCTCCGGTGAAGAGCACAATGAATACCATGTTGATCCAGTAGAGGATCGTGGTCGTTTCTTTTGTCTGGTCATCTGTTTCTGCCATCATGGTGACCATGTTCAGGCAGATGAGTATCATAATCACAATGTCAAAGGCCTGCTTTGTGATGCAGTCAAACACGCACCCTTGAAACGCATTCTGACATAAGAAGAAAGGAGATAATATTTGAGTCATTTGACAGAAATAGTCATTAGTTGTGGGGGGGGGCATCTTATTTTCATCGTCTTACGGTTGGCCGAGGTATTGGTTTTTGTGGTTTCTTGGAGCCCAGCTTCTTCATGGCGTTATAGTATTTCTTCTGTTCCTCTGTCATAAATATGTCCTGACCTCCAAAGTAAAGAGAGCAGAACAAAACTGGTCACAACCACATACATGTTCATCCTATTTCATTTCTTTACTGCATATTTTCTTCTAACCCCTTGTGGTAATCATTAAGGCATAGTAATTATTAAATCTATGAGATGATAACTGTGACATGTGAGATACACACTGCTGTTTGAGTGTGTGACTGTGTGACGCTGTGGCTGCAGGCCCCCTCTCTGCCTCCTCCCCTCGTCCTGTCTTGGGCGTTGCCAATCCAGCTTGTTTGTCCACTGGAGGGCACATTTTTAGACTATACATGGTGATGAGGTGTGTGTGTGTGTGTGTGTGTTGATTGGGGTCTTTCTCAGTGACTCATGTGCCCTCAGTGCTCTCTGTAACACTTGGCACAGTGCAACACATACTCTGTGGGTATCAAACCACTTAAACGTAAGTCCAAGTCCACCTAACTCTAACAGTCTTATTTAAGTTTCTGAATGCAACTTATCTTCTTCTTCTGTTGGTTGAAGTTATCAATGATGACACCAATGAATAAGTTGAGAGTGAAGAAAGAGCCAAAGATGATGAAGATGACAAAATAGAGGTACATGTACAGGTTGACTTCATATTCTGGCTGTTCTCCAATCTGGGGAAGGAAAATGTGGCAGGATAACTAGATAAATCTTTAACAAGAGACAAGATAAAAAAAGAAAAAAAAAATCCACAACAACAACAACAACTTACTCCTCTGGAGTCCACAGCTGCATACATGATGTCCATCCAGCCTTTAAATGTTGCCTGGGAGCAGAGCAAAAACTCAGTGAGGAGTGAATGATCATAGCACCTTTTCTTACACTATTTGTCCTATTATAACTGCTCCAACTTTTCCTAATGGACCCCTTACTCTCCTTATGTTTACCATCCTCTCATAATTTACACATGTCCTATTGACAATCCTTTTGTTCTATATACATATACTATACTATTATGAGAAATAAGGAAAATCTATGCAAAATATTCTCTGTTTTCTTTTTCTTTTACTTGTCACTCAAACCAACTCACCACTTGCAGCAAAGCCAGATAGCCTGCTCCAACATTGTCAAAATTGATTTTGACATTCTTCAATAGAGCACTGTCATTCACCAGGCTCAGGCATTCAGACATATTGTTGACAACACTACTGGGGAAGACCTCGTCTGTGGTGCTGTTGACGCAGTAAAAGTACTTCCCTGCAAACAGGTTGACTCCCATGATGCTGAAAATGAGCCAGAAGATGAGGCAGACCAGTAGCACGTTCATGATGGAGGGGATGGCCCCGAGCAGAGCGTTTACCACAACCTAGAAACATAGAATAAATCAGTGCTCTACAAGAGCTAATGGGCTGCTTACCAAAATAGAAAGCTGAAGGTAAGTGCCCAATGCAATCGTCTAATCACTTAACTTTACTTAAATGGGACAACTGCGTAGCTGATTTGATAGACCAGTGACCTGGGACTAAAATTAGATAGAGCTCATATAATATTTAAAGGTGTTTAAATATACATACATCTAAAAAGACAGTTGGAAAGAAGAAAGTGGAAAGGTGAGAAAAAGTTAACATATTTAATGTAAAAAAGCAAAACAGAAAAAACACCTTATAGAGGCGAGATGAAGTCACAACATTTGTTTGACTGTAAATGAAAAAAAGACACACAAGAAAGAAAAAATACAGGTCAAAGGCACAGCACAAGCAACATCAGAAAGCAATGTCTGAGAACAGCCATATATAGAATACAAAGTCCAATGAGCGATGTGAAGAGAGGCATGCAGATAAGAGACAGAAGTGTTAGATTATAGCAAGAAGAAAATAAGTCTGTGTAAGTAGATTGGCATGCATTATAAAAGTAAGGCACCGTGACGAGGCATTTATTTTTCTTATGTGTGACATGTGAAATTGTACAGGAAAGAAGTATTATGGTATTGTGACAATCTATATATACGAATGATTACCAATGAAGATCTAGTGAACCATAGTTATAAAGCTAAAGCTAAATGGCATTTGTATTCAGTCATATCTCGACCTTACCCTCATGCCCTCAAATCGAGACAGCGCCCTCAGGGGCCTCAGGGCCCTTAGTGTCCTCAGAGATTTGATGGCGCTCAGCTCAGAGTAGCCCAGAGCGTTGGCTACAAGGCTGACTAGGGACACCTGAGAGAATGGCAGAGGGGTGCGTGGTAAAAGGGTAGGCAGAAAACAAGAGTGATTTTAACTCCTGTAAGAGTTAGTATGTGACAATGTTCTCGCTCTGTAAAGACAAAGATGGCACAGAAATTAAACTTTTTTTAAATTATTGTTTATAAAAATATTATACTTACGTCTACAATGAGGAAGTCAAGCCAGCACCAGGCATTGGTAAAGTACTTGACAAAGCCGTAAGCCACCCATTTTAACAGCATCTCGAGGATGAAGATATATGTAAACGCCTTATCCGCATACTCCAACACAGTTTTGATGGTCCTCCTCTGCTCAATGTAAACGTCCTCGAAGGCCTGTGTAGAGGTAACACATGACAGTTTCAAAATAATAATTCCACAAAAGGCAATTACAAAGCAAACAATGTTTGAACAGGAAAATTAATAAAGATACTTGTTAAAAGTGGATACATAAGAGACACTCACCAGAGCTCCACTACTGAGAAGGATCATGAATATGATGAAGGATTCAAACCAGTTATGCTCCACAATGATAAAGCAAGTTCTCCTTAGTGTCCACCAGCTTTTGAAATTACTGCCCTCCTCGCTGATCTGGCACCACTGAAACCTGCGCACACAGCCTGGAGAAAAAGGAAAGGCAAACTGAAGTAGTAAAGTAAGCCATTTTACAATTTTGCTTCACAAAAAGTTGGACATTAGTTCATAGC